>JAVJGI010000062.1:65628650-65647097 GCA_035590275.1 Ibycter americanus
CGGCCCCGCGCCCCTGCCGCTCGGCAGCCTGCGGTGCCGGCCTCGCAGGCACCGTCGCAGACCAATTCTCGCCAGACCCTCTTCGGTGGAAGAACGGGAAATGTTTTGCTTTGTACGCGGTTAAATTGTATTTGCTATTTTCATGTCCTTTGCCTGATGCTTGCTGGTTGTCTTGTCAGGTTCGAACACCCTCCTGTCTGATTTCCATCTGACAAGAATTTCTGAGATAATGTGTTAATTTATTTCTTGATAAGTGTAGGACGTCACGCTCCATAATCCTGTGTCATACTGTTTTTTGTAATGTAATTCTCCCTTGTTTTCCTTTTGTATGCCTTTTGTACCAAAAGTGTCTCCCTACTCATTGTGTCAGTCATTAATTAAATTGTTAAATAAAACCTGATCCCAAAGGAGTTCACTGATTTTTTTCCAGCCTCTACTTAAGCTCCATAAGGTAAACGTAAATGTCAGCATAGCAGCATGTCATGTGTTTAACAATGTCCAGATACGTGTGATCTAATGCGTTTCTCCTTTTCCTAGAAAAATCACTGACCTTAAACATATCATGTAAGTTTAGCAGGATTCTTCTTTGGGAAGCCAGCATTAGGCTTCATCTCATTTTCTGTTAAGGTTCAAGTTTTTAATTATTTTTCTCTTAGAGCTTGTTTTAGAATGTTGCATACTGCCATGGTAAGAACAGCCTGTATGCTTGAATTCGTTCTAAATACAGACAAAGATGGTGGAGCATGTTACCTTTTTGTCAGGCAAATCGCAAAGGCTTGAATTTTGACTGCAGGGGATAATATCTGTGGAACGAATGTTTGGTATATTACAAAAGTGTTAATTATCAGATATTTTAAAATGATAGTTTGAATCATCTGCTTAGTGTTGGCTGCTGTATTTAAGGGTTTTAGGAGATGACAAATAAAGCTTTGAGTATCTGATTTCATGTTCTGCCACTAGAAGGAGATAGATAAATAAAATCATGCCTAGAGAGCTTGTTCAACATTTCTGATGCAGTTGTTTCATAAGCTTCTAACTTTTAAAGCTGTATGTAAATGTGGGGAACTTTTTAGCTAGTTGGTATTACTCTCTATACATATGAGTGCATGTGTAGTAAACACAATCTTTTAATAGTTCTTAACTACTGGTTTCTATTTATTAAATTGTTATATTTGGTGGTTACATTTTTGCACCAGGTCTTCCTGCCTTTAGGTAAAGTTTTTGTTTGTTTTAAAAAAGTTCTACATGAATAAAGCAGAATAAACACTCTGTTCTGAATATATATTTCAAAATTAATTGTCATAACTGCCAGTGCTTCTGCAATGTTACATTAATACCATCATTCTCTTTTTATAGATGGGAGGAACTTGACTTATCTAAAATTACCAAAAGCCCTTACAAGAAAACAAATGTGTGCCAGATCAGCCTGTGTAAATCATAGACTGGCATGAACTGCTGATGAAGGAGCCGGTACATTTGTTTGCTTTAACACCAGCCTAAGTGTTATATAGTACCTGGGATCATCTCAATCACCTAAATTTTTGGTGCCTTAGTGCCAAATGTATTTTAAAAGAGAGTACCTCATTGTCAGGCTAAACTTGCCATGGGCATTAGTAGTTTGCCTTGGTCTTTAATGTGCTGGCAAGAGTATTTCAACAACTTACCTCTTAAAAGAGACTGTCCGCAGAGTCTGCCAGGGAGATTGAACTGCTTGATGAGATAAATACGGAAATAGGTGTTTTGAGGATCCGGGGTTTGTGTTTCTGAGGCCTCAGCTAACAATCCTGTCAGTGCTTGAACAGATTTAGGTGTGTATGCTGCCAGAGGCAAGTACCTAGGTGTCACTTAAGTCAGTTTGAGTCAGTGATGACCAAATGGTAAATTCAAAGTAAATGACCGTGATTGAGATCTATGTACGTAATACGTATGCACTAGTTTCAGTGGGTTCACTTGCAATTTAGGCATGTTAATACATATTTTATTTTGGGCCCTGTAGTCTGCAAATTTTAGTTGTGGAAGTTCATAGATTAGAGACTTGGACTATCTTAGCAATAAACATTATAGCCATTAAGGTACATTGCAGGAAATCAGAGAAAGTTCACTGAAACACCTAATGAATAAATTCGGACTTCCTACTTTGTCTCATTTTTCCATTGTCTTCTGATTTTTATCTTCATGCTTGGAATTCCTTCTCAATCCTTTTGCAGAAGGCAATTACCCTTTCTCCCTTCCCTCCTGAACACTTTCTTTGTGAGGTCCTGGCACTAGTCTATTCAGTAAAATGTTAAATGTTTTGTAAAAACACAGGGTAAGATAGAGTAATTGTTTAAGTTCTTGAGTTTTGTCTGTCTGTTTAGACAGTGAGTGCCTCTGGTTGAAAACTTTTTGTATTATGTAGTGAAAAAACCACAGAATTTAGTATTTAAAAAATGATAATGGATCACATGTATGCATGTATACACACACTATATATATATATATATAGTCTGTGTATCTGAACTCTTTGCTGAATTGACTGCCTCAGGAGAAAGGTGTTAACGGTTTCTAGGCTTATTTTAAATTGGAAGTGTAACTAAAACTGATGATGTGACAAAAGGTGATTGCCTGTGAATGTCAGAAGAGACTCCTCAGTAAAATGTTGCCATGTGAAATGGCTAAATGTAATAATACAGTGTTGTAAGGTGCAGAGGGGTGCAGAAGAAAGGTTGTAAGAGACTAGTGTGTATTTTTGGCTCTAGCCAAGGTTACAAAAGGTAAATCAGCCCCAGGACAAGGGTAATTTGCTGATAGTATTACAGAGGATGATTTCCATTTCCCTGCAGCTACATTGCTGAGTCTCTTTGTCTATTCAGTTGGGAATTTGCAAGCCAAGTCAGCTCATAGGTGTCACCAAAAAAAAAAAAAAAAAAAAGACCTGCTGGATTCTTTTGTGTCTGTGCCTTTGTCTTTTCAAAAAGCGCCTTAAAGATTGTGCGAGGAAATCCTAGCAACCCTGTTAGACAAAGCACAGTCAGAGAGAGTAGGGTGAAGTAAGGGGTGCTTTATTTCCACAGTACTTACTGTTTACTATGTCTAGTCTAAGACTATGGAGTGAGATGCAGTACAGCAGGAGGGAGGCAGGGGAGTGAAGGAGACCTTTCCACCAGTTCTTAATCTACATGGTCTCATTCCAGTTGTCTTGGAACGAGCACAGTAAGGGGAGGGAGAAGAGGGGCCGGGAGGGAGTCTGATCCTACGGTGGTTTGCTGGGCTGCTGCTTTACTTTTAGCAGCTGGAATCAGATGCCAGCGTAATAGGACATAAAAGAAGGGGTTAGATGTTCCCTGGGTTCTGTATCCAGGGAGTCCAGAGGCTTCATGCCAGTCTAGTGTTACACAAGGCAGTTAGCCCTGCGACCTGGCCTGGGGTAGCCGATGAGGGGAGCTAAGAGCAGGGGAAACTTAGGAGAAATTGTTTTACTATTCTTTTTAAAAATAACTGACAATCCACGCATACCTCAGCCTCCCAAGTTGTGCTTCTGGGACAGATGCTATTAACTTGTTCCCTGTGCAGCCCCTTTAAAACTTTTTTGAAGATTCATGCTGTGTACCTGTTCTGCAGCTGAACAGTGGATTTCACTGAGCTGGTCTTTATCCTATTGGACTCGGTGGCTTTGAGCTAAAGCTGGTGTGCTCAGAAATGGAAAGGGACATCTTCGGGGCCCAGCTGTTTCAGCTGAACATGCTGCTGTCTCCAGCTTCTGCCACTGCTGGACAACAGGAAGGTATCACTCCTAATCTGGTAGTCCATCTTAAACCACACATCTAATTTTTTTAAGCCAATAGCCTGTGAGATTACAGAATGGTTGAGGTTGGAAGGGACCTCTGGAGGTCATCTGGTCCAACCCCCCTGCTCAAGCAGGGCCACCTACAGACGGCTGCCCAGGACCATGACCAAATAGCTTTTAAATATCTCCAAGGATGGAGACTCCATAAGCTCCCAAGCACCTTGTGCCAGTGCTTCGTCACCCTCACGGTGAAAAAGTGTTTCCTGATGTTCAGATGGAACCTCCTGTGTTTCAGTTTGTCCCTATTACCTCTGGGCCTCTCACTGAGCACCACTGGAAAGAGCCGGGCTCCATCCTCTTTGCACTCTCCCTTCAGGTATTTATATACATTGGTAAGATCCCTCTTGAGCTTTCTCAGCAGTCCCAGCTCTCGGCCTTTCCTCATATGTCAGATGCTCCAGTCCCTTAATCATCTTCATGGCCCTTTCCTGGCCTCTCTCCAGCATGTCCATACCTCTCTTGTACTGGGGAGCTCAGAACCAGACTCAGCACTGGTGTGGCCTCACCACACCATGTCATGGAGTATATAAGGGGAAGAGCAGTGGGAACATCCTAAAGGAACTTGTGCTGTATCCATCCACATGTGGGAGGGATGCATCTTTGTGTCTATGAGTGATGGGGGCAGGAGGAGAGTGGCGTGGAAGGCCTGAGAAGTGCTGCAGTGTCCTGCATGGTGTCCTAAAGCTGAAAACTGGGATACCTCCCAGAAAACTTGGCAGGTGACAATCTTCTGAAGCAGGTGATAACAATTAGGGAGTAAATTATGTTACTTGTTATCCAGCTGGATCAGAAGGGGATGTCTATCTATAGAATTGACTTGCTCATTTATGAAATGTTAATGTTTGGAATCTTTTACATGACCTCAGATCTTTTGGCATCGGTTACTTGAGATCCCGAGATATAAATTCTTACCCCTGTTGGGCTGAAAGCAGTTGAATGCCCTTGACTTCAAAGGTCACTGGGAATACTTAATATTTTTCAGGGCCAAGCTCTTATTTAATCTCAGCTGGCTTGTCTGTATTTGTTTAAAATATGTTTAAAACAAACTGATATAAAAGGCACATGGAATTTTCTTTGCATACAATTATGTAAAAGCAGGTTATTTCTGTTTCATATCTATTTACTGATTTTGATCAATGCTCCCGGGGCTTACTTTTTATTAAAGTGAAGTATTTTTATTGAATTGTGTTTCGTTTTCCTTGTACATGAACACCGCTTTGCTCATTAGTGAAGTGCTGTTAAAAGCATTTTTTTACATGCCTCAAGAACTGCCGAAGTGGTTTGCAGTGCAGGAAGTAAAACAAACTTATTAGTCAATCTGCATCAGAAACATCAGAGTCTTAATTCAGTAGGCTTTTATTGAGGTGCAACTTGGCAGCAATTTGGAATTCCTGGTAGTTTAGTGCTTTTGTAGGTATGACCACTGACCTACAGAAAGTGTTTCTCAGCCCGTATAAAAAGTAAGAATCATATTGCTGAAGCCTGAGGGTAAATGCTATATGAATTT
The DNA here is from genome assembly GCA_035590275.1 of Ibycter americanus. Lineage (NCBI taxonomy): Eukaryota > Metazoa > Chordata > Aves > Falconiformes > Falconidae > Ibycter > Ibycter americanus. The sequence goes on from JAVJGI010000062.1 coordinate 65,633,984, forward strand.
GTTTTTACTGTGATATTACTACAAGGTGTTAGAATGTTGCTTTTTCAGTATGAGTTCATAGTATGTGGGTGAAATCATAAATGCATTCTATATCTTCAAAGAACAGGACAGAACTGACAAAAGTGACGTAGGAAATTGTGAAAAGTAGTTGAACAATTAAGTCCAGTTGTATAACTAACAGGGGGATGCAATGACTCAGTTATCTGCATGTGCATCTCCAAGTACTAAAAATTTATTGCTCCATGAACACTGAAACCCCCAAATCCAGAACAGGAGAACCAGAATAGCTAGTTTGAATTGGGATAGTACGATACTGTGCATATTAGACATCTGAGGGAAGGAGGCTAACCACTGCAACACCAGGCATGAACTATGAAGGGAAGGTGAAAACAGCCTTTTGCACTTCTAAAGGATGTTGAGTCAAATCAAGAGTTAAAATATATCTTTAAAAAAAAGTAATATACAACTTATATGAGTTCTAAATAGGAAATGCATCTTGTTAGGACTGTAGTATCTAGATGGTAGCAATCACTTCCTGATAAGGAAAATCAGACACTGTAAAAGCAGAAAACAAAAGAGAAAAGATTGTCCAAGTACTCTTGAGTATTACAGGTAAATATCATATTGATTGGAGCCATGAGACCAAAATTCTTGGTGCCATAAATTTTAGGCTTTTTGGAGTGACTAGTGAACGAACCTACAGGACAGAAACTAACTCTGGACTTGATTCGTGATCACCATGGTGCATGATCTGCTTCCAACTTTTTATGGAAGAGCCATTCAGAAATGGTGATCTTAATGTACTTGCAGTTGATGCTCTTGCACCAAAATTTGCATGTTTGCTTTACAGAGTGCTGCAGACTGTGACTCTTAAAGGACAGTAAGCTGCCAAGGAGTAAGTAGTTGTTCTTATGGGTTGGTTAATGGTTAAAAGGAAACAAAGGGTAGGAAAAAAAATGGCCTGTTTTCAAAATGAAGTGAGATCATTAGCGGATTTCCATGGGAACTTATAGTGTTAAACATATTCCTGAATTATTTGTTTAAAAAGAATAAAAAATCAGTGGAAAGTGAGGTACTGAAATTGGAGAATATTGTTTTCAGCCTCTGAAAGCCTCCTGTGAAGATTAGCACATGAATGATTGGATGGTAAAATAGCAGGTGAATTGCAACCATTCTTTGGCCAAGGAACTCCTGAGCCAAAGATTGCTGAAGACCGAGGAGATTTACAAGGTGAAATACCTTTGCATGCCGGCCCTGCCTGCTCTTCTGGTCTTTTCCAGGTGTTCACTATGGACTGATTTAGGCGAGAAGAGTACTGGCCAGGTGGATCTCTGATCTAGCTCAGTGTGTGGCTGTTCTGGGCTCTTAAATTTGGTTCAGAATGACAAACCAAACAGGTAGTAAACCTGCTAGATTCCTTCCCAAAGTTTGTAAAGGCAAAAATCTACATTAATTCAATGGCAGACTGGACAAGTACATGAAGGAGGGATCCACTGGGGATAATAAAATGGGCAAATCATATCAGGCTGAGGATATCAACTGAGCTGACAACAGTCGGGAGTACACCTACGTTCTTCACCAGGTCACCACCGCTGCAAGCAGCACACTGAGCGAGCTAGACCCAAAACAACTCTTGCATGAACACTACATTCTGTTTAGTGGCTTCGTTTTTCATTCCAGCTATTTAACTCAACTGTCTCTTGTACAGAAGGAAAGGCATGTAACACAGTAAATAAATCACAGATGACAGAACAAGAGGTGGAAATCCCTGTGAAGATCCCATTGGCAGTTAACATACCATGACGTTTGGTATGCTTACAATTACTGCTTTTACTCACAAAGGCATCAGAACCTGAAAAAGGCTGTTATTGAGCTCTTTAGGAATTCTGTGTAGGAAGACTGTGGAAAGTACTGCTGTGAATGACTTTTAAGCCTTTAAAGCTATTGGAAAAGTAATTTTGAGTTGTGTTGGCTTGGTCTGATGCAAAACCAGCACACTGACCCACTGACAGCATGTCTTGCCAGTTTTCAAGGGGAAAGGAGGGTAATGAAAGGGGGGAAAGGACCTGAACCTATAGCAAAGCACACTCACCATTTTGACTGCTTGAGGAACACTGTTCAGAAATGCCAAGCGGAAAGTGGAAAGAAGGAAATTGTGGTTGGCCACATTCCTTCAGCAGTTCTTACTTACTTACTCTGAATCTTTCTGATTCACCTCATTGTTTGATAGCTAATGTGTTTGGAAAGCAAGGCAACCAATGCAACACAATAATCTTTCCCATGACAGTTGGATCTTTCTAAATTTTTTACATGTATTGCTGTTTTAAGAGGAGAGTCATGCTTTAGATACTACAACTGAAGTGACACGGTCACAAATATTAGATGGCAATGTAGCAGCATTCTATAGGTCATAAATTTTCTGCTACAGGACAAGATGTAAATTTTTGGATGTATTGTCAATAATAATGGAAAAGTATAAAATAAAGCAAGTTAACAGATCTGTTCAGTTTTTTAAAGTTGGTTCATAGACATGCTTAGGCACCACACTCTTGTGGCTACGTTGACACAAACTCACACTACCGTATCCTGTAAGATTTTGTTGCTTCGTTTCCAATATGGTTTGTATTATGTAATTAAAGTGCAATTATTTGGAGAACCAATTCTTAAACCCAGCTTTTGTTACAGTGCACAATGCCCAGGGTCATTTGAGGGTGTATCTGCAGGGATGGGTGTGGACAGTGACACGCTCGCTCTGCCTGTGCCCAGCTGCGGGTCAGCTCCAGCGCAGCAGCTGCGACTCCCGCGTTGCTGAGCCTGAGCTAACAAGGCTGGCGGTGAGGCAGGGGATATTAGCTTGGGCTCAGAACTGTGCTAATGTGGCCACATGATTTCTGGAAAGAAGCTGGTCATATGCCCAGCTGGCTCAAAGCGTGAACAGAGCAAAGACATGACTGTGTCTGTTTGTGAGCTAGTCAGAAATGCAGGTCAGGAGATGAAGTTTGAAAGAATTTGTCTACATTTCTATAGCTGCGGTCAATGAGACTTCTGCCTTTATTAAAAAAAAAAAAAGTCAATGCTGACAATTGTCTCATTTAGTTTACAATATGCTTATGGTATTTTCAATATCTAGAAATGCACACTTTTGATTTCTAAACTGTACCAGATCAGATGCTTTTTTAAAAAGACTTTTAGTATTTTTCCCCCCCTAGAAAAGATGAGCAATATTTTTAAAAATCCAAGATCTATTAGCCTTAAGGCTTAAAGACCTTACCACCCTTTATTACTTGCATTTGCAGAGAAGCATAGCTGTTTTTCCCAGCAAGCAATTGAAAGATGGAGATATAATTGTCAGCTCAGATTCCAAATTAGACTTAGGCCGCCCTGGAGGGAGTTACTGGGTGTCTGAAAATGCCTCAGCAGTATTTAATGCTAATTTGTAAAATTTTTTTGTTTTTTTTTTCCTGTAAAGATCTGCTTTGAAAATTTATACCTTCTCTTGCAGACTTCTGAATGGTGGATAGACTTGAGCCACTCTATACAAGTCTATAATGAAAATGGAGAATATTGAAATTTGTTGGCTTTGGCCTTTTTAGCTCTCTTTATTTGCCCTCTTGGAGACTCTGAAGGCATGTTGTTTACACTTAGGATCATCTTGTACAGTCAGCAGCAACGCACATATATTATATCCTCCACACATAATTAATTCAGGATTTTCTTTTCCTGTTGCTGTTCTTACAGTCATGTGTTGTATTTGTACTAGGTCTCTAGTGGGTGAGCTTCTAATACCTTCTTTTGTAACTAATTTAATAACTTTTTATTGCACTTCTTGCATCCTGAGTAGTTTATACTGAATAAAACATTATTCACTGAATGGTGACTGATGCTAAAGTACATTCATCTGAACATGTGTTACACGAATTTTAAAGAACAAAAAGTTTGCTTTTAACTGCTGCTTTATCTGCCAGGGCCTTCACACTGTAATTGAGCCACAGAATTAAGAGGAGATGAGAAAAGATGCCTGCAAGTTTATACTGTCATATCTGTATTTTGATCTGATATTATTGCTTTATCCTCCTTAAGGACTGAATATGACATTCCCAATGTCAGACTTGAACATCTTAGCCAAAAGGTCCATCATTATTTTCAATTGTGGGCTCAGGATTCCCCTGCAAAGTAGATTTCTGTTTTAACAAATCAAAGTTTATGTTGGCATTTAGATACATATGTTCTTATGAAAAAACCACCAGGCACCAATTTTAAGATACCAAAATACTTCATTTTTGAACAGGACAGTTTTTTGAGAGATACTATGGTAAAACCTAAGATGTTCTGTCTTTAGGTAATCATTATATAACATAGTACACTTCCACTGTGCATGAAAACATGCCCAGTCACTTGGAAGGAGAAAAGTTTTTCCCATCGTAGAAGCTACAGAGTAGCACCTTAAGACTTGCTCTCCTGTATGTTCAGAGTGTTAAAATATATAATGATGTGTAACTGGCACCATCTCAGTTTCTTTAAGCTCATTCAGCTATAGCTGTTCTGGAAAGCAGAAAAGGCAAGGCAAAGCGTTACAACCATTACAAATACCCTTCTGTTATCTTCAGCTTGGGAGCAATCCAGATGGAAAGATTCTGCTGGAAAGACCAGCCTCAGACTGGTCTGGGCAAGGGATTGTGTGTTTGGCAAGAGCTACAGAATGGCCAGATCTGGCATTGCTAGCAAGAACAGTGGTCACTGCCAGCATCTTTCTTTTACTTCAGTTTCCCTAATCAGGTCAGAATTAGCTGGCAACAGCCCTGAATTTGTGACTAGAAGCAACAATTTTCTCTCGTCTTCTTCTGTGCTATCCCAATAAGCTCTTCCTCCCATATTAGCAGACACACAGTGAGCAGCAGTAAATGATTCAATAGTTGGCTTTGCTGCTTCTCTGGAATTCCCCAACTGCATCCTTTTTTTTCAGGAAGTGCTCTCAAGCATTTTAGAAACCATAAAACTAATCCTAGTACAGCACTGAAACAAGAGATATTATAATGTGTACTTTCACTGCTGGAGAAAGCAAAAAACTTCAAAAAAACCATTTAATCTCTACATCTTTAGGCTGGTGACTTGAATCAATGTCATTTTGGTTACTCAGAAGAGGGTGAGTAGTGCAAATCTCTTGACCCAATTTAGGATGCATATAGTTTTATGTAGCCTTAAGATTGTCTTATCAAAAGAATCCTCATGATATTGGGGAGTCAGGCTAATTACTAATTAGGGATCATTTCATTCGGCCTCTGTGTGTTGCCACCTTTTCTAACATTCTAGCTGCCAACGGTGCTTCTGCCCAGTGAAGCAGAATATTCTTATTTCCATACTGTGTAACTGGTTTACAAGACACTGAAAAGGGTAAGGTGTTCCATTCCTGCAGGCAGTCCTAGAAGTCCAAGTTTCAAGATGAAGAATAGGTCGTATCTCATTCCCATTTGGTCCTTAAAGAGTTTAAACAGACAGCTGTCTCCCTGGGTGGTTTCTGATGATGTCAGATGTAATTGTATTCCAGGATGCTTATTAGTACAGTAAAATCTTGCATGTCTCTTTTGGATTGCATGGCAACTTGTACTTACGCTTTGTGCTGTGTCCTTGGGAGCTTGGCTGCACTCAAGAGTATTCTTTGAGGGGGAGACACACGTGGTATTTGTATTCAACAAGCAACTGTTCCTCATATTCCCATAGGGTCCCTGTGGTGGGGGAAGGAATGATCCAGCATCTGCAAAAAGGCCTAACTTTGAATCTTCCTACTCCATCCCAGGATGCATAAAAATACACCTTTCTGCAAAAGGATAGAGGTCCATTAAGAAACTGTATGGGATGTATGGTTCCTGGAATAACAGAAACTTCACACCACACTTGTGTCAAGAGCTCAGACTCTGAGATAGTTATAAAACCTCTCTTTTTTTCTGTATATATAAAAACACCTGTATGTAACTATATATATTTATATATAGTTATAAAAACTCTCATTGATAAGAGGGCAATTTGGTTAATTTGCAGATAGTGATCAAAATAATCTAAAGTGCCTTCAAAGTCTTGAGCATTCTTGAAAATTAAAGATTCCACAATAAAAAAACTTGAGGAACTGTTACAAAAATGGTATTCTAGAATTGTTTATATTTTGTGTGTCTGTCTATAGTTTGTGTATTTATAAATATATACACGTGTGTATTTATTTTGTGTCTGAAGTATTACATGTAGAATACAGAGATTGTATTAATTTCTTGAGTCACCATCACATCAACTGAAAAATTAAGAGTATTTTGAGACATTCAGTATGGACTGTCTGTTTCTGTAACCATCTATTTTTTTGTGACATAATTATCCTTTTCCCCCATATCTTCTGAATTCCCCAGGGATTTGTGTACAATAGTACAAGAAACAGTATACAGAGTCCTGCTGCTCTGAACACAGAAGGAATCAAGTGGAGACTTAACCTTGCTCAGAGCTCCCACTCTTCTTCAGTTAGCACTCAACCTAACAGTTTTATCAATATACTTTTAAAAGTCACGCTCTTAGCCCTTCCGTGACTGTGACTGGCTCTGTTCCTTCTGTATATATTCCTGTGTTAGTTCTAACAAAACACATGCACACATAAATACACACAGAATCATACCAGGCAGTACCCTCCACTTACACTCTTCTCATTTCTGAACAGATTCATATATGTGTTTATTATTTTAGACAATGACATATTTTGAGAACTCCTGACCTGGACGAGCAGTGGTTGTAATTATACATAGGTTTCAACAAATTTTAACCAAACGTATAATAACATGCTTTGCTTAAAAATACTACTAGCATGTTTCTCCAGCATATGAAGAAGTATACTTATGTTGTATAAGATGAAAGACCCTCCTGCCTTTGCTTGAGATCTGTAAGATCAGGAAACAAATGTAATCTATAAATCACCTTTTACACTAAAATCCTATAGTTAACCTTTATTACTGTAAGAAACTGAGAAGTGGTTCAATGAGATGGCAGTTGTCCAAATTTAGTAAGAATAACTGGAATTACAATTCTTTAAAAAGGAGTTAGGACAGTTTTATGAAAGCTGGTTTAAACATGTGATTTCTCTGTGTGTCTCTAGTATTTTATGAACAATAAAAATAGCTTTTTCCAGTAGCCGATTCATTTCTTACCTACTGCTTGACATAGTAACATGAGGCATTGAAGAGAAAATTACTGGTTTGTAACTGTGTCTGCTGAGCCCTTCTGGGTGGTCTGCATAGTTTAAATATTTCAAGAATGAAGTATTTGTGAGATTACAATGTTAAGAGAGCAGGTAATCGGAAAACGTATCTTCTTATTATGTAGCAGCACACTAAATGAAAGAGTTGAAAGGCACAAATATAATTTGTTCAGCTTTTCCATGTCATGGCACTTAACAACAGAGCACAGCTGCAAATAAACTTTTTACCAAGCTTAAAACTACAGTATTAAAACCTATGAATTTACTGTTGATTATCTGCCTAAAAACAGTGAAAGCACAGCTGAACAAATTAAGTGCTAACAGTAAAACCACAGAGGAGTACAGACAAATGCCATGGCTGTTTGTTTACTTTACTGTTTTCACTAGTCCTGTCACAGCTTCATGCTCAGTATTCTTCAGCTGTAGGTAGCGTAGCTTCAGCAATTACACCCTGAAGCCTTTGTAGCTTTGTCTTGTTCTTATATATATGCCAGCTTTCACTACAGCACACTAGGTAAAAATGTACCTTCTGTAATGGGAATGAGTAATTTTCTTTATCTTATTTTTCAGGGTGTGTGTGTGTGTCCATCCCATAGCATTGTATTTCACAACAGTTTGGAGGAATAAATAAATTAGGTCTCAATTTAAATCAGCAACTCTATCAACACTGTTTTATGTTGGGGTTTCGCTCTAAACAGAGTTTGAGCATCAGAAGCTATAAAACATTAGATCTTCACATGAGAAAAAAACCCCAACTTCTGCACTGTCTAAATGTGTAAAAACCTGTCTGTAAGAACTCTTAAAACTGGCAAGTTCAGGCTACAAGAGATGGTTTGGACAGAGCAGCCTATCTACAACCCAGCTAATAAAGTGGCTTTAGGCAATAGGCAGCATATAAAGAACACAAACCTCAAAGTCTAAGCAAAGGAACATACGAGTACTCCTTATGATAGATGCATTGCAGCATATTGTAACAGTATTGGGAATGCTATAATAATTGAATAAAAACACATTCTTCCCTCTCAGATAATGCAGCAGCACTATCTTCACTTTAGAACAGCACCATGGAAGAAAAACAGGAGACGGACACCTTTAACAAAGAGAAGGCAGCAAGTCTGGAGGGGGTCACCACTGGAGAAGAATAGCTCAAGGGCTTAGGTCCTCTGGTTAGTTTTAAGTTTCATCCTGGAATAGTGTGGAAAATGTATATTACTGCTGTCTAGGCTGTCAGGGCTTCTGGCTGCGAGATACCAGAGCAGCTAAGAAGGAATCTTGCAGTTGAGTCATTTTATCTACCTTTTTATAGCCTGGATTGTAACTTCGTAATTGGTAATCTGACCTTGTATTTGGCTAAATATTTTCTAACCCTTAAGATCATCTGCTGTTAAAGATGAGTCCAGTGAAGCTGACAGATACACAGTAAGCTCTTCTTCGAAAGAAACAAGTCCAGGTTTAGGGACTGGAGATGGCTGTAAACCCACAGTGGCTGGCATGCCGATGGAGCCGTCACATCGTCTGTTCTGAAGAATAACTTCTGGCAGGCACAGAGGCCAATGCCTCTTCTGGAAGAAGCAGATGAAGTGGCACCACATTGCTCTAAGTTTACGAGCAAGCAAAATGGACTTGGAACATTTTGTCTTGTTCCATTACAAGGGCTGGAATTTAGCCCTGTAACTGCAATGAACAACTCTGTTCTGTTCAATCCTATGCTGGTTTTCTCGTCTTTTTATAGATTTGTTGGGTGCTGAATTTTTAACACTGCAGAACAAGTACCAAATCCTTACTTTTGCCCATAAAATAAGACCAAGAAATGTAACAGACAGGAATTAGACCCATGGAGTCAGAACTTCCATTTCTATGGCTACTCTGCAAACTCAAACCAGAACTTTGTACCTTTCTAATGCAGAGGCAGGTATCAACGTACCTGCAGTTACAAAGCAGCAATCCTACAGTGACTCATTTGCACAATAACTTCCTTTTAATTGTGAAAGAACACCACAATCACATTCTAACCAAATACAAAAAATGCTCTCAGAAATGAAAGATACCATATGCAACTACTAAAAGCTATGCAGTCTGTAACTGTAACAGTTGTGTTAGCGGCTCAGTAGTTGCGAGTTGGACTTGATGATCCTTATGGGTGCCTTCCAACTAGAGATAGTCTGTTCTATGATTCAATAGACATTTAAGTGGCAAAACAGATTCAACAGTTAAGCTATCAGTTTATTCACTCTCAAACTTAAAAAGCTGTTTATTTTTAGGGAAATTTGTTTTAAAGTCCACTTCCACTTCTGAATTATGGCTGCTAAGGATCATCTTACTCAAAATGCACCACTACTTTTGACAGCAATATTAAATTTTAAAGATGTTCTTGAAGGGTGTAGCACTTAATTACAATTCCATTATGGAACATGCTCCCATGTAAGTCATTCCATTGAGTTCTCTGGGACTGAATTCACAAGAGTAAATATTACAGTTCACCACTCAGTGCCCCATCCCTTCCACTTTAATCAACAGCAGTTAAATGAGTTAAATGAGTGCATGGTTTCAGGAGTACTTGAGCTACCCGAGACTCTTAACTGTTTAAAAGAGGTTTTACAAAATACATGTCTCATTTTTTCCCAGTTTTAACGTTCAGGAAGGTACCTGCTTAGAGAGAACAGGGTTTGGCTTTGTAAAGCTTACAGGTAGCTGTCTGCAAGTTCTGATCAAGGAGTGAACTAATATTTAATTACCTATTATAAAAGTGGTTTGGAAGGAGTATTACATTGTTTTCTACCTTCACATGGTTGTTCTCAAGAGTGTAGGAAAGTGAAGAGCAAATTGACAGCAGCAGTATTTTCCTCATGTTCGGGTACAGCTTCTGGAATTTGAATTTATTTCAGTCTGCTGCATCTTGTTTTTTTAAGTAGGCACGTTTTATGAGCAGGCTCCCAGCAGCTCAGGTACCTTGCCATTTTTAACTGGCAATGTCCAAATCAAATATCGTAAAATGGATCACTGAGAACAAGCACTGTATCCATAGTGAAAGCTTTATTTTGGAGTGAACCATTTAAGAAGCCATAAACAGGAGGTAGCTGCTTTTGTAATTCACCTTCAAGAATGGACCCATTTTTGGCCTGATGAGCGCTATGGGGCTCATCGCGAGTAGCCTGTTCAATAAGCTGTTGCTTCTGCTCAAATTGATGCAGAAAATCAGAAAGTATAGTATGTCTGTGGGTGTGGTTTGTCTGTTGCACATATGCCTTATGGTTTTGCATCAAAGTAATCTCACTACCCTAATAAAAACACTATCTTAACTAACCCATGCTGCTGCTTACAAGTTCACAGTAATTGATGTGCCAGCAACCACATATTTACGCAAAATACATTTAACAGGTGATACTTGAATCTGTTACATTGCATGTGACAGTTAATCAAGCAACATGGGTAGTACAGGAATATTTTGAAAATCAGATGGATTTCTAATTTAGGCTCTCTGAGCTCAAATACTTGGCATATCATAGATCAATGGGGTGGGGGTTTTTTGTTTTCTAAGAATATAAATCTTCCAATGTTACTAAAGAAATGAAAAACTAAACATCACAAGTCAGCCAACGTTAGGTTACATATTGCAGATAATATGACAGCTGCACTTCAACTCCCATTTATTGCTATTAAATTTCTTTTAAGAGCAGACAAAATACAATTTAGTGGATAGCATGGAAGGAGGGGAGGAAGAAAGCTGCACTTTTTGTATATTGGGTTGCATTTAAGACTGTAAAAGCCTACGAGCTGCTAAACAAATGGCTGCTATCAAGCCATAGAATGTGTTGCTCCCTGCTTAGCAAGTCTGGGAAAGTCACCAAGTATCCAGTTTGACTTCTGTCAGGGGTAACTGGATTTTTTCTGGGTTCACATTGGGCACCAGGAACCTTGCACTGGCACATTTACTTAAAAAGCTGTAGCTCAGGTGCATGCCTTCAGATGGGCAGATGCAGTGTATGCTATTTTGAAATCTTAGTATTTTAAGACAAATTTAGAGTGAGGGATGAAGAGGATCAATATAGTCTAGACAAAGCTATGTGGGGAAAATACAAGAATGCTACAAAGTACATAATTTAAAGTTTAGGTAATTAGGTAAAGCATATACATTAAGAACTACGTGATTGCAAAAATGTGGTTTCATATTCTGGATAATCCAGGAATGAAAAATGCTGAGATTATGGTATTTGTGTGTCTGAATTTGCTCCTAAATGTGACTTTACATGTGGTACTTGTGTGTGTATATATATATAATTTAGAATTAACAGCAGTTACCAAAGGCTGAACTAAGCATGTTACAGAGAATGTAGAATTTGTATCAAGATATGGCTCTCAGGCAGCTGCAGATGCAAGACTCTCTAGGGCCTGCTTCATGTTATTATTAAATACAACAGCAGCTCTGGTATTCTAAGTACAGTATGTAACAAGAAATAGAAGAAAATTCAACCGTTAACTTTAAATTTGGCTAAACTTTGCTTCCACCAGTGCTTCCTTGTGGGCATGAAGTATAAAGAAGCATTTTCTACCCTAATCTTATCTCCCCCAAACAGCAGAGGCCTGCCGGAACCATAAGCAATACGCAGAACACCCCATGGACTACACCACCAGTAATTCCATAGTACGAAATGAAGCAGGACCAAAAAGTGCAAGTGTAACTTAACCTGAAGTTAAACACGTAATTGAAAGTCAAATGGAACAAACTGTCAGGAAATGCCTGTCTCGGTAGCTTTCTAATGACAGCATTCCCTTCCAAGTGCTTGGCTGTAGGCACACTCACAGTGTGGCTGTGCAAGCATTTGGAATCTGAGTATTTTTTGAGTGTATTTAAGAACATGGAGGCGATTCTTTGCATTCCTTTACATGTGAATCCTGTCTGCTTAGCTCCATGTAGCTGAGTCAGAGCAGTTCCTCAGTTGTTCATTAACTTTTCTACTGAATTGTCATCGCTGTGGTCACATGGGGGCCTAACAGGTCAGCACTGAACTACCCTGTTCTTTCTGGGCTCTGGCCACAGGCTCTGCTTTAACACTTCAACAGGCTTCAAATGATACATAATGTGTTTGGAAGCAATTTTCTTCCACCTCTAATGTAGTTTTTGGCTGTACAGCTTGGGAGAACTCCCCACTTCTGGAGCACATCCTCAGCATTGTTTCCAAGCCTTGTGCCTTCAGGTACTGGTGGCATTGCTTGCAGGATTATTGCTGGGGAAATGAGAGTTTACACCAGTCCAGCTGGGAAGCTTCAGCATTTCTCTGCCAACATGTAAACCTCCACTACTAAAGCAGCAGCCAGACTGACAGCCAGTACTGCTCCTAGAGTCATCCTGCACTCTGACCAGGGTACCAGGGCAGATTCATCTTTCTGGCATCAGTATTTTACAGTGGAGGCCTAGGACTGACACCCAGTGGCTTTTAATGCCTATTCAAATGGCTCAATACCAGCCCTGGTGCCAGCAGCACTATTCCTACCCTGTGTTGAGATTACAGCAGCCAGACACACAGAACTGCCCTGTCCTCTTTGCCCAGACTAATCAATGGTATCTGCCATTTCCCCACCCCCCTCCATCCCCACACAGTCTAAGACCCTTCAGCTTTGCAACCACCAGTATAATTTCCATCCCTCAGACTTTCAATTGCTTTTCTTAGTTTTGAAGCTCGTCTTTTTCATGGGACACTGTGACCCCAGCACTCATCACTCCAGACTGAGCTCAAATGCAGAAAGTCTACAAAACATAGACCAGGCTACCAAGGGGAAACAGAGCGCCTTTCCTAGGCATACAGGGATAAAACAGCAGAGTTCAGTTTTAAAACTGCTGAACCAAACAGGTGCCCTCGCACCCGCGGGGGGGGGGGGGGGGGGGCG
>JAVJGI010000062.1:65647107-65665960 GCA_035590275.1 Ibycter americanus
CCGTTTTAAAACTGCTGACCCAAACCGGTGACCTAGCACCAGAACCCCCCCCCCCCCCCCCGATACATTCAGTGCATTCTCCTGAACCTCAGTCTTCACTGAGACAGTCTCCTCTCAATCAACACAGGTCTTTGTTGATAGCAATAAAGCTTGTGGAATGAGAGGTGCTCCCTGCACTACAGATGGCATCAAAATATGGACTATTAAAGCTGGACCTCAAACACCCACAAGACCAGATCTACTGTCAGATGAATCCTATCCAGAAAAAGCCCTTCCTACCCCTTTACAGTGGTTATTTCCACTGATTTATTCACAGAAATTAAGTGGACATGTGGACCTGCAGACAGTTACATTTCCTCCACAAGTTAATGAAAAATACAAATATCCAACACAGCTAATGACTACAGCAAGCTTTGCATTTCTCTTGCTATAATTGATAGAATCATGTAGATACCATCCAACTTCTCACGTCAGTTATCAGCACCATTTGCAAGAGAAGGGCTAGTGTAAAGGAGTATTACTGAGGAACACTCCCGAAGTGAAAAATGTGAAGATGACAAGTAATCTTACAAGAACCTGCTAACTTCAGGCAAAGTGGGTTAAAATATAAGAAGATTAAGATGAATCTTCAGTTTTGTGGAGGTCAGTCTAGAAAGCAGTTCTTCAGAGGTAGGCTACTGCTAACTTGTCATAGCCAAGATTGTCAGACAGGATCTCTTGACGCTGTAAGATGGAATTTCTTCTTTTCATAGAAGACTCAGTTGGGTGTTTTCAGTGTTGAAGTACTTCAACTAACTAAAAGATCCTGTTTAATATCCAAAACAATTAGAAGAGTCTAGCATCACATAATGGGTTCTGGGTGACTAACAAAACCTGTATTTAGACATGAATGATTTAAATGTTTAGGCATTCACCACTAAACAAGTTTTTCCTACTTTGGTGACATCACCATTACCAGGGCTTTGCAGGTATGGTTAAACTGCAGCCGTTATTCCTGTAGGACTGATCACATAGAACTGAGGAAGTTCCAGTTATGTTGGTTGCATCTGCTTAGCACTGACATTCCTAGTCACTAGCTTTTGGCCTAGTTCACTATCCAGATTAGGTACATGCCTACTTTATCTTAAGAGACAAACTTCACCATGAACCCTCAAAGTCAGTCTAAGCTTAAGTAGCATAAATGTATGCTAGTTTGTTACTTAAGAAGTAGGAATTGTTTTAATTCAGGGTAATATTTGAAATATTTAATACTGAAGAAAAACCACAGGTTAAGATGACAGTAAATCTCAAATTGTTAGCTGTTAAGAACAGCTAACATTTTCATTTGGCTCCCTTTGACATGCTGTCTCATTTTAAACTAGCAACATGTTAACAGTTGAGATGGATCCCCTAACAAGGGCAAAGTAAATTTAAAAAGTAATTTAGGACAAGAAACACAAAGCTATTTCAGAATTAAACCAGCTGGTACCGAAAGCATGAAGGGTAGAATTGCTGCATCATCACTACAAACAATTTAAGCGAACTTTTATTGAAGCATTAAGTTGTGGTACAGATATTTTTAAATGATCAAAGTCTAACACCACAGAAATTATTATAAACACCATACTCCCCCCATCCTGATCACCCTAGATAGTTCAATAATCCATTCAACAGCTTTCATTTTTATAGCCAAGGCTTATGCTTCTGTTTGTAAGACGTGTATTACTTGAAAAGGGATCTTCAGTCTACTTTAAGGACCTCAAGCCAACAAATATCAGGTCAGTTGGGACAATGTTTAAGAACAAAAAAACCCCCACTGAAATATTGGTCCTCAATATTAACACCAAAAAGCATTAGTGCCATTTACAGCATGTAATTGGTAACATTGGTAAAGAACATCAACAATATGCTTAAAATAACAAAAAAAAAAAAAAAAAATCAAAGTGTTGCAACCACTTGATTTCTAACCAAGCAGACTTTAGTTTAGAAGCACTGAAAAAGTGCTTCATTTATAAATACGGAAGGAACAAAAAAACACTGCGTCAAACCAGAAAGTCAAAACATTGCAAAGACAAGGGAGGGGGGAAAATAATCTCAATTTTATAGTTAACATGCTGGTCTCACAGCTGTTAGAACCCCAG
The DNA here is from genome assembly GCA_035590275.1 of Ibycter americanus. Lineage (NCBI taxonomy): Eukaryota > Metazoa > Chordata > Aves > Falconiformes > Falconidae > Ibycter > Ibycter americanus. The sequence goes on from JAVJGI010000062.1 coordinate 65,649,228, forward strand.
TATTTGCAAACATAGCTGAAAGTGTGCCAGCTCTTTAAAGCCTGCATTTTAGTCAATACCCATTAAAGTGACTTTGATTAACACACTTATTCATGCTCTATGAATAGCATTCTACTTCACTTCTGTCCAGGTGTCCCAGACAGTTCTTGTTCTATGCCTTCACTTAATGCCCTCAAGTCACAGTAAGAGGAACCACCTTAGTAATTAGGAGGAAAAAACAGATGAAGTCACAACACTCAAATACAACGTAAGTCACATGCACAACAATGTCACAGGACTGTCACAAGATAGAGGCATTAACTTTGCTTGGAACAACAAAATGAAGCGACACTGGATCAATTTAGAAGCATTCTTTACAGTTAGAAGTGGCAGGTCACAGATTTTACTGAGACTAATCCAAACCAATCACACCCAGACTGGCAAATTCCACTCCTTCACTAGATCTACCTGCCAGTGCTCCAGAGCACCAGCTTCTTAGTCTGACATAACTGGTGATTAGGAAGATGTTTGGTGCCAATATGAACTTGCACTTTGCAAGGCTGTCACATACCTACGCCCAAAGCACTTGCATCCTGACTCAGCTCTTCCCCTGTCAAGTCTTGGACCTTCTTCAGATTCTGCCATTGTGTAGCAGTGTGACAGCTTAGGGATGTGGACAGATAAATGAGCACTAAGGCAAGATGAAACTTAACCTGTTAGTACCAATACCGAAGTTTCTAGAGGTGAAAGACCAATGCATTAGCCCAGTGCTACAGTATAGCTGAGCAAATTCCTGTAAGTTTTATTAGAGCATGAAACGTCAGTCTGATTTAAAAATAAATCAACCACCACCTGTAGTAACAAAATAATTTGTAACTGTTTTAAGAACTTTCTCCAAACATGAAAGTGTTAATCAGAAATGTTTTCATTAGAAATCATAGAAGTTTGTCAGAAACTGTTTTAGACCGAAATCACAACATAGATGAAAAAACGAGCAACAATTTAAAAAGAGAACTGTCCCCAGCAAGTAGGTTGAGGGCTAAAGTCTAATGAGGACGAAAGCCCTGTCTGTGGGGAATTTTTGGTGATACCTGGAGAAAAACTATACTGTGTGTAATTCTACCTGAATCATTTTTACAAGTGTTGTAAAGTTTCATACAGTAAGATTTTTCTACATGCACTTCAATTTCACAGCAAGAGTGGCATAGAGTACCTAAACACAGAAGAGAGCATTCATGCAAGATATCTAACTCCTTGATATAATAATGCATACAATTCAAAATGGTTATACTATGATTACACCTAGGGCTTTCCACAACTACAAGGTGGTGGGAGTGGAAAGCATGGCCCCCTGAATCATTAACTAAAAAGCAACCACCACCTTCTATATGGCATTTCTTTTTGCGTTTTTTCTTCATGCTTAATCAACTGTGCTGTTGCTGGCGATTTTTTGTAAAACTGGTAAAAACAAAATTATAATCACTGAATTGGGCAATCTGGTGATCAAGACGTTTAAACCCTTCTATCTTCTGGGCAGAAGAAAACACCGTACGACATTTAGAGCTCTAGAAAACAAAAAAGTGAAAGTTATTTTTAAACTCAGCATTTAGAGATGGACTAGCACAATACTTATTTTATGTGTGGTTCTTGTGATACTGTTACCGACATGCTTCAAACCCATGCCTGACAGTGCTGCGGAAGTTTCAATCCCAAGCAGCAGTTCTGCTCCCTATGTACGGTACTGCTCTTCTAGGAAACACATTATGGGTGATGCAGCACCTCTCCTATGAGGACAGGCTGGGAGAGTTGGGGTTGTTCAGCCTCGAGAAGAGAAGGCTCTTGGGAGACCTTACTGCAGCCTTTCAATACTTAAAGCAGGCCTTGTAAGAAAGATGGGGACAAACTTTTCAGCAGGGTCTGCTGCGATAGGACAAGGCATAATAGTTTTCAACTAAAGAGGTTACATTCAGACTAGATACAAGGAATTTATTTTTTTTTTTTTTTCTACAATGAGGGTGGTGAAACACTGGAACAGGTTGCCCAGACAGGTGGTAGATGCCCCATCCCTGGAAACATTCATGGTCAGGTTGGAAGGGGCTCTGAGCAACCTGATCTAGTTGAAGATGTCCCTGCTCATTGCAGGGGGGTTGGGCTAGATAACCTTTTAAAAGGCCCCTTCCAACTTAAACCATTCTATGATTTGCTGGCAGCACCACCACTAACAGCAGCACTTCAACTGACAGCTGCAGCCAAATCCAGAAAAATGCAAAAGCAAGTTATGCCTATACTGCACTGCACAGGAAGTTGTTAGAATACTGAGACTGGGCTGCCTTACCATAGTATTTCCTAAGTTTTCTGGAGATCAAGATTTAGTACATACCAAAGTAATACTGAAGAATATTTTACTTTCCAAAGCAACTACCATCCAAACAAGAGGCAATCCGGAAACGAATGCTCCAGTAAACAAACTCTAGCCTAGCTTCTGTTTGTATCTATATGCATTTCAGGAGCTAACAAGCTAACGAAAGAAAACTCACCTGATTAACAAAAAGGGTTGTCACAAATTTTCCTGGCTTGAAAACCTCTACAACTTTTCTAATCAGGTCATCGTAAGAGGTCTGACTTATGTTTGTTTCAAAACTAACATAAGAAAACTCTGGTTCTGGAGTGATGTGAATAGTCCAGTAAGTTCCCTGAAAAAAATTAATTTATTATTACCACCAAATAATTACTATTTATTTTAACATTAATTATCAGTAAGTGTAAAACTTACATCCGATTTCATCCCATTCATTGAATACCCACAAGGATTGAACATTGTAGCATCAATAACAGAACCTGGTATCAGGTCACGAATTCCACTCATCTGAAATTAAAATTAAAAAAGTTAAAATTACACCACTCAGTTTATCACATACCCTTACACTTGATTAGATTTAACTCAGGTAGAATGAACACCAGTTTAGGGGATAGAACACCAGAATTATCCCTATAACAAGTCAGTTTGATAATCTACCACTGATGAGCTTGCTTTGCATCCTCACTTACCAAGTAAGTCACTAAGCACTAAACTGCATGTAGATACATTGCCTCTTACAGAACCAAGTTGCATACCTCGAAGACAAAGGAACAGCTTAGAATTCTACAACAAAGTGCAGCTTAGAATTCTAAAACAATTTGCTTCTGCAACCAAAATGTAAAATGGAGCTGTTCAACCAGTATCCACAAAGTGAAGGCTGTTTACATTTACTCCCAACTGAGAATACACTTTGTACTCTAGAATGAAGCACAATCCCAAGCGCTTTGATTTCCCACACGGTACTCTAGCTACAGTCAAATCTCAACAGCAAATACAGTACGCTAATCAAACCAGATGAAATCGCTGTACTTGCCAGAGAAACTGGAGAAAAACTATACTGTGTTTATAGTATATACTGATACTGTTCATGTCACAGGGCTCCCCCATTTGCAAAAAGGGGAAAAGGAGGCAAAGCCACCAAGTTGCACTCAGACCTTAAATCTCACCCCCACCCCTCCCAACTATTCAAATGGCTCTGTGATTTAACCTTAATTTTGGTATCTAGATTCCCTTGGCATTCATTATCTTCAGTGTAAGTCTTACTCCTCAATCTCCCTCCATCCTTCATCGGAAGTTACTGAATTGTGGTTTTATTCCTATTCCTCAATTTTTCAGAGGATAAGCTTCCAATCACTCAAAGCAATGCAAATTGCTCCTTTCAACAGATTAAAGCAGGAGCACTGAAAATGTGTGAAGTTATATTCCCAAAAAACATTCTAGAGTTAAATCCATTTTACCCCTCAAAGCATTAACCTGACATTTTCTATGAGATCTTTCCTACCACAAAATAAACCTTGTATTAAGAGGTAGAGTGCAGAATTTCGTTGCCCAATTTCCACCATTCCCCAGAATGCTTAGTTTTCAAGCAAACATACACGAGTGACATCATTTGCAGTAACACCATCTTTCATGTAGAACTGGTCCATAACTACTGGGTCAAGCTCACTCATCAGAATTTCCAGTGTCTGATCAGGCTGATTGGATATCCGACTCTCTGGGAAATCCAGGGTGTACAGGTACCTATATAAGATACAAATAATATATGTAATAAATATTAGTAGCACCAAGTTCAGTTCTACTGTAAGCCCCAAAGATTTCAAAGTCTTCACATACATACCAGCAATCAGAATTCATACGCCCCATGCAATAAGCTGCTCCATCTAGACAATATAGAAAGTCTCCAGTTAATGTAAAAAATTAGCTTCATCCTATAATTCCAAGATAGCAGAAGTCTTTCAAAGAACACTAAGAGGTTCACTGATACAAATCAGCATCTGTATCAAATAATCAGGCATTTAACTTCAGGAAGGTAAAACCAATAATCAGAAAAACAGGCTCCTTCAGACTGTGGACTGGACACTCCAGAGCCTACTAGCAAGCAATTCAGATTATAGCTTTACCTATGCACAGACAGAAGCCCTAGTACTCTTCAGCATCTACTTTATGAATTCATGATTAGCATTTATTTTCAAGTAACTCAGATAAGTACTACAGCTTCATGCTCCGTCAAAACACTTTTCTGCCAGTAAAGTTCAAGGTTATTCTTGTAAGTTTTAGACTTTGAGATGCTTAAAAATCAATCTTTAGTGCAGGGACTTTTCCAAGAAAAGCTTACATTCAGTGTGTTAGTTACCTTAAATTACTATCCCACCTTTCTAATGAGGCTTTTAGGTTTAGCAAGAGCTGGATTCTGCAGACTGACTTACCACACTCCACTTGGAAGTCTGAAGATGACCACAGTTAAGACAAGGTGCTAAAGTATGATTTAAATTTTGATTTTGGCAAGTCAGTGTCAGAAATTAAGGTAAGTATCTATACCTTTTGGTTTTTATGCAGCCAGAGCTTGTGCTGGCTGCAGAACTGCAAAGACTGCTGAATGAATGGCCTGGCAGCCTGTCTCTACTGTACTGCTTGTCCCTTCTCACTTCACATCAACACTTCACACAAGCTATGCAACTTTGCTGAAGTTCATGAACTTACTCGGGAAAATTTCATTAAGAAACTCTACTTCTTCCTGGAAATTCCTATGTGGGTACTCCTGGTGGGAAGGCTTCATGAAATTCTTACGTGAATAAAAGAAGCTCTGAAAGAAAATAAAGGTGCATCTTAGAGATTGGATATATCCATTCACCTTGAATCAAAAAAATCTAGAAAAATGCAAGTATTACTATAGGCTTTCACAGAACCTAAGTTTTCATTGTCAAAACACTGCTACCTGTACTTCCATTTCAGAGGCATATGGTTATTCCTACCTTGATTTGTAAGCTACAGGAGACAGCTTACTTCCAAATTTCTTTTCCACAAGAAATCATCTGACTTCAGCACTGACAACATGGGCATGAAGGTCTTTCACCCTTCAAGAACCTCAACTCAGCGCAAAAGCATTTTTAAGTTAGCATCCTTTAAGAAGCAAATAGAAGGCTAACTCCTACAGCAGAGCAAGCTATCTTGTATTACAATTTTCCCATTACGGGAAGTTTATGTAAATGGAAAAGATGTTTCAGAATACTTAAGATCAGTGAGTCTGAAATACCAGTAAAAAGCTTTTTGTACATTCTAAGGAAGACACAGCATTTTTGGCACCTTACCTGAATTGAGTCAAACCCACTGTACTCCCTAGCAAGCTCCAACAGGGGAACCAGTGCTTGCAGTAAGAGGGTGGTACCACACGTCTTCAAAATGAAACGTCTCTTGGAGACAAACATGCTACTCTCACTGTAAAAAAAGATGTGTTAAAAATATATTAAGTGCTCTATATAAAACAAGCCAGAACAGAATGGTTAGATCTTGGTTCCTATCCCAACCAAACGCATTACTGTAAGTGAACATCCGGCACATGATACATAAACATGCTTGGCAAATGGATCAAACCAGTAAGTTTCAGCTAACATTTGAGAGCTGTTATGACTTCCCAAACCTAATACCTGCTGGAAGCATGATATTACACAGCTACCACACTACAGGAAAAGAGGTACTACATGCATTATGTATCCTCAGTCTTAAGAGAGATACAAACATGCTGTGAAGTGGGTACACAACATAGACATACAATTTAATTTCTTAATCCAGACACAGAACAGGGTCAAACTTGAAATCTGACTCTCAGCTGAAATAAAACCTATGAGAAAGTGAACTCAAAAAAAGCAAAAGCTTTTAACTAAACTGGCTGGCTGTATATTCTAGGAAAGCTGGCTACAAGAAGTGGTAAATCAGCACCTGTCCACAGGAACAGAAAGTCTCATGATGAGAGTACACACACAGCTATACACTGTGACTTACACATAAGATGCAGAAATTAACTATACATAAACTGTGAAGTCAGATACTTAACTACAATCCCACTGAACTGGAGATAAGCATTGATACTACATCCAGAACACTTCAAACATGCATCACAAGTATCTTCTCACCAAGTAACTGAATAATGAGAATAAAAGCCTAACTTAATTCACTCACTCTGGAATGCTGTTTAAGAATTCAAAGTCAAGGTTAGATTTCATCCAGGATAGCTGTAACTAGTTATGTTCTTTTCAGAATTTTGTTTTAAATTACTAAGCTTGTGGAAACAAGACCAGCACAGTTTGACTAGCTTGCTCTTAGCCCAACCTTGCCCTCAAGGCAGTCTTTAAGAGCACAAAAGCTTCAGGTTTTGTAATCTGAAGTAAAACAGAGGATGTCAATGTGTCTGTAAAGTTCATGTAGAAAAAGCAGGAAAGTATTTTGCAAGATGAAAATCATGGCAAAACCAGCATCCTTATAACTGCTGCACCACAAAAATTCCAAGATGTCAGGTAAGCTGCATTTTTGCAGCCAAGCTAAGAACATCTGTAAGAGTTGTTCCACTTGATTGCATTATCTGGAGTTAAAGCCAATCTACTGATACAGTTTTTACTAATCTAAGTGACACCTACATGCACTATTTTGCTGAAGCAATCCTGAACCTCTTAACTGGGGAGACATTTACTGCCAAACAAAATTCTGTGATCAGGTGCAGAAACACCACAGCTCCTTTATCCTTTTAGTTAAAGAAGAAAGGCAAACACTGATAACTACAAAGACGTTTCCACTACTGAACAGAAGCACGGCAGTGCTATGATTAGCAAACACCTGCAGGTTTTAGTCAGATCCACAGCAGGATCTTAAACAAAGATCTCAGCCAAGTGGATCCCTGATGACAACAAGCTTGAACTTTTTACCTCCTGGAGACTGAAATAATAAGCTAGTGGCTTACCTGAGTACATAAGCTTCCTGCTTGTCAGTTTTTGTCACACTTATGATCAAACAATGCACATTCTCCAGAAGTTTGTCCCACTCAATCCTGTGAAGAAATTATAGAAGAGCACAAACAACAGGTTAAGCTGAAGCTTTCTGGAACCCTGGGTAAAAAGTGCAGCCCAAACAAGACCGTAACAGCTCTTGCCTTCAGTTGCTGGATCTGAGAGCACAAAAGGAGACTTTTTAATACAGAAACTGTCTACCACAATACAGTAATATCCAATTCTTAGCTCCCAATGGCTAAGCATTCCTCAAGATCTGTTAGTGTAATCTTCTGCATGAGGACAATTGTAAAGCAGCAACCCCATGCTTCTAAAGCTTCTAACTAGGCAGGTAAAGATAACCTTAAGTCCTGCATCCCACATGTTCCAACATAAAATTTATTAAGACTGAAGGTATGCTTTAGGTTGAATCTCTATGTACTTCAGTCACAGTAGCTATTGGCAACTACCAGAGTAATAAACCAGCAAGTTAACACTAACATGTTTTATTTGTCCAGATTACAGTCAAGTTCATAATTTAATGGAAAACCAGCCCTAAAAACTAATACATCTCGATGACCTGAATTCCTTTGTTCAATCAGGATTGCAGGACTCCTACCTCTAGAAGATACAGAAGAGTTATAACAAGTAGTTTGGAATACTACACTTACAAAAAAAGAAACTCTGCTATTTGCATATACACTGCTAGATTTCAGTGTAAAGTTCAGCATTTAAATTCTTCACTGTCATTACTCATTCTACAAGGAATTTTATTAAGAAACTAGAAAAAAAAAAAATCAAAGGGCTCATATTAAGCCCCAAAACTTCCAAGTACTCATGAGAAATGGCAGACTTTACTTTCAGTCACTTCAGTCTTTTGTCTACACCAGATTAGTAGAATGCAAGAGTCAAATTTTTTAGAGCAGACAGGAACAGATAGCTTCCGGAAGTTGCAAAATTACAAGACTGCCAGCTGCCCTACTTCTCTCATCCCTGCCTTCTCACAGCGTATTCCACCTGCAGGTTTGTGCTGGCTCTTGTGCTCAGACCTGTCAAACTAAGAAATTTACTAACCCAGCATAAAACTAAGCTGCCCATCAGTAGAGCTGGAACAACCATTTGCAGCTGGAAGCATGAGAAATGCAATTTTTTCATCCCCAAGCAAGCTATTAGATTGGCTCAGCTGCCTATGTAACTGTCAGCTTAATCCTTCCTCAGGAGTCAAACCTCTCTCCCTTTACTGACACTGCAGAAGCTCTATAGTTGTATGTCAGGGCAGAGAACTCGCTGTAACTATCAGCAGGGTTACTCCAGCAGCCACCAATCTTTCCCCTTAGAAAACTGGTCAGCTTGCAAAGTTGGAAGTTTTAGATTCTGCTGTACATGCAACTAAAACACTCAGATGTTCTTTGCCTCTAAACACCCAGCAAATAAATGCCTTCATTTCTCTCACCTGAGAATGCCTCCTTGAAACTGCATTCTGTATCTTTCCTATTAAAAACTGAGTATTTTCCCTTTTAAGTGCGTATTACACTAAACCAGTGTATTTATACAGAGTCAAGCAGAACATCATATTTAACTTAGACACATGCTATAGCCTCCTTTTAGATGAGACTGAAGCTATTAAAAACAAGATTAATAGAATCCTATGTATCTTGAAATCCCTCATAATTAAGTACATATCTGAACAAGTTTATGAACTCTTTGATATAACTGGAAACTTAAAATCAAAGTGAGGTTTTCCCTACCACCTATTAGTGAATCTTGATGAAATACTGTTCTGCAACTACAGACATGACAGCACAGACCACTCAAATCTGCATGTCAAATTAAAAAAACGTTTGTTTTAAAGCTCAGATAAAGTCCCACACATTTATTCAGCTCTACACTTACATCATTGACTAGGTTTAGCTCTGTTCCCAATACTCAAGTTTACATGAAAATGCAAGTGTCTGCTCATCTTTGAAAAACCTGGTAAATGCAAAGAGCTAACAGTTTATACTGTATCTATGTTTTAAACACTCCTAGACAATCACAGTTTCGCTGAGAAGGGGACTGAAGGATTTAGCTTTCTCTGGAAGCTACAGCACACCTGCATGAATTTTCCAGCCTTAGTATCTTCCCTCCAATATCCTATAATACTCTTCCTGTAAATTGAACCAGGTAATGTGTTAATTTGTTCAAATCATTCTGGCACCACTACTGATTTTGTCTGCCATTAAAGTAACACCCAGCATCTGACACAGCGCTTACGAAAGCTGAGGTAAAGTTCCCTTACACTGCCTGATGCTGAGCTACAGTAACCCCATTTGCACATTACTACAAATCTGATTTTGCACTTGTCTAAGTATTAAAGGGTATGTAACTATCTTCGGATTTGCAAGAGCACAGGTCTCAGCCTTCACAAGCTTCTTACCTAGTCAGACAGTCAAACCCTCAACTTTATGTAGACAAGTGAGAATTTTCTTTGGTAGTACAGGTCTGTGCAGACATTTCAGGAAAACGGCTCATTTCAATTTCAATCACATATTAGCAGAGGAAGATGTAACAATTTTGGTGTTCAAGCAGTCTAACAACGAAGGTTAAAACTTTGCTCAATTCTTCACTATTCCACTACAGAAACATAGCTAAGCATATGCTGAGTGTCCATGCATTCAGCCTTTACAGGAATAAAGGCTCACCATTTGATCTGAATACAGTAGCATTAAGGAAAAAAAGCCTACATGTTGAGAAATATACAAGATGTCAGGCTTGATCCAGAAGCATACATAAAATAGACTAACATAGGGTTGCAACACCCAGGATGAAACCTGACCACATTAGGGAGAATTTTTGGAGAGATATGGGCCTGTACCTATATGCATTTTTAAGTTGAGCACAGAAAACTACAGAAAGGCCACTAACATGCTGGATTTGGTCTCTATATAATCTATTTACACAAGATGACCTTCGTATTTGACATTTTCCATTGTTTAAAGCAGAGCTAAGGAGGAACATCTGGGACTACTTTGTACCAAGCAGACTGAGTTCACTAAAAGTCTAGTTCTTTCATTTCTTCCTTTAATCTGTATAATTATTTAAGTGTTACTAATTAGAGACAAGCAATGTCCACCCACATTTACTGTGGAAACAAAAAGTCACCTTAAAAATAGTAGTTCAGTGGTCATCAGTACATGTTTTGCAGCTAATCCCATTTTATTTTGGCAAGTAAAAATCCTCAAAATCAGTAACTGTGAAATGCTTGAGAACATTATTTCATAACTGAGTGAAGTTTTAACTGGGAAGCAAAGCCTCCAACTGATAAAGGGGAATCAAAAAGACCAATTCTCAATAAAGTTCTATCATGGGCTTCTGCTCTTCAAAATTCACCTTTCAGTGTTAAGTATACGGATTGCACAACTATTTCCTAAATTACTTCCTGTAGCCACAGGACAATCCCAAACTTTGGAAACTGCTTTCCTACACTCAAGCTAAGCATACTAGAATATGATGCATGAGAATCATTGGTAGCTAAGTAAGTTCTGTAGCAGACATGCCTCCATTGGAACTCCAGACTGAAAATGCATTTGAGACCAACTCCTTGCTGTTACATAGGTTTATTGCCCACTTCACTCCAAAGCTCTACGGTCCTGTTTCTGAAATTTCAAGTAACTGCCACCTAATGAAAAAGTCAATTACATTTCTCCAATGGGCAAGCACCATGCATCTTAAATGGTTACACACGCTCAGAGAACACCAAATGAAAATGGAATACACCTATGCAAGTGTGAAAAACTGTCTGTGTTTGAATGGTAGAAAGTTACTTGTTACATACTTGACTAGCAGAACGCACAAAAAGAAAATACCAAGTTCAGCAATCTACTCCTATATTGCAATGTTTAGTGCCTTATGAACACTGACTTGTTACCAGAGTGCAAGTGACTTCCATTCAAACTGCCACCCAGCTATGTCAGTATGGAAAACCTATCAGAACTGAGAAGCATTTTAATTTATTTTCAGGAAGTATGCTTAAACTGTGTTATGAAATGAACAGTCAACAGTTCTTCTCAACCAAGTTCTAGATCACGTTTGCTCATTTCATACTTCTGAGAGATAAAGAATAAGCTATGAATCAAGTTTTCCTTGCCAGGTAAAATTACATTTCTGAATGCAAGTTATTGCCCTATTCTGAGCCTTTACCTTCAGGGGTAAACCAAGTTCTTAATACAGGAGTCAGGCACAGCAGGGAGTAGCGCAATACTGCTGCTTCAGGCCAACTTGGGAAGGGGTAACAGCAATTTAAAGAGATGGAGAACTACATCAAGAACTCAATTCCTACTGGCAATTTAACAGCCTCCACAAGCATACCATCCCACCACCCCAGTAACTACCTTGCTAACACAGCCCCACCACCACTGGGATGAAGAGATGTTTTGCAGTGGGGCAGCAACTCTTCGGAATACACCCTATGGAACTCCTAAAGACAGCTTAAACCGTATACATGCTCTTGCACAGCTCTTCATTAAAACAGAACAGCTGACAAGTCTGTAGTAAAGTAATAACAATCTTAATCTTGTACTTTGCTGTAAGACCTTGTTTTAAAAATCAATCATTCAACTGCAGAACACCTTTTTATTCCTTCACCTGTCACCTACCAGGTGGTTTTTTTAGGAGCCAATAGATACAACAGTTGCCTCATCAGCAGGCTACAGTTAAGTAGGCATATTCCTACCAATACCACGATCCAGAATGGTCAACCTTATGTCTTGTCTGAACTGCCTATGCAGAGATATAGCTGAGGGGCATGGAAGCTGGTGGAATACCAGTGTCTGCAGAGCTGCACCAGTAGTTTCAAGCATCCTGAAACAGGTAGATAGAGTACAGACCAAATACACAGAAGTCACAAGCTTTTTAAAGCACCTACTAGCAGTTAGTCTATTTCTCTGCAGACAGCTGCATGTGAATTATTTATTAGAGTTCTAACTTGGTTTATAAATTGCTCTTTAAGATAGATTATCTTGAACTATGTTCACACCCTGAGTTCAGACACAAGGCACTGGCAATTTGATAATTTTACTTCAGCAGTATCTGTGGAGTGCACAAAACCCACACACCCTATATATGCTCTCAACATTGATATACAGAAAGACTGCCTGCATCTCCCTTATCTTAAACTTAAGAAACTCTCTGGGGACATGCACTTAATCTTGAATTAAAGACAGGCACCTGAATGGAAAATCGCATCCACATTATAAGTGATTCCAAACAGCACTCCTCACAAAATACTTCTTACCTAGAAGGTGTTTCACCAGCTATTAAAGAGAATCATTCCCAAATGACACCAAGATATTTCAGCAACAGCATAAAGATGGCCACAGATAGTGCTTTAAAGGCTGCGTATTTCTCCTGTGGCAGGCCTTTATCATCACTGCAGTTACAATAGTATACACGGACTGGCAACCCCATCTTTTACATCCAAAGATATTCAGTGTCTCTCTCAAAGGAGAACACATACCTGACACCCAAGATGTTTAAAGAAGCAAGAGCCCCAGTAAGTACATCAGGGCTTCAACGAGACTTACAGGCAACGTTCAGGCCAAGTCTGAGTGTAACCTTCTCCAAAAGGAACATGCTGTAAGGCAGCAATTATCTACAATAAGCCTCAAATCTTCCTGTCCTCCTGGGTGAGTGATCAGCCATTAGGAAAGCCCTTTTAGGAACATACCAGTAGCTACATATTTTTACAGGATGCTCTATGGAGTTGAACACTAAGTGACCAGATCTTTGACAGAAAGTGACTAAACAAATTCTTTAGCAGTTCCAGTGGTAAGGTAGGAAAATATCAAGAACCCTTCAATACGTACTAGCTTCCTGCAAGCAGTATCACAACCAGTAACAGTGTGTAAAAGGACTTGTTTCCTTCGTGTGAAGCCATTCTTTACAGTTCAGAGTTACAAGCAAACATTTTACCTGTCATTTTGAGCTTGTTTGCCAAAATCTAGTTTATGAATATCACTTTTGATGAGGGAAGACTGCATTCTTACATAACGTTCTCCAGATTACCTTTCATCTCCATGTAAAAAAGCTCAGCAAGTACAAAGTGACAGAAGCTCCTATCCTGGCACAATCCTGCCCACCCTGCCTTCTTCCCAGTCTCCACACAGAGTAACTCCGCATACTCTACCCTGGGTTGTTCCGAAGTGCTGCAGGGTAAGAGTAGAACGGGGCTCACTGACCAGCCTCCCTGTACCTTCACTGTTTGAGAAAACGGTCAGGCAACACTGCTACGATCCTAAGGACTGGGGGAAGGGGTAGAGGTACTGCAGCAGTGAGTTGAGTCAGGCTATAGGGTGCAGCACAACACAAGTATTCACAGGACTCCCATCAGATGTATGACTGCATTGGTGCTTAGAAGTTTTCATGTAGCACAGGACAAGAACCTCAGTGTCACTCCATATTGCTCATTACAGCACTGTTTTTTCCCTAGTTTCTTGCTCGCCCAGATGATACAGTCAAATAGGAAGCACATTAAAGGTCCATAAACAAGCTTAATTTCAGACCCTTCTTCAGGGCTCAATGCTTGAGATACAGACTCTTAATACTTGCGTCATTAGCTTGTATTTCAACATCATAAGCCTTGATATGTGAAATGTGTAGCTGCACATCATCTGAAGGAATAAACAGCTTATTTTACTGTGGGGGTACCAAATACACTACTCTTGTCACCACAACTCTAGGGCTCCCAGCATGTTCATCATGTTTTCAGCAAACCTTTTTTTTTTTTTTTTTTTTTTTTTTTTTACACATAGTTTAAGGCTATTTTTACTAAGCTTGTTTTACAAAGCATAGTGAGAACAAGCACTAAAGGTAAAGAAAATTATTTCAAGACCACAAAAATGTTAAGTTCATTCCACTTTTGAATATGAGTAGGGTAGGCACCTTCACATGCTTGCCATTATGTCAGCCACAAGACCTGTTGCCCCCCAAATCTTAACAGCAAAGCCAAGCCCATGTTCAATATTTAAAGTTTTCATTTGGGACCTTTACTGAATGTATTAAAACAGTAAGTATAGATATTTTCTGTAATATTTCAGACCTATCTGAGTTCTTCTCTAGAAAGCAGGCTTGCCCATAGGAGGGGAAAAAAAAAAAAAAGGAAAACGTTTAATTGCATTAGTTCACTTTTTTCCTTTTTTTGCTGGTGATCTCCAGCAAAGACTTTAAAACATCTAATCCCTAGCAAGCACATGCAACATGCAAATTTTTAGCTCTGAACACCAGCTTAGTCATTCAGTAGATGAGTGGCTCACATTTCACTACTAAGCAGGTGTTACAATACAAAAGGCAAGCTCAACTGGTTTGCAACTTGATTCTAATTTAGCTATTGTTCTACAGTTTCAGCTTTGATTTCAAGTTCTGTTCAACACAAACTACCTTATTAGATTACCTGTATAAAATTAGCATAATGGGATATACTGTATTTCATTTGCATCCATCAACTGTAACAAAAATATTTTAATTCCAACAATTTTCTAAAATTAGATGTTTATAAAACGTGATTTCATGCTAGCAACACAGTATCACTGATAATTACTCCTGGACACAGGTTAACTGCAATTTTCAGTCACATCACAGCCTCCCACCAGAAAAGTACACAGCTTCAACCAACATCTTGTATTAAGAGCCAATTAACACAAAGGCCTTCAAAGCTTGCTCACAGCTTTGAAACTGTGTTAAAGACCACATGTTCAATAGTTAACAGTTTGTATCGACTCTATTAAAACTTCACAGCCATATCTAAACCATACAAAGGAACTGTCACAGTAACTGCCTTACAACTGCATTAAATGCTTCTGAGCAGTTTTAAGAATTAAGTTTGCACTTCTGTAAAAATAAATCTGAGCTCACAAACAGAACACCAGAGAGCATGAATGTGTCAGTGAGGAAAGCATTTGCAGAATGCCATCTCTTAACTAGATCTGTACATTCCAACACCAGCATACTAGCGGTCAAATGAGTACTTTTGGAATCTTTCACATTTGAAGTCAAACACACCAGGAATCCTGAATAGCTACATAGCTCAGATCATCCGCACATATTCCAGCTAGGATTTGTAATAGTCTTCCAGGATTGCCTGGATATTAACTATACAAGTTGATACCTTGTGGTATCTGCTACACCATTAAATCTCAAAGAAATGTATAACCACATTGATGATTTCCATGTTAAGCACATTATTCAAAGAGGTCTACATACCTTCAAGCGAAACGCTTACATGAGCAAACTACCTCATTACACCAACAGGTCAGAGCTAAACATGTATTCTGCAGCACTTTTGGCATGGCAGAAATGAAGCTTCCACTACCCATGAGCTAGTGGTGTATATATACACACATGCACACACAGCATGGACTATTCATTACTTCAGGAAAGGCATTTATCTGCCCATTGGCAATTCAGATCTCTGCATAGCTAACTCTTCCAATATATACACACAGGAAATTTACTGAGAAACACCAAAAGAAAAGACTAATAGCATATGCTAAGTACGCCTTTGAACAGAAACACTACCATTATTAACATATTCCAAGCATTCAATACATCATGACAAGCTCCGCTCCAAGCTCCCTGACCAAAGGCCACTGGGTAACAGTGATATACACAAGCAGATCTGGATACTTTGAAAACACCAGATCCCTCAGCTAGCATTCTGAACCTGAAGAGTTTAAGTTCACCATACTGATATTAAACTACCAACATAAGTATAACCTTCAGATTTGTACTATATAGTTGAGGCAAGCCTGCTTTTTTCAACTATGTCAGCTGATTACACCTATACACTAATCTTGTCATCCCTACAAACCCATACACAGTTCTGGGTCCATTCTAGGGTACATAAGCAGATCCTGCTTTGTACTTCAAGCTCACAGCTACCATTTTCCGACACTTCCAGGACACTTGTGCCAGAACATAGTTTTCTGGAGACCTACAGTCGGACCCACTATTGCAAGTCAGAAGCCTAGGTGTTCCAGTCTTTCCAGACCACCCCCCCTATAGAATACCGCACTGGCAGCTTCCAGTAAAGACATCTCATGCCCGTCTTGCCCTGCACGGTTTCAGAGACGACCTGTGTGCCGGCAGGTGGCCACCAGCTACCGTGCTGACGAACAAAGGGCGAGCAGGCACACCTCCACGCAGGAGGGGAGCTGCCCTCTCCCAGCCAGGGCCGAGCCCCGAACACGTGTGCGCAGGCAGCGCGCAGGCCGCGGCCCTTCCTGCCGCCCTCCCCGGGTGGCGGTGAAAGAGGCGCCAGCACATTCCTCACATGCCCATTGGGTGACGGGCGCGGGCCCACCCCTCCGCGGCGCCCGGCTCTCATTGGCCTGAACTTGTCAATGGGGGGGGGGAGAAGAAAAAAAAAAAAAGAAAAAAAAAGAAAA
>JAVJGI010000062.1:65668252-65695735 GCA_035590275.1 Ibycter americanus
TACCCGGGTGCGGCCTGCGGGGGGCGCGTGCCCCAGGCGCCGCGCGGGGGGGGCACGTCCCCGCGTAAACATTTGGCTACCTGCGGTATTCGTTACTGTATTTACATCGAATTGTTGCAGGCTGAACAGCTTTATGGTCGTTGAAAACGTCTTTCGTCGATGTTATTATACCTCATCGCCCAGAACTGCCGTATCCTTCGCAGTCCAAGGAAACCCTCGCTAGCGACCGAATGAAGAACAGAGAAAACTCTGCCCCAACGAGCTTGCAATACAGATCAGGGGACAAGCGGCAGCAGATGGCTGAGGACAGATGAATGAGTCCCTACTAGGAGACAGTGAGATACTATCGGCCAACATAATAGGCAGTGGGCTCCGTCCACCGGCGGCGGAGTGACTCATTGAGCTAGTGAGTCATTCCCAAGGCAGCTGGATGTGAATCATGCCCTAGGTGGCTCGTCGCCACTGTGCGCCCTTAACACAGCCCTACAGCTGGCAGAGAAACGTGTTCTCCAGTGCTGTGGTTTCACTGGGTTTTATTAACTTTGTGTAAGTTCTTACTACCACGAAAAGGTGGTCTTCCTTTCTCAGCTGTTAATTTCTGCCTACGTGCTGCCTCCTCCTTCGTGCCGGTACAAGCACCTGCATGGCTATGTAGTGGACTGCATCAGGTTTAATGCTAACTACTTAGTTTTAATCGTGGTTAATAGTTTTTAATTGTGATCATCTTTAATGTGCATCAGTTTCCCAAGCTAGTTCACATCCCAGCTACATAAATGCTTGTGTTGGTGTAAATAAGCGGTTGTGCTTGGGCATGCACAAGAAATTACAGATGGGGAGTGCAGGACCACTTGGTTTCAGTAGCCACGATGGATTTTATCAGCTTAGAGTGCTTATGAAACTACAGCTGAGTGTTTGTGGACTCTGCCCAGCCATTTACTTTTAACACCAGTCCCCCATCCTTGTTTCTGGGTCCATAATACTAGTTCCTAGTCCTGTCTTCTGATGATTTAATGTTAGTCCCTGGTTTTCAGTCAGGTACTTGATCCTACTTTCTGTTTGCAAGTGATCTGTGTGACATGGCTCCAGCTGGATGTGTCTTTTACTTGTCTTGGATCCTGCCCGGTATGGAGTCCCTGACTTCCTGATCTTTGGCTGTAGTGTGGTCTCACCACATGTCTTGGACCATGTGCACACAAACTCCAGCATTTCCTGAAGTCTGCCTGTGCTCTTGTCTGCCACCCTCAACTAGTGCTTTCTCTAACTTTCCCAATTCAGCACTTCAATGTCTTCTTCCCTGCTACCAGACACTAGTTTGAGTGGGCCTAACCCACTAGCTGTGACTTGTCTCTGGGGTTTAAGGCACACCAATCACCCATAAGAATGTTTCTAAGACACTTCAGAGGAGGACAAGACTCCAAAAAAATGAAGTAAATTCTTTTTTTATTTTCAGGAAACTTCTCAGTGCGAAGGATAACCTACAAAGCGGTGTGAAGTACTTGCTTGAAAGTTTGACAAGGGACAGTACAGCCCAGCATCACCAGCTGACAGGAGGAGGGAAGTGATCTCAGCACTAAGATGAAACAGTGGAAGAATTTGTATACAAAGACGAGTACGTTGCCTGATGTAATAGAAAAGTTGTAGGGTGATGTAGTATATTGGAAGCCAGAGAATATGGGTATGCACACCTAAAAAGAGGTTTATATTAACGCTGAAGGCCTGCCTTCTTGAGAGGCTGGATCGCTGACAGATACACACAAAACAGGTGGAGGAGGGAAAGGAAAGAAACACTGAAAGCTCTTTTTTGAACTTGACTGACAGCTAGACATGAACAAAGTATTGTCTGAGGGACAGGCTGAGATTTCAGGAAGGACAGAAGGAGATTGTTGTGGATTAGAGGGAGGTTCTGTGAGTCATCGTTGGAAAGATGGTTGCTGAATTCATGTTTACAGCTGTGATTACCCAGAGATAAAGGGCAGAACAGAAGCAGAAGGACTAGCAGGTTTGAAAGTGTCCATTCAAAGGGGTTACGCTAATTTATCTAGAACAGTTTTAAAATGATTTAATAACGTTAATCAGACATCTGAATCTGGAGGAAGGAAGGCTTGGGAAGACAGGAAGGCTCAGATATCATCATATGATTGTGAGACACGGGGCCAAAGATTGTTTATGATCTGGTTCCTTTGTAGTAATTTTCTGACACAACAGGCCATAACTGGCCAGGTACATTACCCTGTGCACAGGAGGAAATTCTATGTAGTAAAAAATTCCTGTAACTATATCAACTCTGTTTGCATTTCTTTATGTTAGGTGTGTAACCAGGCCCAACAGTCAGAGTGGTTCAGGGTTCCCGCATGCCAAAACAATGTTTTGGGGCAGTCAGAAATGGGATGCAAGCCTGTATGGTGCCAAAGCTGCTCCCTATTTTCTTTGCTAAACCAGCTGCAGAACATGGAGCTTACAGAGTTAGCGTGAAGCAATCTTTGCTCTTACCCATGTTCTTGAATAGGACAAGCTTGGTGTCAGCAAATAATCAAGTCCAGAAAGAAAGATGAGAAAGTATGAATGTTTTATTGTATGGAAAGGACAATGATGAATTCTGTATTCTTACACAGTCTCTTTACACTTTCCCAGTAGCACAAAGGGGCTGTAGAGTTCTTGAAATGTCTCCCTAGGGAATATTCCTTGTGTAGAGGTTTCCTCACTTTGAACAGCTATTTTGAGCTGCTGCAATGATCCATAGGGGGCTGTGGCAGCAAAGTAATTTAGGGCTGCCAACTTACATGAGAGTCTTTGCCAAGACAAATGAAGATTCAAATATGGAATAAAGCTGCCTTTACCAGCCCTCCACCCAATGGGCAGCAAAGAATCGTGCTTGCTCTTTGTGGAGGAGAACATTCATTGTTAATATTTATGTAAAGGTTATGTTAGGCTAATTCTATGCAACCCTGGTATGTGACTGTGAGAAGCAAAAACTAGTGTGCTGTGAGGAAGAGCACTTTTGCTATCTTGTTTTGATGGTTGTTACAAGAAGAACAGAAAAGCAAGTTGCTACAGAGCCAGTGTAGGCACAGAGAATGTGCAACTTTCAAGGCGTTTTTTCCCTTCCTTTAAAAAAAAAAAGCACTCATCTCTAATACTGCCAACCTGGCCCTGCTCCTCCATTCTCATTCTGATTTACTTGCCCCAGTACTCAGATTTCTGCTTACAGAGAGGACAGCAATGACAGCCAACTTCACATTTCAGTGAGTCAAAACCCATGGAACAGAATTTCTCAGCAAATCCGGGCTATTATACATGATAGAAATTCTAAATTGTGTCATTATAGTAACAAGCAGCAATGATCTTTTAGTAACTTGAGCTATTTTTAGCTCAGAATAGTGATTGCAAGCACCTCATGATTATTTCCTACTGAATAAATGAATTTATTGTCTACAACCAGCAAATATCTTTCTAAATTCCATGAGGGAAGTAAATACAAAGAATTGTCCTCATGTGAAATCCTTTTCAGGATGCCATTATGGTTTCCTCTGCAGATAGTTTGGATTTGACTGATAGCTGTAAATGTATTGCTGCCATGCAGTTCATCTCTTGAAAAATGACAACTGCTGACAAAAAAAAAAGAAAAAAAAGGTCATTTTGACAATTAAGTAAGTCTTGTAGAATTCTGTGTATGTTAAATCATAATAGCAGAAGTAGTATATATTTAATACTTGGACAGTGCATATTATGTCTTATTAAAAACATGAAATTACTGAAGCTTCTCAAAGTTTAGCTTACATACCCAATAGGAAATACTTGGCAAATAGAGAAGTCACTCAATTACATTTGGAAAAGGTGAGTGAAATAAAAAGGCTATGAATTTCAATTTTGGCCTAAATTGTAATGACTACTAGTGTATGTGTGTTCTACAGGCCTGGATGTCATGGTGATGGGCTATAAAAACACCACTGCTGGAATTAACCACCTTTTTTTTCAGTGATAGGTGTGAAATTTGCTCCTCTTCATTCACCTGGCAGTAGACCCATGAGCTCATGCACTAGTTCCTTTCAGGAGCAGGGTGGAGAAGATGTGGTCTCTTGAACAGGCTGCATTCATTTTCTTGACTTCTGCTCTACCTTTGTTCTGAACGATGCTATTCCACACACTCCTGCCATTATCTAAACTGCCTTTGCTCCCATGATCAGTCATTGTAGTCGTTAAAAACTGAGGAAAAGTATTCATTTCAGATCAATAGCAAAGAGCAATTTATCTTTTGCCAAGATTATCTTCCATCTCTCTCCATTTCATATTCCATAACACTACAGTCCTTTCTTTATTGTCTTTTGTTTATGGGGATGAAGAATCTTTTTTATTGTTTGCTTTTCATATCTTTCTGGAAGTCTAACTCAGCTTGATTTTTGGCAATTCTCACTTTGTCCTTCCTTTTCTTGATCCATCAGATAAAATTTCCTTTGTGCTTAATCCTCTTAGCCATTTTGTAAATGTTTTGCTTTTTGCTTGTGGTTGTTTATTCAGCTAGCTCTCTTCAGTAGAACTTTTTCTGCTTTCTTGAGACACAAAGTCCACATAGTTTTATCCTCTTCACTTAAAATAATTGTATTATCCTCAGGATTTGAATTCCTCAGTCCCTGACTTCACAAGTAAGTTCCCTTGTTTATCAAAGCTTGTCCTTTTGAAATTGAGAATACTGCTTTTGGAGTAGAAGCTCTTACCATCTTTCCCCAAAGCAATTTTGACCCAGTGAAATTGTGTCATAACAGTTGTAGCCTTCTGAATACAGTAGCCCACTGAAAACAGTAATGAATGTAATTTACAATGATTACAACATAAATGTTTTGGGTTTATCTATGAAGATTACCTTTAAATGCTTTTAGCTCAGTTGTAGTTACCTTTGCTTTCTGTTGGTACCTAATTTACTAAACATATGGTATTATTCAATCATATTCTAAACTAGTTACAGGTGATCTTCAAAAGGGGTCTGAAGAAAGACAATTGGGTAATCTTGCTTGTTTCTTATTGATGTTTTTTTTCCCAGTGTTGTAAAAACTTGTGTCAATCCCTGCATTTGCATAATTAAAAAGTACATGGGAACTGCTGCTTGCGATCTTTTGCAGTTGTGTTCCTGAAAATGAAGACTCACTTAAACTTCCCTTATTCTGCCCTATGGCATCGACTGTATCTGTAGTTAAATATTGAATGAACACACAAGAGGTCTTTATTAAAGTTTCTGTGTCTCATTTCCTTCATGTAGATCGTTGAGAGTTCACATCTCTCCATTATCTTCTGATAAGCAACTAAACCAAGAAAGGTGCAGTAGGCAAAACACATTATTTGCTTCAGAAAAAAATGCCAAAGATTTCTTATACTTTAAGGAAAAGCGAAAGCTCCATCTTTATCTTTTCAAATACCCAAACTGGACAGTATAAAAAAACATTTGAAGGAACCAACCTGGGAAGGATAAGATGTCAACTGCACAGAGGAGTTTTATTTACACGGTAAACAAAGATGCATCCCTTTTTTGATGACCCTATATACAAAGCCTATGGTCAAAGCTAAAAGAGTTCTCAGGGACACAACACTGAAACACTGAAAGCCATGTTTCTCCCAAGAGTGCATAGGTATAGCCAATGTTCAGTTTGGGGTGATACTCATTTTGTTTTCATTCAGTCTGTCTTGGAGGTAGAGCATGTTCATTCCTTAATGACTTGATTGAAGAAAGCCAGGCTGTTTCCGCTTTATAATGGTCACTTCTGCAGAGATATCTGATTGTGACTGATTTATAATCAAGCTTCTGCAGGGAAAAATTAATCATATTTATCACAAAAGTAATTAAAAATATTTATATAGCTTGTAATTGCTTACATTGTTTCTAATTGCTCATTTATATAAAGAAGGGATTTACATTGGTTGTATTATTATCAATTTTAATAAGCCTAAGCATAAAAAATCACCAGTTAGGTCTTAAACTAATGAGATTTGTTAAAAAATAATGAGATTTCAGACATTAATAAATTGGGATTTGACCTCTGGGGTATTTGTCAATGCGTACATAAAAAATTTAAAAAGCGCAAAACTGAAGCCAAAGGAAAACATGAGGCTATCACATGAATAGAAATACAAATCTTAAAATGAGACACTGAGCGATATAGATAAAAACAAAATGGCTCTTTATAGCGCTTTATGCAGACTGCTGTATTTCATCCATAGCAGGAAAAAGCTTTCTTGTAACAAAGAGGAATAGATACCAGATTTAATGTATAATTAGCTGGTTTACAATTGAAATAATTTATTCTACTCTACGTGACAGCATCATTTAAGTCTCTGTAGTAGCATTCCCCGTTGACAGTGCTACAGCTAAGCTGGTGTCAGCATTTCAAAAATAAAACCTTTAAACAAAGGTCGTGACTCATTTCTGAAAGTTGCTCTAGGATAAATTGTGACAGAGGGCATATTTTTGGATGACACAAAAAGTAATGTAGCTGGTTTGGAGATTGGAAGGCAAAGATTTTACGCAGGGTTGTACATAAGTGGAGCTGATCATAACACCCAGCAAGGTGCTGGAAAAAAATATTAGTTCTTCATGACTGCACTCCTTTTTTCTTTTGCTATGGATCAGTAGTCCTTGATTAAACCAGAGTGTACTTTGTGCCCTTACTTTTCATAAATATTTCTTTAGTAGTTTAATTCTACCGCTCTCTCCATGTTTTCAAAATACTAAAGTCTAAATTGCACAACTGTCTCTGATTGCAGCTTTGAATTTATGCGCCAGCTAGGCCAACTGTTGTAGAAGACACACATTGAACTTTTATTACTAACTGCAAGTGCAGAAGCCTTTTTGTCATTTGATCAACAGTGTATTTCATACTAGTGGTTTCATTCTGTGTGCAATTACAGAATATACGCTGCCTGGTTATGAAAAAAGGCACGTCTTAAGCAATACGGTCAGTTTAACCATAATAATGTTCTGGGGTTTTTTAACTTAGTACTTGCAACATGTAACATAACTTGATTGTACTTTAAAAAAATTCTTCTTCCACCTACCTCTTTCTGGCCTCTTTAATTCATATTTCAGCAAAGTGTTGAAGGCTTTTCTTGAAGAACTCTTCTGATCTGGATACTCTATATCCAAACTTGCCTCCAACAAGGAAACTTGTTCCTTGTAGTAAGAGTGACATACATCAACAATGGTAGGAGATAGTAGCGATTTTCTTGATTCATAGTCACCTGACATAGTTGGGAGTACAAGAGGTTAATAACTGCAAATTAGTTCTTCAAATTGTAAAGCATCACATACAAACATTACTTTGGATTTCTTTTCTGTGCTTTAGAGCAAGAAGTTAATTCAGACAATCTCTTCAATCTCTAGTTTTATAAGGGAAATGGCAAGATTTAGACACGTAATCTAAGAATTTATTTATCTGTATCCAGGTCTGTTTATGTCAGGAAAATAATGTAATGCAGCATGCTAACACGATGTCATTTGACATGACTATTAGAGTGATGAAGTTTTACTGTTTTCTCCGTTTAATTTTCTAGTCTAGAACAGGATATATTTCAGTTCGAGAAACTTTCCATATTTAATTTTACAGGGAAAACTAGAAAATATTCTTTATATAGGACCTCAGTAAGTTCTGTCCAGCTTTTGCCTACTTCCTCTGCCTAAGATTATCTGCTCCAGATCCTGCACCTTTCCCTCTTGGTGTATTCTTCTCAACTGTGTCTGCATGCACTTACTTTGTGGACGTTAATTGCTCTGTGGCAAAAAGATTCGTGAAAAGGCTGATCAATATTTTCCTTCGGTCAAAGAACTTTCAAGTCCTTTCTTGACTTTCAGAAAACATGTATTTGAGCTCTTTGGAAGGTGTCATATGTTTCATTTTTGCTGTGAAATGTCTGAAGCCATTATAGACACCACCTGAGAAATGAAGCCCATTTAACTTTTACATATGCAGTGCACATGTTGATAACTGAGATGTGTCACCCAGGGCTTCCCTTGGTGGTCAATGTAGAAGAACAGGTAGGTTTAGGGCATGAATCACCCAACTTACTTTAGACAAGGATTCATTAAATTTTCTAGGTGCATCAAAAGGTCTACTTGTTCTACTGGAAGAGTAGGCACAAGGGTGACAGTGAAACTATATGGTCAGTCTGGGAAGAGTGAGCACAGAACTGAATTGCCTGTGCAGCAACACCAACAGTTTTATTATGTAGTTTCAGGAACACTAAAAAATATGTTATAATAAATCAGAATCTATGGAATAATTTATTAATATAATCTATTTATTTAAACTGCTAAGAATTTTGCATGAATGCTGCATGAAACGGCTGCATAAAAGCATGCCTTTGTTTCAGGGACTGAAAGATTGATGCATCCTTACTGGAGAGAAAATATTCGTAAGTTTCTTAGAATATTTTTAAAAAGTGGCAACAAGGACCCCTGCTGAGCATTGATCTGAAAGCACTTGTCTTCCACCTTTACAGCGTCAGCACTGGAATTTGTATTATCTAACTTTAGATGTCTGCAATACTGATGTCTGCATCTAAGCTGGTTCTCTAGACCGAGTCAAAGTAGATTTAACTGACAATCCCAAGGTTTAAAGATATGACTACACGAGAAAGTATGCTGTCAGCCTACAACAGCTGACACTGCAACACCAGAGTACATTCATAGGTAGCTGCTCAGCCTGACACAACCCATCTTCACCAAGTGTGGTTGTACTGGTTGGAGCCACACCAAAATGTGAGGAGGTCTCCCTGTGCTAACTTGCACTGTGCTCTTCTGCGCAGAATTTATCCAGTGTCAAGATATTAGAATCAGTTTCCCACAATTCTCCCTGCATTGTGTTTTATAAAATACGGTTTGTTTGTTTTTTTTTAATAAAAATCCATACTTCGTAATTTTCTCTCTGCCATCAGCATGAGATCTGTAAAAGGTAATGTACTGTACATTTCTGGTTTGCATATCTTTCATATATATGCAACTTAAGCAAGTCCTTCTAAAATGATGATTAGTCATGGGACAAGAACGATGAAGTTTTGGGGAGGAGGAAAAAATAACTTCACACTATGGAATAATGATTCTGGGCCTAAAAAAGCACACTAGAAGGTAAAATTGTGCGTTGCAGGTTCTGGGTGACTAGCAGTGGATGAAGAAATTCAGAGTGAAGAAAGCCACATAAATGAAATTGTATGCTGAAGAGGAACTGGCCCTGGCCTTCATCAAAGAGACACCAGAGTGAGAGCCTCTCTGATGGCAGATAAGCAAATAGCACTCGTGCTGCAGAAGTTAGCAACGCTAGCCTGCTAGGCAGATAGTGGGCAGTCAACTGGGCTGGAAAATCCACACTGAAAACAGTTGTTGTGCAGGTCTGCAAGATCATCAAGCATCTCTCACTTTGCTGAGATTATGAATCAGGGTGGTGCCTGGGGAACAGAGGAACCTGAAGCGGGGGATGACGAGGCTGTGGTAGGGAAATAGGTTGGACGCATCCTGAGTCTGCATCCTCTGAATACAAATGGGCATGTTTGTCCATGATGTAAACCTTGGCTGATCAAGGAAGATAGGCAGTACTTACAGGAAATATTTTTCTTTGTTTTTTATTGAAGCATGGATAGTGAAACTTAGTCTTTGCTTTCCAAATACACAAACCAAAAAGAAGAGATTGAGCATTTTTTTCAGCAAATGCAATGAGAATTTGGATGATTTACTTAAAAACTCACAAGTAACGCATCCTGTTAAGCCTAGTCTGAGTGAAATAAGCATGCTGTAGTAACTGTTGCATACTTTTAGTTCAGGTTTTGTGAGGCCTGCTTTAGGCAACAGGGAGAGCATGGCAGTGGATTGGCAGGTTGTGTAGGCAAACATCCCGTGAGTTACTATGGCATAGTCTGGTTAAGGGAAACATATCCCTGCAGAGTTGTGTTCTCAGGACTGGCTGCGTGCTCATAGTTTTCCCATTACTGACCTTAGAAACAATAATCAGTTTCAAATTAACTACATTCATTACTGAATTCTCCTCAGTTTGAGGTCAGAGTCCAGATGCTGCGGGAGGGTTTGGAAATACCCAAGAGCACAAGAACACACTTTGGAAGCAAAGAGAACATACAGCACTGATGCAGGGTACTTCTGGGGGGTCCTTCTCGTACTGCCACACACATGAGGACAACCCACTCCTCTAGGAAAGGACCTGCAGAACAAAAGATCATCCAAACCAAAACACTAATGTGGATGCACTCTCTATAGGGTCAGAACATGCCCCCTGAGGTTGCAGCCTCCTCTCTCCCTGCCCCCAGGAGTTCATCGCTTCAGGCCCCACTCGCCTTGCAAGAACTGCCAGGGGAGCCCAGGGCCAGAGCAGCGAGTGGCAGGAACCACGTTACCTGCAATAAGTTGGGAAGGACAAATAAAGGGCAAGGCAGATTGGGCTGCCTGGAGTTAGAGACGAGGTGCATGGATACCTGGGGCAGCTAGGAATGAGGAGGGAGCTGGGAGCCAGAACTCAGGGCCCTAAGGACAAGGGTGTTATACAAGAACATGAGTTCAAGCTTTAAATGCAAGTATTTTTACAGAAACTTTTGCTATTCAGTCAGCATTGTCATTACAAAACAAACCTATTCTTATGCTAAGGAAACTGCTGGGGTTTGATTGCTTTTAACATGAGTATATGAGCACTCAGTGTAATGTACAGATAATGTACTCTGCAGTTTCCACTCTCAGGGAGAAAAGCTGAATTGGTACTATAGACAACTTCATAGGAAGTTAATTTTGTAATTTAAATATCCTTACTGAAAGCAAACAAGCAAAAAGTCCGTGATTTAGTATGTATGTGATCAGGAATTGATCAACACTTTGTTGGATTGTTAGATTAATGGCCTAAACCTATTGATGTACTGCTAAGGCAACTGTGTCTTTTCTCAGCTAGCCAGTATGGTCTCTGTACCAGTAGTCAAAATTTTGCTGGTTTCGCCAGCTGGGCAGTCAGGCTGGTAAGGAGGCTGGCGATAGCTGCTGTTCACAGGGCAGACTGGGAACTACAGCTTTGCAGCCATGGACATTTGAGAAATTCCGAGGAGGAATTTAAGCCCTAGGGAAGGCTTGTTTCTTTTGCTCCACGACTCCTAAACTTGTTGTCTGAAGAGCTGATTGATAACAGATGCACCTATCTGCCTTTCTGTTTTTCTTGAAGCATATTGTTTTTATGCAACAGGATTTTTTCTATGATCTCCCCAGGATATTTCTCCCTCCACTGTGTATGCTCCTGGTCAGCATTGTCTGTGGAATAAAGAGGCTCTGGAAGTGTATTAACCCGTGTTTTTTCCCTTAATCTGCATCAGTCCTTCAGCAATTACGGAGACTGTGTTTTTCTAGGAGCCTCTGTCAAAGGAGAGATTGTTAGATTTGCTGGGTAACAGGAAGGAGAAGGAATTTGGAAATTCCTGAGACAACTTTCCCTGCAGGAAGGTCTGGCTCCTTCCAGACAGCTTGCTCTGGGAAAAGGCATGACTGCAGGGATGCTAAATTGCTGGGGGTTGCCTATGAGTCCTATGAAAGGGGGAACTGATACCAGGGATCTTAAAAGTATGAGCACTGGAACAGTGTAGTCAGCACAGGAAGCAGTGGTTATGACCACTACAATGTCCCCAGCAGCGACAATGGCCCAGGTACACAAAGTTGCAGGTTCCCAACCATACGTACTGGGAAGATCCAAGGGCATATCTTCATGGAGTGAAGATAAAAGCATGGGAACCTAAGAAAATTATGCGGAGGGATCAAAAAGGATACAGGAGGATAAAAAAAAGGCCATTTTTCTATTGGTAAAATATATATTCTGAGGATATCAGAACTTTCCCCTTGTCTGAAAGCCAAAGAAAAGCAAGCTACCATTTAAAAGCTCATTCCTTTATTATGCTAAGCCACAGAAGAAAAGAAAAGGCTGTTCCTTTTAAGAGGAAAAAGTCAAGTTCAAGCATTGCCACAAAGGAAAAAGCACACCTTTTAAAGTAAAATGCGGTAGGACATCCTTGAGCTCCTGTCCCCTTTCCTTGCTGTACTCTTCTTGACTCCTTGGGAATCTGTCTCTAATCCCACCCTGTCTCAAGGAATCCCCGGCCCTCCACACTGGTGCCTGCCCTGCCTTACCCACTCTGCTCTCTGCTTGTGCTCCAGAGGTGGGGTTTTGTTCCATTTCAAGTGTGAGTTGTTTGGGGGAATTCTGTTATTCAGGCAACACAAAAGCTGAGTTTTTGCATCGGTTTGGTTGTGGAAATATGGCTAACTATGACAAAGGTTAAGCCTCTAATCATGGTAGAGTATGTACATTTTCATTACAGATTCAAGAGAATAAATAAAGAGCAACTCAGTGCTATGGCATCACTGTGGAGGTCGACCAGCAGAGCGTACTCTCTGCAGTCTACTCTCACATGCTTTTCACGATGCTATATTAATTAAAAGCAAATACATTTATGATCAATGGTCTGTCTGCAAGTCATAGAAAAATAAGAGGTAGGCCCTTCCAAGACCTGCTGTACCAGAGAAATGAGAGGTACCAAACATTCTTAAACATGAACAGGGCCTTTGGCTTCCAGAATTACATCCAGCTTTAATAGAATCTGCAGCTGTTAATGGGCTCTCACATAATACAACAGAATTACTTGAGCAGGATTGTTTATTCCCACTCCTACCAAAAGCTCTGGTTGAGCCCAGTTTAGTTAGGTGTTGAATATGATTAACTGCAGTGGCTTTGGGTTGCTTAACATTGTATTTCCAACACCTGGTTTCTTACAGTGCCGCAATGCACGAGGCAATCTGAAGATAATACAGCTATTGATTTTTTTTAAATGACACGAGTCCATTTACTGGAAAACACCAGTATAAAAAAAGCAAGACCATGTATGATTATTATCAGTGTATAAGATAGTGTAATCAGCATAATACAAAAGTAGCATTCTTAGTATGAGACTAAAATGGTTAATTTTGCCATGTAATTGCGACTGATAAGGGGACTATACAAAGGTTGAAACCAGTCCGAAAACATGCCCACACACAGCTTAGGTGCTACATTGTTTCAAAAATCAATAGAGAGAACAAATTCATTGTTCTCTGGATTTCATGCTAAATTTCTGGAAGGCACAACTGGCTCTCACACAACACCTTCAGTCTGTCAATTAAACCACAGACTGTCTTCCCGTCAAACCCTCCCTCCAACGTGACTGTTTGCAAGGAGTGGCAAAGCTTGCGCACAATTCGGCGCTCTGAGCATTGGGTTTCTTTAGCTCTTCTGGGGCATGTTGCTCCCTGGACTGATTTAACACAGTATGTGAGACTTTACGCAAATGGTTACCAGGTATTTATGTCTGTCAGGGACACACCTTGGACCAGCTGCTGAACGTTCCTGAATTTTCTGCATAAATGCAGTAGCAGTAGCAGATAGGCATCTCACTGAGATAGCATGAAGGTGCAGGGTCTGCAGTGCCGGCAGCACAGCCACACGGGGTGAGCTGCTTGAACTCAGGGCAGTGAGAAACGCGCGTCAAATGCTCGGTGCCAGGAGTTGAGATCATCTGTTTTGAAAAACAGGGATATGCCACTCCCTTATTTTCTGTCAACAAGGGCGATGGTGCAAGGTGGCCTCTACGACGCGAGAGAGTGCAGTGACAACGGGACCCACTGTAGCCTGCCCAGCCACAGCACCAAATGGCCCAGTCGTTTTGAGCTGCTGAATGCTATGGAGCCGTGTTCTGTCAAACCTTTCCCGAGACAGGGTGTACGTCAAGTTTTTTTGTGTCTTGACTTTTAACAGGAAGCGCTGGTTTTTTTGCTTCAGGTGTAGTTTGTCTTCAAGGTCCTTCTCATGGGTTTCTGGTGCCTGAGCTGGGAAGATACGTACATTTTCCATCAAACTCTCTCTGTTATGCAAGGTTATTCTAAAGGAAAAACAGGGAAGGGTAGCAGTAATCCCATTAACTCCAGCAGGATTAAATAATTATTATGGCTGTCAGTGTGCAGTCCCAGAGTTTGCCTCTGCTCTGGGATACCCTTACACAATACACCATCATTATCAGGATATCAGCTCCTGCCACCTCTTTTTGGTACCTGTCACAATGTTTTTATTCGAGTAAACTAAGCCTTGGCTAGAAAAAGTAGATAGATTCATGTCTTAATGTATGATCTTTCTTATGTCTCATCTCTATTTTTTTTAACGCTGCCTCTAAATTATTTAAATCAAAAAATTAAGCTTCTTGCCTGCATATGCTGGGCTTGCTATTTTTTATATTAGCAGGCTCTTTCTTTTTTCATATTAATTACAGTATAGCTTTCAGAATGACTTAAGCTTCAAATCATCTGACTAAGAAAGATATCTGAGTTTGCTATTTTCATGCAGAAATTGCCCCACAGGATAAAATGATTGGATTTGTTATAAGATTACAAAGAAGGAACCTCCTACCAGTATCAGAGTGCTGTAAAAATATTTGCATTCCTAAGGCATGTAGAGTGCCTAGGTGGAGCTTTTACCAAGTATTAAGCCACTTCTGAAGTCTCTGATGCTGCTTTTGGGAAATACTGTCATTCAGTTCTTACTCTATTAGGGACTTGGGTGGCTGACAGCCACAGTATGGGATTACTTGCCCACCATGTGGCTGCAGGCACGGGCAAGTGCTTGAATCTGCATCACTTGCCTGCAAATATTGGTTCTCCAGGTCTGTTGTGCATGTATGTATAGCTTTACAACTCAGTCCAGTCAGCAGGACGGTAAGTTCTGAGGACTCCATGATTCAGTTGAACTGAAAAGAAAGAGCAGACACTTAGAACAGTATGTAAACATGCAGAAAGCATGATATTAAACTGCACCTGAAGGTTACAATTCAGGAAATAATTCATCGGTTATAAAACTGGTAACATGCAATGCTGCTATAAAGCACACCCACAAAATGAATATACAGACAGAAGAATCAAGGCAGGTAAGCAGCTTTACCCATGTTAATGCAATCTTACAATTAGAAAAATATAATAATTTTATATGTTATGTATTTATGCATTCAATATATATTTGCATATAGTAATGACTTCCGGGTAGGTTTCTCAAGGAAGAAATTTTTTTAGGTAAGGAGCATAATTTAGAAATATATTGTGTAATACATACAATGTTGGGACTGAAGGATTTTAATATCAGAAGTTATCCATTTATTCTGCTGTTTCACTGGGTTTCAAGTTGTATCCTTTCAAACGCCACAGAAGGGCATTCAGGAGACCTGGCTACAGCTGGAGACCATTAGCACCCCTCTGTGTGGCACACTGTGCCACACAGCATGGGAACAACATAAGAGCTTTACAGCCTGTCCCTCCCAGCTATGTTGCAGCTTCATTTGGCCCTGCTCAGTAGTTTTCTTGGTGTTCCTTTTGCTGCATTAGGCTAATAAAGGCCTCCCAGAACTAGTTAAAAGTTGCATTATTATACATTGCAGTATAATTAGTTAAGATTAAATTAAAATGGTCTTGTGAGATGCCAGCTAAAGAAAATATGTAGATAAAGATAAGATAAGAGAACTCATCTTGTTTTGTGCTTATATATTGGCTCAGGATGCAACACACTTCCTGCTGTAGATTATGATAAAATAACTTACTGCAGTAGAGATAAGTTTGTAGGAATATCACATCAGTGAAAAAACCCACCCCTTTAGAATGCTATAAATATGTTTGCACAACAGGGTTACCAGGTTAGCAGTGTTGATTTACAAATCAACATAGCAAGTCCAGTACACAAGGCTGTGTGCAGTCAAGGTTTTAGCATGGTTTAGATCTGTCCATACTGGTTTAGCCATCATCCAGGCAGCGGACTGATGTCTCCTTCCCCACATAGGTGGAACAGTTGGAGATACATCTCGTTGCTTGTCACCATCCAGCAGCAGGTTACTGCACCCACACCTGTTGTGTAGGTGCTCCTTTAGCTCATCCCCTTGGACACTTCACTGGAGGTTGTTCGGCAGCCTGGCTGGCACTGAGGGACCCATTTGGGAGCAGGCTGGCGGAACTGTGAGTGGAAACGGCCTTTGCCGAAGGTCAGCGACGAAGGGCTGGGGAGTAGTCACGACTCCGAATGCAGCAATTGTTTGCAAACTTGATTTGTGATTATGGTCTAAATGTATAGGAATTTAGATATACCAAACAGATAATAGTTTTAAGTCAATATAAGAATTTAGATATACTAAACAGGTAATAGTTTTAAGTCAATGTAAGAGAAACTGCACACAAAATTTGAACTTCTTTAGTTAATATCACTTGAATTAAGACCATATAGCTTCTATATGTAGGAAAGAGCTCCTGAAGGGGATTTTATGGGATTTGGACTGCTGAAAGCTCTGCAGTGGTCATGGCACAGCACTTAGATCTGCTTTTTATACATGAGCTAGGAAATCAAATTCCCCAAATTCTGGGGGTTTCCTCCATCTTTTATCTTTATTTTCAATATTGTTTCCCATAGAGATGTGCAGAACTTCCCTATTAGCTCCTTTCTCTGTGAAAGTATGTCACCTGCCGTGCTGACTGACCAATATGAGCTATAGTCACTGCATATTGTTTGCTCATCAATGTTTACCAAAATTACTCCTTTATTTTCAGTTAATCCAGAATTGGTATAACCACTGGATTGCTTTCAGGCATTAAGTTCTTCTTAAACATCTTTTTGACACTAGATGGCTTTTGCTACCATTTCAGTGACCTGACATACTTTCAATGAAATCTGAATTATTGGCAGACAGAAATGAATTAATTTGTAATGCCACTGAGTTCAGCTCACGTCTTTGTCTTCTTCCATCGAAGTCATATCAAGGTGAATTTGATGTCTGGCTCCTTCCCCCCCCCCCGAACTTTTAATGTGTTCTAGGAGGGATAAGGATGACATGCAATATCAATATTTAAGTGATATCAAGGAAAAGAGATTACACACAAAAGAAAACATGCAATTTTATCAGATTTTAGAACAGGTACCATGTTACCTGCACTGTGTCAAAACCAGTTCTTTTCATATCTGAATTTTAGTC
The DNA here is from genome assembly GCA_035590275.1 of Ibycter americanus. Lineage (NCBI taxonomy): Eukaryota > Metazoa > Chordata > Aves > Falconiformes > Falconidae > Ibycter > Ibycter americanus. The sequence goes on from JAVJGI010000062.1 coordinate 65,685,290, forward strand.
AGATACAGTCTGGGATGTTGTAAATGTGAACAAAGAATGCACTTAATAAAGGCAGAAAATATACTCATACATACACAGCATATGATTCTCATCTGTGGATGTTCAAGTAGAAGATCGTTAATATGCAGGAAGTCCTAAAGGCAGTGAAAATCTTTCATTCAGTAGGGTTGTGTAGTATGGACCTATGAATACTTCTTTTCTTTTTTTTTTTTTTTAAATATACAAATAACCCCTCCAGGTTCTGACAATGAATTACAATTTTATATGTTTGGGAAATGATGCCTGACCTCTGGAGCAGAGACATTTAACATAGAGTCATGTTCCGGCTCCTGAAATGCGATCCCAGTGTCTACTAATTTCTGTATTAATCCCAATAAATCAAAACAACTGTAGTTTTTCTGCTGTGATGCCACTAAATGGCTTTGGAGATTTCCCTTGAATGTTGTAAATGGTATGGAAAATCCTGAGATCAGTGTTTTGCATATTGTCCAGATGTTCCTTTCTCAAACCGTATTTATAAACTCCTGGGAATTGTATCTTTTATATCGTCAAAGGGTATTTCTCTGTGATTGTAAGCCTCAGGAAACAGGGCTTAGGTGACGTGCTCTTTGCCTACCCGTCTTGCCAGACCCTCTCCAATAACTGTTGAACCCATGAGTTCATTTCGGTTACATTTGATGCAGAAATAGAAAACTTCAGGCTATGAGATTCCTCCAAGTTTCATAAAACATAACAGCTTAGTAAAGGAAAGACTACTTCCTTCACATTATTACCATGACTGAAATGCTGCTGCCTGAACTCAAAGTTTATTCATCATGTTTAGTTTGCTGGCAGCCAGCACACGCCTCACTCAAAAGCAGCCACATCCCCTTGGTTCTCACCCAGCTGGTAGCGGGAGGCAGGAAGAGGGAGCTGTGGACATTGAGGGAAGGGAATATTGATGATGGGCAGGGAGCCTGAGCTGTGGACGCTGGGAAGGACGAAGAATGGGATGTGGATCCAAAGAAGCCAGGGCTCCACTTCTGTCACTCCTTAACTGCACAACTTGATCTCTACCTGGGAATGACTTCAATCAAAAGCAACCCATCATAATTAGGCAGACTGAAGTGAGCTCGGCACCCAAAATGGATTCTTAGTGTTATCAGCACAACAGTCACCATTTAAACAATTTTTCTTTATTTTAGTTTATCTTCTTTTCTGGAAGCATCCACTATACTATATACAATGTTCAGGGTTTCACTACTGAGAACAATTTGGTAATCTGCTGCTAGTCTACTGCTATCGTTTTTGTTACCATTGATATCACAATTATTTCTATTTCAAGCATGCTTGCTTCTACAAGCATGCTAAAGTTACAGCTCCTTGTGTTTTGTCTTATACCAAATAATCCATTGCAAGTGATGGCCTCAATAGGTTATATGAAGCAAGTTTTGTTTGCACTAGCAATTATCATTTTGCAATAATAAAGTAATGACAATAAATAATGGTTAATACTCAGTGTCTAACATTACCAATTAGATTTGAGATAGTCCTAATAAGGATGTCTAAATATTACTGTTCCTACTTCACAGATACAAGAACTGAAACATCTATGATGTAGTTTTACTAATGGTAACAATGAAGTTTGGAACAGACTCTGGGGTAAACATGGTTCCATTAAGTTCTTATTGGAGCTCCATTTGATTTAGAGTGTATGAATTTCACTCCCTAAAATTTAAGTCTCCTTACTCTGAGATAACAAACAAAAAAAACCCTCTCCTTTCCATGTTTTTTGCTTTCAGACAATCCTGAAAAGCTCAGGCACCCGTAGAATCCAAATTCCTGCAGTTCCTCAGAAGTCACAGGGTTAGTGGAGGAGCCTGCTTTGCCATAGGTTTACCCAATGGTAAGAAAACTTCAGTCAGAGGAAGGCTGTGGTTTGGTAGTCATGATATCAGACTGTGACTGTGCAGAATCATACACAACAGTTTCAGACAGAGGAAGATGAGAGATGCAAGCTCAAATTCATGTGACATCTCATCACGCTAAGGAGAGGGCAAACTGTAAAATGACATTATAGGCTGTTGGTAAGCATTCTGCTGGAGACTAGAGCTGGGTTCAAGGTGACAGGGTAATTTTGGCTTCAGCAGCTTCAGTTTGTTTGCCTTTACTGACAGCTGGACATACAGAATGTGCAGGAACTGTATTTGCACTCCCTGCTATTTGTCATATGCTGTAGCTCTTGCAGAAGCCACACACAAGCTTCACGTAGTTTAAGAGCTATAGGTTGCCTATGCCTGCATTAGAGAAGCAACAGCACATTTTGTTTGGTTGGTTCACACCACAGGAACTGTTATCAGTTTGTTAATCTTTTTGAGATCCATACTGCCTTCTTGCTGACACCAGTAGATGGGAAAGAGAAAATAAACTGTGACTTCTTCCACCCAGTCCTAACAACAGGGATTTGGTAGTTCCTACATAGGGAGTAAAAGATGAGAGCCATGGCAAAACAATTAGCCCAGTAAGATGCATCCCAATTCCTTCTCATTCTTTCCTCAGAGTTTTCCTATGGGTGGTGGGCTGACCCTTGCCAGCAGCTGAACACTCACCCGGCTGCTCACTTACTCCACCCGAAGTGGGATGGGGGAGAGAACTGAAAGGGCAAAAGGGAGTAAAACGCATGGGTCAAGATAAAGACAGTTTCATAAGTCAAGGAAAGAAAAAAAAAAGGAAGAAAAAGAAACAAGTGATGGAAAGGCACTCCCTCATCACCTCCCACCAGAAGACTGATGCCCAGCCAGTCTGCAAGCCACAGCAACTTTGCAAAAACTTCCTCCCGCCCCAAATTTTATCACTGAGCATGATGTTATACAGCATGCAGTATCTCTTTGGTCAGCTTGTGTCCGCCTGCCTGCTGCGGAGGCAGAGTGAGAAACAGAGGCAGCCTTGGTGCTGTGCAAGCACTGCTCAGCAACAGCTAAAACACTGGTGTGTTATCAACACTGTTTTGGTCACAGATCTAAACCACACACAATATGGGCTGCTCTGAAGAAAATTAACCCCAACTAGACAGAAGCTACAGAACACTTTATCCTTCAAAGAAACATTAACATGGCTGTTGAAAGTACTTCAGCTTAGGTGCACTGATTTAATACTTTGGATTGCCTTAATTTTGCTGAATGTCTGTGTGTAAATTTGGAGTGAGGGTAAGACAGAAGCTAGTGATAAGAAGTCTTACTCAGCAGCAAGGACATTGACATTCTGTAGTAAAAGCAGTGATTGTCTATGGATGCATCATCCCCATACTTCCCTTGCATCAACTCTTGTTTCTGCATCTTCTGTGAGGCCAAAGTCACAGTCACCTTCTCCTTGATACTTCATACAGCTAGAAGAACTGTAGGGGTTTGACAATAAAAATTTTGAGGTCTGGTGGCAAGGGTTTGAAAAGTGTTTTTCTACAACCATCAGTGTTTAGTCTTTTCCACATATGGCACTAAAAATAGGTGTTTGTCTCAGATTATTCTCTTCTTGTCTGAGTTGCACTGTCAAGATCATAGCCTGAAGTATAAAAAGATTTTGGTCAATCCTTTTTTTCAGGCTGACTGAAATTTGACTGACTGCAAACTGTTTACTAGTTGATGGACATAGCTAGTAAACCTAACTGATAGTTTCAGTACTATTTGAATCTGAAAGTTTTCCTAAAGATGGGGAAATACTCTGCCTTGCATTACAGAGGGAAAACCTGCTCCCCAAAGAAATAAAACCTTGCAGGACAATGGAACTCATGGTTCCTGCTCGCATTCGACCATCTGGCTTCCTTTTAAAATTCAGAGTTGCTCAACTTCTTCAGTGTTGTGAGCCAGCAGCCGATGCTGTCATTTCCTATTTGGCTGTAAATACAGTTCTGGAATCTAGATAATTTAGGATTTTGCCACTGAGGCATGGATGGAGTTAGGAAATAATAAAATTAGGGTGGAAATAAGAAAACCAGAACTTCAGTAACATATCGAGGCTCTCAGCATAGGAGTTCTTAGGTTTTCCTGAATCTAATTCCACCGTAGTTTCACAAAGATCATTCACAGGTAGGAGGGATTCAGCTCTTGGTTCACTCATTTCTTCTGTTAGCACATCTCCTCAGATTCTAACAAACTGTGTTCTAGAGAATTCCCAAGCTGGAATTTTCCTCTGGACCATGGTATGCAATAGCCACAAATGACACAGTATTAATTAAATATGCCTTTTGAATAAATTTGTTTTTTAACATCACTCCCCCATTCATTTATTTTCCCAGCTAACAAATCCAAATGTATTTAGTCTCTCCTCATAGGATCATACGAACGGCTGTAGTAGATGAGACCAGAGGCCCATCTAGCACACGATAAAAGAGTATATGAAAAGGGCAAGCAGACAGCAATAACCCCTTCTGTATGCCTTCCCAACTTCCAGTAACCTGAGTCCTGCAGACTTGCTAAGACAGAGGCAGTATTTTGTATTTAAAAGCTGCTAATGTATTTGTATCCCATGATTTTGCCATTTCATATTTCTGAGTTTTAGTTATCCAAGCTTGACTGTTACTGTAATCCTACTACATGGGTTTTGAGATGGGGTAACTAGAACTGAAAGCAATACACAAGTAGTGCATCACAGTTATATGCAGTACTATAAATGCATTCTATGTTCTGTTTTCTTATCCTTTTCCTAAAAAAGTTTACCTTTCTTGTGCTACTAGCTACTTCTGAGCACTGAATCTTTGCTCAGAAAACTACTCCACACTGACTTCAAGACTTGCCTGACTGGTACTAGCTTTTAGAGTTCATCAGGATGTCTGTATGTTTTTACCACTATCTGCATTACACTGCACTTTGGAACACTGCTTTTCAACTACCACTACTCACACAGTGTCGTGGAAGCCTCCTGCAGTACTTTTCAATCAGCTTTAGATCTTAATTAATAGATGCGTTCTTCAAATGTTGTCACATCACCATTCATTCCTTTTCCCAGTTCGCTTATGAATTGTGAACAGCTCAGCTTTAAGTATGAACCCTCCTTAAGTAAGAACCCTTCTGTTATGAAAATTCATGGTTTACTTCTGTCTTTTGGTTTTTGTCTTTCAACTGGTTAGTTCATGAAATGAGGCTCCTTCTTATGTCATGTAGAATAACAAAGTCATAGAAAAACAGGGTTGGAAAGAAAAACTAATCTAGACTACAGCTAAGACTAATCTAGACTAAAACTAATCTAGACTAGAACTAAGCTAGAAATCTAATTTCTAGCTACTCCCCTCATCATGTTAATGTTACCTTACCTACAAAATTTCTGACAGAGGTTTACCTAACCATTTCTTAGAAATATCCAATTACTTTAATTTTAGCCTAACGATCACACAGTACCTCCAAACAATTTCATTATGTAACTGTCTTTATTACTGCGAGGTTTTCCTATATATAAATTTCTCTTGGTACAACTGAAGTTTGTTATCTTGTCCTATGTCTCCTATCCAAAGACAATTTATTAAAACCCTTTTGAACATTTGCTGTTGAAAACACTTGTAATAGGGCATCACAATCTATTTGGCTAGGAGGAACATCAAAGTACAGTAGTTATATATATACATAAATTATATATGTTCTATAGACTTGTCATGAAACACTGTTCTATAGCCACAGCTTGTCTTTAGGATGGGTTCTGCCAGTTCAGTGGTGTAACACCTGTTATATCCAATGGAAAAAGTTGAAAACATAACACTAGAGCTTGATACGGTTCAGGTTATCTGTTTAGCACAATTCTGTTTCTTCTGTGGGAACGGATTTAGCTTCAGAAAGTTATCAGACAGTGCAGGTTTGCTGTATTCTCCTTTATATGCTTCAAGGATAATTAAAGAAACATCTTTCCTTTTTCATTACATGCCACTGTCTTTCCCATTTCATGGATAAAGATCAGTGGATTCTACAGGGAAGTTTACAATTTATTTAGATTCCAAAAACTTTAATGGCTGGCAAGGAAATCGAGTAGGTGGAATATGGTGGTGCTGGACTGAGGATGCCAACAATGCAGGTAGACTGAAACCATCTATACCGACAAAACCAAGGAAACTCAGTTACACCGACTGTGCAGCTCCGAAGTATGAAATTTTGGGCTGCTGTACTCGGAATTAGAGTTTATGCTTTCTCCATAATGGGCAACTTCTACGTTTTTAGGATTCATGGCTTTCTCTGAATCTCTGTCTTGGGGTTAATGGCTGGCCCTCTAAACCAGCTGTCATGCTGATACTCAAATGTGATACACAATGACATTAGTTAATTGTATCCTCTGGCTTTTTGGTTTTTTTTCTGAGAAACTGAAGGAAGCCTGCTATGATGCATGCTGTACCCCAAATGAAATAAGCACATGCATCTTGCTTCACAATTCACAGGGAATAAGTGGATATGCTAAGAAAGATGTAAATGTGGTTACACTAGTTGACCAGTGATAAGGCTGAGTCGTAGCTGCACAATGATGAACTGCGGCACACCGTGCAATGCAGAATTATTTCACTTTTCCTTTGCTGTCTCCCACGGGTTTTTAGTTGCTGAACACTGGATTCCCTTGCTTTTGTCAGGTAACTGTTCAATCTTGCCCGTCTGTAAGGAGAAGGTAAGGAACAACTTTCATGATTTTGTAAGGGTTTTCTTTTTCTCAGGAAAAAACCATGGTGAAAAGCAGTACAGCCTATTTTGAGACCAGGTTTTTGGATTACACTCAAGTAAAGCAGCACGAGGTTTCTATTTTAGTACTATGTGGATTATAGTACTATAAAAATGAATTAAAAAACACCCAGAGCTAGCCAAACAATTATATCATGAGACCAGAAGTCAGGACTCCCATCTTCCATTCCGAGCATGCTCTCTAGATTTCCTGTAAAATTTTGATAGAGCCTCTTAGTTACATACTTTATTTTCCAAACCTATAAAATAAGGTTAATACTTTTATTATAGGTGTTTAGAAGTTAATTGACATAAAAGATTCCAAAAGTCAGAGTTTGACGGGGAATGATAACATACGAACTTACAGCCAGTTGAAGACTTTCTAATCTATATTTATTAGAAATCCTCTGACATGCTGTCCCACTTTCATTAGGCTCTTCACACTCTTACGCTAACACGTCCAAAATTTGCAAGTATATTTCTACATTTTTTGGAATAGAACTGTTAGTTTATCTCTGCTTCTGTAGCGATGATAATACAGTTCATGTGAGACTTCTGTTCATTCTGAACTTTCTCTGCTCTTACGCCTCAGACTTCTGAGATGCATCCTTCCACTCTTAAGTGAAACAACATCAGCTTAAATGTGACTGACAAGTAAACATTGTATATGTTTGTTAATGCCCCGCTCAAGACCTACAGGAAAAATTCTGTCTTGATCCCCGAGAATCCAAAATTTCCCTTTGGATTAACAAGTAAAAGCTTACAAAGACAGTAAGTTAAGAAAAGGTGCAACTACTTCCAGATGTGGCCTAGAAAAATTAAAAATAAACACCACGTATTTTTTGGTCTCACTAATACACAAAGAGAGAGCTGTAAGAGATTGCTTATGACAGAAAATACAACTTTCCAAGCCAAGGAATGAAGTTCAGACAAGCTGGAAAGAAAATAAACCAGTGTATTTTATGCACAAGGCAATCTGCAAAGGAGAAAAATAGTCTGTGTGTGTCACTTTCTTGACGCTGAAGTGTTGAAGACCAAATTCTTCCTTTTTACATTAGAAATTAATGTCTTATCTGTCTTGGATAATCGCTTAGGGAACTGGTAAGAATACTCAATTCCTCAACTTTCAGTCTTGCTTGACACACCTTTCCAACAGTCTGGGCACTTATTTAACTGCAGTGACTTGAGATTTGGAGGAAATGGTGATTTTAACAAGCAACAACCTGGCATATTCAGTCAGGCTGGCAGGCTGAAAAAAAATCATGCTTGCAATCTGCAAGTCTGCCATTTTCTATTTTCTTTAGTGGGGCTACTCAGACTTTCTGCATCAGCACAGTTAGTGAATGATAAGGCACTACATATAAAAAAGTTAGTAATTTCTCTTCTGACTAGAAGGGAATAATGGCATTAATAAAAACCTTTTAAAAATGTTAATGCTACTAAATACATATTACTAGTATCACAACCATTCTACTAACATGAAAGAGCAATGGTACTGTTCTGCCTCTTGGCCCGTTTGCCATCATTCAAAGACTCATCCCTGCTCTGCAACGGCCGCCTGCCGCTGCTCCTCCGCTGGGAACCACCTGCAGAGGAGGCCCCAGGCAGCTGTTCTTCAGCAGGACTGACAGTGTGCCCACGTAAACCGTTGTCTCCACCTTTACGGACTGGAAGTGGAATTCTGCCATGCGCTCCAATCTCAAGAAGAAACAAACGTGCCCATTTCCATCTTTTAACCATGAATCAGTAAAACTTTTGCATCAAATGAGAAGGTAGCCTCATTCTTACCAGCCTCTGAGCTGGCCTACGCTTGGAGCTGCCTAGCTGAATCTGTGCTTTTAACAGCTTTTAAATGGCCAACATAAGGATTCAGAAACCAGCAGCAGGGCTGTGTCATGAGAGAAGGAACCGGGGTGCAGATCACGTTCTGCGTTTTCTGTAACCAGCTTTGTACCAGTCCAGCTCCCACTGGAGGGGCTCGTGAGGGGAATGAGAAGAGCACGGTTCATTTAGTCCAGCAAAATAAAGGCTGTGTGTGGGTGAGATTGCTGTCTATAAATACTTTTGGCAGTGGATACACACAGGGGAGCAGGAAGGGCTACTTCAGGACAGTATTTGCATGGGAAGAAAAGATGGATGTGGACTGGTCACAGGGAACTGTAGGCTTGAAATTTTAAAAAGTCTTCCAGCTGTTAGAGAGGTTTCTTTCAGACAGCCTCCCAGTAAGCAGCAGCAAGGGCCAAAATGTTTACAAGCAAAGCATGAACAGTTTATGGAAGAAAGGATAAAATGGCTGCTTGCAACACTAGGGAGCTGGGTACAGTGTAGGGTGGAGGGGAATTAAGCTGTCTTGGCTTACAAATGCCAGCCTAGCCAGGCTTCCGTAATGGGGAATGCCATTAGCCCTCTCTCACCGGTGCTGTGGACATACAACGAATTATAGTAAAAGACAGTCTTGTCATTACACGGTAGAACGGAAAGAGTAGAAAACAAAAGCTTTGGTGATGAAAATGAGCAATAACAGCTGGGGTTTTTTTTGGTCAAAGAGAGCAATGGGAACTACTTGTAGCATTTATTACTACCAACAGCAAGATAATCCTTATTCCTAGTGTCTTTAAGACTGGATGAATATATCTGGCTGGCATAACTTTCTACAGCTACATGCTTACCTTTCTAAGTCTGTGTCCCTTTCTTTCAGTGTTGGCTTTGATTACTAGGTGACCAAAGATGTGAACGCTTTGCAAAATTTAAACAGTTAGCTCTAATTTTAGCAAATGTCTTCAGTGTTGACACTGAAAGATCAATGGTCCTCTTCCCTGTGTTTAGGAAATTTGCCAGCTCATGATTGGTTCAGAAAGATCTGTATCTGCAACTGCAGAGAAAAGCACTTACAGTTCTCTGGAAAATATTACTTTGGTAAAGGAGTGATGAAGTTTTCTGAGAATTTCAATGGCTAGCTACCTGGCACAAGGGAAATTCTGAATCATCTATTGCCTTCTGGAAGAAATAATCACTTCAGAATGGTTATGCTCCTTCTGTCGTTGCTTCAGAAACAAACTTCTGGTTAGGACCTCATGACTTAGCTATGTGCTAGTAATCAGACATAGCCCCATACCTTTTAGTGCAGTTGACCCTTCCCTTCACTTTGTCAGCAGTGACAACTTCTCATCAGCTCGTCCACCCCTCCCCAGCCAGTGTTTTAGGCGGTGGAAAAACCTTCTGTTTCGGTAACAATGCTGGCTGGGCAGGTGACGAACCAAGATGGTTTCTGTGTATGGACAGCCTCCGTTTTTACTCTTCCCTTCTCTAATTTCACTCTGTTTCATTCACTTGCTACTGACTGTCACAAACTAAGCTTCAATATGCAAGGTGGAGCTTATTACCTGCTTGTATGACAGGATATATATACGTATCTGGTTAGCTCTGCGTGGTGCTACCATAATGCAAGGATGCTTATGGAGTGATGTTTCTGACAAAAAAAAACCCGAATGAGAGATCGAGACATCATCTTAAAAAGCCTAAATATTTCTATGATCTCAAAATACTTAGCATGAAACCTGAACGTGCAAGTAGCACCGTGTTTGTCTAAAAATCTCTGTGCCTGGCGCTGAAGGGGATTTGCTTTGCTACGATACCGTATCAGAAAGCCCCAGCCGTAAGCCCGGGTCGGTAGCTGCATGCAAACGCTGTAACCCGCCCGCGCGGTTCTCCCGCCGAACAAGCGGCTGGTTCCGCAGCGCCCGGCTGCGCCCGGCCACCCGCTGCGCATTCGCGTTCCGCACCC
>JAVJGI010000062.1:65697309-65747192 GCA_035590275.1 Ibycter americanus
CCCCGGCGGCGGCGCGGCGGGCTGGGTGCTGTGTCAGCAGGCTGTGCCGCTGGCATCGCCTCTGGCTTCCGTACCGGCTTTCGGGTCATCGCTTTCGTCTTCTGTGCGGCTGCGTTCGTGCTTTGACATCCTGCTCTGAGAACTTGCAGGGGGCTGGAGAAGGAGCAGGTTTGAGGCGAGGAGCGCCCGGCCACCGACTGCCCCGCCCCGGGCTCTCCCGCTCAGGCCGAGTGGCCCGGGCAGCCCCGGGGAGCGTGTGGGCCCCGGTCCCGGGTACCCGGCTGGGCCCGGCGGCTCCGTGCAGGCAGAGCGGTGGCTTTGTCCAGCAGCCGCACACAGGTGTGCCTCTGTCAGCGCCTGTTCCCCTGCAAGAGCACGATACCTGTCCTCGTCCCCAAATACCTGGCTGCTGGCTAGACCCAGAGAGGTCATTTAGCTGTTAAGTCCCTGTATGTTGGCTGAGCAGGGATTCCTTCTTTTCCCTGGGCAGAAGACAGCAAGCACCACGGGACAGGTGTCCTCTGGATGCTGTTTTCGCTGTACTGTGGTTAAGAGAGCGGTGGGGAGCTCTGACTGCAGCTTGGGGTTGCTTGGTGGGTGTGTGGTCGTTGAAGAGGAGCAGTCCTGAGGCCGCAGTAAGGCTCTCGTGCAGGTGCGGGTTCTGAGCACAGAATCACAGAATAATGGTCAAGGTTGGCAGAGACCTCTGGAGACCATCTCGTCCAACCCCTGCTGAAGCAGGTTCTCCCAGAGCAGGTTGCACAGGATCATGTCCAGGCCGGTTTTGAATGTCTCCAGAGAAGGAGACGCCGCAGCCTCTCCGGGCAGCCTGTTCCAGGGCTCTGTCACCCTCAGAGGAAAGAAGTTCTTCCTCATTTTCAGATGGAACTGATACAACCCTTGTCTTTCAGAAGAGCCATTAAGCCCTTTTTCACTGTGGCGTGTGAATAGCACACAAGCGTGGACTGTTTACAGAAGTGTTCTAAGCATACTGTGAAGTTTGGTAAAATATACTTGCAAATCAGAGGTGTTACCTTTCTAACAGAAAGCTAAAGCTTAATAGCCTTCCATTATGGGCAACTGAAACGCTGAGAAAGAAAAGACTGAATATGGAAAAAAAGCAATTTTTAAAATAAAGTTCTGGAAGTGGTTAATGGAGTGCTGCTGCTTTAGATTAATAGAGAAGTCCAGGGTTTTTTTTTGTAGGAATAAATTGCATTCATGTGTGTCTTGATAATTTAAACTCTGAGTTAAGAGGATGTAGTATCAAAGTGATTAATAACTGAAAGGTAGCATGCTAATTCAGGTGGAGGATTAAATGATGGGAAATGAGCTCTGATTCTGGCTAGCTTGCTCTGCAATCTTAAGAATACTAGAGCATAGCTAACTTGAAAAGGAAATGTTAAAGCTTTTCTGGGTATTACAGCTGCCACTGAGCTCTTCTAGTATTTGTGCGTTTAGTAGTCATGTTTTTTTTTTTTGAGTTTTAGTTTATTTGTATTATATATATGAGAGGACGTGGTAATAAAAACACCCAAAATACTGCTTAAGTGTTTTTTTGCTGTTCTTTGCTATAGTGATCCTAAAATTACTGCTTGTAAGAACAGCGTAAAAAAGGCAGAGTTTTTTAAGTACTTTTTGTAAAAAAGTACTTTTATGAAAAAAAAATGAAATCTCATGTCTGGTTCTAACTTACCTGTTTCATTTCTGTCATTGGTAATGGAAAGCTGTTGCAAGAACTACGTTGATGCTACAAAGCACCATAAAGGACATGTCTTCAAAATCCCTACAGTATAACAGTATTATAAATGCAAATGGGCAGTAAAGCAAAAGTAAATGTGATAAAAAGATAGCTAATGTGTCAGAGCTGGGAATAATCAAAGGGACACCTTGAGCTGTAAGAAAACTAACTGGTAAAAGGAAGTACAAAGTTTCAGTAGGCAGTCAGATGTAGAGGAACTGTAGAGGGTTAATTAACATTGATAGTAGACGGTTGTGGACTTGCTTCTGGGGTGGTGGGTTGGCTGATGTGGATAGTGTACAGCTGTGGCTTGTCTGGGCTAAGTAGCTAAATAGCACTAAGGAGCACTGGTGGAAAAGGGGCACTGGGTGAAGAGAGGAGACTGGATGAAGAAGAGCCCAGGGATGTAGGAGAGATGAGGAGGGGCCCCAGGAGAAGCTGAGAGAAGAAGGGGGCCTGAATGAGGAGAGGCTGGCTGGAAGAGAAGCCAGGAACCTGGACACAGCAGAGGCAAGAAGCAGGGTGGACTGGCCTGAAGAGGATGAAGAAACAGCACAGACAGTGGATGAACTTTTGGAACCTTGTGTGGGAAAGTCTTGTTGCAGCGTGGTAGTTTTGTAGTGCTGTGACAGTCAGATAGATTGATATGTAATATAATATGGCACAAATTAAACTTTGCCATATATACTCAGAGGTTTTACTTAATGAAGCTTGGAAACTGGGTTATTCTCCCTTTTTTTGGTTTTCCCTTTTTATGGCATTGGCGAGTTCACTCTCGGTTGCTTTTGTGTAACTTTAGGACCTTGGGTGAAAGTAAGGTGTGAACAAGTTAGAAAAAAAATTTAGAAAACAACCTAAATCATTAAGTTAAGGTGATTTCCTTATGAAAATATCTAACTACAGTATCTCTGTGGGGTGGAGGATATTTAGCATTGGTTCTTAACTTTAAGGGGTCTTTGATGACAGAAACTTTTTCCGGTGCTGGCAACAGAAACCTTGCAGTGATGCATATTTATAGTGTGCTGATCACTGGGGGATTTTGAGCCTTGTGTAAAGGAATTCTTCTTTGGCTGATCATAGAGTCTGTTTCAGTATTTCAAATTTGCAAGACATTCCTGTGTAAAAGAAAAAGGTTCTGGCTACTTGCTGCTTATAGTCAGTTTACATCCTCAGGAGGCTGAGGGCAGCAAGAACTTTGTAGCTCTGCAGAAATTCCACTGAGAGCCTGTCACTTCACGTTTCAAAAACTTGATGTATAAACTTTATGAAATAGTAAAATGTGTTTATACGGAGCTTGGCAAGCTGTTCAATAAAATACTTGTAAAAAAAATGGTTGCATTGCTTAGATCTCCCTGAATGGCTTGGGCATAAAAGCAGTTTTTCGACAAAGTAACAGCTTAGTTTGGCTTTTTCAGCCTAGAGTAGAGTATAATTTGGGCATGTTTCTAGTGAGCCGATTGATTTCTATGGAAGTTTTTTTTTTTTTTTTTAATAGGCAGTCAGATTTGAACAATGTTGGTGTGACTTTTGCATGCACTGCATGAACATATTTTTAAAGATGTTGAGCACCTGCAGCTTCCATTTACTTCAGTAGTGTTTGTGTGGTCTGATGAGGTCTAGAGGTATTACTTGCATTATGCGTTTAGCTAAATTAAGCATCTGGCTTTACATAACTTTCATTAATATTTTTGTAGTTCAGAAGGGCTAGAAAATGGGTCTTTTATGTAAGCTGGCTAATGGTTTATTTCAGTGTACACAAAAACTGAACTAGTGACTTTGAGGGGGGGAAATGGAGATACAAACCTCATGATTGCAATTCAGTTGTCACCGTTGAGTTTTTAGCTTTCTATGTAGCTGGAAAATCTGTTACAGTTTTTGTGTGTGTGTACTACCTCCAAATGTCGTGTTGACTATTGCTAACATTTTTTGGACACTTGTCCACATTTGTGCAGTAGAGCAAAGGATGCAATTTTTCTGGTCATGATTAGGAAAGTGATTTTATTTCATGCCTTACCTCTCCTCATTATATTCCTTGCTGCTTCTTTGATCACAGTTCAAGCCACTACGTTGTGCTTAGTTGTTTCACTTCCTGTATCTCCTTATCATATGGGAAGCAATTTTTAGGATGAAGCAAAGGTTGGAAATTCTGTTTTTGTTGCACATGCCTCAACTATTTCCCTTTACTCTTTGGGAAAGATCAGTCTGTCAGTCCAGGCCACTACAAAGTATTTCTGTTCCTTCACCAGGATGTCAGGAGGGTGTTTGGACGAGTCAGCAAGCTTAAAAATATACTGCTGTTGGTTGGTCAGGAGTGTGCAAGGAATAATGGGATGCACGAGTCAAGCAGAAAATAGGCCACTCTGTTCTCTGTTCTGTAGCAGTGACAGCAGATATAACACTTCCAAAAGCTGAAATTTTCGTGTGAATAAAACCTTTCTAGTTATTGCTGCTTCTACTTACCTTTAAACCAACAACTGACCTGGCTGCTTCCTCTCACTCTATGACTATGTTATTTTTCTTTGACTCACTACCTGGGTTTGGGCAACAAAAGTTATTCTAATAAAATAACTAACATTTTTTTCTTTCCAAGTAACTGTGTAGGTAATATTTTTATTCCCTATGTTTCAAAGCACCTTTTAAAAAGCAGGCGTGTATCTTGTTATGGAGAGAACGACAGAAATACAGGGTGATCAGCTTCCAAGACAATGGCAGCAGAAGGGCCGGGATTTGTACCCTGGGCAGCTCCCAAGCTTGCTGCTGGCTCGTAGCTGGTGCTGCCCTGGCAGATCCTCCTGCTGTGTTATCCTTTGGCAAGTATGAAGGGTCTGGTGCTCCCCTGTACTGTACGATGTATCAGCTGAATGAAGCTTGTAGATTTATATGCTAGTATAGTAATGTCCTTTTTTTTTTTTTTTTTTTAATAAAAGGAAGTCACCATATGTAATTTATCAGATTACTTTGTTGTTAATGTATCTGTAACTTTATAACAAGAGAATAGGTATGAAACAGGCTTCACCTTGGCTGCCAAATGTGGAATTCCCTTTTGGAAACTGGGCAACAGTGATGCAAGTCCAGAAACATCTCTGTAAAGTACAGGCATAGGAAAATGAAATTTTCTCTCCCTGTCCTCTCCACCCCATTTTTGAGTACCGTAAGCTTGTAACTAAAGAGGAAACTTCTCCTTTGGACTGATACTGGTGTGCAGAAATATTAATGTAAAGCTTTGAGTGTGAATCTGAAGTACTTACAGCATCCGAGTCGACACAAGAATTGCGAGAAAGTTAGGACATGGGAAGAGAAAGGAAGATGAAATACATATCCAAGGCAAGTGTATGATCTAACTTAGGAATGCTGGATATGGTCTTGGCCATGTAACCTTTTGTTTGTTGTAGTTTATTTGATGAATCTTATTTGTTCGAAGCAGAAGTGGAAAAATATTGATTAAGAGAGAAAAAATAGTGTGCTGTGAGGCTTGGCTCTATTGGGAAAACAAGATTTTTCCTGGGGCGACTTGCTGTGGTTGGGGTTTCTGCTAATACCATTATGTTGTTCGGAGGTTGTACCTGGTGACACTTATGACTAAGATCGCTGTGGTGGTAGAAAACTTAAGTGTAGAAGACGCAAAGGTAATCTGCTTATTCTTTTAAATCAGTATTTGTATAGCAATAATTTGTGTACTCTTCTCCCCATATTGTTGTTCAGCAGAACTTAAATTACTGATGTTGTGTAGTATGAGTGTGTCAGGAAATGAAACTTGCACCTTAAGTTGACTAAATGCTACAAATGAACAACGTTGGTGGTAAAATTACAGGGGAACGGGTACATGTGTACTGCAGTTACATTTACTGTTAAAAGAGAGACAACTCATTGATGTGGCAAGGGTTATAGCCTCTTGAATGTGAAACTGGAGTGTTATATACCAGTGCAAGTTCATACTTGTAAGATATTTGAGAGTCTATAATAATTCATGTATTTACTTCTTATTTCCTCTATTTGACATTGTCTTGAATATAAGTAATTTGAGTTTTCAGCTGTAGTTGCTCTTTACTAATGTAATCCTGTGACAGGCTAAGTCACAGAAATACTGACCCAAGTCAGAAAGCAATGTATTTGATCCTGAACAATTACCTTTCTCTGCAGCAAAATCTCTACAAATAATGGTATCTGAAAAGCTGTGTTTTGCTCCTCACTTCCATAACTCTTTTTTCTTGATGTAATTTATGTTCTTGAGGAAGGTAGAATGGCTGAAGGTTTTCATGCCTCACTATAATTGCTCAATAGCTAAGTAAGTCTAAATACTATATTTACCCATGAATCCTGAAAATCCTTGTTACCACTGAGTGCTCTTAATATGTGTGAGAAGGAGCAGCAGAACTAAACCAAACCTGTCTAACTAGTTGCCTGCAATGCATTCTAATAAAAAACCCCAATCCAGGAAGAGATGGTTGGTATTTCATAACTGTGCCTGGCTGAGAGCTGCTAGTGCAACTATACTGTGGCTTTGCTTCCTGCCCAAGAGGATAGTGCAAGTGGTGATGAGTAACGTTTAGTACTTACCTCAGGCTCTTGCATATGGTCTCTCCCATGGTTATTTTGTCCTTTCTTCTGTTATTCTCCCCAAAAACAAGTGCAGAAACAAGCTGTGCAGCCCATAGCCTTTCAGAAAGCAAACAGCATTCAGCTGGTTTTCATTTGCTACTAGGGCAAGCACAAAGGTGTTGTGGTGGTAGGAGCTTGAAGAAGACAGGAGGACAGTGCAGGTGATGAAATGCGGAAGGGTTGTGTTTATGAGAGAAACAGATTAAGATTTTTGCCAGGCTTGCAGAGGAAGACTTGTGCATAAATTAGCCCATAATGAGCTGTGAAAGAAAACCTCTCAAGATTTAGTGGGTTTTTTTTAGAGATGAAGAGGATAAGAAAGTTCCTGCTAGAGTGAGGGGGTTAAGAGTTTTCCAGTAGTGCTGCAGGAAAAGAAAGTAAGAGCTTGATCGGGAAGAAGAGATTCCTTTCTGCCCCCCACTCGGTAAAAGGGTGTAAAGCAAGGTAGAACAGCGGCTATGTCAGAAGCTAAATCCTTTTCATGTGAACTACTTGACATAAAATTTAATATGTTGATGTATTTCTGGGTCATGCAGTCTAATTTGTTGTATTGTGGATAGAACCGTTGTAAAGTTTTTTTCATAAATTTGCTTTCAAGATGAGTATTTTCACATCAAGCATGATTTAAAAACAGAACAAAAAAAGTCAACAAAAACCCCCAAGCCCCAGAAATTGCCATGATTCAGAACACTACAGACGTGTTTGCACAAGTAACCAGAGTTTCTGTGGAATGTTCTAACTAAATTTCACTAGAGATTTGTTAGTAACATAAAATTTCCCTGTATCTTTTGAAAATATCTCCTGAAAGGGTGTGTTTGCCTCTTCCGTGGTCCTTATCAAGCTCATTATTTGCATAGATGCCTTCTGACCCAAGTCTTTCTCCTCTATTTTTAACTGCTGAGTTGTACATTGTGAAACAAGATTCTGTTTGTGTGTGCTCACTGCTGCTTGACGTAAAGTTCAGGAGATGATATAGTGAACTGCTGCTAACAATCCCTTCCTTGATCATAGAAGTGGTTGGCAGCTCTTACATTCTGCTTCCAGAGATACGTTGTTTCTTGAGCTACTTTGCTGGCATTTGAGAACTGACACAGGCTGCAATTTTTTATTCTCTTTTACTGAAACGAAGTATTAGAACTTAAAAAAGATTTATTTGTTTCAATAACAGCGTGTTTGCCTGAAGGAATGCTGAAACTGGTCCAGGACAACTGCTTTTAGAATAAATTGGCTAACTCGGCATGTGACTTTAGAAATGAACAGTTTCTACTTGTATAGCAAATACAAAAACTTTACTGTTTTGACTTGACTTAGGAGTGTCATGTATATAAATAATTCAGATTTATAGAAGGCCTCCCAGCTCTAGGGACTTGGTTTACATGGATCACTTAACTATAGGTTAGATGACTGACAGATAAAAATGGTAGCTGTGATGAAATTAGAAATTATTATACCTCTTGTGAGCTTCACCTATCTTAACAGATTGAACAAGAAAAAAACAACAAACCAGAAACCTTTTAAATCAAAATTAGTTGTTGTTACCAAAATCCTGTGAAAGTCTTTAAATCAACTGATACTTCTGTATCTGAATTTCTTGTTAATATTTTCTTAGACTTGTTGGTGGGAGCACAATTCTTTCATTCAGCAGTGTTTTTTTTTTTGTCCCTTTTTTTTTTTTTTGAGAATTTATGAAATATTAGTGTATCTAATCAGACTGTCTGAAAGGGAAGGAATGTTGTAGAGATTGTGCTAACTGACCTTTGCAAAATTGATGTCCCTAAGTGTGGGTTGGGTTTTTTGGTTGGTGTGGTTTTGGTTGGTGCTTTTTTTTTTTTTAAGCGGAACTGACTTTTCTGGTTGTGAGAAGGATTGAAGGAGCGGAGTTTACTGGAATAGTGGATCTCATGTTTGCTTCTGTCTTTCCTGGCATTCATTACCAGTTTTTAAATAAATATTTTTGGATGAGGCTACTGCATAACTGCTTGTTTCTCCTTCAGTTGTCATCTGTTTTCTGCAAAGTTCAAGATCTTGAAATATTCTAGGCTCATCTTGTAGATGAAACCACACTGAGGTCAGGCTATCCAACAGGCAAAGCAACAGCTCAACAGCTACAGCTTCCTGTGTGTTGGGAGTGTCACATCGCTCCCTTTAAGGACAAGGGTTCTGCGCTAAATAAGAGCACAGGTATGAACTGGGGACAGTCTCAGACAGTGTGGCTTTAAACGTGTTCCCATAAACTGGGCCTCACATGTGGTATGATTTTTTCTGTTTGTTCTTTTGTTCATTCCCTGCTGACTTAAGTAGACCATGCTATTGATTTCTTTTTACAGTCAAGTGGAAATAAATGTTATAGGCAATTGACTTGGAGGCAGAAACTAGATCTGCTGGAAAGGAAACTATATCTGGAGGTGCACTTCACTGTTTTGAAGCGATGTATCTGGTTTCCTCATGCATTAATTGCAGGGAGAGTGAGTCCTTTTTACATGGCCAGAAGGTTTTCTGCCTCTTCTGTCCCTCTTTTCTTTCCCTGTCTTACTAGAGCACTTGGAATCATTCACACAGGTAACGATGGGGACTGCTCCAACTGCGATTGTCCTTGACTCTCTAGCCTCGGTGGTGTGTCAGTGGGAGCCTGAAGAGATCTGATGATACAAAGGCTGCTCATGCATGAAATTCTAGCAGCATGAGATTAACTGTTTGACTCCTAAGTAGATTGTTTTGAGAGAGAGAATTCTTATTTTATGACTCATGAATTCTGCAGGTTCAAAGGTGTTTAGAGAAAATTCTCACCTGTATTAATACTTCTGTGGATTATCACAGATTCACGCTAAGATTTAACACCTTCCTTATCCAAAAATGTCATGTTCCTTGCTTTGGTTCATTATCATTAGTGAAGCTGACATGGTGGGTTTCAGCCTGTGCCTTTGAATGTGTCTGTCACTGTAACAGAGCTCCTGTATGAGTTGTTGCCATGTTCTCAAGGGCATTGTAGATGTCACAGTTAGCTTTATGTTCATACCTTTTGATTAAAACCAGTCATTGTACAGGATAATCAGTAGTTCCTTTGCCCAATTCTGTCATGCTCCAAATGAGAAACAGGTAGACAAATTACCAAATTTAATTTGACCTTCAGTTCAGGACAACCAAAAGACCATTACAAGTTGAATGCCATTTATTCTGCCTTTAGCGTGGCTTCAGTGGTGGGAAAAAAATGTCAGTGTAAAACTGTATCAAAGTGATGCGCTTAAGCTGTAGAAAGAGCATGAGAGAAGCCTGTTCTGACTATGGGACATGCAATTTTGAAGTTCAAAGGAGGCAGAACATGGCCCACGTTCCCCAGGAACAGGTATGATGATTGCTGAAGACCTTGTTTGTTGTTGGGAAGTAGCCAGACTGTCTCAGTGGCTGGAATAAAATCACCTGTAACTTTGAAATCCAAATCACCTGACATCAAAGTGAGGAAAAAAGTGGAGATGCTCCATAACTAATTATGATATTTTTCCATTTTAAACTGAATTAAATTAAACCTTGTGGTGACTTTGTAGAATTTCATTCTGGTCCTTATACTTTCTTGTGAGGGTGTTTTTTCAACTCCACAACTCTCCAACTGTAGCAAATGCGCTCTGTCTCACTCTGCCCATACAGAGTGTTGGAACTTGCTTCTTAACTTGCGATTTGGGTGGCAGCTTTTGTACCTAAAGGCTCGTTTACTAAGAATTACATCCACATTGTGTTAGTAAGCTTTCTTGGAGGTCTGCTTGTGAGAATCAAAGATTTCATACTAGATCATTTGAGTTGGAAAGTCTGAAGGAAAAGAAGAACAGAAATTGTGTGACACGCTTCTGATAAATCTGGGCTTTCTATATGCTTTAAAGAAAGCATTTGATTGTGTCATGAGCTGGAAAAGGAAACCCGAATAACTGTGGTTTTTAGGCCATTGTCCTTCTGATAGGTCTTTACATTGAATCAATTTTTTTTTCTTCTGTAGGTGGACCTAATGCATTATAATGATGTAGAAAAAAATCTGCATTTGGTGTTTCAAACAGGTTCTTGCCAAAAAGACCCAAAATAAATATAGGCTTCCTCATATTTAGTGATTTAATAGTAATTTCCCACCTCTCCAGGTCTCAGTATTTAGCCACTTTTATAGCACTACAGAGAAAGAAGTGATGCACGTTAAGCTGGACTGTGTATTTACAGTATGTTTTTACACTATGGCTTTAGGACCTACACTTACAAAATTACTGAAACCAGACAGCTAATGTTTGTGACATTTATAGTTAGTCACCAACATTCTTCTTAAAAATGATTTTATGAAATAAATGGCAGGTTCTCTTTTGGCATAGTCTAAAGGACCCTGTGTCTGTGACCTTGGTACATAATTGAGTGATAAATAAAAGCGTGTTTCCTCTTTATTTCAGAGGTATTTTTCTCCTTGCTGCTGTTCCTTATTTTAAGGTAACAAAACACCACATGCAGTATCCTTTCTGGAAGGGAGGTATTTCCTAAATCTTATTAATTATCTGTAATCAAGCCTGTCTATAAAGAAATAAGATCAGGTACAGCTCTATCCCCTGCTTTACTATAGCAAATGCTGGAAGAAATTACTTGGAACAGTAGAATAATTTTACAGCTTTTAAGATTTAATGTGAACACTTCAGGTTTTACCTTTGTAAACAGGCTGTCAAGTTTGCTCATGCCAATCTGTTATAAAATAAACCTACTTGTATGAAATTCACAGTTCTCAGTCACTCAAGCTATTTTGGAGCCAGTGTAATTTTAGCAATGGCAACAACCCCGTAGCTGGTTGAGGTCTCTGTGAACCTTTATCAATAGGTTTGGAGTGAGCATGGCAGTGACTGAAGTGGTGCTCTCTTTCTTTACAAAACCAAAGATTTATTATTATAGTGTAAAGGCTAAACTTTAACAAGATTACGGTTAGTAAGATTCCCAGTGCTCTGTTATTACAGAGGTCTTAAAAATCTGTCTGTGGTTGTGATTCTGAAATAGTGTGAAACTGTTGTTTACAGTTAGAAGGTACCTATGCTACAAAGATTTGCTTTTAATTTGCTGCATTAGAAACTACTGGAAAAAAAGGAAGAGGATATAGTTATGTGTAGTGGTGCTGAAATAGTTCTGATCTCCTCATGCTGATATTCAGATACCTCTACTCCACACTCCTAGTCTAGTGAAATTATGGCTGGGTAAAGGAATTTTCTTTTTTATAGCAGAAAATCTTATCAGTGCTCAGATTCACTGTTTAGTCTTTTTAATCAGCTGTCATCTACATAAACAACACATCACCTATGGTAGGTGAAGATTGGGGGACAGTTAATAAGTATTTAGCATCTTTTGTGAGACTGTATTGAAGCACACAATATAAGGGTGTTGTGTTTAATGGCAAGTAGCTTATCACTTTTCTTAACTTGCCTTGTTCTTTAACATGCATGTTTCCTTCTGACTTCATAGATTGGTTTACAGAGGAATAAACAAACAGAAGGGTAGCCATATCAACAGTGGTTTTTAGAGGTACAGCTGGAGATATTCTGTAGATAATACAACAAAATCTGGGTATAGTTCAATTTCTAATAGGGTACGGTGGTAACACTATTAATAATCTGATGCCAGTGGTGCCTTTAATATGGTCTCTTTTGTATGGTTGGAACATGCCAGGTTTTCCAGCAAGCCAAGCTCTGTATAACTGTTCTGCTGAATGTCTCTCATAATGTATGTAATGAAGTCAGGTATTTTTTAAAAAAGCTAATTGCTGTAATCAGTTGCATTTGAATGTCTCTGCTAATTTATAAACATTTATAGTAGACTTAATTTTAGAATGCTAATTTCAACAAGCAAAATAAAAAGTTCTTCTTTTGTGTTGGAAGGTGGTTTATTTGTTCTTTTTTTTTTTTTTAAAATCAACCAACCAACCAAAAAAAATAAATCACTGTTTCAAAAAACCTGCAGATTGTATTGTGAATCCTGAGTTAGCCTTCTTTTGGGCGTGCATTTATGCAGCTACCTGATGTTGGCAAGTCTACAAAATCATCGGAAAATGGAGTAGGAAACTGTTTAGTGTTCAGAAATTTGGTATTGTTTCATTTTGAGAAGAGTAACATCTAAAATGACATTAATTTCTGCCTTTTATTTCTGCTGTGTTCATAGATTCCAAAAGGGCTTCATGTATAGACTTCCAAGTCTTGGAGGTAGCAGAAGATAAAGGGAAGTTCTGCCTTCTGGTGTTACTGTATGTATATGCTGAGGTATCTGCCATTGTCTGGGACATTTGGGGGGAGATCTACCAGGGCTTAGCGAGTATCATCGGTCAGTGACACCAGTGAGCTGTGTAGCATTCAGGACCCTTTTTGAAAATTGAGATTATAAGGACCTTGTGAAACAAAAGATTCAGAAGTGCATTGTAAAATGTAGCATATTGTTTCCATTCCGGAAAGGATTTTCCTTGTGTGTACCTGGATCAGCCTTAGGAGATTCTCTTTTCACCCTAGCTCTTTTTATATTGCATAATAAAGACTGTCCTGTTTGGTGTAGGTTTGTTGCTGTGCTGCCACTCCCCGAATTTACTTTTAGATACTGTTCCAGATAAGATGCAAGCTCAGCTTTTAAAGATTTTTATAGTAGTTGCCTGCTGGGGGTGGTTGGCTTCCCACCCTGCCACTGAGAGGGAAGTCCAGGCCCAGATTTGAGCAGATGAGGTGACGTACATGTCTGCTCTTTCTGTAGAAGTCCTTGCCTGTGCCCTACACATGTATGCTCTTCTGCTTGCAACGGCAAGAAGGTTCCCACCGAACCTCTGAGGGATGCATCAGCAGGCAGGCCAGTTAAGCAGACATTACTGAAATGGTAAACTTTTCACTGTAGTGGAGTGAGGTAAAAGTCTGCTGGTTTCATCCGTTCTTCTCATGGCCAGAACCAGCCAAATGTAACTCGGGTTGTACTGAACTTGTCTGGGACTGGGCTGTAAGAACAACCTGTAGCTGCTGTGAAGTTTTTTAGCAGAGCAGCAGGCAGCTGCCCTTGGAGGTGAAGACAGACAAACCTTTTAAAGGACTTATGTGGTCATGGATTTCTTTTGAATTTCTGTTTACTGTCCTTACTGTTTCACGTTTTGGGTTTCTTATGTAGCTCTCAAAATGAACTAATATATACGCATTGAAATTCAGCATGTATACTGTTCTCTAGAAATAAATTAAGATCAACCTGTAGATTCCCAGCTTCTGTCATTTGTAGCCGGTTGCCATGTGAATGAAGAGGAGCTGGCTGAGCTGCTGACTGGATAAGGCTTGATATGGTTTGAGGATAGTGATAAAAGAAAATTACTTTCCTAGTGTGTTGAAGAGCGTGTACCCTAGTGACACCATGTGTGGATTTTTTTGATCTTTTATTTCTCTTGGCTTAGTGGCTATTTTTCTATGCATAAAAAACACTGAAGTGTAAGAACTTATCACTTCTTGGGAAGAATTAGGACCTTTTCCTCTCAGTCATAGACACTTCTACTGGTACTATTACCTTTGTAAAGGGCTGTGGCCATGTGCTCTGTATAGAGTTAAATCTGTGAGCAGTTTGCATAAGGGAACCAGTGCTGAATGTGATTGATTTAGTGGCTTTGCTGCCGTGTTCCAGATACCACAGAGGGGTTTTCAGTTAACTTCTAGGTGCACTTCAGTGTCATGGTTTTGCCTTACCTTAGAGGGGGGAGAAAAGTTTGTAACTCTTCTTGGTGATGTCCTGCTGAGTGATTAACTTTACGCTGTATGGCAGCAGTTAAACAAAGTGATCATAGCGTAACAAGATATCTGTACCAAGCTTGTGTTCTGGGCAGTACTGTGGCTGAAGGACATTGAGCTCGGTAGTGTTCCCAGGCTTTATCCTACAAAGTCACAAATGCTTAAATGCGTCAGTGTTGCTTACAAGGGTGAGTTGTTGTTGTTTTTTGTTAGGTTTTTCTGGCTAGATCTTGGAATGGTTTTTATGGTGCAGTTCATTTGTTTAAGAAAATGTGCACTTTAATTATTATTTATTTTCATTTATGATGTTGTGCACTTAATTTAAGAAAGTTATTATTAGTATATGATGTAATGTTAATTTCTGTGTTAACTGATGTGATAGTCATACTTGTAGCTTCAGCATGATTGCAGTCTTTCAAGCCAGTTCCTTGATGTGGGTAATTAATTCTGAAGTTGAGGTGTTTGCTAAATTACCTGTGAATTCAAGAGGGACCATCATTAAAAGTTTAAAAATTTGAATAATAGGGATAAAACAATAGTTTGAACCATGCACTACTTTCAGATCCTCCTATTTTTCTTACGGTCTTGGGCAAGTTGTTTCTAGTTTTCCATTGGCTTGTTTGTAAAGTAGTTTCTTATATGATGGGAGCACTCTGAAGTACAATTGCAACAGTTAAGACAGTTTAACTCCTTTGAAATTTTTTAATTATTCTAAGTCTTCTGAACTTCACCCTTCCAAAGTGAATTTGATACTTTGTTCTTTTCAAAGCATTTGGAAATGGCAACTGAAAGTGTTACCCAGAAGCAGTGGTAATCATATTTTCATTTTCTGCATTGAATACTGCAGTTGAACGTAAGCCAGCTGAGTAAAAGTTTTTTGAGCAAGAGAACAGAATTTTCCTTTGCTCTGTACAAATTAAAATGTTAGCATTAACTTTAAGGATTGCAGAATGAGATATTTATTGGTGAGGGAGAAAAGCTTAATCTCAAAGACCAAGTTACAGCCTTACACTGCTATGGATTTTTATAACAGAGGGATGTTCTCAATTATTGCTGGTAGGTGTGAGGACCCTTGCATTTGGACTGCTGCCTATGGCAGGCAATCTGAAATACAGAGTCAAGATGGGGGTACCTTGTATCAGCAGTGTGATTTTTGTAAAAAATTAAGAACTCTTAAAATAGCATGAATAGTAACACTTCTGGAACTGGAAACAATGTTGATTTTAATCTTTACCCCTAGTTTTGGATAAGGGAACTTGAAGTGTGGAAATGCCTGATGGTGGTGTGATGTGGTACTTGTTTTATCAGGCAAATTCTTCTGCATCAATTTTGAAAGAGCTTCTTAAGGAATAGAGTTCCCTTCTAGTTCTGTTTCACTATGTTTTTCACTCAGATTCGGTGAGCACATTAGCACTGTTAGCCTGGGGTGGCTGTTTAATAGAATCTGCTTGATTAAATCTTGGTCTGTGCCACTTGCTTCCTGCCCTCTGACGGAATCCACACACAGCAGGACCTTCAAGTTAGTTGGCCTGCTCCCAAACCAGTATTTCTGTGGACCAGATGAAAATGATGATGGATAAAGACCTTGCTTCTGCTTGGCTGTTGCTAGCATGGGTGCCTTTTGCCTCATACCAGAGCTGTGTAGTTTGTTGTTACTCGGGTTTGGTTTTTAAACTTAATCACGCCTGCTCCACTCTCCAGTGAAAAATGTACTGATATAGGATCTGTCAGAAAAGGATTTATGAAAACTTTCATGCTGTATAATTCTGTACAAGCTCTCAAACTGTGTCCAGAGTTCACTAGAGTTTTTCTGGATCTTCAACACAAAGTAGAAATACTTCCCCCTGCCTCAAGTGTTTTGTAAGAGCATAGGTCTTCAGGGAGTTAAACATTATCATTACCTATCACACACACCATTTGACATTATGTATTGAATCCTTACAAGTGGGGAAATAGCTAATAAAGTACCTTTTTTTTTTTTTTCTTTGGCCATTTAATACCATTTTATTAAGTAACCAGAATTGTGTCTTTCATCAGATTGCATTGGCTGACTTGGTATTGAAGTTTTAAATATGTGTCTGTCTTTCTCAAATTATCTTGAGATTACTATTAAATGGAAAATATTATTAGTTAAAATACTACTTGGTGCAGATCTTTTGGAAAGTGCTCTAAACAGCTATTATGCTTGCATAATTAGAACAGTTAACTTTGGAAAAGTATTCATACAGACTTGCATATCTACCAAAGCAAGTAAATGGTGTTTATGTATTTAAAGGAGGCTAGGTTTATGATTCCAAAGCTGTTAGTAAAAAAAATTCTGTGAGATCTAGAATATGGTATCTTTGGACTTCTTAATCCTTGATGCCCATTTATTTTAGGTAGGTATTTTGTTATCCCCATTTTTGCTCATTGTTCACAAACCCAGTGTCCTAGAAGTATCTTGTTTGCAACTCAGTAAGACTGCCTTCTTTTTCTGCAGGATAGAATACCTTAAGTTGTTGGTTTGTTTTTTTTTTTAAATCTTTCATAAGATTTTTCATTTGTATCTTAAAATCCTATGTAGAGTGGCTGACTGTTAAGTGATGACAGACTCACAGCAGTGTTAAGCAATGCTGTTGAAGGCAGTGTGTGCCAAACGGATTGCCCGGTCTCTGCAGTGACCTTCAATCTGTGAAGGTCTGAGTGAAGGCAATGCTTGCATCGGTGGAACTAGTTCAAGGGTAGCTGTATAGGAGGGGTGGTGTGCCTGGTTAAGCAGACGTGCCAGAAGAAGGATATACTGCAGTGCTATAGTGACTGCGTTGTTCTGGGATTCAAGCTGATATGTGTGCACAGGATTGTTCTGTACCACATAGTTTAACCATGGCTATAGTTTAAAAGCCATGACCAATTTTAAATGTCCAGAGTTGGTTTTGGTTCTGAAGATGATATCATTGTCTTCACAGTCTCAGTAAGTGATCTGAGTTATGGAGTTAATACTTTGCAGTTTAAGTAAATCTTCTGCATTGATAGCAGAACCATGTATGAGAGGGGATGGGATTTATTATTTACTCTTTAAAATTCAGACTAATGAAATCAAAAGCAATTTCTGTGAGACAAGGTGCACACTTATTACCTGTAAAGTTACATGTTACTTGGTTCTGCGTCTGCATCTTGAGCCAAGTTTTTGTAAAGTACTAACTCATGAAAATAAAGGGCTTCTCAGTGGGTAGCAAAGAAGGAATCTGAGTTACCATGTCAGTAGATCCTGGTGAATCCTTCTGCTTAGGAAGCAGTCATGTCCACTTCTGAAGTTACTTCTGAAAGTGTATTTGGTGAACAGCTCTTACAAGCTGTTAATGCAGTATTTGCCCTAATTTTAGTAATGGTAACTTCTTAGGCTTTCTTTTGTCCTTGAAAGTTTTGGGTGGTTCCCCCCAAGTACAGATTCAGAAGTTAGATGTTAAAATACTGTGATATGAGGCTATTTATATGAGGTCCATCCGTCAAATCCACATTTCTGCAGTTCAGAGACAAGGATGTTGTATGGGACAGTGTCAAATGCTTTGCACAAGTCCAGGTAGATGATGTCCTTGTCTCTAAAGTGGAGAGACATGGTTTTCATGGATGGACTGCTTGGTGGTTAAGGAGTTGGCTGGATGGTCATACTCGAAGAGTTGCAGTCAATGGCTCAATGTCCAGTAGAGACCAGTGATGAGTGGTGTTCCTGAGGGGTCAATACTGGGACTGGCGCTGTTTAACATCTTTGCTGGCAACGTGGACAGTGGGATCGAGTGCACCATCAGCAAGTTTGCCAATGACACCAAGCTGTGTGGTGTGGTCAACACACTGGAGGGAAGGGGTGCCATCCAGACGGACCTTGACAAGCTTAAGAGGTGGGCCTGAGTGAACCTCCTGAGGCTCAACAAGGCCGGGTGCAAGGCCCTGCACATGGTCAGAGCAGTTCCAAGCACAAATACAGGCTGGGTGGAGAACCACCCAAAACTGAGAGCAGCCCTGAGGAGAAGGACTTGGGGGTGTTGGTTAGAGAAGCTCAACATCACCCAGCAATGTGCACTTGCAGCCGGACAGCCAGCTGTATCCTGGGTTGTGTCAAAAGAAGTGTGACCATCAAGTCAGGGGAGGTGATTCTCCCCCTCCACTCTGCTTTTGTGAGACCCCACCTGGAGTCCTGCCTTCAGCTGTGAGGCCCCCAATAGAAGAAGGACATGGACCTGTTGGAATGAGTCCGGAGGAGGGCCACAGAGATGATCAGAGGGCTGGAGCACCTCTCCTATGAAGACAGGCTGAGAGAGTTGGGGTTGTTCAGCCTGGAGAAGAGAAGGCTCTGGGGAGACATTACTGCAGCCTTTCAGTACGTGAACGGGACCTGTAAGAAAGCTGGAGAGGGACATTTTACAAGGACAGGTAGTTAGGACAAGGGGGAATGGCTTTAAACTGAAAGAGGGTAGATTTAGATAAGGTATTAGGAAGAAATTCTTTACTATGAGGGTGGTGAGGCACAGGAACAGGTTGCCCAGAGAAGCTGTGGATGCCCCATCCCTGGAAGTGTTCCAGGCCAGGCTGGATGGAGTTCTGAGCAACCTGGTCTAGTGGAAGGTGTCCCGGCCCATGGCAGATGACCTTTAAGGTCCCTTCCAACCCAAACCATTCTATGATTCTATTTAATTTTAATTAGCGTAGAGGAATAAAAGTTTGGTTTAGAAGAGGAGGGTCCAATCCTGTTGTGTTTTTGTCATGCGTGTTGGTTGTTGTGATTTGCATTTAAGTATCTGAATGGGTGAATCTTTTGGAGGTATTTGCAACGCATGTTGTAAGTTGCTGTCCTTCCCATTTCTTCACGGAAAATCTGTGCAGAGTGAGAGAGTATTTCTCTTTGGCAGTTCCAAAATCATTTAGGTCACCTTGAAGTAACCCATTCCTTTAGTTTCAGCTGCAGAAGGATCTTCTGTTGCTCCAAACCTGTCTGGAGCAAGAGGCCCTTCAAGCCTGTAGCCTTACACGCTTGGTCTTGCTTCCTTAGAAATCAGTGTTGCACAGAATCCCAAACACACTGAAACACCCTGATTGAAATAAAGTAGATTGTAATTCCATTACAACTGAATTTCTCTGGTTTTTAATTTGGAGGGAATATCTATTTGAAGATTTCCAAAGATTTCATGTTAAGTGCTTGTTTGAGAGAGGAATAACAACTATTTCTGAGTAAGGTGCAGCACCAGAACTTAAGTTTCCCAGTTGGAACAGCTGCTGAGTGACTCCTACTTCAAAGGTGAAAAGTCCTACTTTTTGCAGAACTTGCAGCAGACTGGGTTTTCATATGTAGTCGGAATACATCTGAAATTTTTGTCATATTTTTATTCAAAAAATGTAGTACAAAATGGAATCCAAGCACGATGTTAACTAATATGCATTGTGGATTTAGCTGCTAATGAAAATTACTGAGAATAATGATCACCTGTAGTTATTAACATGTGTAGGCAGTTACAGTTTCTGGTTGATCTCATCTTCTCCCCACATTCCTCCACTTAGGCACTTCTCCTCCCATGAATTTCAGAGATGGGGGTCTGGAGGAGTGTGGGAAAGAGGCTGGGGTTGGGCAGGACGCAGGCTTGAAGTTAAAAGCCAGAGAAGCTGAAATGAATTTAGGTTGATTTTTCAACTTAGCAAAATGCAGGGGTTTGGGGCTGGAAGAAGGGGAAACTGACATCTACAGGAAATGCCATAAGGGATTTGGATGGGGGCTTGTGGGTTCTTGAGTCGTAATTGATGAGTCTGCAGAAGTGCATCAGCACCATGGGTATTCATGTGTATCAACACTTGCCGATGATAGCAGAATCCTGCAAAACCTTACCCTAGGCAGTAAGCTGGTTGTGTTATATTGCAAGGGCTTCAAAATACTACTTAATTTTCTTGTTTTGTTGGTCTTTCCTCTAAATCACTTCAAACTGTGGTTATTTAGAAGGATAGTACTGTGTTTGGGCTGAACATTTTCATGTTTTCCGGTTTTGTACTTCAGAGCACAGTTTCATATGCTGTGCGGGGATCTGTCAGTATCCAGCACTTATATAACAAGTATCATTGGTTTAAAATAATAGTATTTCAGAAGTAAAAGTGGATTGATGGTGGCTCATATGATCAATTAAAAACTTTACGGTTCCTAGATATTTCTAGGAGAGTTTTCCAGGCATGGGATATGACTGTGGCTTTTTCATAGTAGTAGACAGTATCCTGGAATTTCAGGAAAAGTGTCCTCCAAAAGTCTCTGTAGACGTATATGCAGTTATCCATATGGTTTCAGAGAGAAATGGGTATAGGTTAACAAAGTTTCTTGATGCGGGAGTTTTTGTTTGGAATTTTTGAAGTCTATGTTAAAAGGAAACTTGCTTTTAATATCCAAGTGTAATTTATGCATAAAACCAGATTGGCTTTTCAGCTTCTTGATCCAGACCAAATTAAAATAATCATTAAACTTGTTATTGATTGGTGTAATATAAATCAGAGCTAAAAATATTCCTCTCTTTTTTCTTTTTTTTTTCCTGTTTGTTATTTTTTTTGTGTGTACAGAAAAGATGAAAAGGAGTATGCACTGAAGCAAATTGAAGGTACAGGGATATCCATGTCGGCCTGTAGAGAGATTGCAGTAAGTGTACATAAATGAAAGTATTGTTACTGACACTGTTGTTCAACAGATACTTTATTTTTTTCTGAATTAAGTAACATAAAGATAATCTAAATGTTTTCTTTAATGTATGCAAGCATGAAAGTTATTCAGACATGAGCTTTTCTTAAAATGCTTTCTAAATGATTTCTTTTTTTTACTGGAAAGAGGTGTTCTTGCTAGATAATAGTAATGCCTCTTGCTGGTGTAATTCTGTTTTATCTGCTTGTATGTGTTCAGAGGGAAATACCTTTTAATGAAGATTTATTTTGAAAAGGGATGACTTGAAGGAAAAATGTTCTGAAAGATTACAACTGTCATTACAAGTCAACTTGCTAATAATGTATTTTATTTCAGACTAATGGTACCTTACTTTTTACCTGAGAACAATTTGTTCTCCTCATTTGTTTTGCTAAGTACAGAGAAATTTCATAGCAAAATAAAAACCAGCTTTAATTGTATTTTTTTTACATGTGTCTTAGGAGAAAAAATGGATTCAGAAGTTGCGCACTTTGAGCACAGTAATGCCCATCATTCTTTCAAAGTTGGTAAAAATTAGGTGTTTGTATGTGAAGGTAGAATTTGATCTTTAAGTGTTTATTTTATGACTGAAAATATGCATTACTGTCAAAGTGCTGGATAGTGAGTAAAATCTTGTAATGCAAGAAATTCTTGCATTGCGGAGAAGTGCACTTGATTAAATATTTACCTTGGTTTAATGCTGTCACTATGCTGAGGGCTGTTGAAATGTATGTTAGGGTTGTGCCTAAAGCTTTTTATGACTTAGTAGTGTTGCACTGAAATACAGCATTTAAACATGCAGTGCAGTGTGAGACATTAGAAACTCATGATGTTCATGAACTGAGCAAACCACTGTACTTTGTTTACTGTAGTGCCCATGCTAATTCTGTATGAAGAGGCTTAGCAGATAAAACTACTATCCTTTTTAAAGTGCTTGTCACTGTAAGGTCAAGGTCAGCCATGGATTTGAGAGGTGGCTGCATTGCTGTCAGTCAGTTTACGGAGAACCTACCCAGTGACCTTTTTGCTAATATTTCTGCCTTTAGAGGAAATAAGAAATCCTCTTTCAACATCAATACTAGATTATATTCTTGTTACTATCAAGTTGGTTTTGACAGCATTGAGGTTTTTTTTGTTTTGTTTGTTTCTTTGATTCTTGTCCTTTGTCAGTTTTAAATTGTACTACTGTGGACATGATGTGTGGCATAGTCTGAAGGGGACGTTCCTGTTGTTATGATAGCACTGTGGTATGGAGCTGGTTCTGTCATACCTGGACACAACAGTGTCCTTACATACCTTGACAAAAGTAGAGAGTATCAAATTATTTTTTTTTCCTCTGATGATACATTATCATTTCACTCTTGATTTTTTTTTAAAATTTTTTAAACTTTTTTTATTGACTAAGCTTTGTGCGAAGCTCAGTACAGTCTCCTTTCAGTGGTTCTTCCTGTAATTCTTCCTCGAATTATGTTTTGCTCTTCTTCAGACTTTATTGTAAAACTCTATAAGCTGAGATAATGTAGTAAATCACTGTTTGCCTCAGCGAAATTTCAGGTTCGTCAGATATTAGAAATGTGGAAAAGGTGAAGGTGAAACAGTTGAAAAAGAAATACTAACTTCTTGTCATCCAGAAACAAGCAGAATCAAGTGCATTTTCTATAAAGAGAAGCAGAATTATAATTAATGTAGTTAATCTTGTATTTAAAGGCTTAGATAGGTAACAAAGAAGGTAAAGTTTACTGATTAAATAAAGATTATCAGCCTGGAAAGAGGCCGTGTTAAAATGTCATGAGTAGTTCTTCTGATGTTTAAACCCCACTCTACAACCACCACCCCCACTCCACCCCCCAACACCAAAAAAACCCCAAAGCCCACTCATATTCTGTGGAAGCTGAAAAAATGAGAGAAGTGCCAGTGTATGTTGTTCTGTGCCTTCAGAATATTTTAGTAATTCTATAACCTGAAGACACTTGACAATGAGCTCAAGAAATACATTGCTGAACTAAAAGACATTCAGTTTTGCAGTCCAAGACCAATTTGTGTGCAGTATTGCTGAGACACTTAGAATAAGATCTACTGGCTAACTTTCCCTAAGCGGAAAGGCAGACGATTCCAGAATAAGATCTACTGGCTAACTTTCCCTAAGCGGAAAGGCAGACGATTCCTCTCTTCTGACGTTACAGATCAAGTTGGTCTGTCTTTGCTTAGGACTTTGGAAAATATAAAGCCTCTTTTACCACTCTTAATATGAGCTTTTCCTGGAAGAAGGCTTATGTCAGTGAAAATATCATATAGGCAGTGATTCCTGGGGTAGTGATGATTACTTTCTTTCAGCTGTAGGGTGATGCCTGCTGAAGGAATCCATATTTCAGCCAATTCTGTTGTATTGAATACAAAAGTACTAGAGGGGATTCTTATATGTTAAAGAAGGGGTGGAGGGAAGAAGGCTGCTATTTTCTTCCCTGTAACTTGAGACTATGCTGAAGATAAAAGAAATGCCAACTATTTTGTGTTCTTGTTACAAGGCAGATTATTGCTTGGCTTAAGCAACAGCATCTTTGAAGAGTAGAGCTGTGAATTATGAATGAGAGTTATGAAATACAGAATTTTCATTTTTACATGATTATTTAGTTAACAAATGTGACACCTTTCAGCTCAAGATTTGTATTAGCTTATTTTGGAACCAATGATGGATGAAATGTTTTCCTTATTGCTTGAACATCAGGGTGGATTTTGGAGAAAAACTAATTCAGAGAAAAGAAAAATATAAGCCTTTTCTTAATCAATGCCATGGACTGGCTACTTCAAAAATATCTGGATATGTTGCCTGTCCCTCAGTGTGCCAGAACTTCAGTGCAATTGTTTGTGATATATAAGGTTTGCTAACAGTGTAAGAAAAGTACAGTCTCGTTCTGTTTATTGTATTAATAAAAGGAGAGCAGGAGAAAGCAGTAAAATGTCTCTGCTTCAATTTCATTTTTCTTGTTCTGAGAAAGAAAGAAATTTGGTGACTGATTTGGACAGTGGATTTTGGGCTTTTGCTGCTGGACTGCAAACTGTTCACAGCTATCTCCATTGGAACTTATATTAGTGGCTAAGTCACTTCCAAAGTTTGTGGTTATCTGTTGCTTTTTGCATGAGGAGTTGCAGAAACCAAAGACTGAATGGTAGTAGAGGTTAATCTGGAAATCCTCAGAAAAACTGCAGTCTTGAACAACTTGCAGAGCAACAATATGATTATTGTTACTGGCTTATTTAGCTGAGATAGTGAAGTTTAGGATCCTGAGTGGAGGGAGCATGTCAAAACTCTGGTCTTTAGGAGAGCAGACTTCAACCTCTTCAGATATCTGCTTGGAAGAATCCTATGAGATACAGCCTTGGAGAGAAGAGGGATCTAGGAGAGCTTGTTGATAGTCAAGGATCACCTTGTCCAAGGCCAATGAGATTCCATCCCAACAAGTAGGGAGGCAAGCAAGGGCACCAGGAGACCTGCATGGATGAGCAAGGAGTTCCTCATTGAACCCAGACATAAAAAGGAATCATATATGAGGTGGAAGCAGGGATTGATAACACAAGAGAAGTATAGAGTTGCTGTTTGATCTTGCAAGGATGGGGGTTAGGAAAGCCAAGGCTGACCTGGAGTTGAGTCTGGCAAGGGACCTGAGGGGCAACAAGAAAGGATTCTACAAGTACATCAACGGAAAAAGGAATACTAAAGAAAATGTGAGCCTGTTGCTGAATGGGACCAAATGATATGGAAAAGGCAGAGGTACTCAAGTAAGACCAGCCTTCAGGAATCTCATGCTTCTGAGACCAGAGGGAAAGTCAAGCAAGGAAGACTTGCCTTTGGTGGAGGAGGACCAAGTTAGGGGGCGCTCCAACTGGACATATGTAAGTCTGTGGCACCTGATGGGTTGCCCCACAAGTGCTGAGGGAGCCGCTTGTATGTCATTATGAGACCACTCTTGATTATCTTTGAAAGATCATGGTGATTGGAAGAGGTTTCTGAGGGGTGGAAGAGAGCAAATGCTACTCCTGTTTCCAGGAAGGAGGATCAGGGGAATTACAGGTTGGTCAGCCACACCTCAGTCACTTGGAAAGGTGATAAAGAAAATCCTCCTGGAAACCATTTCCAAACACTTCAAGGACAGGAAGGTGATTGGGAGTAGTCAGCATGGATCTGCAAAGGAGAAATCATCCTTAACCAACCTGGTAGTCTTCTACAATGAGATGACTGGCTTGAGGAATGAGTAAGCTTTAGTAAGGCTTTTGATGCTGTCTCCCATAATATTCTCTTAGACAAGCTACAAATTCCAGGTTAGATAAGTGGACAGTGAGGTGGATTGAAAGCCAGCTGAACAGCTGGGCCCAGAGGCTTGTCATCAGTGGTGCGAAGTCCAGTTGGAGACAAGTCACTAGTGGTGTACCCCAGAGGCTGATAGTGGGGCTGATACTGTTCAGCATCTTCACTGATGAACTGGGTGCTGTGACAGAGTCCATCCTCAGCAAGTTTGCAGTCGGTACAAAACTGTGAGACATGGCCAATACGCCAGATGGTTGTGCTGCCATGGAGGGGGGCCTCAACAGGCTGCAGAAATGGGCTGAGAGGAATCTTGTGAAGTTCACCAAAGGGGAATGCAAAGTCCTGTGTCTGGGATGGAATAACTCCAAGCACCAGTATGTGCTGGGAGCTGACTGGCTGGAAAACAACTCTGCAGAGAAGGCCCTGGGGGCCCTTGTGCACAGCAAGCTGACTGAGCCAGCAATGCACCCTCAGAGCAAAGACAGTCAACAGCATCCTGGGCTGCATTAGGCAGAGCACTGCCAGCAAGTCAAGGGAGGTGGTCCTTCCCCTTCAGTTGATACTGGTGAGGCCGTACCTGGAGTGTTGGGTGGAGTCCTGGACTCCTCAGTACAAGGGAGAATAGAGCAATTGGCACTGCACTGGGCTCACTCCACAGAGATGATGAAGGGACTGGAGCATCTGACATACGAGGAGAGACTGAGAGAGCTGGGACAGTGTAGCCTAGAGAAGAGAAGGCTTGGGGGCTCTTACCAATGTATGTAAATACCTGATGGGAGAGAATGAAGATGTGGGAACCAGACTCTTCTCGGTGGTGCCCAGTGACAGGCAAAAGGCAATGGGCACATGTTGGAATACATGAAATTCCATCTGAGTATGAAAAGATGCTTCTTTCTGTGAGGGTGACAGAGCACTGGAACAGATTACCCAGAAATACTGTGAAGTCTCTGTGGAGATGCTCAGAGCTTGACTGGATGCAGTCATGGGCAGGTCGCTGTACCTGGACTGTGCTTGAGCAGGGAGGCTGGACTAGATCTCAAGAGGTCCCTTCCAACTGGAAAGATTCTGTGATTCTGTAAAACAATCTTTTAGTATTTTTGTGCATTTAGTAGGGATAGAACCAT
The DNA here is from genome assembly GCA_035590275.1 of Ibycter americanus. Taxonomy (NCBI): domain Eukaryota; kingdom Metazoa; phylum Chordata; class Aves; order Falconiformes; family Falconidae; genus Ibycter; species Ibycter americanus. The sequence continues at coordinate 65,723,495 of JAVJGI010000062.1, forward strand.
GCTCTTCAGGTGTATTTCTAGTAAGCAGATAAACATTTTGTACTAACAAAATAATATTCTATACTACTTGGCAGTGAAGTACAATGAAGAAACATTGGTTTGCTAAGTTTCAATAAAAACTGCAAGTCCCTCTTGTATCCTGAGTTGCTCTTCCAAGGTTCCTGACTGGTCGCTGAAATTAGGTATCTTATGCAAAGTTCTTGGAAAATTTTTGAAGAGTCTGAACTTTATTCCCAAATTCTTTCTTTAGGTCTGTTTGTCACCAAAACACACAGTTCATGTAGTACTTAAAACAGTTCCCTAGTATGAGTTGCACATACTTTCAAAAAATCCAGTGATAAATGAAAAATAAGTGTAGTTTTCCTCTGAAAAAGTGTTTTTAGTGTATTCTGGCTGGTCTCTCACTGAGACAGTTCCATGTGAGTATATTAAGTATAGTGGTAAAAATGTCTTGGAAACCCATGAAGTATTTGTAACAGTCACTTGTACTGCAGAGAATAGTCTTGCTCTGAAATTCTTCTTAACCCAGAAGAGGATAGTTTAAGAAAGTCTTTTTATAAGATCACTTTTTTTTCTCCTAAAGCACAGATTGCAGGCAAGGATGACTACTACCTTTCATGTGAATCAGTACCTTGAGTTAGGTCTTAGGGGCTCCTTTGTCAACTCCTGGTCCTTTCCAGCTTTTCTCCCCACCCCCAACACCAAGAACTTTCCCTCTTCCAAGGATAAATTACCAACTCTAGCCATCTTCTCTGTAAATAGTGGTCTAATTCTAAACTTCATTGGATTTTTCTGTCGGGGTTTGTTTTTATAGCTCAGTAGCCTTTTGTCTGTGGGGAAAAATAATTGGACTAGGCTGTTACAGATTATTTACATGGGAGAAGTAGAGCCGCAAACCAGCAGCATTTCTGTCCTAGCCTTGCTTAAGAGTGCCCTGAATTGCTGCAGTTTTGCTCTCTGTGAATGTTGGGTCTGGGATGTGTAAGGGTTTTAGTTGCTACACCCTGCGCCTGTGTGTGCTAGTTGTTAGTGAAGCTGCCAGAGGCTGCTCCTTCTGGGAGACCTTGAAACACTGCCAGCACACTGTGGGACACTAGTGGGAACATTAGTTGTCCTTTGTGTTCATACTTGCATTTATGGGTACAGGCTGAAATAATTCAGACTAATGTTAAATGAGTTACTGAAAGCTCGTTCAAACAATTTGGCATGCACAAATTATTTTCAAGGCTTTTGCCTATTGATGCAATGTATGTTACAAAGTGCTAGAGGGTACAAATATTTTGGCATCCTCAGTTTCTGAGGGTGGGCAAAGTTTTAGAAGCCTTACAGGTTAAACGATAGGGTTTTGTAACCTTTTTGTGCTTGTCAGCTCTCTTGAGCAAGGCTCTGGCTCACTGTGTTTCTGTTCTTTTCCACCTCCCTGCTGTCTGTGACCTTCCTGTGTGGGTAGGCAGCTCTTCTGGGACTGACTCCCCCTCCTCTTGGCTTTGGGGGTCTGTGGTGGTGTGGTGCTGTAGCTGAGCCAGGGAGGTCCAGCTAGACTTACTGTTTCCATCTTGAAGCACTTTGTGCCTTTGCTCTCTGTTTCTTAGCAGTGCTGCTGGCAGCATGGCACAGGGACAGTCCAGGGGATGTGTCGTGCCTTGCTGGGTTGAGCTAGTAAAGCTTATTTGCTTTTAGTTCTGTCAGGTGCTGCATGTCACTTGAAAGCTGCTCTTACCTCCCTGGTTGAAAACTTAGTCAAATGAACTAAATGTGAAGCTACTTGATTTGAGACTCTGGACCAGGCTGGCCTTGACCTGTTTGACATGCGTCTGCACCTCTGGGGAATGCAGAAAAGATCAGCTGTACAGGAATAATATCTTTTCAGTATTAATAAAACACTTTGAAGATTTGTAATGCCACTGGCTCTCTTCAAATACAGCTGCATAGAATTTCGTAATGGGTACAAGTCCTCTGCTTTGGCTGTGTTGACCTTTTCTGTGACTTTGACTATCACAGCAGCTTGCAGTATTTACTGTTATGTAGAAAAATAGGTTTCTAACCTTGGTCCCGGCTTTGTTTAAGGGGAGGTTAGGTAAAACAAGGCTTTAGAAAAGCCTGTGTCCCCGAGTACATTTGCTGTACGAGATTTCTTTTGAATGTCAGAACTTTTTTTCCCTTGCCAAGATAAATGTGTAGAATATTTGGCAATGTAAAATCTTCCCATAAATTCTCTACTACCTAATTAGAAAAGATTGTTAGATTTGTTTGTGGAAACTTTGAAACTCCACTCCCTCTTTCAATAGCTGGAGGTAGTGAAAGTTTAAAAAAAATATTTTGAAAGGATTTTTTATTGAAGAGTTAAGGCATGTGTTGGCTAGAAGTGTCTGTGCATTGTGATTTTTGTAAGTATGAATCAGCTGGAAGGAGGTTTTTGCTTCAGCTGCATGAAAACTCATGTTTTGCATGCCATAGGAAGAATAAGAGTTCTGTGTTACATGTTCTAATCTTGTATAATCTCTGTAATGTAAATAGTTTTTGTGTAAGGCAGTACTTAAATTCCTGCTTTTGTTATTCTTCAGAAGGGTTCTGTGGACATTTTTTGTGTTTTTATTTTATTGCGTCTGAAAGAATAATTAACTCCACTAAATAAAAAAAGTACACAGGTAGTAGTAAATCTGTAGAATAAAAAAATATTTTTGTTTCGGTCAGTTAAGGTGACTTTTTTCTTATTGGCTCATAAATGCACTGTAACATTTATGAAAATTAGTTTCGCAGCAGTATAATTTTTTTGTTAAGTAGTTGTAACAGAAGCAGAGCATCATCTGAAGCAGCTAGTCAGCCCCATTGTCTGACTACAGCCACCTCGTTCAGCCGTTTAACGACAACAAAAAAGAGCATGCAGAGGAAAAGAGAAACTGCTTTTAGTGCACCGTTGCTTTCTAAATACAAAATTTGAAACTTTTCTTTTTTCATACAGCATTTACTTTACTGTTCTTGAAGTTGTGTCTCTGCTGAAAGCAGGAGAGCAATATCAACAAATCTATGTCAAGTATGTTAAAAAGAAAGCTTTAACCCTGTTCTAACACAGTGTGAGCCAGAGAAGCTTCTTCACACATTTGGTACTTGACATCAGTTAGGATATAATCCAAATTTCCAGTGCAGCTGACTAGGGAAAATGAATGTTCAGTGCTTTTCAGGCTCAGTTGTTTTCACTTTTAATTTGCTGTTCACTTCAGAACCTGAATATTCTCAGAACACATATGCAAAACCAACTGGTGGTGCCTTCAACAGAAATGAACAAAAAAAGGAAAGCCAAGCCTCTTCAGGTTGAGCTGTAGGCAGCAATGCACTGAAAGCAAATAGCTACTTTATCACTCAGATAAGGAAGAACAGGGTTGCAGATAATGCAGGAAAGACATTTAAAATACTTATTTGCCAAACTTAAATACTCCCTGCAAGACCGCGTGTGTGTGCACACATGAACACACATATTTTAAAGCTTCAAGTGGAATGTTTTGTGAATTTTAGGTTCTTTTCTGAATGCATCATAAACCTTTCTTTTTCTCTTCTGTTTCTCATTCTTTCTTTCTCATTATGTGTTTTCCTTATGTTCCTCCATTTGTACTTTCCCTGTAGTCCAGTAAAATTAGTTTATACATGTTTTCAGTTTATTCTGTGTGGAGATGTCTGAATGTTTGTTGTCAAATTGTTTGAATGGTATATTGACTTCCCATAACTCTAGAACGTACCCTTCTCTAATTTAACAATACATGTGACTGTTTTTGATGCCTCAGACTGAGGTGATGGCATGGGTTTTCAGATGATGGATTCTTTTTAAGTTGGGACTTCCACTGTTACTAAATTGGCCGCTTCATTCAGCAAGTGTCTCACATTTTCTTGTGCATCCTTTCACAACTAATGTAGTAGCAGAAGCTCTTCTTGTTGCCCTCAACATTCCTTGCAAGTGTCAATTCAAGGTGAGCTTCAGCTTTCCTGACACCATCCCTACATGTCTGGGCAGTGTTTCTAAACTCCTCCTACGTAGCCTGTCCCTGTTTGCACCCCTCTGTATACTACCCATCTTGCATCGGAGCTCTGACAATCTGCTTAGCTGAGCTGGTCTCCTGATACTTGTATTTTTGAGTAGACCTGCCAGCTTTCTTGAGCTCCTTTGCTCTTCAGAGCTGCTTCCCATAGCTGCCTGCCAGTTCCTTCAATAAGCTGAAATCTGTTCTGAAGCTCTGGGTCTGTGCTCTGCTACTTGCCTTCTTCACTCCGCTCAGGATCTTGAACTGTACTAGTTGATGGTTGCTATAGCCAAAGCTGCCTTTGATTGTCACATCTCCAACTGGTTCTTCATTGTTGGAGAACAGCTGTGTGCCACCATTGTTGGCCTATCCAGTATGCGTATCAAGAAGTTGTCCCTGATATCCTTCAAAAATTACCTGGGTTGCTGATGCCCTGCTGTCTTGCCCTTCCAGGATGTCAGGGAGGTTAAGGTCTCTGGTAAGAACCAGGGTTTGTAGTTCAGAGAGTCTTTGAGTTGTAGAGAAGACTTCATCCAATCCCCCATCCAGATGAGGTGGTTCTCTGATGTACTCTCAACACAGTGTCATCCTTACTGGTCTTTGTGTTGATCCTGACCTGCAAGCTGTCTGATGCTTCTCTGTGCCCATGAGGTCTGTAAGACGGAAATAAAATGTTAGTAGTAGTGCCTAAACTGGATAAATTAATACAGAACAAAGGTGGCTGGATTGAAAATGGAATAACAGCGGAAAAATCCTTAGGGCTTGATCAAATGCTAATAAAAAAGTTGCTTTTTTTGAATACATTGTTTGGCATTGGTTTTAGTCCACGTATGGCGAAGTGGATAGTGGTTTTAGTCTACAGTCATATTTTACTCTGCAGGCTTTTATATGTAAGTTGTAGTCAGCTTTGTTATTGAAGGCAAAATGTCGTGTTACCTTCTACTAAAGCTTTATTCACTTCATTGAATTTCATTATGTTAAGTTTCAGTGTGGTGTTTGTTTTCTTGTGAACCTCCGTGTATATTTCTGTGGTAAGCTGAAAAATAGCTTGGTTTAAATACAGCATTCTGCTGAATTTATGAGATTTGTCTCGTGTTTATGATGATTTGATACATTATTGTATGGGGGTTTTGAGAGACAGGGAGGTTTTCCTGTTTCCGAACTGTAGTTAACAGTACAATAGTCAATAAATGGATAGCCTGGATGTCTTTAATTCTGTGATGCATCTTGTCCACAAGCTTACGGTGTGAGATTGTAAGTATGTAGAATTTGTTTAGTTTGCATTTTCATAAGATGTGAGCATCACAGTTTTGTTCTCTGGTCCATTTGGCTATCTGACTGGCAAAATAGTTCTACCTTGTAGAAAGAGCATCATGCTCGTATTTCCTATCTCATTAGTAGTGTCAGGATGCTTACCTAAACCTGCCTGTTGCCTGTATGTAGCACATGTACTAAACTGCGGGTATACATATGTTCTCAATACACTTGACCTTGAGCTTTCATATGCAGCCACCTAAGGATACTGGAGTTAGGGTAGTCTGGACCGCCTATACTGTTGGAAAAAGTAATAACTTTTTTGAAGATGTGAACAGAATATTGAAAGAAGCTACCAGTAGAATAATTTTGATTGTAGACAGTTATGAAATATGAGATCTGCTGCCAGTTCTTGAAGACATTTGTGGAAGCCTTTTTCTGTGCTAATGAGTTTATCCCATCCCACGGCCCTGTGCAGTTTGTTTCTCAACTCTCATTGTCTTTCCATATTTTCACTTGCTTATTAGATTACTCTAGTTTCTTTTTTACCTCAGTTGCCTTTTGTACTATTTTCCTTGCTTTCTTCTGCCTTTATTTCTAGATGCCTTTAATATTTACAAGCAATACAGTGGTTTCCCGTCCACTAGCTCTGTCTTGCATCCTTTTTGGTTTGACTTCCCTAAGTATCTACTCTAAAAAAGTTATTACTGTGATGAATGATCTTTCTGACCAAACTCCAAGGTTTGTTCAGTATCCTCATCTGCCTTAGTATCTTTGCACTTCGGACTAATAACTGTTCCTAATTTTTTGACACGTTATTTTTGTTATGAATTAGTGATTTTATTCTTGCCTAGGTTTTATCTAGTCTGTTTCCTTTTTTTGAGTGTGGGTGATCCTTGCAGCTTAACATTCTGTCTAAGTATTTATTATACTTGTGGCCTAAAAAATATTTTACCACTACTGAATTGTCTTTTATGCTGTTCCATGTCTGAAATTCACTGAACTTGCTTGAAGCCTTGTAGTCTAAATAAGGAATTTTACTGTGATATTAAGTTTTAATAATTTTCAGCTATCTCCATTGTTCAGATTTTTAGTCTGAGGCCAGATGGATTATTTCATCTTTCCTTCTTCTGGGCATCTCAAATCAAGACTATTTTCAAGCTCTTATTTTCTTTCTTCAGTACTTCCAGAACTCATGGGGTTTTTTTCAACACAGATGGGCCTGAAAAACACATTTATATTTCTATCCAGCTGGGATTATTTTAAATCTTATCTTTGTCTTGTGAAACGCTGCTGTATATGGTGCTGCTGTAGAAGCCTTCCTTTAAACCATTCCATTTCTGTCTTATCAAGTTAAGTGGCCTTGAAGTCCCCTCTAAAAATGCAGAATCTGCAAAACAAAAACCACGTCTATCTTCTGTAGTTAAACTTAATGCTCCTGGTTACTCTAGCTAATGCTCAAAATGCCATCTATTTGCTTGTCACATGTTCACATAACCATTTATGTGGTGTTCTGCATACTAGTGGAAATAAAACTTGTCAAAGTGTTCCCATAAAAGTACCAGTCATGTTTGCATTAGTAAAGTCCTAAAGTGTTCAGTTCTCCTGTGGTCTGTGGTGAACCGATTGCTTATATTTTGGTTTAATAGCCTTTTCTTCTTTTCTTGCATGGCATTTTCTGGTGCTGTTGGCTTGTACTGACTGACTTGGAACTTTGCACACCCAGCGCATAATTGCTATTGCATGTGTAGAATGAAATGCATAAAATCTATAGGGGTTTTCCTACAGAAGCTTCCCTCACAAGAGGAACAGCTACGGCATATGCATTTGAGGATAGACAGTGCTGCTCGTCTATTCCCAGCCAAGAAGAGGGTAAGAAGGTAAAGGAGGAGGGAAAATTAGTTTAGGGTGTTGTCAGAAGGAAGACTAAGTGAGATGAATTTAGGGTGATCGTTCAGTAGTGGTGATTGTTTTACAGCTTGCTCTGTCCCAGTGAGCTCTCTTCCTTTCCGAGTGCTTAATCTTTAGGTTTCACACATCATTTGAGCTTCTGTGTTCATTGGTCCTCTATCACATGCACGGGAGGAAAAAAAATAAATCCATCCATCTAAAGCATACAGAGGATTTTGTTAGCTGGTGCACTTCATCAATTGTAAATATTTCATCAATATTTAAAAAATTGTGATGAGTTTGCTAAGGCAACAAAACTCATCTTCCAAAGTTTAATCTGCTGCTACTGTGCTTAATTTGACTGGAGGACAATAGTGAGTGCCAGTATGGGATGAGTCCCTGTAGCACTTGAGTATCTCCAGTAATCCAGGGTCATGGCGGTGAAGGTGACCACTTCTGCATCACGTTCAAGGGGACTGAGCTGAGATTTCTTGATTTGATAAGACTTGCTCTCAGAGTACTCTTAAGCTGCAGCATTTTCAGCTTGACAACTTGGCAGTCATGGTGGTGGAAGCTGGCTGGATACAAAGCCTCAGAGTGGCTGTTGCTTGGCCAAAGGACAATAACACAGCTGTTACTTTTAATGCACGTGAAAGTGGGCCTGAGGTTTTGTGATCTGAAAAATAATGGGCGTAATATTAAAAACCCACAGCATTCAGTTGCATTAATGGCAATAAGGGAGCGGTGGGGCAAATGAATATGAAGTGTGACTTAGGTTGGTATTGCCCTTTTATAGTGTGTGATGCTCAAAAGGATTCTGTTGTCTAGGTAACAGGGTCTGTACCTCATTTCTTAAGAAGATGGAACAGATGTTCTTGCAAGAAGCAACCAATTATCACCAGTGAGAATATTGGCAGTATTTAAACTAATTGCTCTGTTGTTGCTTACAGTCCAATTCATATGCTATGAATAGTAAAGAAAATTTAAAGGAAGAAATCTTCCTGGTATGGCTTTTCCGGGATGGAGTTCTTAAAAAATATTTGTGGTTTATAAAATAGCACTCATCAGTGTGTGTTTTCATGCTTCCATTTATCATTGTATTTTCTTCAGTACCATTCAGTCTTTTTGTTTGGTATTTGTAATGTCTCTTTCATGATTGTTGAGTTCCATTGCTCCATCAAATCTGTGTCATATCACATTAATTGATTTTGTTCATTTGAAATACATAAAAATCTGAAGGCAATGGGGTAAGAGGATGCTTACAGTGGAATAAGACACTGAGGGGCTTTTCTAAGTCATGTAAATCTGTTCTGAGATTTCAGTTTTGTGCCAAAATTCAGGCACAGCTACTTGGATAGGGACTGTGTCATAAAAAGCTGGAGCAAAGGGAAGAAGCCATATAGACACATATATACATGAAACCCCGCTATATGCTGCTTAGGTGCGGGCATAGCTTGGGTGTGGTGGGATAAGCAGGTGGTAACAGTGTCAAGGAAGAGAGGACAGCTGAAGGGGACAGTGTGGAACAAGGAGTGCCTGAGCGCTCTCGCTGTAGCACTCAGCAGTGTGCCTTGTTTTTATGAAAGGTTGTGCTAAAGTAACTTCAAGTATGAATTAAAATTTTGCTTATGGATGTAGCTTTGTCTTCTTGGGAGACTGTTGTAGTCTTTACAGCATAGGATATACTTTTGTCTTTTATAAGAGATTTGGGGGAAGGTGTGTATGTAAATAAGTTTTTATACCCTTGGGATAAACTCTGATGTTGGGTATTAAATAAGAAAAGAGGCATTGGGACCAGATTTGTAGGCCACTATTTGTGGGTCCTCAGCAAAGCTAAGCCACACCATTATGCTTTTTAACAAAACATCTGGCCTCTTGCCTGAACTTTTCCTAAGCGTCTTACCAAATATAAAAGGTCTGTTCTATGTTTTTCAGGTAGGGCATAGCAAAAACATGTTTTCTGTCTTGGCAATAATGGGATGAAGGAAGAATCCTTGACCTACTATCTTTTTATTGGCTCCGATAAAAGATGTGCTGTTCTGATTGTTATCGAACTGTGGAAAGTGTCATAATGAGTGGAAACAAAGTGCATGTTGCACTACTTAGATTATTTGGCTGAGTTATCCTATTGTATTGTAGTGACATGTTAATTGGGGCAAAATGTCTTACTACATTCAGTTATTTCAATAACCATTGTAAAACATTTGCAGTCTGAGTAGGAAAAAAATAATGTTTTGTAGGGTGTTTTTCATCCTTTTTACCAGGCTACTTGCATGTAACTTCTAATCTTTTGCTTGTTGTCCTTCCTCTGATCTGGCTTCTGGCTCTCTTTCTGTGAACTCTTCTGCGTTCATCCTTTGTGATTTAATGCAGATGATGCATCTGGTCTCTTAGCTGTATGTATTAGCTTGTGTTTGCCTCTTCAGTCAAGAACAATACTCCTTAAATGTTTGTCTTCATTAGCAGAGTTGCTCTTTTGTTGGCCTTTTCAAACGCTGTTGTCTCTAATTCCTATTCTAAACCTCTTTTTTGTATAGTATCCTCCACATTCTGTTGCTTAGACTTCTTACGATATCTGGTGTGTAAGTATTTGTGACTTTTCATATCCTCTTGTTCCTGCTTGCTTTTCTTCTGTTGATACACTTTTTGATTCTCTTTGCATGTCCCTAATCTATCACAGGGTCTGTCAGCAGCAATATTTACTGCTTTTGCTGCTTCTTTTGTATGCTAGAGTGCTAATAATGAAATCTTACAATCAGCTTCTGCAGATCTTTCACCCGTTTTCAGGAGAGTTTTCTTCCATTTTTACAGTTTAATTGTATCACATATCGCTAGTCCCAGGTTCTTTTTACCACCCTTGACATACTCTTTGAGCCCTCCTCTTTTTCTGCCTTCCCTTTTCATACAAGAATTTGACAGGTACTATACATTTTCCCATTTTCTGTCTTTGGAAATAGAGGCTTCTTCCTTATGTGCCTTCTTTTCTCTGCAATGGTTCCATGCCTTGCTTCTTCTTCTTTCCAACCTTCTGCTCACAGCACAGACATTAGCCTGCTGTCTTAAGTAACCTCACTTTCATGGGAACTAATACTTAAAAGAGGAGAAGAGGAGGGCACTTTTGCCAGAGCGTTGGTGGGCCTCTGGACTTTGTGCCAAGTTTAGGAGGCGTTTGCTGTGTTGGATGCTTTTCTGTGTGTGTCTCCCCCCCCTTGACATCCCCTTTGCTTTCCCCTCCACTAGTCTTTTTGTCTCAGTCTTGTTTTTCCTACCTAGTTCATTCCTTTTTGTACTTAGTCTCATTTCCCACTCCTTGCCTCACGAACGCAGTTTTTCCTGCTTCAGCTTTGCTAGTGTCCCGTGCTTTTTTTCCTCTCTTCTCTTCTGTTCCCACAGCCAGTTGCGTTCCTCACCACTGATACACCATTGTAGCCCATGTATCCTTCCCTTGGTCTAGTCTTTTCCTCCCCACCAGCATCTTTTTCCAAGGTCTAGTGTGTCTCCTTGCTGCTGATTGCATCTTTGCTGTTCCTCCTGCTCCTGGTGTTGCTGAGCAGAGCAGCCAGTAAGCTGCAGCCTGTGTCCCTCTCCTCCTGCTGGCTGCCGTGCTGGTTTCCTTCTACCTGGAGTGGTTCTCTGGACTGACTCTCCCTTCACATTCTTCCTACCTCTCTTCTTTCTGGAGTGAGTTTCATGTCCCTTGCCCCAGAAGAAGTCAGCCTTCTCCTCAGGGACTGAATTAAGCAGGAGAAAAGTTGGAGGAAGTTTCTCCTTTGTTTTAGTGCCAGAGCTGTGTCTGTTGTGCATCATTTAACAGCTTTGAAGGTCTCAAAAGTCCATTTCTACAGAGTAAGTGCAAATAACGTTTGCCCCTCCAAGGGAAAATGAAGCATCAGATAACAGTTTGATGATACAAAATTGCTTAGCCTAGTTTGGTTTCTTTGCTAACCTGTGCAAAAGTGTAAAATATCTCGTAATACTGAGCAACTTGTGGGATAAAATTATGTTTGTGTCTATTAGCATTGCATTTTAATGGGGGAGAAACAGCCCTAGCGATTTACAGGCAGCAATGACTTCTTGAACGATCATTACTCTGGCACAGGTTGAGGGTACAGGGAGAATCTTTGAATCTTCATCACTATTCTTCTGGAAACAGCTCCCAGGCTTAGGAGCAGTCAAAAAGAAAAATTCAAAGTCACTAGAATGTCTTTAAAGTGAATTACAGAAATCAAGACCTGAGAGCAAACCAGACTCTGCCAACTTCATAAATCCCTGGTGCATTCAGTTGTTGAGTGTCTGTGTGCCATCCTGATCCCTTTCTGCCTCAGAAAGAATACAGTAGCACTAGAAAAGGTAAAGAGAAGGGGAGTCAAGAAAGTTGGTGATAGAAAACTACTTCTGTATGAACAGAGACAAGATAGACCGCGAATCTGTGGGTTAGAAGTGGGTAAGCTGAAGGAATATGTGAGAGGTCTAAAATTGGACTTGTATGGAAAACTTAGTTAGGGAACTGTTATTCAGTGTCCCTCAGAACAGAAGAACTAGGGCATCTGAAGGAAGATAGCCAGTCTCTCACCAATACGACTTGATTTTGAAACACAGCTCCCCATCTTACAGAGACCAGGCATAGGACTAAGTTGTGGAGGAGCAATGTGGCTGGGGACTAACTGAGCAAATACACAAAACCAGTGAAGGACCTTGGTTTAAACTGGTTCTCAATCCCTGATCTGGTGGCTTGCTGGAAGCTGAGAGCTCGTACCATGAAAGACCTGTGCTGCCTGTGTGCTGCTGGTGTTCTTTCCCTTGGTGTTTGCCTCCGCCACGGCAGGGGCTGGGTAGTAAGCAGGCTTGAAATGAGTTGAGTCTGAATCAAGTACAGCAGCTCTTACTTCTTTGAGTAGTAACATACGTGTATTAGACGTTTTGTCCTCAGTGGTGTTCTTGTAAATGGCTAAATGGTTTGTGTGAACAATCAGATGTTCACTAGTGCCCAGACTGGAAAATCTCAGCCCAAACAACTAGTTTGGCAAAGTCAGGAGGCACAAACATGCACAAGGCTTGCTGCAGCCTTGGGAATTCTCCATACTGGGTGACAGCATAATTGTGTAAGAAAGTTTCCTAACTTCTGAAATATGGATTTCTCTTTCTCCAGACAGTCTGAAATTGTTATTCCAGAAGGAAGATGCACATAAATGAACTCTGACATTTTGGCTGAGATTATTAAAGTGTTGTTTGCTACTGCTAATTGCATGCTTAATGAGATACACCAGATCTGGAAGAGTTCTGTTGCAGGTCTTGAGAGTGACTTCCAATTACTCATTTCTGCATAATATCAGGGACAGTATCTGCAGTCAGTTCTCAGGAAGAAAGTCTAACATGAGTGTTCGTGGTATGTTGTTTTCGGGGCCCCATGGCTTTTGCTGCCTTGGGCAAAAAGTCAGTTCAATACCTATTTGCTGGCAGTAAAACTTAGTTTAGAGAAAGTTTATATTCACTGGAAGGTTAAATGCAGAATGCCACACACCTGACTTCTTGTGGTGGTAAATATTAACCAGTTACTAGTTTCTACTAGTAAGTTTGTTCATCTTATTACCTACTGTTGTTTCAGAACCTCTCTCACAGAACTTCCATTGTTCTGAGTCCTTATGGATTGCCATAAGAGCCTATTTACCATGTCTTGTTTGTATTTTTATCTCTTTGCTCACCAAATTTTGTGAATTACATTAAGCTACCTTTTGAGCCTTCCTGAACCATATCAGTTCTTACTGGGGGGGGGGGAATACTGGTTTTGCTGCGTTCATTGCCTCATTGAAGAGTTTTTCATATTTAGTAGAAGAATGAGGAAATAGCAGGCTTTAGGTTCCAAGTGGATTTTTTTTTATCCAGTTGCAGTCTGATCCTGTGAGTATGAGAGGAATCTTGTGGGTAGGCGTTTAATGACTTGGGAGACCGCCAATGAACATCTTGTTTTAGCTTGCTTCACACATTAGATTTGTCTCATGTGTGGCTAAAAAGATTGCAGAAAATTTGGGTAAAAAGTGAAAACCTATGAGCAAAAGCAGAACAAATTTAATAGGTAATTGTATTAATGAACACTGAGAAGACTCTAGCTGTGTGCTTCCAGGGTGAAACGCTGAATTTGTTGTAAATAACTGTCAACAAACTAATTACTCCTATAGTTCTTGAGCAGAAGCTCTGAAAGAGTAATACTCTTACATGAATCCTAAACAGTATAAAAGAAACCTGATTGTAAAACCACGTGCAAAACTTTTGCTACTTTAAACAGACCCAAGTTAATGAAGGGAAGTTAATGACCAGAAAAATACTCATATTCTCTCCTCCAGTGTGCAGGCACATTTCTCGCTTGGAGCGTAGTATTAGACTCAATTTATACTTGCAGCTATAGGCTTGTCTATTAGCTTGCTTAACTAGAGGTAAGACATTAAAGCAAATCAGTTGAAGTACATCAAACTTTAATGGATGCTGTCATTCAGAACTAAAGCAGCTTTAACTTGATTCCCATAAGGAACAGAGTTTTAATGTGCTTAATATGTTTTGAATTCATAGCTCTGATTTGATTTAATTTTCCATTTAAAGAAGACTTAACTATAAATTATATATCTAAACTTGTGCTTCCCAGTCAGGAGTAAGTAGAATGAGTACATATGAAGACTAATCATTAGTTTTTCTTCTTTTTTTTCTTCTTTTTCTCTCTTTAGCTGTACAAAGGTAGTTCTTTCTTTCAATCCTGAAATGCTAAAATACATACAATTTATGTCACACAGTACTGTCACTGAAAACTTAGTAGATTTTTCAGGAAGGAATAATATCTTGTAGATCACACTATTTCTGTGATTCAGCATCATGGAAACAGGACCTAACAGAATTGTATCCTGACTGGAGGTTGCTGTTGGGTTGCTGGATCAGCCATCAGTGTTTGGTCCAGATTAGGGCATAGGCACTTGATTACATTTCTCTTGAGTTTCTCAGAGCATGGACTGCTATGCTGGCTTTAGGTTGACTGCAGGACAGCTGGTACATGATCTAGCATACAACCAGTGGCTACAAAGTTAAGCCACCATTGGTTTTTTTTCAAACAGTGTTGAGTCACAGGAGAGTGTTGGATTAATGCTTTGTATTATAAGAAGAGTGCCTTTTTAATATGCTATTGGAAATTCTAAATTATTGTTAGACTGTTGCCTAATTATAACACTTGATTTATGTTCCTGTGTAGTTTTATATCGGAGAAATAATTGTATGCAAGTTGAGGACTTAGGTGTGACAGTACTCAGCAGCAGCATACTCTTTGACCTTGAATAGTACACCGAGTCCTTTACAAAGCAGGGGTGGAGTTAAAATCTGGAGTTGAATTTGTATCATTCAGCATGCGCACTTGAGAAGCTGTGTGGGATTTCAGTTACTTGATGTATGCAGTGTTTCTTGGTTCTTTCCAGGGCTGGGATACCTTCCTTCAGGCTGCAGGGAGTCACATCTATTTACTCGGTGTGTTGTCCTGAAGCCGTACTTGCACTGTGCCCCTTCCATTCAGCAGGTCAGAGCAGTGGAGAAGGCTGAAGCCAGGTTTGCCCCTTGGTGGGAGTGCTTTGGTTATTGAGCTGTCAGATTAAGAGGAGATGCTGGCAGTCTCCCAGCCAATTTATTACAGAGCCAAATCTGTTAGCTATCATCTGGGAGAACCCCACACAGATTGAATTTTACAGGTGCTTTTGGCAGACATTTTGGATCTTGGGTATAGGTGTGAGGGGGATGTTCAGCAGCTCAGCATTGTCACGCTTGATGTGCTCTGGGTCTATATAGAAACAAACCCCGGAAATTTTTGTATCATGTAATAGCGATAATTCAGGATCAAAAGCAGAGGCACAGAATTGCACTTTTCTCTGAGTCCAACAGACACATTTACCAACCTGGAAGTCTGTTCATTATCACTGGTGGGATACAAGAATTTAATGGTTGGAAGTTTTGTCAAGATCTAGATTTTATTTTCATGAAACTGTCAAATAACTTGTGTTATAATTTGTGTTGTGTAGCTTGTAATTATAAACTGTGGAAAATGGAAGAGTATCACAAAAATGAAAATTTTGATTTAATAATAAAAACAATCAAAAAGTTAAGTAGGAGATCAGTGAACTTTAGGAATAAAGGGGAAAAATAGGTTGTAAAAATAATTTATGTGGTAATTCTTTTCAGGATAGCATTGCAATCACTGCCCAGTCCTTTGCATAGGTTAGAAATTCATTACCTCTTGAGAGATGCATCACTATGGTGCCATAAATAATTGTGTTGAGGTTGGAAAAATACACTTTTTGGCCATTCTTTGCTAAAACACTATTCCTTTTATTCTGGTTCATATAATATTTATCTTTCTGAACTTTTTTGAGAGGAAAACCTACCTTGAAAAATGGACGACTGATCAGAGCTGATGTCTAGTCTTGTTAGTTGCCCTTCTACAAGGGTTTTGGAAAACCTCAGTTGCTGTCGCTGTTTATTCTCTGTGAGATGCAGAGCAAGAGCAAGGTGGTAACTGGTTGCCAGGAAATCAGAAAAGTGCAGAAATGTTAGAATAAGTGTTGCAAGAGAAAACTAGTTGCACTTTTAAACCCCAGACTAAACGTGTAGGTTTGTGGAATTGTGGTGCTGCTTCTGAATTTTAAAGCTATATTAGCAAAGTGGTGTGTTGTGGCCCCCTGCTCCATTGTAAAGACTGTTCTAATACAGCTTTACGTCTAAAAGTCTTTTTTAGTTTCATGGGGAAATTTCTTCTCAGTAGCAGAAATTTCTTTTTTGTCAACCAAAAAGCAAATTCGGGGTATCTTCATAGATGTTTTCAATTCAGTTGTTGGTGTTATCTGAGTGGATTAATGTTTTTATTGTAGGCCAAATAAGGAGAAAAATCTCTGTGGAGAGAGACAGAGCTTAAACTTCTCTATACCTTTCAATTGGGAGGAAAATGGTTGTTGTTAAATCTCTGTCAGACTGACCAAATTTGACTACAGAGCTGCTTTTAATAGAAGAGAAAGCTTAGAATTTGATTGTCTTAAAGGAAACAAGGTTTCCTTTAGGAAGATGCAGAAATTAATAATGCAGATGTATTTTCTAGAAAATATATGAAAATAAATGATATATTTAATATGGGCACTGGAGCTTAGTTGATATTGTATGATGTTAATTTTGGCATTTCCTTACATAGTTGTATTAAAAATTAACAATTTTCTTGTTTTGGAAGTAATTTTACAATAGTTTTTTCTTTCTATGTAAAAGTCTATGCCATGGTATACTATGTGGGTAACTAAGAAATGGAAAGAGTTGTCATACTTGTATTTCTGCCTGGTTTTTTCCAAGAAAATGCTAAAGTTACTCAATTTTATTTTGCTGAGAACCTCAAGAAGTAAAAATGCAGTTACCCTAGTTTCTATTCCTTTATTTTAGTTAAAATGTAATACTTACAAAAAGTCTTTTGCCAAGCTTTTGTTTCAGAATAATAATATTATTTAGCAATGCCAGACCATTTTCAGCTCCCGAAATGAAAATATTTATAGAATAAATACTTTCTTAATCCTTGTCATAAGAGAAGGGTGGAGCACATTTTTGTCCTCTTCCTGTCCTGACATTTACTGGCTACTTTCTGTTAAGTGTCTCTTTATTTTTTAAAACATATTTTTATCTTTCTGCTGTGGGAGTTTGGAGCCCTCTCAGTCTGGGGTGTGTGTGCGCTTCAGAGAGATGGAAGTGTGAAGAAAGGAGAAGGTTGAAGGACATGCAGAGCAGGCTTAGAGGGATGTTTCAATATGAAGGACTACTTGGGATAAAACTGATGAAAATTGGGTGCTTGTGTAGCAAGAGACTTAGAGGGAAGAAGAGAGTCTGCTTGGACTCATGCTTTAAAATATTTTAGCTTGTTAATTTTAATTTGGAGTGTGCCTTGTAAACTGAGGCATCACTCCTCAGTTTATGTTCATGTAAGTTCATTAGCAGTTCATGCAAGAATGGCAGTTGTTAATTTTTGGTATTTCAGTCTGCCTCCTGTACTTGGTTTTGTGTGCCAAAGACTGTCCAAGGGCAGGGCTTGACCAGACCAGTATATAAAGAATATGTCCTTTCTGAAGCAGAGTTTAAGCTGCCACTTCAACTTTTACCTTTCTTCTCAGGTTCCTTGAACAGTGGTGGGGTTGTTTTTGTTAGCTTTTTTAATATATATATATTTCCATGTCCATTTTTGTTGCCTGTGTCTTTTTGAGACCTCTTAGACATGTGATAGCCACAGTCATCTTACAGCTGGAAGGACTGATAAACGGACCCTTCATACCTGCTCAGTTTGAAGCTATTACAAAGTAAAGACTTTACTACTTTTTTTTTTTTACGCATCAGTTATGTGGTAACTCTGTAAGTGGCATTTCTCCAACCAGAAAAGGGAATCCAAACTGGAAAATCTCAAACCTGAGAATCATTTTGGATCACTGAACAAAGCTGAATTCTGAGTACTTTTTTTAATGTGGTACACTGTTTCAGTTTCCCTCTCTTTTCTTCTTTCTGATAACTTTGAAGCCTGTAGCACAGTTAGCAAAGGATTGTTCTTAAAAGTTTAATAAAATTAATAGCTGCCGGTTTTTATTTTTTATTTTGAGAAGCCCATATACCTCCCTGAGGTAAAAGCTGCAGCATGAGCTCAGTATTGATAATAGACATCAGAGGGTCTACATGGAAAGGATGATATTAATAATGTGGGGGAGAGGATCTAATCTTGATTAATAACATCTAAATAAGTTGGAAGTTTTAAAGAGCTTCTGAAAAAGTAAAATGATGATCTTTAGGTTCCTTTGAAAACCCCAGCTTCAATTTAAAACCAACTTCCTTGACCCTAGAGGCTCTGAATAGGTTTATCACACAAGAGGTGGCTTTAAAATTGTACACTGTACAATTGCTTTTTTGAGGAATCAGGCTCGTGCTTTGGTCTTTCCCATGACTTCTTGCGATGCACATCTCTGCCTGTTAAATGTTTTGATTCTAGCCTTGAAGATGGTTGGGAGGGTGACAGAGTGCATTTACGTCAGAGAAACTACCAAGGGTGTTCCAGATCAGTTTAACTATGTAGATCAAAAGATTGGAGTAAACTATGTGAAAGATAGGAATACGTCTTAAATGATATTGGCCTCAGAATAAATTTCTGAAGATGATTATGGGTTTTGTCATTGCTGACACAGAAATACATGTTTACTGCAAGATTTACGAGTGTCAGTAGTGAGAGCAATGTTTGTCTTCCGTTTTCCCTAATTTTTCTTAGGTTTCCTTCACAGTGAGATGAAAGTGTCTGTCCTCACCCTGCTTTTGTAGGTTTTAGCTAGAAAGCATTATTAATCCTGTGGTGTAGAAGTATTTCTATGCGACAGTTACTTCTTTGAGGAATGTACTGCCCTGACTATTTTTAAATGTGCTAAACGCCTTCATAATTGATCACGCTGTTTATACTAGTAGCAGTGTAACTCTCCTTCTGTCTCACAGAAGTAGTCTTTTTCTTTGTGGAGAGAAAGGCAGAACTTTCTATACCTCAAAAGAGCAATTCGTAATTGCTAGTCTACTTCATGTAAAA
This sequence comes from Ibycter americanus, assembly GCA_035590275.1. NCBI lineage: Eukaryota > Metazoa > Chordata > Aves > Falconiformes > Falconidae > Ibycter > Ibycter americanus. Next base: position 65,742,254 of record JAVJGI010000062.1, read on the forward strand.
GTTACTTGCATTATATGGTGATAGGCAATTTGCAGGCTAAGTTTAAACCAAATTACTGTAGGAGGTGGCTATCAATCAGTACATGAACTTTTTCATCTGCTGGAAATGATCAATCATCACCAAACCCACCTTTCATGAGGGTTTCTATAAAAGCACATACTACACAGACATATTGCATCACTGAATCTAGTGCCTGACTGTTATATCACATTCATCAAGTAACTTCCCCCCGCAATTACAACCAAGCTGCAAATGAAAGCTGCTGTTTTCCCTGTTACTGAGACGCATTCTTGAACCTTTCTGTTCATGAGATGCCATGCTGCAGGGTAAATTTATCTCTTATCAGTTGTATCATTCTGTTCTTGAACCATGATTGTCATTTAGTGTAATTGTTTTTCATTTTCGGTGCTCATGCCTTTGTTTTTTAATGGATATCAATCTAATTTCCTTTCAATATTTGATTGGTTACAGTAACTGAGTAAGATTTTTCTTACCTGTTGAGGGAGAGACTGTTTGCTCTTTTGGACACCCTTTGCCTCTTTCAGGGTGAGTTCATCTTCTTGTGTGTGTGCGGAGGGGGAGGTGTTTGAGTATAGGTAAAGAAAACCATGTATAATATTCTGAAATTACATCACAGAAGCCTTCTATGTATTGCTATCAATACACCCTTTTCTCCTGTAAATACGTCAACTAGCATATCTAATATCAGATTTACCCTCTCAATTTTCTTTGTTGTTCTATAGTAATCCGGTTCTATCTTTTTGTCACTTGTACCTGATGACTTCCCAGTCTTTAGTAGAAATTCTTAGTTTCTAAGTGCATGAATTCAGATTTTGTGCAGTTAATTTCATCCAGTTTCTGTTACCCTTTGAAGAAATTACTGCAATTCTGTATATAGTGTGTAGCTGCCTGGAATTGTCCAAGCTGTTTCTCACCATTTGGGCTATCCAAATGCAGCATTTTAAGATTTGAGACTGTGGCATCAACTAAGAGCAGTGGTGAGCAAAGACACTTGTACAATTCACTTGACCAGAAGAATAATTTGAAAAAATCTAATAGGTTTACAAGAAAGCCATTAAAGTTGCACAGGTGTTGACAATTCAGAATGATGTCCTTCTGAATGACTTTCTGCCTAAACTGCTTTGTATGCTGTTACAACATGGACATGTGCTGTTACTCACCTGAGACAGGTTTTTATTAGCATTTTACTGCAACTTGTGTATGATGGAACTTTAAATTTTAGAGGAACAGTAAGCTGCAGTACCATTAAAATATGATGTTGTGTTCACTTAGTAATAAATTCTAGCAGTTGCAGGTCCTTTTTACGTTCAGGTTGTTATCTTGTAATAAAATGTTGTCAGGTAGACTGCAATCTTTCAGTTACTAGGACAGTTTATTAACTTCTTCTTTCTAACTTTAGACTTGAATTAACCAAGTCTCCAAACTGATCTACTTCTGTAAAAGACCTGAGAAAAATAGTATTGGTATTATGTCTTATTTATCCATGTTGTATGTTTAAAGTTTATACAGCAATCTGTGGTGCAGAAAAGCTGTAGACAGTTATTTACCATGTCTCTGAAATTGTTGTTGGGATTCTAGATATGGCTAAAATGCACATTTGTGAAGTGTGTTTATGGTGATGAACAAACATACAACCATTTCAGGAAAAGGTGTATGACTTAACTGTTAGATATATGTGGCATGTGACAGTTAATAAAGGGAGTAGTGAAAGGGTGACATTGCAAGGTGAATGATTAGACCAAGCTAAAGTCTAACTAGTCTTAAGACACTCTTCCCTTGCCGCCACCCCCACCCCCCCATTTGGGCAATATATGTAACAATTAGGTTTTCTGCTCCCTTATTTAGAGAATTTGAAGTCAGGTTCATTCTTAGTCTGCACAAAGACGATAGGAACCCCCAACCCTTCATAACAGAAGCTGGCAGAAAAGCAAAAGTGGCAAATCTAACATGAGTTAGGTCTTTGTTTCAAGAGTAGATTTAGCTGGACAGTTAGGGACTACCCTGGCATCCTTTAAAGCAATACATAATTTTGAAGCTATTTAGACAAATATTAATGACAATACAGTTAGGTGGCTGGTGTAGAGGTTAAATATTGACAAAATTCTAGTCAGGCCTAAAAATAATTAGGGTAGATAGTTGATACAACCACGATGCAAGTAGCTTTAAATATGACCCTGTGTTTTCACATTATTGGCTTCCCCCTGTCTGCTTTAATGAAAATACTGTTTTCAAAGTCTCTGGTTTCTTCTTAGCTAAACCGTAGATCAATACTTATCTTTGAAACACTTGTCTCAAGTTTGTTGTTTCTTGATTTCCACAGCTGTGTATTTAGTTCTGCCCTATATTCCTTTCTGATCATATCTTCCCAGCGCTTTTTGAATGACTCCCCTCATTCCGCTCTTTATGGACCTGTTCAGTCCTTGTGGTCACTCTCTCTTCTGCTTTTCTTTGCTGTCTCTAGATAAGATTATTTTTAGACTTAAATCTGACCAACATTTCTGTTGGTGACTCATGCTAGTCAATTGTACCCTGAGCTATAGTTTCTGATGTCATCTAGTTGGTGTCTAGCACCATTGCAAGCCCAGCATAGCTAGAGCAGAGCTTCCATTCTTGACCCAGTGCGTTGCATTCTAGAGCCAGCATCTTCTTGGTATGGCTCCCACTGCTGAAGCACCAGCCACTGTGTGACACTCACAGTCTTGATGGCCAGAATGTCATAGAGCCTTTAAAACTGTTCTGGTTTGGATGTGTACCACTTCTGTCCACTTGCAGGTTTCTATTTTACATGAAATTTCTTAAGGCCTCCTGTTATATTAGGGTTGTGGCTCAGTAGAAGAAGAAGGTGTACAGGTCTGTTGTTTGCTAAAACTACAAAAGCACTTCCAAAATTACTAGCTGTGCTAAGTGCTAAAGCATTCACTTAAGATAGGTGAGAATAAAATAAAATTTGAGTTGCCTTCCACCTTAATTAACAAATTCATTCATTTGTTGGAGTACAGAATCAATAACACAAAAGCTTATTTAAATATTTTAATAATAACTTATCAGTATTTTCTGTTACATGTTAGATTATTAGACTGTTAGATGGAACAAGATGATTTGACAAGGTTTTGGTCTAGTTTTTAATATTGGTTGGTGTCTAAAAACTACAGAATGAGTTTAAGTCAGGGAATCAAATCCATAAATGTTCTGTATAAATGATGAATATCATGTTAAATATAACTATTAGAGAAGATGTGTTTTGGTAAGCATTCATATCTCTGAAATATTTGGCTGTGTAACTACTCCTCTTGAGAGAAAAAAAAAAATATTTTATTTATAAGGCTGCTGTAGCCCCTATGATTAAGGTGTCAGGAGCATCGCAGCATCTTCTAGATTGCAACTTTAGAAACAATCTTACTGCTTTTAACATGTTCATTTACAGTACAGTTTAGAAAAATTGCTAGCTTTTATGGGCAGACCAGGCTGGAGAAGCAGGTAGGTAGAGACTGTGTCTGTAACCTGCGTAAACAGACTTTATTAGTTTGGTGGGACCTCTTACCATCTATGTCTGCAACTGTAACCAGTCATCCAGTAGCTGAAAAATAGTGTCAGAACTTTTTTGGAGAGACTGTTGGTCTTAGAGTACTACATTCTTCACCTTCAGCTCAGATACAGACATTCTCTGTTAGAAACTCAACACGTGTAGTATAAAACTGACTTAATGATTTCTTCCTGTGTTCCTTTGCTTTTAACAGTAATCAGTGTTTAAGATCATACCAGTAACAGTTTGATTTCATCATGTGAAAAACGCTGGGTGTGGGTAGGGATGCCTATTGTGTCATCTAAGTTGAATTACAAGAAGAGAATGATGCATTAGAAATAACTTATTGTAAATGGGTGTATGTCATTGTTTTGGGTAAGAAACTTACACTTTCTTTCATATTAAAAGTATCCTTTTCTGTGACTTGCACAAAAAGGAGAGGTTTCAGGTTCATTTATTAATCAGGCTGTTCTGGTGCCCACTGCTATGTGTGTTTTCTCTGTGTGGACTGGTGTGAGCAGAAGTGTTTGAGAGCTGAAATATACACATTCCTGTCTCATTTTCATATAGTACCTTTCTGTTAATGCACAACGCTTTAGGCAGTCTTCCCATTCTTAAGGCTCTACATAATATTTCTGTTAAAGTGTTTATTATATGCTAGCATTTGATATGGAAATATATTCTCTATGGCTGTTTCTTACTGCAAAGTTTTACATATTTTGAGAGAATGCTTTATTTAATCTCATTTTTTAAAGAAGAAAAATTTGGAATTTTATACCGCTATTGCAGCCAACAGTATCTTTAAGAAAAATCTAATAGCAATTAAAAAAAACCACCCGTGCCTACTATAATGGTTTTTTTCTCCCCATAGTGTAAAAATTATCATAAAATAGAATTCTTTATTGAAAAAGAAAAGAGGCAGAGGCATTACATCAAATCCCTACGGGAAAACAGTTTTTAATATTACTAAAGACAAAGCATACAACAACATCTCTTGATACATGTCGAAGAGACGGTTTTAATCTCTAAGGTATTGTTAGTTTATAATTCTGCAAGTTGTTACTATTTGTTAAGTGACAAAATGATACCTACTGGTATCTCGTAAGTGATATCTGGGTGTGACTATTGATCAGTTCATTAGGGAGGAATTTCTTTTACAGCTAGAAATGCTTAGTGCTAGAGAAAGGAAGAAACAAAAAGAAAATGCTTCCTGCTTGGTAGAAAAGGCATTTAAATGATTTCATTTGCTGGAAAACTGAAATAGATTTAAGCAGTTGTAATATTCTTTAGAACATTTCTTGTCTTGACAGATATCTGTATAGCCAAAGGATAATATAAATTAAAATAAATACTTTTCCATATTCCCCTATTCCCCCCCCGCCCCCCCCCCCCGTT
>JAVJGI010000062.1:65747204-65839456 GCA_035590275.1 Ibycter americanus
TAAGGTAAAAAAAGGGAGGATTCATTTCTCTCAAATGTGCCTTGGAACCTACTCCATTTACTATTTTGCCATTATAAATTGATTCTTGGCAATTTATATACTAGTGCTGCAGATGAAAGCAATTTTCAGATAAAACAGAAGTGATCAATCATTCTTGTGACTGCAGTATGGAGGGGGGGAAAAAAAGTGATTCCATGGAAATGATATTTTAGGGAGTACCGCTTCCCAACTCCTGAGACTGATTTAATCTGGCAGAAGGATGACTTCAGCAGTAGTGCCTGTTTTAATGTGCGGTCTAATTAGTCGTGAGACTTAGTTTTCTTTCTGGCAAGCCATAAATAAGCCTGGGTTTATTTCTGCATTATGGGATAGTACTTGAAACAATGATTAGAAAAATTGTTTTGGTAAACTTTTCTTTGAAAACACCCTTATGTTCTGAGAAGAACCACCCCGTGAACTTTGAGGCAAGTGAGACAGGGATCCAATATAAAAGAAGTTATTTTACTACCAATAATTTATGTGGTGATCAAGAACTGTGTTGTCCACACAAAGAGCTGGACCAGCAATACAAGCTTCATTGTGGCATCCTCAAATCCTGATGCTCACCTTTAAGAGAACAGTTATGTTTGTGTGTAATAACATCTTTTATTTTAGGATAGAAGCTGAGGGTGAGCGGGATGAATAGGTGGGATGGGCAGCTGTGTGCTGACTGTGGGGCAGAGAAGGGTAGCTAGTGATGGTCAGCTGTGTTGGCAGAGCAGCAACCCATACCATGGAGGCTGCGTATATCCTGATTTTGACATTTTGAAGATAATGTGCTGAATCACTGGCATCTTTTCTTCTAGGGCCTCTTTTAGGATTAATTGTTTGCTCTTTGTGCTAAGCCCTGTTTTGTTGTCTTGTGTCTTAACAAGCACAGAAGTAACAAGAGCTTCTCTGTTTCTTTGCAGCTTTTACGAGAGTTGAAGCACCCTAATGTGATTGCATTGCAGAAGGTTTTCCTTTCTCACAGTGACAGAAAGGTTTGGCTGCTGTTTGATTATGCTGAACATGATTTGTGGGTAAGTACAGATCTCCCTGAGTGTTTGAGGTAGTGTAATATGAGTTTGTTCAAACTGATGTGTGTGCGGTATACCTTCATATAGCACAGAGATGCATAAAATTTCTTACTCTGTAATTAAGGGTCTAGCTGACATTCTGTTTTGTACACTTTAAAACCTGCAAAAAGCTATGTAGAATTTTTTGAAGTCAGATTGCATTTTGATGCTAAAAGAATTTTCCTACAAGCTCTAATTGGAGTTAAAGAGAGCTTTCCTAAATGGAGATCTTGTAAAACAGAGTTTGCAACCAACCAAACTTTCCCTCTGCTCTCCCTCTCCCTCTCTCTGCTCGCTCTCTCTGTGCGCTTTACTGAGTCCTATCACTGAGATATAGTGAAAGTGATCAACATTCAATCATCTAATTCTAAACAGTGAATTTGTGACAGTATGAGTGGAAAGGAAAAAAAAGGGCTGCTAATTGGGTCTACTGGTGGACTATAACTACATGGAAAAGGAATAGAGGCTTAGATGTCTGTGTTTAAGTTCCCAGCAAAATATGATATGATTTGATTTAATCTATTATAGAGATGGACATCAATGACATGTTGAGTTGAACATGATGAGTTGAACTCGTACAAATATTCAAGCTCCACACCTGTTGATAAGATGCGAGTTGCTTGGGCTTGGATTTGTGTTTAAACCCGAAATATACCAAACACTAAGAGTATAATGAATATGTTTATGATTTCTTTGAAAATACTGTCAAGGAGAGGAAGCAGTAATATAACTTCCAATATTGCTTTTTAAGGCTTCAGTAATATAAAAGTTGCTATTACTAATATTAGTGACAAATTGCTCAATTTCTTTGTACTTAGCTCTCAAGAGCTAATGAATATGTACTTGTAAATGACACAAATTGTAATCTGGAAGGAACGTAAATTTAGACCATGCAAAAAGACACTCCTGGCTCAGAACAAGTAGAGTCATGGTATTTCATTCCCCTTCATGCGCTTAAAAAAATACCTAGTTTGATTTCTCTTATGAAGTAGCAGATTTGTATTTTTAAAGTTTTCTTCATCAAAGTTAAGTGTATACTGAGAGTTTGTGTATTTCTCATAACTGGTGACAGTGATGATGAATGGGAATGCAGCAGCTAAAACCATGTATGTACAGAATTTATTTGTGCACCAAATGAGTTTACTCATTTTATAGAACAACCACAACAAACACGTTTTACTGCTACATTGAGTGGCGTGTTTAAAACACCTTTTTTCTAACCTTTTCCATTTGAATTTATTTTGGGCAAGTGGTTATTACACTATATGTGATTTTTCACATGATTTAACAGCTTTAGATGAAGAATAACTGCAGTCTAATCGTCTTACCACTCCTCACATCTGGCTGGGTATTGGTCATAATCTCAGTGAAGTTAATTCTTTTCTATTACTTGAGACTGAAATGTTTGTTACACTAGTTATTTGATGTGAACTGGTCTCCCACTTCCTAACTTATTCCCCCCCCCCTCCCCCGCCCCATGGGACATGCTACACAAATCATTTCTCTTTTGCTGTATAATTGCCCATGTTTCCTTGCTTCTTAAGCCTTTGCCAGGAATTCTTTTTCCTCCCTTGCATAAAGTTAGCCATGTTCAAGGCACTCTTGGTTCTGGCTTAACCTTGGTCCTCATTTCCTTTACCGTCAGCACTTCCCAAGCATCGCTCTTAATTCCCCTTTTGTCTCTTTTGCTCACTCCCAACTTTGTGTCTTTTTCCACGCTGCCTCCTACACATGGAACAGCCTCCCAATTAACGTACGTAAAGATCCTTCACTATCCTCCTTCAAAAAACTCCTGAAAATCCACTTATTTTGTAACGCATTTCAGTAATAACAACCACTTGTCATTCTGTCTGTGTTGTGTTGTGTTTTGCATTTCCTGTGCTTTACAGCTTGTGCCCTTTCAGCTCTTCGGGGTAGAAATTGTAGTTAGGGGGTTGGTACGTTTTGTTATTGCTTAGTACCGTGTGCTCCCCCAGCACTACACAAAACCAAAAAAAGGTCTATTCATTGTGGGTATCACTTTAGAAGGATTGAAGTTTTGGAATTGTAGATGTGCTGTCACTAGAGAGAGGTAGATTCTCAGAGACCAAAGGTTTCAAATACAGGTAGCTTAGAGTTACTTACCAAAATTTGTAAGTATGGGAATCGTCCTTCTGTTCAAAGCTGCCCAGCTGTATTAACTCCTATTGGCTGCAATGAGAAGAGTAAATGCTCATCACTTACAAAACATCAGATTAATTAAAATCATTACATTTTTTCAGCTTCTGTACTGGAAACATTTGGCAAGAGATGAATAAACTATATTAGATGCTATCTTATACTGTTCATTTTGTAATACTGAAAAAAAATATTGTCCCATTCTAATGAGGAAAAGTGATGGTGCCAATTAAGCTTATTAAAAAGTTCTTTTATGGTGAGCAAGAACTGTTTTTTTACTTTGCATTTAATTCCCAGTGATTAGACTGCTCAAATCTGAAATTTGAGTATGGATAGCACCACACTTTATAATTTGCTGTAACTTGCTGTTGATACCATTACTACGGGATGAAGAAAGCTATGCTAATTTGAACTACTTTTGACAGGTATTGCTGAAGACTTATGTTGTCTTTGCCTACAAACATATTCAGTCTATAAAAGATTTTTCCTTCATTACCTCTCAAGTTACATTGTACAAAAAACCGCAAAGCCATTCATGAGGTTACAACAAAGAATATCTAAGAGTATAGGAATTCTTCTGATTAATTGATTTATAACTCTGGTTTGGTTTAATTACCAAAACTCTTAATGTAATCCGTAAATGATTTCCTTATGATTTTTCTTGGCTGTTAGTGTCTGTCAACTGGTGAAGTTCTTGGACTGTTGGATGTGCCACATGTTAATTTATAGTGTATTGTCTACACTGTCATTGCTACTTATATATGCTCATGCTATGAAGTAAATGCAAGATTCATTAGCTTGTAGCTCAGTATAAAAGGAGTATCTGATGCAAGGTTAAAAATGTGTCTGTCCACAGATGCTATTGAGTATCTCATATGTTACAGGCCACATCCTTTCTAAATCCCTGCTTCAGTGTCACACCTTTATATTCCATATGTTTGAGACTTTAAGCTTCAGACGTTCGTAGGCACAGAACCAACCTTCTCTTGTTCCTTCTCCTGTGAGGGACATTTCCCTTTCAATATCTACTCACAAGGTCTTGAGTGCTTTTAATCCAAATTGTATCCATGTTTTCTGCCTTGATTGATTTATGTTGAGATCAAAAATGTAACTCTGTTAACACGTAGCTGAGTTACTCTTAAGTCCATGAGTGGAACTGATACTATTTTAAAGTTACTTTTTCCAGTACACAGTTAGAACTTCATAGTCTTACAAAACTATGCATGGATGAAATCTTTCCAAGAAAAAGTGTCATTCCTTCAACTGATGCGTGTATTTTTCTGTTCATATTTGACTTTTTTTTTTAAAAAAAGGTTGTTTTAAATGCATGAGTTTTCACTGTTTTATCACTAAGGAATAACTTATTTTCCTATTCAACTTTAATGTATGTTCTTATTTTACCTTAGTCTTAAGTTGTATACTGCTGTCCAGAGCTTCCTATGTAAAGCTCATGCACTTTAAGACGTTATTCAAATCTATATTAAATACACTAAATGCATGATGGTTACTTAATTGGACTTTAAGAAAAGTGGAGATCTGCTCTGGAGGTGAATTCTGTTTATTGTCAGTGTAGTTACTTTTAGTCATTGGAGAGGTTATAATACTTTAGAGCTTTTTTTTGTTCCCAGCTACTCTTCTGTACTTCTATAGCATCTTATTTTTAGTATTGGAAATATTTTCTAAAGCACACGTTTTTGTTTGTAGTACTGCAGATAAGCACATGTTCAATGTCTTCAATTCCATAGTGTCTATATTTTTAAATAAGATTTTTGTTCCTAAGCAACATTTTTGTAACTCTTTTTTTGTATGTGCTGAATTGATAGGGTATCTACTTTTCTAGCTATGGTACAGAGTTAATTCTCAGACTCATTTAATATATGCATGTAACTTCAAAGCTTTAAGATCCCCTTTTCTGGAAATCTATGTTGTAACTTAAATCAGAAGCTTCTGATTTTTTTTTAAATCTCATTCTGAGAAACAGTGGCATTTTTATCACAGTAAAATGTCTTGAATGTGTGTTATAGCCATAAAAAACGTTGTTGGTTCTTAATAAATTAGTAAATAAATTATTATTGAATGTGATGATATATTCAGTGTCCAAGGCCAGTTGAACCATGATGGGTATTTTTTAGGTTTGGTTGAATGTTTCTCTCATTATTAAATTCTAGTGGTCTCTAACAACTAACTGCTTAGCAGCAAATACTACTGAGAAATGTGGAATAAAATTAATCTTGAAATTATTATTGATAATAATAAAAATATATGCACAGACTGGCTTTGTATTATATGAAATAATTGTTACGTATATATTCTGCTTTTTAAAAATGTAGGATAGAGATTATAAGCATAGTCATGTACACCTAAAAATAATCATCAAATAATGGAAAGGAGAAAATATTTTTCCTACTTGTAAATTTTGTGACACTAGCTGACTCTCTCAGTATACAAATAAATATACTTAATTTCAGCAAACAATATTTTGAATAAGGTTCTTATATGCTAAATGAAATTGTGAGGGTGTTGCATACTGATTTGTGCAACAAATCTGCACATTTGTGTAATCACATGAATGTTTTCTGATATATCTGAGTTTTAAAGTATTCCTCAAATATGGTGTAATCAATTATAACTCTTTTCTTCCACTAGCCTTCAGTTTAACTCTTAATCATGAGGATAATTCAGTCAGCAGTCTATCGCAAATATTTTTATATACATGAAAATACTTGTGTCAGTGTAGCAGTTTTATTTTTTCTCTTTTGATTTGCTGCAGTCATGTGTATGTTTTTGTTTTAATTCAGTCCTGCTCCACTGGGTGATTCTTTGTTCAGTCTTCTCTATTGTGTGCGTATTTACTGATACAGGATTCTGCTAGCTGGCAGAAGCATGTAAGATTTGTTGGGGAAGAAGGAAGTGGGCTGGTATAGGTTTTGATTGCTTTAAAGTTCCAATTTTTATTACCGGTCATGGTTATGGAAAGTCTTTATGACGTGATTTATCCGTTCCGAATACAATGGATGGGGTCTTTTTGATACTAAAGTGATGCTTGGATATCTTGCAGAGAGCAGCACCATTCCTTGTTGATAGCTGTCTGTTCTGAGAATGTGCTTGTCACTCACAAAACTTGCTTTTTCTGCTGGGGTTATAGGGATTAGAGGGTAGTTTATGTGAGTTCATTTTCTGTACCATGAAGCATGAGAATTGGAGGAAACGACAGGTAGAAACAGACCTCAAAGACAGAGGCAAGAGTGCAAAAGCATAGCGTGTGAGGAATTACTGTGAATGGAATGGCGTGAATACTGAGTGTTTCAGATATATGCTGAAAGGGTAGCTGAATTCTGATGTTTTTATTATCATATAGAGTTATTTTGACATATTTAGGTCTGAAAGATGTGGAAGACCTAGAAGGACCCCCACAAAACTGAAGAAAACTACACTGAATCTGTTGTCCGCTTTGCGTTTCAAAGCTTAGGTATTTAAAGCAAGTTGGCATTAGCAAAAGTTAGTGTATCAAAGCTCCTTTCACTGTTACTTACATTGTTGACCTCTTGTCACTTGGAAATGGATTTTTCATTAGGCAGTTTGGTTAATGACCTTCTGAAGAAAATACTTGATGATCGCCATGTATTGGCATCATTTAGAAGGGGCATGTTGAGGCGGGATTTTACAGCACCACCACCCACCATCCCCTTCTGAAGGACCGTTATGCATTGATTGCTGTAATGATTCCAAAATTGGAAACTTAAGTGATTGCTGTAGAAATACTTTTGCCCACTTTTGTTTTTATTTTACTTTATTTTACTTGTGATACGTGCTTGACAACATTTTTTTTTTTTTAGTGTCTAAAACCTTAGTGTCTGAAATTACTCCTAAGGGTAGGCTTACGAAGCTGTGATTTATTTTTGGAACAGCAAACAAATGTTACTCAGGATAGTTGGGTCTGTGCTTCTTTTTTTTGAAAATTGTGCGAATAATGCATGGTTGGTTTTCATACCACCTTTAGATTTTGATTTATTCTTCCGTAGACTTTTAAGTGCTTTGCAATTAACACTGAACAATATTAGTTACCTTTGGGTATTGATTGCTGAAGAGAGAAGATGGAAATAATTCTATGTTTAAAATGAGACCTGAAGTCATATAATCTGCATCTTCCTCTTGACCTTGGCAGAGATTTAATGTGTATCCAAGCTTCCATCTCTTTAATATTAAAATGTAATTTTACTGATGCATTGATGTAATTCTGTTTTATTCTCAAAGGCTGTATTAGGGATTGGGTAGAGCAAAGGGTTTGTGCTAAATTGTTGGAACAGACAACTTTAGCGGGAAGAAGCATCTGTAGTGACATCATATTTCATTTGATGGAGATGCATGTGATTTTGAAATAAGCATTGGCTTAAGCAGTAAAACTCCCAAGTAGTCAGGTGTCCTAGCGGGTTGTGTCTCGAGGTCTGTGGATCATCTCATGTCTGTTGAGGTGGGAGCTCACACTAACTTCATTTAGTCAGACATGCATAAAATCTCTCCTTTAGCTGGCTGCTTTCTTCCATGAAGACTTTCCAGGTCTTGCTTGTTTGTTTTAACCTCTGTCATAATGAACAGCAATTCTTAGAATTGGGAATGAGGTGACACAAACACAGAGAGAGTATGTTTGCATCAACTTGGCTTCCTTGGAATCAGGCTAAAATTAGGATCTTTTTGAATGTTCATTTAACTGCTGAGTAAATACTAGGGATTTTCATAAAACAGACTAAATGGGTTTGCTGTATATTGTCATGCATTGTTTACTTTGTGGTGGAGGATTTAGAAAATGTACATAGTTCTTCATCAGCCGATTTTCAAACTAATTTCAACACACTAGGTAACATAGAAGGCAGACGAACTGCTACACTGAATATTGTTTAATGAATCACCATTGTATTTTCTGTCCAAATGCTTAGCTCTGTTTCACTTTATCTCTTATCATTTATATAGTCTTGCCTTTGCAAAAGCTAAAATGGCCTTACTGAAATAAGCCAGTTCATCCATTTTTCCTCTCAATTTTACTACATTTTTTGAAGCTGATAATTGGGAATAAACAGTTAGTAAATGAAACCAGTAGTCCAGAAATTGCAAATAACAAATTATAGCAAGCCTCTGGAAGCTTCACTACTTGTCTAGAATGTTAATAAATGTATACTTTAATGTTGGTCAGTGAAGTAATAATTTAATTTAGAATATAGACTTAAAGCCACTGCCACAAGGTCAAGGCCTTGTTTAAATTTAAAACAAAATATGTAGAAGTGATAGAAATATTTTCACATTATGTTTATTTTCAAAAGTGAATTCCCAATTGTCTCACAACGTTTTTGGAACACAATCAGTGGAAGCGTGTTTTTAAGATTTAGGAATCTGAAAATACAGATGCACAGAAAGGGAAAGTAACTTGGCTACTTATGCTGAATAGATTTGAATATTGCTTGGAGCTTCATTTACCTCATATGTCATGTGTTCTTTTGTTTTGAAGCATTTTAGGTATATCAGAGGGGGGGGGGGTTGCATCTGCATTGTTCTAATGAACTAATTAAAATGAAATTGTGGATGGGTTTCTGTTCTGTGGCATGCAACTGGTACAGTGCACACTGACAATTAAGGCTTCCCGAAACTTTTGCTGAATGTGTCTGGGTATTTTCCAGCTTTTGTGGTCTTACCAGAATATGGGAATTAAGTTATCTTTGAGGAGTGACAGTGAAAAAAGATGTGGAAAATGCTGAAGCTGTTTGACCCTCTGTCTGCTTGTTGTCTTGCTGCAAACATGCCTCTCTGATGTGACTGGATTGTGGAAGTTCTCATGTTTTGTTCTTACTGATTATCCATTAGGGGTAGGTTTCAGCAAAGAACTTGAGCATAGTGTCTGAGCATACCTCCTGGTTCCTGGAGACAAATGCAAAATGTCCTTCGTACCTGTCACGATTCAAATCTATACTCCTAGCTCATGGGACAGTCTTGATGCTATGCTATTCTGCAAAAAGATTTATTGAATGAGAGCAAGGAGAAGTGTGGCTTTGAAGCCTAGCGGTTAGGGCAGTCATCTGGGGAATGTGAAATGCAGGTTACAATTCCTGTAATTCCTGTAAATTAGTCCATACCTTTATTAGGTCTAAGATTATGGCTGTTACATGCTGTACTTGAGGCTGCACTTCGGGGCTGTTCAGGCAGTGAAGCTAGTGGAGAATGCCTCGTCCACTTGAATGGTGCAGTTATGTATAAAGAACATCCTGGTTTGTGCTGGTACTTGCACCCATTTCTGCACTTGAGGTCTTGGATTTAAACTATTAAATCTTAAAGGAAGAGGGTACATCTCCCTGCCATAGCTGAAGTTGGCAGAATTACTTAAGTGAAAAAATTCCTTTAGCATCGTTATATTGGTATGGCATCCTTTGGTTTGGAGCTTACTGTACACCTGATCTGCCCGATGTCCAAAACTTTTGTCAAATTATGGCCATTCATTTAACTCTGTTCTGATGCTCTTTATTTTTTTAAATTTGAGGGATATTTTCCCACAATAGTAGCAGGGCCATATAGATCTATTTCTGAAAATACAAACAAATAAGAAAAAGCTTGGGCTTGCTGCCCTCAGTAGAAGAGATGCAGTTCAGCAATGGCAGTTACTTGCCCTTCTGTTTCTTAGATGGACGCTGCCATTAAAACTGCTGTTTAGTGTTGGGTTTATGTGTTGGTCTTTCTTCATATGGTGAGTTGCATAAGAAATTAACTACTTTTTTTTACAAAACTCTTGAGAGTAGGGCTTGGTCAGAAGCACTGTGGATTCATTTCAGTGGCTTGGGGCAAATTCAGCTTTTCAAATTTCAAAGTTCCCTGTACTCTTTGGCTCTGCAGTATGTTTTTAGTTCAATTTTTGTTCAGTTCTCTAATCTAAACTGTGATGGGGTGAAGTTTGGAATTTGACAGATATAAACTTCTGTAGAGTAAGTTGGCAACAATTTTTTTTTGCTTTTGTAGGAAATTGAATTTTTTCTAATTGTGATATTGCTTGCTTAAAGGAAAACTATCAGTTTTCATTCACTTCAGCAATTCAATAACTCAAAAAAGGAGCTTGCTTTCTTAGCCTTTCTGACTGGGACAAGCAAGTGTCAGAGAACAGGTGATTTAGAATGTGTCTAAGTGGTATTTCAGAGGCAGATAAGAGCAAGCTCTGACATCTTTTAGAGTGTGCACCAGCTTCGGTAAGTGTGGTGGTGAGCCTCAGCTGGCAAGTCTGGCTGGGTAACTTAGCTTAGCATTGAACTTACTTAGTTATGCTAGCTCTGGTTTAGAGGTAACTTGCGTACCTAAAGCTCAGTGTGAGGGGAGATTATCTGCCTCAAAAGTTCACCTCTGTGTTCCTGTGGAACAAGAGGAAGAAACAGGGATGCTGCCGCTTTGAATCACCGCAGGAAAAAACCTTCCCCTGTGTAGGCTTGGCTTTGCCGGTCTAGTGGATGGCCCTGGCGTACTAGTAGCTGCTTGACTGATAGTGTCTTGTTCCTGAACAGATTCTCGCACTGCCTCAAACGTCTGCTTGGATCTTTAGTTTCTCATGGGACAAAGCCTTCAGCAGGTTTCCCAGTCTGTTGGAAGGAACCAGGGAGCCACAAGTGAGTGCAGGGGCAGAAACCAGAGGGCACGAGCCTGGTGCTGTCGCAGCCCCTTCCTCCAGGGCTCCAGAGGGGCTGTGGCAGGGCTGGAGGCAGAGCGTTCCTCCTCAGCACATCCATGGTTAGCTGTGTCCCGTGCTGTCCCATGAGACCCTTTTTCAGTTTCGTTTTCTGTATGCCTTTATTAGGGGGAGTAATGTTTTGTGTGGATACTGGTCAGTTTTTAATTGGGTATAGAAATCCCTTTCAGTGATTACATGCACCTTGAAAAAGGGCTGGGCTTGTATTGTGACCTTTGCCCGTTGGTGCTCCTGTATTTTTCATACCGTGTATTGATAAAGATAGTAATTTGGGAGTTTATGGAATCATTACTGCTTTAAAAATCGTATCGTAATTACACATGAAGGTCATTACCCAGTGAGCATTGTGTGGTACTGGAAAGTAGGGACTCCCAGTTGAAGGTTTGACACAGAATCTTCTTGTCACATGATGAGAAAAACCTTTTGTAAGGAAATGAACCCTTAAGGCTTTCCATTATAGTTTTCATATCGGGTACCAAGGATTAAAGGATCACGTACTAAGAGTTTGTTTTGTTTACTGATCCTCATATCTATATTAAAACCCGATAATCCTGTAGGTTTCTTTTACGCTGTTTTTTAATATACATCCATCACTGTTGTATGAGTAGTAGTGAAAGGCTCCGTGGGAACATTGCTGTTGATAAGGCAGTAAGCAGGCAGCTGTTCTGATTTTTTGGGGGATTTTTTTGCCTTTTATTTATTTTATGTCTCTTTATATTGTCTACACTTTTGCTAAGCACCATTTGACAGTGGCTAAAGTACTGGTGACAGCCGGGGTAGCACTTACCATGAGGAAACATTAACCCATTACCATTTTCACTGGGAGCGGTAGTGACAGCCTTGGCAGGGGGTGGTGGTGGATGGAGAAGAGGTCTAATGAAAGCACAGCCGTTGGCTACCTCTTTAACCTGGTGAGGGAGATGATCTTGAACTAAACAAATCCTATTTAAAGAATTGGGTAATTAGTAGTCTTGTCACTCTACAGATTAGCATTTTGAATTGCTCTCAGTAAAAATGCAAACTGCCTTTATTATTTCTGTGTCTCAAAAAGCACATAATTGAAAACTATTTCATTTGAGATGCTTCTTTGAATTGTCTTCAAAAAGGAGATTGATCCCCCCACCCCCCACCTGAATGAATGGATTTGGTTGTTTGCTGAGTGGCAATACGTTAAGATTGCGTTTGTGTCTTGCAAGGCACCTTGTCTGAGGATTGAAAATGTAGAACGGCCTCACCTCGCTTTATTTCTTGTACAGGGTAGCAAAACCAAACCTAACCCACATTGATCTTACAATAAATATTAATTAGTTTATGAATATTTCATGATCTCTCAGCAATCTTTCCATGATCTTTTTTTCATTCCTTCAGCTGACTAATGCTGGGGTCCCTTTCTGCATTCCATGTTTTTACACGGTATTTGTCCTCTAGTGGGCTGACTGACTTCTGTAATCTAAGAGCCACTAGCTTGTCATCATCAACGAAGTATGCAGCCAAAACTTGGAAGTGAGAATATAACCATTTTTAGATGTTTGAACATGATCTCACCCTTATGTGATGATGTGAGGGTTTTGGGAGTCCTGTCTTGCCTGCCCGGCTCCCGTGGCCCCATTTCTTTATTTAAATATTTATTTAAACTCTCTTTATTGGTATTCTAATTTAGGGGGGAACACTAAAGTAGTTGCAGGCACTCTGGCCTGGGTGGTTTTGGAGAGGAAGAGGGAAGGTGTGGAAGCGTAGAGTGCAGTCGTCTTTCTGGTAGATACTGCTGGTTTGGAAGCTTCTGCTGTAGCAGCTGAGGGTAAGAGGATCTCATATGGGGAGGAGGGAGGGAGGAGAATGTCTAAGACACCTTACTCAAGGTAAGTAGCCAGTCTTTAGATATTAACAGAAGCTTGACAGTTGTTTTTTAAAGCAACTTGGAGAACAAAAACAATTCAAGGAAATTGTGAGCACATCAGTATTACTTTTAATTGCGAAGTTCAATGAACTTTGTATTTCATTCCATTATTTAGTGTTAATAGTTTAACAAAAAACAACACAACAGAAAAACCTTTCCACTTATCTAACATGCTTCATGATTCTACTTGTTTTGTTTCTAGCATATTATCAAGTTTCACCGTGCCTCAAAAGCAAATAAAAAGCCCATGCAGTTGCCAAGATCTATGGTTAAATCCCTACTCTACCAGATCCTTGATGGAATCCATTACCTCCATGCAAACTGGGTGCTTCACAGAGATCTGGTAAGTGCTGCGTGTATTACCTGGTTAAGAAAGTTTTACGTGCATGTTGTTGGGTAGGAGAAGAAAAGCCCCTATTAGTAATCTTGCATATCGATCCGTACAGCTCTTCCTGTTATTGTTGCAGGAGACCAATGGAGGCTTTTTAAACATGAAAACAAGCTATGTTTTCACATTGTTTATGTCTGAGTCATCTGAGCTCAGACAATGATGCTAGATCCGGTAAAAGGATTGTAGATATCAATATCCGAAAACAGTGCATGGGCCAACTGATACATGTTGGTTGAACATTCTTACAAGTTTGTGCACGATTCTGAAAAGGCATTTAAGTTGGAAAGTGATTGATACCCTTGTACATTGTTTGGCTTACGTGCAAGTTACCATAAAAGCTTGTGAAAGTGTAGTTTTTTCATGGAGTATTTCTTTTCCATGTGGTATTTTTTCTGACCGTGGGAAGAGAACTATGAAAGAGTTGTCATCTTGAAATTTCTCATGACCTGAAGTGGCTCTTTAAGTTGACTGCAGATTACAAGGGCAGCCAGTTGCCTTGTCTTAGTTACCCTTTTCACCTTAAAGTTTCCCACCACTCCTCATACTTAAGTGCAGTGCGATCAAAGGTTGCAAAAAGAAGAGTAATATGGGTATTGTGCTTGCTGCCACTTGCATTGTAACTGGACTTTTTGGCATGAGACAAACGATGAGCTGGTTAATATGCCAAATCTCTTCTAATAGTTATGCTATTTTAACATCAGTAGTAGGTATGATAGGAAATGTAGTGTAGTTTGTGTATAAAGCCACTGCTTTTATTTGGGTATTTTTCGTAGTTGCCCCAGTATGTCAAAATAGGGATGTATGTCCAGTACCTTACAATCACTAATTAAGTTTTCTGAGACATAGATTGTTCTTGAGTCTTTAATATTAAATAGGGGTTTGGATTAATTGCTGGATGTAGAGCAAATGTTTTCTTAAAAAGTATGAATAAACTAAGGTGGGCCTGGAATAGAAGTCACAGACATCTGCTAAAATAAATTGTATTTAATTTTTGTCATAATACTTAATAACAGTGGCCAGAAGTGGGGTTTCAGGTTTTGGTATGGATTTTTTTTTAACCTTGTTCCTTGGTATTTTTTGTCAGTTTTTCTGTTAAATTCCAGATTGGGGTGGGGAGGTGGGGGCAGATGACTGTGTGGTGTGTTTGCCTTTGGAACAGTAGCCATGAGCAAAAGTAGGAAGCAAGCACAACTCTGATTTTCATGCTACAATTACTACTTTCCTAGGGAGATGGCAGTTGCTTTGACAGAGTGCTGAGATGTCATTAGATGCAGCTTGAAAAGGAACACCTGAAAAGTCTATATTCAGCTATGTTTAAGGGAAGCATATGTGTTCATGGAACTATTAAATATATATACACACTTAGGTGCCATATGTGAACTTGATGTCTTGATAGGAAATACAAGGTGGTACCTAAGATGATAATAATACCCTAGAGAATTTTCTTGCTGGTGTTGCTATTTCCATCCTGCAGCACCAGGTGTTTTGTGTGACTAGTGCTGCTATGAGTCTTATCTATTGTTGATGAGTTGCAGGAAAGCTGGTGCCTAATGTCTCCACCTTTTCTCTTGGAACTTTGGGACGTGATGTTGCTGTTATGAAAAAGACAACTATTTTTCATGGCTCTGGAATGATAATGCTTGACTGATGTTGGCATAATTGAAAAGGGAGAAGAACAGAAATTTGTGAAGTTTTAATGTGTTCTTGGTATGTGAATAAATTTAAGTTAATGGATTCTGGGATACCTCAGTGAGAGAAAAGAAGCCATTTAAAAAATTGCTTTGGTACACTGCTGATTTAAGGGTGTGTTCAGAATCTTTTGCATTTTTAAAAATTATTGGGGATTTTGGAAGAATTCAGGTATTTCAAATAGTTATTTTGTTTCTTGAACAGACTAAGAAAAGACTGATGTAATTCTGGGTGTGTCCTGTCTGCTTTTGAAATAGGAGTTAATGTAATCATCAAGTAACCAATTTAAATTTTCAGTTAACCAAAAATTTTATATATCTCTTAATTTTTATTCATATGCTCATACCTGTGATTTTTTGCTTCAAAGAACAGTACCTGGGATCAGTTGCTTGCATAATACATAAACACCAATCTTCGGTGTCATCTTAAGATGGGGAGCAGTTTGTGTGGCGTTTTTCTCTTAGCTGTTTTAATGTACATCGCTGGAAAAATATTTTTGCATTTTATGTAAACCAAATTTTGCATCAAGACACCTTGTACTTTCCTGTATTAATATAACTGTTCTTACTATTTTTAGCATGCATTTGGATGTAGACCAAAGATGGTGACATCCATAAAAGTCATGTTATGCTTATTTCATTCCTTTTTTTTTTTTTTTAAATTAGGTTCTCCAAGAATATTTATCATAATATTAGTCAAATTCTCCTGAGCCATGGAAATGACCTTTAGGATTTATTTACCAAATGTTGCATGAAAAAACAGAAACATTGAAGGTTAAGTATTTGGGACAGTACTTGCTTGGAGGTATTTGAAGAATATTGTTTAAATCTTAATTTGGTACTGTCTTAAAGAGTGTTTAAAGAAGCTCGAATACCAAATGTACATTTTAAAAAACCCTGGTTCTCAGTGGATCTGTATTTTTAGATACCTTAAAATTGTTACTCTTAAATTATTTTTAAGATCAGCAGTAGCCAGCAAAAGCATGACAGGGTCATAAAACCGGTGAACAATGTGAACTTGCAGGCTTGCAATACACGTCCTGTCCTTCGGCTGAGCTAATGGATAGTTTCTACCACAAGGAGACAGTCTTGTTCCCCTCTTCACTGCCACTAGGCATTGCCACCTATTTTAATGGCCTAGCAGATGACACCTGACTCATGGTGAACTCATTCAGGGAGTTAAACTTACAGAAAGTATTCACTTTTCTCCTGTAGAGCTTGTTTTCTGCAGGATTGGTTCCCTGAGGGGTCTCGCTGGGAGCTTATGTGTGTGCGGGGGCTGGCAGAGAAGTGTGAGGCTGGAGGGGGTGAGGCAGAAAGCTCAACAGGTCATTCTAGCATCATCTGCCATTAGATAAGGTTATTTTATTGTTAAAATGCACCTTTTTAATTCTTAGATGAAAGGTTTTTTTAAAAGATTAAGTTAAATTGTGGTTCTAAATCAGGACAACACTTTTACGTTTACCGTGAGTCTCTTCTGATGCAAGACTTATGTCAAATTAAGCTCTCCAAACACAAGTCCAACTTTAGGAAAGTGCCTTAACTGAGGCAAATTGTAACACCAAATACACACTCATACTTCTAGAAATGTGAACATGATTAAGTGTAGTGTATCTTTCAGTTTCTTGTAATATTGGGGTTATTTTGTTCCTGGCTTTCTTACCCTGAAGGTAGCTGAAAGGTGCTAAGGACAGTTTAGGTATATTTTTTTGGCTAAGCTGTGAATTTCTGTCAGTTAAAAAAATATTCAGCGGTAACTTTCTTTGTGGCAAGATGAAAACCAGTACAGAATATGGGACAGGAGCATTAAAGTTTTGATTTCTTTAAGTAGCTTTGTGTCAGTTTGTACACCTTGGAGTTGATGTAAGTCTATAAAAATCCGTATATTTGTTCTCCTGTTAAGCCATTTGGAGTGGAATTTTGTTGTTGGTTTGCAACATAAAAAAAAAAAAAAGCAATGATAATTTTGCCTTTCCCGCACAGCAGCATTCCTGAAAGCCACGTGTGAGAAGGAGGGAGGCTTTGCTGGCTCTGCTAGTTGCTGGGGCATTTTGTTGTGAACAAGAGGTTAATACAGATAGATATTAGAGAAAGAGCCTTTCGGTACTAAGCTTTTGTTTTTCAAAGTGCTCTGTATAAACTGTGGGCTGTCGCTTGAAGGAGATCTAAAATTGTGCTCCGTACCTTGAGTCAATAGCAGGTTAGAAGATGCAGCATGTGGAGTGCAGTATTTCTGGGTATTATATCTTTGTCCCCTCCTCCCCCAAATGTGAGTTATTTAGATTTTACAGGAATGTTCAGCAAAGGCCTTACTTTGCAGAGACGTCTAAAAATGGCGATCTTCCATACACTGTTCACAGTGTGTGTTCATGTGAGCAATAGAAAGGATTTTGGCACTTTTTCTTGTGCTAATAACCCTTCTGTAGTTGATGCTGGTTGCTTAAGGACAAAAGCAGGCAGGGACCATTTCCTTTAGAACTTGATAAAAGCAATTTCTATTTGTAATAAGATGTATTTTCCTGGAGGGAGGTATTATCTGTGAGATGTTTTAAGTGCACAGAAACCATACTGAGGAATTCATTTAAGATTCCACTTATGTCCTTGAGCATTTCTGTAGACTACCGCTTGATGTTATTAAAACTACTGGTTGAAAAGTTAATGTTGGAAATCAGACTCACCAGAAAAATGCAGATTTCTTTTGGTTTTGTTTTGGGTTTTTTCTTTTTTTTTTCCTTCCCCCTAGGATTGCGTTAAATGCTTGCTTTCAGCATTCTGAAATTGGAAACTTGCTCATTGCAATAGTCATATAAACTAACTTTTTAAAATGAGCCAAGTTCCTAAAGTGGTTTTATTGTAATTTTAGATATTGTTGACTAAGAATTTTTCAGCTTTTCTTGTATTGCCCCTCTACAGATTTAGAATGTTTAAATTGCCTATGTGTGTCATTTTAGAAATTGAAGAGATTAGTTTACAGCAAGAGTCTTCTAGATAGACCAACAGTGATATTAGGTGAAAATATGCAATGTTTGACACACCTGAGAAGTCAGTTTTGATTTACATACAGAGGGCAGAGTTAACATGTTCTGATGGAACAAAGGGTGTCCATGAGTCTTAAATTGCAGAGATTTAAAAAAACCCACCACCTTTTCACTGTAGCAATTGATATGTATTATTCTGTTCAGAAAGAGATGTAGGTGTCTTAATGTGTAAGTGAGACAGAGGGTAGGTTCTAGATGAGGTGCTTCTCTGGGCAGATTTGGATGTATAACTTACTGTTGCTACAGAAGGAGGCATGTTACTTCTACTCCTCTCTGCTCCACTGTGTTCCTCCTCCAAGCTGGGGACTGGCAAACTAGCATGAGTTAAAATTAGACTCATGAAGAAGAGGTTGATCTGTATGCAAATTCATCTCCCTGATCTGGTTCAGCATGCAATTAAACAAATACTTATGTGACATGGATGTATGGGCAAGATGAATACGTGCACGGGAGCCAAGTGGACGAGGATGGGACATAAGGGAAGGGCAGACTTCCGTTTTCAGTGACATTGTCCTATTCTGCTGGCAGTGTTAAATCTATGATCCGTAATCCTCCTCCTTAACCATTTTCATACCTGTAAATTTGTTGGTGCCTAGCTTTTGGCCAGTAAGAGTAGAATGAGCACCTGGAATTTTGCAATGTAAAAAATATAAGACTTGGTGTTTTGAGTTGTGTTTTTTGAAGAATCTAGTTACAGTTGTTTGAAATAAGGTTTTTGCCAGTGGCAGAAAGCAGAGTGAGCCTGTTTCTTGGGTTCTCCAGTTTACAGTCTATGATGTCGGTATAAATACACCTTTGGCATTTAAAGCAAATGTGAACAGCAGTTGCCACGAAAGGGTACTTTTCCTGCTTCGGCTGTGGAAGGGAATGGGTTGTAGTGTGGCAGACTTCAGCAACCAAGTGGCTAAATCCAGAAGCAAATTCTGGATGTAGGGTCTGTATATACTGCAGGACAGCTCTTATGGTGGTACTCAGTGAAGAAAAGTGGTTATAGTGAAAACATAAGGATTGTTTTGTCACATAGAAAGACAGCAAACATTTTAGGGTTTTGAAGCTGATGGGTACAACAACAGAATGGAGACAGTAATTGAATTGGTGGCTTATATTACTAAGATACTGGATAGAAGATGGGGAAGAAAAACAAGTAAAAGGTATCTCAGTGGGAAACTGAAGCAAAGATGGGTTCTTTTTTTTTTTCCAGAAGACACAGGTAATGGAGAGAGCAAGAAGAGCCAACAAAAGTCTTTCTGCAGTTCTGTCTTTCAGCCATCTCTGTGTACATGCCCTGCAATACCATGTGTCACTTTTCCACACTGGTAGCCAAGATTCGCTTTTCTCAGGATTTTCGTGATGTCCCACCTCATCATTCCAGTCAGGCCCAAATCTTACTTGACCTGGCCTTTCCTTGACACTTTGCTGCCGAGTAGGCTAAGCTGGTGATGCTTCCATACCCATGTGTAAAGTGTAACCTGTTCTTTCCAAATCAACCTTCTCATGCTAATTTCACTAAGTGAGGGAGAAAGGAAGAATCCAAGTGTGGCGAAGACTTTGCCACTGGTTTCCCATCTCCAGCTCTTTTATTACCATCCCCTTATTTCTTAAAGTAGGGAATGATCATGTATGTGTTCTGTAGTTTGCTTCACTATGTGATCTGTATTAGCAGAAGCTATTTTCATTGTGTGCTTAAGCTAATCAGTTTGTGTTTCTTTTCGAAGTGGATTATGGAGTGTCCATGCACTTCTGCCACCTGCAGAATTTATGGAGTGCTAATCTGGGCATTTTTGGTGGAAGGACATAGCAGACAGCTGAGGTTTTATATAATTTTGACTCTGTGTATCTGTTTATATAGCAAATGTCTATAGACAGCCTTTAGGATGATCAGATATGTAAGCTCCCAGAGTCAGGCTTCTTAACAGGTCCCCTGAATATCCAGTGGCTGCAGTAACAGTAAAACCCAGTATCTTCCCAAGGGTAAGTCTGTAGTAGAGCCAAGAGTTGCCCATGTGGTGGTGGCTGTCAGCTCTGGCTGGCCACAATTGCACTCAAGGCGAGCTGTCTTCTCTGGTGCTGCAGCTCTGCATCTCCTGTGGACCAGAGTGTAGTAGACAGTGCAGTAGTTGTTCTCTCTCAGGGTTGTCTGGAAACTGCAGCCTTCTGAAGACCGTGGGTTTTCTACTGTCAGAAGTAAAGCAGAAAGGGAGAGCCCAAACTGAAGTGGCCAGGCGTATGACTTCCTGTGGGAATCACAACCTCTGTCTCCCTCAAAGGCACAACCTATTCAGAAATGATTAAGCTCATTAGTGTTTCATTGTCTAGCTGATAATTTGTGATTTAAAAAAATACAAATCTATTACTAATTTATTCGAAATTAGTATTTCGAATGATCTGTGATGATGTTTCTATAGAATAACAACATTTTAGTAAATTTTCAGTAATTCAATTATATTAAATGCAATAAAGCTTCAAGAGTTTTCAGATTTTTAGTTGACTGGTTGACTTTTAGTTTAGGGATTAATTAAAAAACCAGTAGTTTTCTCATAGTCATCCTCCTGTAGCCAGTATATAAATGTGCAGACTCTTACCATGAACCCGTACCTGGACTCTGCTCTGGAACTTTGCTGCCACATTACACAACTTAACCTGCCCTTTCCTTTGTTTCTCAGTCTGTTAGCTATTTATGGGTCTAATTAGTAGCTTACTGCTTTATGTACTCTGAAATCTTTGAGTGAAAGCATGTAATATGTGTGGTTTATGTAGTTAACTATTATTTTTGTTGTTGGATACTTCTAATGAGCTTGGAAGTATTAACAAAGACTAAGAATTAAAATAAATTGCATGTTGTATGAAGGCACCAGAAAATTTCTTAAAATTTTCTTAAGTGGATACTGACTCTTTATTTCAGCTTTCATGTCAAAGCCTTCGAGAAATGAAAAAAGTGTCTTGGTGCTTACTTATTATTACTAGTTTATAGTGTTCAACTACTCCCTCCTGTTCCTCCCTGTGCCCTCCCAAGATGATTTTCCAGGCCAATAAATAATTTTTAAAGTTACCTAAAAAGCAGCAGAACTGAAGTGCTTTTTAAATGTCCCACTTGCATTCTGCTAAGGAAGTGAACTGTGGGTTTGAAAGATAAAATGTAAAATGATGAGTGTGGGAAACTCCCCTTTTACCAGCAGTTCTAAAAAAGGATTTTTATGTGCTGATATCGAACGTAAATTTAGACGTAGGTTCATGCATCCCTCTCTTGACAAGCAGCTGCTGTGGAGGAATGAAGAACTGTTGGGTCCTGCCTTCTGTCAGTAATTTTGCACTGGCTTGAAAAGCTTCTTGGCCCTGTTGCACCCATTTGGGCACACACATGCCTCCTATAAATAAATAATGAGTCAACCTGTCTGCCAGTTTCTTTAAACTTTTTAAAAACACTGTAATTGTAATCCCCACCATTCTGTGTCATGGAGTGCGTGTGTGCATGAGAAGGGTGCACGAATGTGTATGGACACGCACTCCTGACTCACATTCTTTTCTAGCTGTGTATGGGCCCAGGCCTCCTAACGCTGTGTTACTCCATCTGCATGATCTCTTTGGGGTGAAGGGGACTTTCCACGGTGTCAAAGAACCTTATGAATGATCATACTCAGCTTGCAGATTTCCCAAAAGAAAGGACATGCAAGTTAAACCTATGTATTTTGAGATACTAGACTTCCTGATGACTTTAGAAAGTGATTTGAATTTATTAGCTGGAAGGTGAACACACTTTTCCTCTTTTAATTTGGTTAGAGAGAAGATACACTTTTTTATTTATGGCTGAGGAACAGCAATATGTGGGTGCTTATATGTGTATCTATATGGATACATGCTTCTAGATAGGTAAATGAACCAGAAATTTTGCATGCTGAATAGCAAATGGAATTTTATCAGCATACGCTTTTCTCTCTCCCCCCCCCGCCTCCCCTTTTAAATATTAAGCATATATTGAGGGACACCTACTAAAAATGGTGCATTTCTCATTACTTAGAACTTTGCTTTTCTCTTTCAGTTGTAAAAGCTAATCTTCACATGATTTAAGAATCGTGTGTATGAAGATGTGAACAGACTATTACCTCTATTGAGTACATGGAAACAGCAATTTTTCCAAGACTGACTAATGCATACCTTTTGGTTTGTGGCAAGAGTATTAAGAAGATGTTTGTGGATTAATTTTTGCTAATAAAAATAATTACAGTTGAAGAAAAATGTTTTACCTCAGGTTCTGAAACAAGCTTATGCCCATAAAATCCTGACTGGATATAAATTCAGGTGAGTCAGAAGAAACAAAGGGACTGATTTAATGTTCTATTGGCTGCATTTTGCTGCTAAAGTCAACAGATGACATATGGCTCCTGTAAGCTTCATATCTCTTTTCCTGAGGTGGAAAAAGGACAAGAAGGAAGCAAAAGTATTAAGATAATTCTAGAATTTATTTGGCTTTTCCTGATACAGAAGAAACAGAAGGAAAATGTAATCTTTTCTGATAGCCCCAGTTCAGATACCATCTGCTGTATGACTGTTTCTAGTAAATACATGATGTATCTAGCTTACTGGTGCAGCTGACTGTTTGGAGTGAGCGAACTGGGTTTTGCATTCTAAATGAAAAAGGCAAAGCTTAGAAGAAGCTTTTAAAAGCTTTTCTTTTGTAAAAAGACTTACCACTTTTTTCTGTTGGAGAAAGTACTCTTGGATTGTGGGATTGGCTACAGGTCCCATCTATCAGATTATTTTTGTTTGGGCTCACTGCCCCTTCTGAATAAGGCAGCAAAGGTCGGCACCACATTGTTGACATGTCCGTATTGCAGTAATAGAAATTAATGAAGCTTAAAAGAAGTTAATGAAGACAACTAATATAACAACATATAATCAAGAAAAAAAATGAAAATACTGCATTTGTTCTTTGTTGCTTGACATCTTGTGCTTTCTCTTGTGTATTTCTCTTCATTTGCAAGCATACCGTAGTTATTACTGCTTGACTAAGATATTGCAATAATGTTGCAGATTGTCTTGCATTTAAATTAAGCATCTTTGATCAGTGATGCAGGAAGCTGCAGTGACTAGCAGAGGATGTTAGTTTATTCCTCAGATTTGTTATGTGTGAACATTGTCAAAGAAACTGACTGTGCTGCAGAAAATTATTATCAGATGATTCACTGATGACTTATCTCAGGGCCTCTTTGTCTTCTCCAGCCTCCATCCTTTCTATGTTCTAGCTCATGTTTCAGAAATCGTCGGCCTTACGGTAGCTGTAAGACCAAATACCACAGTTATGTCAGTTAAAGAAAATGAAGCGAATTCCTTATACAGGCTCTGAAATGACCAAGTATGTGAAGTGGTTCTGTCAGAAACTGGGCATTAAGTTTTCAAGTTCATCTTTAGGGAGGGTTATAGAATTGTTTAGGCTGGAAAAGACCTTTAAGATCATTGAGTCCAACTGTTAACCCAGCACTGCCAAGTCGACCACTAAACCATGTCCCTAAGTGCCGCACCTACGCATCTTTTAAAAACCTTCAGGGATGGTGACTCAACCACTTCCCCAGGCAGCCTGTTCCAATGATTGACAACCCTTTTGGTGAAGAAACTTTTCCTACTACTCTATCTAAACCTCCCCTGGCATAACTTGAGGCTGTTTCCTCTTGTCCTATCACTTGTTACCTGGGAGAAGAGACCAACACCCACCTCACTACAACCGTCTTTCAGGTAGTTGTAGGGAGCAATACGGTCCCCCCTGAGCCTCCTTTTCTCCAACCCCAGTTCCCTCAGCCACTCCTCAGAAGACTTGTTCTCTAGACCCTTCACCAATTTCATTTCCCTTCTCTGGACATGTTCCAGCACCTCAGTGTCCTCCTTGTAGTGGGGGGCCCGAAACTGAACATAGTAAGTCTTATACTTGTTTTTTCTGAATTTCCTGTAAAACCAGCTTGGAATTAAATTTTCAAGACATTTTAATAAATACAGGAACAAACCTTCAGTACATCTGGACTATTGGTAAAAGTATTTATAATAATCTTTCGCCTATTAGCACTGAAGCAGTGAAGATAATGAGACAAGAAAGGCTTGTCATAGTGCAAGTAGTCAGTCTTAAATGCATACCGTGCTCTGTGTACCAGACCTCTGTACTACCAGGATTTTTTTAACTGTTCTTTCTCTTTGTTGTTTTCCTGCCCTCTGGAAGCTAAAGCCCATGTGAATATATGACAGGCGTCTTGACAGACCCCCATTTCACTCTGTTCAGCACTTCAGTGGTGTTAGAGCACAACTCACTATTACCTTTTGGTTTCTAGACAGTGTCTTGTAGCAGCAGTTCCCCAGCAGGTCAATAACTTTCCTATGCTACTTTGTAAAGTAGTAAAAGAACAGTGTGGAAGTGCTTTTATTCTATTACAGAAGCTGATGGCATCTGAAAAATGTTTTTTATATTGGGATTATGGTTTTGCATTCTTAATCAACTCCCTCCCACCCACCCACCCCCCACGCTAGCCCATTTCTGTGATGCTTTGGTTCCTACTGGTATAATAAACTTTGAAT
The DNA here is from genome assembly GCA_035590275.1 of Ibycter americanus. NCBI lineage: Eukaryota > Metazoa > Chordata > Aves > Falconiformes > Falconidae > Ibycter > Ibycter americanus. The sequence continues at coordinate 65,771,739 of JAVJGI010000062.1, forward strand.
ATAAGTTTTGGGTGGTTTTGTATTACTTTATTTCTGTTGTTCACTTCTGAGTTGTTTATTTGTTTTTTTCTGAAGAGTTTTATCTAAAAAAAAAAAAATGAAGATAATAAAAATGCAATAAGGTGGTACTAAGAGTTTACACTTGCTTATTCTGCTAGCTTAAATATTGAGCCCAAATCAAAAAACTTAGCATGATAATGTTCTGTGTAGCTGGTGTTCTCAAATATAACTCATGTCTAAGAAAATAATTCTATAGACAATATTTTGCATTCCTGAAGTTCCCATTGGAAATGGGGGATTTCAGCTACTCAAGTCATTTTGTCTTATGCTGTAATTGTTGCCAAAGAGTGTGTTTTTCACAAATGTCTTCTGCTCCAAATTTTTCTTTAATCGATGAAACATGCTTGTACATTTTTACTTTGATTTGCCTTTCATATAGTTACTTTTCATGTAACGGTTGTGGATGATTGTTAGAATTATGAAGTAAGTGCAAACTCCAGTAGGTTACATTTTAATGAGCTGATATTGACTTCTAATACTATGAAAATTATTTTTGTGGCTGTCGAACTGTATGATTAGCTGTTTGCCAGCTCAGCTGAAACTAAGTCTCTTAAAAGGGACGTTAAAGTTGGTTTTACTTCTTGAAATTCCGGATGTGAATTCCAGTTGCAACCCTAAAACTGATTACATATCAAGTAAATATTAATTTGAATTCTTGATAGTTAAAACCAAGAGAACTGTAAACCTATTTAGGTTTTGGGTAATGTGTGTGCTTGAAATTCAGGTTATCTGGATAGTATAACAATTTTGCAGTAGCCTCTTACTAATTTTACTATCAACAAATATGTACGCTATGGCTGGCTGACTCCTGCTGTTTGCTAGGATGCAGGATTTACTTGGAAACTTATTTCTCTGGGAGTGTCTCTGTGCTCTGATGGGGAGCTGCTGTTCTTCTTTGGTGCCGGCTTCTGTAGTAGGTTGGGAAGGGATTGCAGTAGCAGTGAACCTTTTAGGGGACCTAAAAACCATCTTTTCTATGTAACATAAAAATACCTGAGTGTATATTGCAAGTGATGTGTTTAAGTTTGAAAAAATGTTAAATTAAGCTGTTTTCTAGTTTATCTTATTTTCAAGCTACTTCTCCTCCTACATTGTGGAAGTTTTGAGGCTTATTTATCCCTGTCTATAGGGTTATATATACCTTATAAGCTGTAGTTTACTGAAATGCTGTTCCCCACGGTGGTTCTGCTCACAACTTTTCTTTTTGCTTCATCGGAAAAATTAACTAGGTGCTAATCTCTCTTTCGTTTTCTGTGGGGTTGTGTACATGGGAACACTCAGGAAAGTCTGTACGAACTATTGAAATAGATTAGCTAAATTGTGTTAAACTTCTTTGTGGCTATTCTGAGTGATCTGAAAACAGTTACCCTCAATTCAGCTGTGCCAGTGTGATGAGGTGGTGCTGTCTCAGACCGCCCTGCCCTCTGCTGCACTGGAGGTGATGCTGGGTACCATGCAGTCAGTGATGCAGGTGTGCTTCTCCACTGCGGCTGTCCCAGCTTGCAGTCCCAGTGCTAACTTTTATCCTCAACAAGGGTATATTTATTCTTGCTGAGATGCTGAAGTGGGCTGGAGGGCCATGGCAGAGGAGCCCCCTCACTGGAACAGTCTGCTGTCTGGGTGATTATCTCCAGTGGAGAGGCAGTGTGGACTGCTAGAGGCAGTAACGTTTGAAACTGTACAGCTGTTTTTCTTGGTACACACAACTTGGAACCCTTCTTCAGTATTTAGGTAGTTTTAATTTAATTTAGTTGAAAAACTTAAACTGAAGTGGAGGGTATGGCTTCATGAACAAGTTACAGCAAGGCAGTCTAGGGTGTGGATTTACTGTGCATTAGTTGCTCTGTAGTAACTGCTCACCTGCATGTTTTTATCCTGCAGAAAATGCATAGTCCTTTGATATCTCACTCCTTAATGAGAATGAGATAAAATTGCCTAATGTACCATCATTAAAACTGGACAGCTACTATGTTAATATGCAAGTGCCTTGCGTTGTTTCTGAGAATGATTTCATTAAGATGCTGGTAACTAAAATGCTGATATAATAATGACTATATGGTTTGTGGTTTTCGTTCTGACTGGTACCCATATGTTGAGCTTGTAGAACAGTTCAACTTTTTGGGTACAGTCCTACGGTTCATGTCTAGTTTAGCCTTTAGTATGCAAGAACCACTTCAGTCTTGCAAAAACTTGTGTTGAGAATTGGGGTGAGGTGGGTGGGGTGTAAGTATCCCATTTCATCTTATTAATATCAGATTTCAAGTTGTTAAATGAGTTGATGGCTTTTGGATTTTTAATAGTAGGGACATTACAGCCATTAAATCTATATTAAAGCTATTATTGCCTCTAATGAAGCTCCCCTAGACTTTCATCCTGGTTCCAAGTTGTGACTATTTTCAGAATGTATGTTCCAAGAGAATTTCAGCTGATGAGCATGGCATATACAAAACATGGGACAGAGTAACTGGGAGTAGAAAGTGCTCTGATAGTATGTTCTGAAGGCTAGGGGTTTTCTCAAAGACATTTCGTTGCACAGTAGGCTTTTCAAAAGTCATAATCTGGCTTTGAGGAACAGGAGTTGAGCTCCTAGCTTATTTATGCAGTTCGAAAAAAAAGAAAAAAAAAATTCCCACAGGGAATTTATTTGCATTTTAAGCACTTGGTGTTTTGTGAGAATGTCCAAGGACTTACTGGTAACATCAACAGTGAGGTAAATCATAAACCTCGAGCACTAAAAACATAGACATTTTTCCTAGTAAATTGGGGCAGATCTGCTCCAGCAAGGACAATCATGTCTTTCTTTGAAAGTGTGATATGTGTTTGGAGTAGTTTAAAAAAATAAAAGAAAATTGGGACAGCTTGACCTGCCACACTTTAACATGCTCATGTTTTTGGCATGAATCAGAACGTTTCTCAGGATTTGACGGTGTCTCACAGTCACTGCGTGTCTGTGCAGGTTGTTTTTCATTTTTTAAAAAAGGCATAATTGTTGAATGGAAAAATATTATAATTAGTTCTGAACTATTTCAGATTTTGTTTTCTGCACGTAGAGCCTTCTTCACAACTCTTCTTCTGTTTTCTTTGTTGATGCACATCTTTCATTTGCTTCCAACTTCCTGCTCCTCTACCCATGTTCCTGTATCTGTTGATCTGCCTTTTGCCACCTCTTTAACATTACTCATATAACCTTGACTCAGCTTTGACTTTCCTGAAATACTCCTCTTTCTTCATCTTCAGAACCTTAATTATTGCGCCTACTTTTGGCCTTCGCAACTTTGAGCTCTGCAGTGGTTGGTACAGGTAGAACACTGTTTCATACCTTGACCAACATGGGGGAAATGCTCATGTGTTCCAGTTGGGGTGACCCTCCTTTATTTTAGGTTCTTGTTAAAAGTACCATACTCATTCAAAAACTTCATAGACTCATTAAAACCTAAGGATTTCTAGATTCTGAAGTTGGTAATGGTCCCTACTGTGGTGGCTCTGCCTCAGAAAAAATGTTGAGACCAGCTTTCTTAAGGCTTTTACCTTCCAAAACAGCTTTGCTGTGTTTCCCCACTCAAAATTATATGTACCCCAAACCTTCTTTCCCTATGCATTCTAGCTTTTAACTTCCATTAGTAACTTCAAGAATGAATAGTGCCATCATGGTCATGTATATTTAAACTGCTACAGTCTATAGTTCTGACATGTCTTAGTTTTTATCCAACTCATGTAAAGCATGTGGAGATTACTGGGAAAATTCTTCACAAAATATAAAAGCGGTTTTATCCATTTGAGGTTTGGCAGGCTTTTTTTTTTTTTTTAACAGCAGATAACTTTTTGTCTTTACACTTTAAAAATAAGAAAGCAACCAACGAAAAAATAATTAACTTTCCAGAAATGCTTGTGTTATTTATATTATTGGAAGCGTATGTATTACTGACTATGGGTTTTTTTGTGGTTTCAAGCTGATTCGGTATCACGATTAATTAACTTACTGTTATTTTGGACGGCAAGTTTGTAAATTGTGTCTGAAAATCTTCAACCACAGACTTCAGTCCACAATCGGTCTCAACTGACGATTGATTGAAAAACCTTTTAATACTTGGTGCTGAAAACTGGCTGTAGACGTTCCAAGTCAGTAACTAATTAGCTCTTCCACATGGTATTAGATACGGTACAGCAATTTCAATTCAGTGTGTAAGCAGGGCCTTGATGCTTACTATGGAACTGTTATAAAAGTGTTGCAAACAGCTCCAGAGACATGAACAAGTTAATAAATAAATAATTGATAACATGTTAGGTTAAATTTTTCTGAGATGACTTAACGATTTTTTGGTTTTGTGCTGCATATTTCATTTTGAAAAAGCCTAACCTTCAAAAGCGGTTAAAGATCAGACTCCCACACCTTGTCTTAAGTTGGCTACCTAAAATATTTAAGCACCACCTGTCTATATCCTGCCAAGAACTGCTTTTTGGTTTGCATTAATGAGGACAAGTAATACTAATACGTAATGTATTTCTTCGTGAAAACATCTGTTAACATAATTGTCTTTTGATGCATTTTTATTAGGTAGTAGAATAAAAATGAAGATACTAGCAATATGCTACAGAAACAAACTTTTAGAATCTGAAACGCCATGTTGTAGTGGTACATTACACTGAATATTGTAAAGTAAACATATTTAATGTACTTATTTTCCTCCCAGAATTCTTGTGTATATTGTTCTGGCCTGGTTGCCTTCATTGCTTGTTCCAGCATTTTTTTTTCTTCTGTTTACATTCACAAATCAAGACAGTTTTAGAACAGAAGGTTCACATTTTACTAGCTACTGTGCAGCTTTTAATAAACTGCAGTAATTTCTATGAACACTTCAACTCACTATATCAAATATGCTCAATACAAACAGTCTACCTTACCTGAATTATTTTAAATTGGACGGCTGGAAAGCTACTATAGATATTACGGAAGCCTTAATGGAATAATCATGAGTTTGACAAAATGTTGTTGCCTTAATCTTACATCGACTTGTAAACACAGTAAGAAAAAAAAGGCAGACTGATAAACTCATTATTAATCTAGAGAGATTTCCTCACTGCTCTGCTACAGCTCAGTTACCATACGTGTAGTCTCTGAACTGAGGAACCTCTTCATCTGAGACCTGCAGTTCAGCGTATAAGCATGTTTTCTGGATGGAGACAACTTTATTGTGAGTGTAAGTGGCAATATGAACTCAAAACCCTTTAGCTGCTCTACCTGCCTACCTGCCTGTGGGGCACGCTTTTACCAGTGGTATCCTGCGGTAAATAAGAGATACCTTTATTCTTTCATGAAAAGGAGCAAGTTGCTTAGTGCTTACTGCAAGATACCACATGATAAGAGTGTGCCCGTGGCAGTTACCTGCATGTCAGCAGAGGTGCTGACAACTCACACTTTCACTTAGCCTGATTAATTTGTTCATCTAGCTGCACAAACTTCTAAGGCTATTCCAGATGTGTTCTTCTGCATGTGAAAATGCCTGTAGAAAATACTGAGTGTAACCAAGACTGTTTTAACAGATGTATATATAAACAATTTTTAAAGTAGGATCTCACACCTCGTTTATGCTGTTGGGGAGTACTAAGCCTACTGCATTTGGTTATTTAAGCAAATGTCTGAGGGGTCCAGGCATTTTCCACTAGCACCAAAGTGCCATGTGAACTCTTTGTGGGCAGGATTTTTAGCTTCAAGAAGAGGATGCCTGAACTCTTGTGAAATATTTACCCTATTCATAGATGGAAAAGAGGGAGCAGTGTTCACAGCTCTAAAGTGATGGTGTTGTGGAGTTACAAATCTTCCTTAGGGGTGTCCAGCATACTTTCCCATGGTATCTGCAGAAGCTTAATTTTGAAATTTTGGAGGTACTGGTTTGAAATGAACGGCTGCAAAGTTTCTGCAGAAAGACAGATTCTTCTGCATAAGGAAGTGATATTTTTCTGAGTGAGAACCTGGAAACGTAGAAGCAGTTATGGGTAGGGAAAAAATACTTCTTGTGCACAGGGTGGCACGGTGCATAACAGCACTTAGAAGCTTTGCTTCCAGCTTGTCTCAGGCTGTGACTGTTGATACTAAAACACAAATTACAAATGCCATTCTACAAAGTGAAACTGTTTCATGTTAAAAAAAAATTATACTGAAAAAACCAGTATTTATCAATCTGTGTAAATACTGTGGTGTCTGAGAGGAAAATATTTTTCTTTTCCAAGACAAGAAAACTTAACTATCTTGGACTATACATACAGCAGCTAAGTAACTGGGATAAATACTTGAGACTCTTAAAAGATAATTTGTGGTCTCCATTAACTTTTTAATTGGCATATTAAATCTTAACTTTAAATAGTTTCTCTTTTCTGGAACCAAATTCAGGCTTTCAATCTCTGTATTCTGAGACAATTTTTCCCCTGTTGCTCATATACCTTTCCTAGCCTCCACCGGCTATGCCTGTGGCTGCAGACACTTTCCTTGGTCTCTGTCCCTTGCTCCTGCCAGCTCTGTTGTTTTACAGGTCAGTCTTTGCTTGAAAGAACCTCTCTGATTACCGTTCTCCAAGTTCTTTCCCTCCCTGACACCAAACCCAAACAGCAGTTGCTGTTTCTTCCCTAAGCACCATGTGCTGCTCCCTGTTCGCTCCTGTGCCCTGTTGCTGTACTGGCCTCTCTCAAACCTGAGCTTTCCAAAGCAGGAGCCATTTGTTCAACAACATTTTACCTGTTGTGCTCTATGTGTACAAGAAGGGTTGCATAAATAAACAATAAAATGCTTGAATTAGGTTGTTGTATAGGCAGTGTTCACTCATGTTTGGAAAAGCAGTATTCTGTACCTTACAGTTGTTTATGATTGTTAACAAAATTACATTCTGGATTGAAATGGTTTATGCTTGTTCCTGTCTGCCTGTTAAAAAATTATCTTAGATTGGTGGAAAACCTGCTTAAGCACATACGACCTTTAATTTATCTGAAGAATTGTCTTAATGAAAAGGTTTCAAATTGTTTTGAGATGCTGGTAATTCTGAATTAGTGTAGATTTAAGCATTAGGTCTTCGATTCTTCAGTCAGATCCAGACTGCATAGACCTTTATTGTTAGACTGGGCTTATACTGCAGTAAGGATTGGAGCTTATACCACAGAAGGAATACCATAAAAATTTGAATGCCAGCTGAACATTAGGCTCCTTTCCATAGCATTTACTGATAAAATGAGCAGAAAGGGAATGCAGTATTCTAGATTTTATAGAGGGTGCATACATTAAAAATACTTTGTATTGGGAAACATTGTAAAGATATCATTAATGTAAATGTATGCAGATGTGCTACTTAATAACTTTTAATCTCATTTGGGTGTGAGAGTATCTAAAACTGGCAGGTAACGAATAAATCTCAGGCTTCAGAAAACAAGTAGAAATATTATGAGTCTATCTGTAAACATAGCCCTTGTTGCCTCTGCCTAACTTTTTTTTTCTATGTGAAAATAGCCTAAAAAGACTTAGGCTCATTGTATCATGTTGGTCTTTTACTAACTGCAATACTGAAGTTTAGTACTGAATACTGGTATGGCAGAGTATCCATAAATGTTTTGCTGTGTCTCCTGTTAGGTTCACTGCCTCATAAAGTCTCATCAGTGCCTTTTAATCCGAAGGAAGCGTTGCAGTGAGGGACACGACGGAGCACCTTGATCAGAGGAGCGGGCTGTTGGTGCAGGGGCAGAGCACGCCAGCTACCCGGCCCCCTGCGCTAGGGGCATGGCTGTGGAGCCGGGGGCTGCGTGGTGCGGGGTGGCTCTTAAGTTGGTGTGGGGATTCTGCTCTCCTATAAGCTCTGGTTAATGTTCTGAAACAATTGTGCTTCTGAAGAACAGTGGAAATAAAATCAAGCGTTTGTAACCACAGTTGTAGCATGCCTTAGGCAGACCACGTTTACTGGTTACTTTAAAAACTCCATAGCTGCTTGTTCAGATGGAGACAATTTGAGACAACCTCCATGGGGAAACTAGGAGAATCAATTTTCTGCAACTTTATGTTACCAGACTGGGTCTGAAATACAACTCTTGCTAAAGAATCTGGCCATTGGTGCTCAGCTGCTTTAAAAATCAGACCCTGAATGGGCTTGAGGATCCCCTAAATGTCAGGAAACTGAGAAGTGAGGAAATAGCTTCAGCGTGAACTGACTGAGAGATGGAGCGAGATTTAATTTCGGGCCTGGGGTGAACAGAGTGATGGTGATAAACCTGGGAAAGAGCATCTATTAGGATGCATTTTAAGGGGTATGTTTTGCTCAACTTTGTAATGAATGTGTCAGCTGAGAGTGGTGGTACTTTGTCCATCTGCTTGCTTTGCAGTCCATAGTTGTTTTGTTGCACTGCAAGCCACATGAGGTTGTGCTGCCTCAACTGATGCATTAGTAGGTTGTCTAGAACGTGGCAATTGGATGGTGAGTCTGAGACCTTACGGTCCAGTGGACTGTTAAATCCCAATTAGGATTGCTGTAGGCGTCAAGGCTTGTATTAGAGTGATAAAATTTCTTCCTGAAGACTGAAAACTGATCTGCTGGACAAACCATGATGAGAAAGGGACATATAACTTAGCCCTGCAAACAGTGGAAGCTGAGAGCTTGCTTCAAGAAGATACTCTGGAAAAGGCTGTAGAATGGCATTATGTTGTGAATCACTGATCTAGGCTATTTCCACACAAAGGAGAAGTTGATGCTATAATATAACAGGCATTTAAATTGATCACGTGGGCAAGGGTGAGAATTTTTAGTCTTTAGACTTAGTGTGAAAGAAAGAGGGGAGAAGAGATGGAATTACCTTTTTTCCCTTGGACATTGAAAAGCAGCATATATGAAAAGTGGATAAAAAAACGTAGGTTGATGCTACAAAATAATGTATGTGATAAACTGACAAGAGCTGGTTAAACTATAAGAATTATTAGACATAAACCTTTAATTGTCAAAATTCTATAAAATTTAATGTATTTATTGCTTTTCTAAATCTTGCCAAAATTTTACACCCTAAAAAAATAAAATAAATGTATTCCGTAGTTCTGGGCCCCTTTAGCTGTATTCCCGTGTCCATGTGCAGACAAAAACACTCCCAAGACCCACTCAGCGTGGAAGTAACCTCTCTAAGTAACCATGCTACCTTTTTCTTATTCTTTTCTTCCTTTGAAATTTCCATTAAAGGACATTTAATATTTCAAGCTAATTCAGTCCATCTAAGCTATCCAAGCAGAAGCTGGTTTGTAATGAAAATGGGTTACTTTTATATCTATGTGTTTGGTACTGTGTTATTTATTGCAGTCAGAAAAGCTTTGTTAATTCTTTGACTCTACCACACTCTCAGGGGAATGGAGGTATTGGAGTTTTACTGCCAGATACTTTGTGAAAGGCAGTTAACAAAATGTTTTATGACAATGTCAACAGTCTCACTTTCAGTCATTTGTCTTTTGATTGGATAGAGGCTTCATCCTTTTGTCTTAATAACCCTACTAAACTGAGGGGAGCAGTCAGAATATTGTATAAAACAAATACCAGGATTTCACAATGGTGGAATTTAGTGCTACAGCTGAAATCACCAGATACAGCAATTATGGTGTCTAATCTTCATGCTGCTGTAACAGAAACAAAGTAATGCAAACAAGCACAGAGTTCCAATAGCAGGAACAGGTGAGAAACACATAATCTTATTTCCCCTTCCTCTCAAATTCCAGTCGTAAACTTGGTACAGTTGTAGGCTTTCTTATGTTAGCGTTCTGTCAGACTTACTGTCTTTCAGCTTTCGCCTTTAAAAAGGTGAAGAAAGTAACAGTGTTTGTAATGTTTCACACGTGCAAATATCTTCTCTGTTCATTTGCCTTTGGGTACTTACTCTGAATAAAGATCATGTGTGAAGAATATCTAATAAGGACTTGATGGCAGAGATGTGTAGACTTGGCTTGACTGCAGTGTCTTGGGGTATTCAGGATGTCTCTCGAAGCCCCAACAGAGAAAGAGTTCGACTGTGCTTTTATGGAATGAAAATTATTACTCCGTTTCCTCTTTGTAATATATTAAAAAGCAGAACTTTCTTCCAAATTGTTTGAGGTGAGTCCTTCTTCCATTCCCATGCACGATGGGCCTGCACATCTGTACTGCCCAGAAATGGGGTAGCGGAGGCTGAGCAATCTGTCTTGTCCCATGCTATGCTTGATGCTCCCAAAGAGCCCAGACACGGTCTAAAGACAAGCCCCTAGATGATTGCTGAGTAGCTTCATGGGAATTTTGCTGGACTGTGTACTGTAATGTGTTGAAAATCCCAGGGACAATGGGATTTCAGTGCATTATTTAAACATTTCCTTTATGACATTTTATTTTTTGTTCATAACTTATGATCATATTTTTCTCTTTGTTTCCATCTTCCCCATTCTTTGTCCTTCTCAAGGTTACATGTAACATTTTAAGTTCAAGTATGCTATTGCAGCACTAGCACCAGCAGAATGCTTTGGATAATGTTGCATAGCAACATAAAATTTAATTTGTGTCAAATGTTTTGGCATTCTCCTAATGTGATGTTTTTTTCATTCTTTTCTCTTTCACTTGAACTGCATTGTCATTGATGGGGGTGAAACCACTGGTACACCAGTACATTGTGAAAATTGTTGTAAGAGAAGCAATGCCCAGCATCCAGAGTTGTCTGGAGTTTTCATTTTTGTTGTGCAGTAATGTAATGCTCTATCAGCCATAAGAAACCTGAAAGAAATGGCGTGTGAAAGGAAGATTGTTTCATTTCTGAAGTTTTATGTAGCCCAGAATTACATTCCTCTCTTGTGATTACTCTTATTTCATATTCCCCTTGTTTGCAGTCCATTTTCCAGTGACATAACTGCAACTGTATTATATCCATTGATTAACCAGGGAGTAGAGTTTGGTAAATAGTCTTTTCCTGTTTCAACAGCAATCAAACACCTTGAATTTACAAATTAAATATATTTTCTAGCAATTACCTAAGAATCCATTGTTTCAAATTGATTTTGAAGCAGAGCATTCTTATAAGAAATATGGGGGTTTTGGCCATGTCTGGGGAATGCCTGGATAGAACTGAGGGGAGTGAATTTGAAGAGTTAATGTCAGTTGAGGTGTATGTTTAATTACCTCTCAAGAGAACATCCAACCTATGAAAAATGAAGTAAACCAGAGAAATGAATACCCTACCTGGCCACTGATTTAATTACCATAAGGATGGTTATATATGAGAGTAACTGAAGGCACGGCAGCTTGAGTAGAATGTACTGGATAGTTGGTCTGTATGTGATTGCATGTGATTCGGTTAAAATGAAGAGGGGCGTGGGGGAAGGTCGTCTTTTCCCCATGGTGAAATACATTTGTACTAAGTGTGTTGCAGAGTCTGGACTTCCAGGCTGATACTGTCATCTCAGATATGTGTTTCCAATATTAAACATACAGCGATGTAACTGTTCAGCCTAAGGTACAAGGGGAGTATAACAGGGTGATGGAGATAGCTTTGTGTATGTTGGCTTTACTGCCACGGTACTCAGCAGCATGCAGTGTTTTCAGAGTGGACTTTAACTACCTGATGGGGGTTGTAGAGGAGATGAAGCTGTCTTAAGAGCTATTCAGAGGAAGGAGGGGGAACAGACATGTTTCACCAAGAGACATTTTGATTAGGTGATGGGAAACAATTTTTTTGTCAGACAGCACCCACCAGAAGGGCTGAGACACCTCTCCATCCTTGGAGAAGTGCAGCAACCTTGGTTATGGCAGTCAGCAACCTGATGCAGCTGCAAAGTTGGCTCTAACTTTGAAGTTGGCCCTGTTTTGAGCAGGGTTGGCATCAGATGACCTCCTGAGGTCCTGTCCAGCCCAAAGCATTGTATGATTTTGTTTGATCCTCCAGATAAGTATCCAGATTCATGGGCTGGTGTACATCAATCTGTAATAAAGCCTGCGTAGTCACATCTTTGCTGTTGTAGGCTAGATAACCTTAAATTTATCTCAGGGACTACTTCTTTCCTTTTTTTTCTTTAAATATGTGCAGTTCTACGGTTGCGCTATGGGCATAGTTTTAGTATTTCTACTTTCATTTTCTTTCTGTGCAGAGAAAAGTTTTATAAGAATATATAAACATGAAGAGATTTATTTGATGGCTAGCTTCAATATGAAAACAGTAAGTTTCCCCTCTCAACGCATAACGGATACAGGCAAGGAATGTGTTTAACCAAAATCTTTATCTAAGGCATTCCAAAGAAATATTTCAGATACCTTCTGGACAGTTTGTTCCTATTTCTAGCTAGTAACATATTTTACCATCAGTCTCAGAGCTTGAGGTAAATTCTGCACTTCTAGTTGCTATTAGAACTTCTGGTATCTGGAATTAATGGCTATTTTGACCCTATCAGTTCAGCAGCTATGAAATACGTAAGTCCCTGACATAATCTGACATCATGGTTTATGACTGAATATCCAATTTCCATTGCTCAGAATTATGCAAAAGGGTTTTTTTCCTTTCCAATAGTGGCACATGCTTCCCTGTCTTTATCAATTCTGTATACATTTAATTTAGAAATTATTTTTATGAGAAACAAGAGTGGAGATAGAAATAATTGTTACCATATCTTTATTACCACCATATTAATAAATAGGTTTATATGTATTTGATTAGATTCGTGTGTGCTCTGAATAAATTTTCAGTGTTTTTGTTTTCACAAATTTTCCTCAAATGTTAATCAAGTACATTTTTAAAACTTTTTAAAGGCAAGACTGGTGACAGTTGTAAAATTTTATGTATACACACTTGTTTGTATTTTCATTTTTTATTGCATAGTAACTTTTGGACTGTTTCTTTGGGTTTTTTTAATTTAGCTATAAAAGCCTTCTGTGCTACTCTTTGCTTCCTGTGTTGCCATATATTTACTTAATAGGGTTGCCTCTGATTTTTCCCCTTCTCTTTTTAGAGCTAAGTGAGTTTTGAGTTCAGTTGAATGATCTACTCTTTGAAAGCATTTTGCATTCCTTGTGATTTTACTACCTTTTTAGATCATGTGCTGTAGTGATCATTATATTTGGCCTCGCTCAATTTGATATCTGTAGAAACATGATTGATCTAAATGATAAATATCTTGATGGGATTTGTTAATGATATTGCTTTGCAAGGTCAATCATTTCAACAGAGTAGAGAAACAGTGGAAGAAAATTGTATGGATTACAAATCTAGGCAAAAAATAAAATGAAATAGGGTGGGGTTTTTTGTAAAGTTAAGGGTAACAGCTGACAAAAACCAAGTTGAAAGTGATGCTGTGTAATCAGAGCAGGGACTCTAATATGAGTTAGCAGCCTGTAAGGCTTGTAAAGAGAAGCAGATGTGAAGATATTTTACTCTATATGGTATACTTTTGTCTAGTGCTTCAGTATCAGAAAAATGTTGACCAAGCGGTTTTCTAAAAAAGGAGAGGAAAGTGGGGATAACAATTTTTCTATACTTATTTCAGTATATGGAAGTAATTCAAATGAAAGTGATAATGGTTTTTAGGTTTGCAGTGCATAATAAAATCTTTTAAGAAATTTCTTTTTTAAAATGCTGCATTAATTAGATCAGTTGTTATCAAAAGCGCTAGTACTGGTGTGCCAGTATATTGATCTGAAGACAATGTCTGGGTTTGAACAGTGTTGGCTTAAGTCAGGGAAGTACCTACATTTCCTTGCAGATAAGAAGAACAAAAGCTTTGTTTGCAAAATTTCTGTGAGCAATCTGCAGCTCCCTCTTAATCTTGAGCTTAAAGGCTCAGTGGTCTTCTGAGTGGTGTCTGCAGAGTGGAATGCTGTCATCTCACTTAGGACCTTTGTCGTTTGTGAAGCAGCATGCTAAAAGCTAAGATGAAATACCACTGCTGTTGTTTTGGCTTTTGAAATGAAAGTGCATCTGTGTTTCAACACTGTGCTGTTTACAATTTATTTTTTTTAAATAATCAAGACCTGAAAAGACCTCATCACAAGCCAGTTTCTCCCCAAATTGTGGGGAGAGCTTTCATTTGGAAGACATGCAATCTCTTTTACAATAGAAGCCTCCTAATTTCAGATTATTCTTTGTCCAGTGATACATTCCAAAAGGGAAACACATATTTTTTGGATATAAACAATGGTGTATGGAAAGTGGTATGTCCCTGTGGACCTTTTCTCACGGGACTGTAATTCTGCACCAAATCTCAGTTATCACTGCTATACTTAAGTAGATAACAGCAATAACCATTACAACTGAAATATCGCTGTCTATTGTTAAGCTGTTGTTCCTGTTTTGACCCGTTATGCTCTTTCAAGACCACAGATGGTTTCTTTTCCTTTAACCTTTCTTCTAATCTATTTATTTAGTATTTATATAGGAAGCATATTGATTAAGATACGTGGATGTCCATATGAGTCCCATTCATGACCCTTCTATTATTTATGAAAACATACCTTTTAGCCCAACATCTTTTCTCTCCCACCAAGATCTGTTAATTACTTTATTCCCACTCTCCTGCTGATGTAGAAAAATAAATACTATGTATTTATTTATATATATTTATGGATATTTGTATATGGGTATTTAATATATATATTAAAATCCATGCTTATTACTTGTAAAGAACCAATTAAATTATCATCTGCATCCCTTTTTGCAGATATTTCAGATTTTTGCTCCAGTTGTTTGTTGCTGTTGACCCTGCTCTTTCTACAAATGTTCTTTAGACAGTCAAACCTCAACTGCATTTCTCAGCAAGGATTTGTCAGTTCGTTTTTATAGCTGATTTTAAATGTGAGACTCCTAACTCTTACTGTTTCTGTTGTTTCTATAGCAACTAGATAGGTGGAGACACAGCAGCGTTGCTTTGCTTCCCAGCTGGTGTTTTGCGTTCTCAGCAAGGGGAGAGTTTGAGGAAAATAGAGGGGATATTAATTGGGATGTAACTGGTTCAGAAGTATAGTCCTTATTGAGTTACCTCAGCTTCTACTAAAGAGTTATTTAATGATTTTAAGCAGGGCTTCTCAAACTTTTTTGAATGAAATTCTGTTCTCTGGGAAAGAGACGTGATTTACTCTAAGTGTGTGTCAGGTTTTGGTTTCTTAGCAGCTTGGGCCTTCATGTTTTCTTCCACCTAAACACAGTTTTCTTTATCACGTGGATAGCAGTAGGATTTGTTTCAAGAACTAGACTGGTGCTTATAACTTACATGTAGCCTGAACATACGTGAGGTATGGGGCTTTTTAATTTCTCCAATTCCCACTTTTAAATCTGATTTTTGCAGCTGCCCAGTAGCTGTATTATACTAGACTGTAGTTCCATAGCAGACTGTGAAGTAACCATCTCTGAGTAAAATGTTTTGATACCTAAACTGCTACGTATCCAGAGATTAGACTAACACATTCTTCCTTCTTTAAGAAGCAGAAGTTGTTTGCATTCCCTTCAGCAGTCCTCTCTCCTACCTCATGATGGAAATGTTCATTACCTACTTTCCTGAGGATCTCTGATGCTAAATTAATTTCTCTGAAATAGCGCAAAGCCTTTCCTTCATACCTGAGCCCCTGAAGTTCTGCTACTCTGTCTTGGTGCCATTTGTTTAGCCCAACACCCTTGTTCCATGAGGGCTGGGCTGCTCTCAGCATGGCTTGTGTACCGTGAAGACTCTGGGGAGGTGAGGAGTTTTACTTTATGGTGTTTAAGCCATTATTATATAAAACAACTGCGAAACACGTGACCTATGTTTTAAGCTCCTCTGAAGCTGTTTATTTTCATGAAATAAAAATTCATGGGAACAGGATCTGGATATCATTTGTTTCATCTCAGAAAGATGGATCCTCTCAGGTTAGTGTTACTCTTCAACTGGTTCAGCGTACATACAGTTGAAAGTACTTTCCTAACCAGAACAGCTCTGATTAGCGTAACGAACTTGGAAAGTTCTTATCTTTTTAGTAGCTGATAGCCAAGTGGTTTATTTGTTCATGTGAGAAGTAAGAAGTTCAGATGTGTTCCTTCTCACCTGAAGAAGCTGCCACGACGTGAGCTGTTACTGACACAGCAGTCTGCAAATCAGTGGGGCTCCTGCAGACATCAGGGTGCCATCCATGAAATGCCTGTTCTCTCCACATTGGTGGTGGTGCCTCAGGAGAAGCACTTGCTCTTTTGGAAATAAGACTACATTTTCAATTGTTTCCCACTTTATTCCTTCTCTCTCCCTCCTGTGACTCTTACCTGAGAGATTTACAAGAGCTAATGAACATGAAATCTGGTAAGTTTATAAATTGGCGTGCTTCTCTGCTGGCTGCCTAAGCAGGGTTCTGATCCTCAGTGGATTACATATTGGTACAGATTTAAATTTTAAATGGAACAACACCTCTTCAAAACATTCTGGCTTAAAAATACATAAATGGACAAGCCCCTTGCTTCCATAGATTCTTACCTAGTGTATCCCCTGTATGTACAGGGCCACTGAGTTGCTTAGGGCTTTGGGGTGTCTTTCTGAGGCTGAGGGAGCTGGGACTGTTCATCCTCGAGAAGGCTCAGGCAGGATCATACCAATATGTATACATACCTCATAAGTGGGAGTAAGGAAAACTGAGCCAGACTCCTCTCAGTGCTGTAGAGGCAGTGGGCATAAATTAAATGTACAAAGAAACCTTTTTTTACTGTGAGAGTCGTCAAACACTGGAAGAGGTTTCACAGAGAGGATGTGGAGTCTACATCCCTGGAGATGCTGAAAACCCAGTTGGACTCAGACCTGAGCAACCTGCTGTAGCTGACCCTGCTTTGAGCAGGGGGGTTGGACCTGATGATCTCCAGAGGTCTTTTCTAACCTGAACTATTCTGTGAATATTGTGGTTTATGTCAGCAGATAAAATAGTACTTTTTCTATGAAGAAATTGCTGCTTGAAGAATCTTGTATTATTACAGATAAAATACGACTCTTAAGAGATGTTTTGAGAATCTTCTTGTGTCTGCTTAGATGTTAAATTTAATCTTAATACATCTCCTGGTGTTACACAGTTTATTTCTTACAACGTAATTCTTCTATAGAAAAAAACTAACCTAGAAATCAGTGCAGTAACTACATTTTTATCAGCTCTCTTCACTTGACAAATAAATGCATTTTATAGTACCTAAAATCCAATTCTTAATGTAAAGGTCTATTGAAGTGTTTTTGATTCGTACTCAACTGTCGATCAAGGTTGCTAGGCAGGAGCTTAGGGAAGAATTCCAACAAAGAAACTGGCATTTTTCTGTCTTGGTTGGGACAATTTTAGCTATGTGATATCTAGCAGAGGTAAAATGTGGTGTGAACTTGCATGCTCTCCTTGCTCCCTGGTTTCTGAATATGCAGAAAGGGATTGTTCTGTTCTCCAGAATATTCAGTTCAGTCCAGAGTAATATCCAAATGTAAAAGCAGTTTGACCAGTTGCCTTGAAGTGTTGATTTCCTTGTCACTGAATATTAGCTAAGAGCAAGCATCATCTTTATCTTTCCTAGATTTGCTGGTGAGTGTTGACTCAAGATCAATTAAAATAGCTATTGTGTTCTTCAAGAAGGGAGTGCATATTCCCTCTTGGAGGGCTCCAGAAATATGTTGGGAAATGAGAAGTCGGGGTGGTGTTGAGAATTATCCTGAGATTAAAAATGGAGGAGTAAAAGAGGCAATGGCATCTGGAAAGAGACTGTGGCTGGAGCCAAGGAAGAAGCAGTGTCTGGTACTATGGGTGAGGTGGGAAGGGAGAACAGCTTCCTGGGGGGAAGAAGAAAGAATAGGTGAAGTAGTGCTTTTTTAAAAAAAGCTAAGAATTTGCAATTTTGAGCCAAATTAGTAACCCTAGTTTGAGTGTCTCATTTCAGGTAAATAGCATCAAGTGTTAGGAACTGAGAAATTGAGATACTGATGTTGACTTTCTGGGCATCTCTTTCAGATTCTTGAACAAAGCCTGCTTGAGCAGACCTCTTCAGGCATTAGGGATTTTAAATAAAATTAATGTTTGGATGAACCTTCCAAAAATCCTGCTTTGAAACTTTGTTATGCATCTCTTCATTCAAATCACTTAATGTTTTCAGTCTTGTTTACTTTTTTACAACTGTTAACACAATAGGGGAAAAGCTTCCAAGGAGTCACTATTGATGTCTCAGGGAACCTAAATCCTAATTGCAAAACAATTGCTGTGATGTCATGTGCAGATTTTTATATGGTGTTCACAAGCAGCTGGTTGTGAACAACTGCAGATTGCATAAAATGCCTATAAAGGTTTCGTTCTACCTGTAAAGTTGCTGTCTATGCTGTCAAAAGCTTGTGGATGTAACAGGCTGTTTGTTTTAAGTGAATTCTCATAGCATGAAATCAACTTACTTTTTTGGAACAAAAATGCTTTTGCTAATGTGATTTTTATCATTCATACACTAAAACCAAGCACAGCTCTAAAAATACAGTTATGTATGATGAGAACAGAAGCAACTCTCATCCATGCATTTGTATACCAAGATTTGGCATAATTTTCAGTAAGTTTTACTAGTAAAAGTAGTTCTTGCCGGATTATTGATGTGTAGCATAAACATTAGCCTGCTATAAAATTTTCCTGTAGAAGAAAATCTCACCAATGAACATGATCATTCTGGTAAAAATGGAAATGCAAATTTCATTGAAGATTATGTTGCTTACTGTGAAATGTCAAAGTACTTTACTATTTTTCTAATTGTGAAATTGGTATCTAGGGATAAAAACTAAATGTCAGCAAAACGTAAAGGTATGGTAACTTTAGACTTCTAAGGGTATTTATAGAAATGTTTTCATTATAAAATAAATGTACATAATTTTATTATTCTTGAAGATAATCATCAAAGGCTGGTCAACTAAAGATTCTGCTTTTTGTTTTCCAGAAACCAGCAAACATTCTGGTAATGGGTGAAGGTCCTGAAAGAGGAAGAGTCAAAATAGGTAAACATGTTGAGAAAATTTCATTCCACAGTTAAGGAATTACTTTAGAAATTGCATCTTCAGTGTAAGATAGAAACAAATTTCATTATTCTTTGAGTGTATGTATGCAGAACATCTAGTTCAATTTTAAATCTCGTTCACTGAGTTCACAGGCTTAAGAGATTCCAGACATTGTTAGACATTTATAAAGCTTGCCGAGGATATTTGGTGAGATAAAAGCATCTGTAAGAAAGTAATAAGAACATAGAACAATGGCTATGGCCGTGGTTCTTTTGACTTCTACTATGATGATTTAGTATAACATTGTTACTTATAAATTGTATTTGTTCTTAATTATTTTTATATAAATAGCATCAATGCATATGTTTGTAGAGGTCCAAAGGTTTGCTATGCAAAAGGCTATTCAGTGTCAAGGTGAGAAATACATCTAACTGTGATGGTCTTTATCCAAAATCTGATTACCTGTGCAGATCATAAGCCTTAGTCATGTGGATATAAAAGTTTTTTTAATAAAGCATGTGGCAATCATCAAGAAAGAAGTAATACACTGGTACCTCTTTTCTATTCATCGACTTTTGTTCTATTTGCAAATGTTCAGCAAATTTTGATTCATTTGCTTGCATTGGTATGGGTAACTGCAAGAAAATTATACTTGGCATTTCATAACTTCAGAAGCAGAAAGATTTAGGTGAATTTGTGTAAAAGATTAAGTTTCAGACTTGGTTTGAAATGTGTGGGTTTGGGTATACCCCCAAATTTTGTACTTTTCCATCTGGCATTTCTTAATGTTACTTAACAGGTTGTTTCTAGAGAGGATTTTTGAGTTCTGTAAAATGAATGCTCACATTTTAAATACACCTCTGTAACAGTGTACACTCACTGGTTTCATTAATTCCTAGTTAAAAACTTTTTCCTGATTCTAGTGTTCGTTCCTCCAAATCGAGTAAAAGGCATACCTTGAAAAATAGTGCAAAGCAATCTACACTGCAGTCGTTTTGGTTTTGCACTTTGGGTAAATATATAGCAGTCACAAGGGCTCACAGTTTTGTTAAACATACACAAAAATAAAAGAGAAAATGTACATTAGAGATCTTAAAATATTGACTTCAGTTAACCAAGTTTCTGTTACAGTTCTATTTAAATAAACAGACGTGTTATGTAAAGTTTTATAATACTATGATGAAAACACGTAAAGTCAAACATCAAACTTCATAGTCTTATGAATGAAGTAAATGGAATTTAGCCTTAGATAAATTTGCCCCTGTATTGTTGTAACTAACTTGTTGCTTTCTTAGAAACCTTGATTTGTAAGTCTTAATGGTTTTGAGCTGTTGTTGTAATTGCTTTTTGGCAATACTGTTAAATTCTGATTTGTATTAAAATTCTAAATGTTCTTTTCTTCTTCCTCTCCTCCCCCAGCTGATATGGGTTTTGCAAGATTGTTCAACTCACCTTTGAAGCCATTGGCAGACTTGGATCCGGTTGTGGTGACATTCTGGTATAGAGCTCCAGAGCTGTTGCTTGGAGCCAGACATTACACAAAGGCCATTGGTAAGTTCCTGCGTAAGAAACAGGTTTACCTTTAAGTTTTGTAAAGGAGGACAGCCTTGCAGTAGATACGATGATCAACTGACCGGCTAGGTTTTTTTCCCCTGAAGTAGTAGTAGATGGAGTGTGATCCAATCCATGAAAGACTAATCCAGATTGAAGCTTTGAGGGCAGTACTTTTATTTTTTTTATATGAGTTAAGGTTAATGTTAGACATTTTAAATGTGTTTTTGTTTTGTTTTTAAAATAAAAATATTCTTTGCATCAATTTATATGGTTTTCTGATACGGGCTCTGAAATCTTGTAATTTTGTAAACCTTCAAAAGGGAAAGACCTATGGCTGTTAAAGTGGCATTCTTCGAGGGTACTTCATGTCCAGATGCCTGTATCAAGTGTGTGGCTTGATAAGGAGGAGGGCAGTCTCCTGCGCTGTGTGCAATCTGCAGATTGCTCACTCCTGACAACTTAGGAAGCTCCATGTTCAGGAAATGCTGGTGGCCAGGCTCTTGTCTTCCTTCCCCCTTAGTAAGTTCCATAAGCACAGTTAGCCTTGGTGCCTAGCTGTTCACAGGATAACAACACTGAGATGCACAGGCGGTATCCTGTCTGCCTGATTAGGTTATCTATTGAAGAGAATGCCAAAGGAAACGGTGCCCCTCTGCTAACAGGGTTAAACCATTCTTATGTGTACAGAGGTGGCTTTCTTGGCAGTTGCAGGCATTTTCCTGTAACAGAAGTTTTTGGAGATGCTATGTAGGCCTTTAGAGAATTACAAAACACCGTGTTATACTAGCATCTTAGTTGGGTTCGTGTTCAGTTGAGTGGACCAACACTTTTAATTAAGTCTCACACTCTAGCTTTTTGAAATAACTCCTGTTTATGAAACTATCATATACAGCAAAAGGTTTGAAAAATTTATGAACTGTCAACTGACTTTAATATGGACTTGCACTTCACAGTTCTTTATTGCTTTCCTCTCCCATTTGGAATCCTCCAGTGCAGGAGGACCTGAGTTGGGCAAAACGCTCCTTTGTTTGTTGATCTTGCCTTGAATGTGCAGGAACTGTTAAGAAGGGCAAAAAGACTTCTGCATAGCTCTAGTGAGGCTATATATGTTCAGTCTTTCAGGCAGGTAACATGCATTTCTATCCGTAGACAAAGTTTGTCAGCAACAAAAAGCCAAAAAGTTGGGTTTATGTGCTAGTGTTCCTTTTCATCTGCTGAAATGGAAAAACATAACTTTTCAGATGTCGATGTCTACATTAGTAAGTAGTGTGACACAATAGAAGTGCATCTGTAAAGCACGATGGTACTGAGTAGCTAGCATCCACGTTATCAGTGTTTTGGAGAAAGGGGAGTACTTTGGGCTTTCTCTGACCTGGTCCAGTAGACTACTGCTCATTAGTGGCTGGTGCACACTTTTTGGTTCAATTTCATCCCAAAAGAATTTTTAAGTGCACATTTAATTGTCATAGGTTTGGACAATCTGATCCATTTCAAAAGCAAACTCCTGATCCAAAGTAAAACACTAATTGATGATGGATTCAGTTGGGTTGAAAGGGACCTTAGGAGGCCTCTTGTCCATCTTGTCCATCTCCCTCTTCAAAGCAGGGTCCACTGTGAATTCAGACCGGGTATGCTGAGGGATTTGTCTGGCCAGGTCTTGCAGACCTCTAAGAATAAAAATTCCATACCCTGTCTGGATGACCTGCTCCAGTGCTAAGTCATCCTCATAGTGAAGAATTTTTTCCTTATACCTAGTCAGAACTCAGAACATAGTTAATCTCTCATTCTCCTGTCGCATACCACTGTAAAGAGTCTGGCTCCATCATCTCGTCACCTCTCTGTAGGTACTGGGGGGGCTGCGCATAGATTCCTCTTCAATCTGAACAAGCCTATGTCCCTCAGACAGCTCTACCAGAGCAGGTTCTCCAGCCTCTGGCCATCCTGGTGGCTCTCAACTGAACTTACTCCAGGTTGTCAAAGTCTGTCTTGTATTTAGATCCCCAAAGTGGCCCAAACGTGGTCCAACAAGTGCTGAGTAAAGGGGAGTGATCACTTTTTCAGTCTACTGGCTGTGCTCCTGTTGGTACAACTAATGCATCCTGTTGATGCTGTTAGTCTTCATCACTACCAGGGTATGCTGGTGGCTCATGTTTCCCCTGATGTCCACCAGAACCCCCACATCTGTTTCTGCAGAGATGTTCTCCAGCCAGTCAGTACCCCACCTGAACCGCTGCAGGAGGTTAGTCAATCATGGGTGCTGGAGTTCGTATTTGTCCTCACTGAATTTCGTGAGTTTCCTGTGGCCTGTTCCTTCTGCCTGCCTAGTTCCCTCTGAATGGCAGCTCTACCCTCAAGCGTATCAACTGTTTCCCCGCTTTTCCCTCATCCACAGCTTGATGGGGGCATGTTCCAGCCTCTTCTCCTTGGCATTAGTAAAGATACTGGATAGGTCTCATAGGCCTCTGTGGTGCTTCACTTGTACTCAGCCTCCAGTTACCACGGTCCTCAGACCCTGATGATCCAGCCAGTTTTTCCTGAAACCCGAGGCCTGTATTCTGCTGCTTGCCTTCGCTACTCCACCGCTTCACGGTTGTTACAGCCAAGGCTGCCATTGATTATATCCCCAACCAGTTCTTCTGTCTTCCTGAGTAGCAGATCCAAGATGACGCGTGTAGTATCTGCATGAAGAAATTTACGCTGGTGTCCTCCAGAAATCTTTGCAGGGTCCCTGAGGCGACCCCGTTCGTGTCCTGTTTGTGCTCTGGGGTGCTACAGAGTCTGTTCGCTTCCTGCCGCAGCTCCTTCTCACTGGGCTCACCCACCGTGAGCCAGTGTCGCCCTGCAGACTGAGTCCTGAGTGGCAGTCCCTCCCTATGGAGCTCGTCTTGGTTGACGCCTCTGATTTCCCGGGATGTCCTCTCCGGTGGGTGCTGGGGATGGAGCCTTGTCGTGCCCCCTGCATCGTTGTGGCACAGTCCCACGTTGTCTGAAGGAGACTCTTAGGACCTGCTTTGTGCATCTGTTACCATGTAAACTGGGCTGCTGACTCCTAACGTCTCTGCTTGCTGTAGCCTGTAGTGGGTGAAAACAGTTACTAGAAGTGTTTCAAGAAAATACCAACAGGATTGCCTTAAATGCCTGTAAATAGATGCTTAGAACTGCCCTGACTGTGCTGATTTTGTGAAACAGTGATGTGAATGGACCAGCTGAGTGACCTGCGTGTGTGGTACTGGGAAGTTACCTTACGTGACAGTTACCTGTTTTTGATAGATAGCGTATTGTTTGCAGATGTAGGTGAGTGATATATATACCATTATCTCAGGATATCTTTTTGAAGAGTGAATTAGTATAATGCTGTTGTTTTTATTAATTATGTCATAAATTACTTGGTTCTTGCCCTGAGGGATCTGTAGTCTATACTAAAACACAGACAGGGAGTTCCTGTGAACCTTCAGAGGATGATGCTACTTCAGAGAGATCTGGTTTTGCTAGCAGTTTATTATTTTTGAGGCTTTTATTTCTTGTATCAGACCCACACCAGTGAATCCCCAGGAGGGGCATGAATGGGTCATGTAGTAAGTACTTGGTGTGCAGCGTGAGTGCTGAGGGCACTCAAAACAGTTTGAGCAGCGAAGTAAAAAATACGGAAATGAAAACAAGGAAAGTTGCAAGGTGAGATTTGCAGGCTGACTAAAGGATTAAAGCAGCGTGTGACTGAACAGAAGATAAAAGAATAAAGGTACATGGAGGTGATCTATGTGCAGCTTTAAGGCAAAGGGAAGAAGTGGGTAACAGAATGACAGCAGTGATGTGCATGCAATTTATGAGTCCAGACTTGTGTTTTGCTTCTAGCATTATGTGCACTTAAAAAAGGCAATCTTAATGAGCTAAGTGTGCTAGTGAGACTTTAACTTGAATGCTAATGATTTTGGTTAGGGATGCAACTCTTAAAGCTCTCTCTGGGATCTCTGTGCAAGAGATATAATTTTAACATCTCTTAATATTACATAATTCTCAGGAGCCCTAACATACCACTTTTATTAATAACTCATAAATTATATAAGGTTCTCATTTAACTGCTCTTCAGTTGGAAATAATAATTTAGAAGAAAGGTGAATATAGCAATTGTATCTATTGCAATATATGCATATAATTGCATATAGCAATTTATGAAAAAGGAAATGACAGGTTATTTGGTGTAGCTGCTTATTTTCCATAGCTATTTTCTTATGCCTTTTATGTGATATATAATTTTGTATAATTAGTAAATAGCAATAAAATCAGGCTAAAAGCAATGTCATGCCAGCTTTAGTCTATTCTCTTCCGATTTTGTCATTGTGAAAGATATTTTTGTTTGAATTTACTAGGAATGCATTGTCATCAGTTCTCTACTGCAACATGCTGAACATTGTCCAATAATTGCTACAGAATTCAAATGTTTGCTTAGGTTTTTACTGGCTTAGTCTTGACTTTATTTTATTTTAAATATATTTTCTTTATTCAGTATTTCATACTTTCTTCCTTACCTTAGCTTCACATACAATTTTAATTATTAGCAGTGTATTCATAGTATCCTGGGCACTGTCTACTATAGTGTCCAATTTGTTTTTGTTCTTGTAGTGAAGCCTTTAGGTATACTTGCTTATGTGGAAATAATTCTCATACATGATCAAAGAATTAAATCAGGATTTTGCTTTTGTATCATTCAGGATTTTTGTCTTTGTTTTCTGGACCTGGTCTTAGTTACATTTTGTGGGATTAACTTTGGGGAAAAATTGGACTAAATACAATCTGTTTAGAAAGAACTATGTATTACACAAAACAATATATAAGCATATTTCATTATTTTAGAGGTAGTTTTTCAGTGACATTTCCCCCCTTCATATAATTTGTCCCTTCATACTAATGAAGTATTCTAATTTCATTTATTTGCTTGCAGAACAAGTAGTTGTTCATCACATATATAACATCATGTTTTAAGGAAACAGAGGAGTCAGGAAAACACCGTTGCTGCAAAACAGAAACAGCTTTTGCTTTCTGCATGTTAAAAAGAATAGTAAAAAGCCCATGTTAGGGTTTCATGAGGAATAACGTTTAGTTTCCTGAACTGTGAACATTTATAACCTAAGCCCTACTTGTTAATAAAGTTTTCTATATGATCTGCTACCATAGTTACAAGCAACTAACTTACCAGATGAATACAAATCGGGGAAAATGGTGTTGTAGAAGCCAAAGGCCACTTTCTATTCTGTTACCACAATATAAACCTGTACTAAATTCATTGTAGCCTGTGGAAGTTGGTCTGCATTTCCAGCACCATAATTTTAAAGAAGAATCTGTTTCCCTGTGTTCATCAGATCCTAATACTCTAGCAAACAAGTAAAACATACAAGTAAAAGTAACCTAAACAAGCTTCAGGTGAAACCAAGTAACTGCAAAAACGTAAAGTGCTTGCAATCATGGAAATGTTAATAAAATTACTGAACTTGTAGAGTTACTTAACAACAGAAAATACCTTTATACTCAAAATACTAAAGAAACAAGGTTGAAGTAAGTGACAAGGTACAGTGCTCCTTTCATTTATGGGCAGAGCCTTCTGCATTGTAATTTTAAGCAAAGTAAAGGAAATGACTGCTGTAAAATGAAGGAAAAGGTAAGTAGGCCTTCAGCTTGAAAGGTGACATCAATCAGATTTTTTTTTTCACTCTGGGAACACCAAAACAGAAAAGAATATTCTAGTAAGTTATAAGAACTCTTTTTCATCATAGTTTTTTAAGAAAACCAGAGTCTGCTATGATTCATTCTGGGGTATCTTTTAGCATAGTATCAAGGAAGTAGTAGAATTAAGGCATTTTTATCAAGTTGCAGCTTGTATAGTTAGCAGTGCTATCAAATAAGAACATGTTATCTTACCTCTCTCTACCAGTTGCCTCAATTAAAGAAATAGTGTATTTGATAAGTGATATCACATGGCTTATAGTATTTTAGATGATTTGGATTTTGTTGGCAAAAGAGTTCTGCAGAATGATCGTTCAGCCACCAGGCTAAAACACTGTCCTGCACCACAAAAGGATGGGATTATTTATTGTGAAAAAATAAACCTGAGAACCTGAGGAATCTCTATTGCTTAGTTACCTTTCCTCACTTGTCTAGATTATAAGTCAGCAGGAATGTCAGAAATGGCCATGTGGCAACTGCATTTACCAGCACGAACAAGTTTTAGGTACAGAGAAATTGTAATTCAAAGCTTGGGCAGTGCGCTGTCACCTCATTCTATTTCCAGACTAGCACGTGGTTATGGAAGCTGGAAATGTGTGAAAGGTATAAGCAGATATCAAAATGCCTTTGAAAGCAAATGTCACAGGAAAATACTAGGTGTATCAGAGGAAATTAATTTATAATGACTGCTGGGATCCGTCAGAGTTCCAACAGCTCCATTGGACTTCAGGCATGAAAAAAAAGAGAGGGAAATATCTGGGGTCTATTAGGTAGGATTTAGGATGGAAATATGTGCATATGTGTTCCATATTGCCTGTGCAGCAAGTCCCACACGTTCTGAGTGCATCAGATGTCATTACTGTGTGCGCACAGATTGTTGGCACACTGGCTGAGCTGTGGGGCCTCTGGAAATCTTGGACCGATGCCTAAAGCTCTTCTGGTCTCTTGTTCTGGGAGTGTTGGGGGGAAGGAGGAAAAAAGTAAGACCTATCTGGAAAATATGGTAAACCAGAAATTACAAATGAGGCCAACCAGAAGATTGAAAAGTCTTCAGGGAAAATGCACAGGGGAGGTTCCCACCTGTGGTTTGTGGAGCCGTGGGAGTATGGGGACAGTTTTTAAACATCCATGAGGGGTAATTAGGAGGAGCAAATCTATAGTCAGTCAGCTTCTGTTTGCTGCTCAGGGATCCACATTCCTGTTTGTGAGAGGTTGTGGTTTGGGGGAAGGGGTTGTGGAAAAACTAGAAGAGAAATGTAGAGGAGTTTGGAAAATACTCATTTATATGCTCTGAAAAGAAAAACTCAGACTACACCAGGAAGGGAGCCTTGTTCATGCCCTGGGCAATGTTATACGACATGGGAAGTAATTGGATTCAGATGATATTTTGTGGTGAACTTGTTTTGGCATGTGGTAAACTTTCTTCATTTTGATTATCACAGTTGTTCTCATGCTTTTTCTGAGGGGCAAAATACTTTAATGCCAAAGATTAGTTGTTGCTCTCTTATCTAGTTATTGCAAGTGCTGGATGATTTACTGCTGTTTTTCCTGTTGCTTGACAGTGATCTCTAAAATATTATACAAGTTTGTTCGGTTGGTTGTTTTTTTTTTTAAAAAAAAGGCATTTGCTACAGTCCACAATCTTATAACTGCAATCAGCTAAGAATTATAAAGTTATAGAAAGGAGTATTAGATCACTTAAATAGAACGTTTTAAAGCTACATTAGTAAGTATTTTGGGAAGCTTGAGATGCTGACAGCAGCTCAAGGAGTATTGTCTGCAGGATTGTTACACGCTGACACGTTCGCTGTTTTGAGATCTAGCACACTAGAGTTCCTGCTGCCTTCTAATGGCTGTGTCACTCTTGCTTCTCAAGTATGTTTGATGCCTGGAAATTAGCTAGTATATGTGGAGGCCATTGTAAATTCTGAAGAGCCTAAGAGGTGTGAGTGCGTACTAGCTTAATAGTCAGGAGAATGAGAACAGTGCGGTGGGTCAGACCTGTCTCTGCTGTTGTAAAACTAATGGAGGTACTCTAATGTGGGGTAGACTTAAAGTTTCATCTCTTAGGACAGTAAGCTGGGTCTCAGGAGGTTCGGATTTAAATACTGATTCAGTCCCAAGTATTTTATGTGGCCTACAGCATTATTTAATCCATCCGATGTGTGGTTTCATTATTGATAAAGTAGGGATGCTACTTAGTGGTATTGTCCTGAAGATAAAATCAGTTACTGATTATAGGGAGCTCCCGTACAAGTGTGTTATCAATTATTTTTGTGAACTCAGTGAATGGATTATTTGTCTGAGAACCTGGGATGTCACGTAGCATCTGCAGTTAGCTTGAGAAATACAAACATTCTGGACATTAAAAAAAGTAAAGAAACGGGAAACAAAACCCACTGAATTGTCAATCACAACTAGAATCTGCTGATTGTTCTCATTTAGATTGCTCTGCAAATTAACCTGTAAACCCATTGGTCACCCAATACTTTTTCATATGTTCATGATTCTTTCCCCTTGCAAAATATATGAAGGGAAGAACCAGGTGCTTTTGCCTTTTTATTCAGTATTTTGGCAGATTTATTATTGCATGATGCTTACTATGACTTAACTGTACATGGATTATTTTAGAGCAGGAAAAATAACATAAAAATACTCAGAAGGCAGAATATCCTCTACAGTAATTTATGATTAAAAACACCTTTTGAGCAAGAGATGCCTTCAAAAGTCTGTCTATGCTTAGTCCTGTGTACATCAAAAATCGTCAGTGGTTTGTGGGCCAAAACCCCCTCCCTGCTGGTAATAGTCTCAGTTCCATGTCTTCTTCGAGTTATTTTTCCCTCAGAGTATCAGCTTCATGTTCTTCCCAACCGTTAATAATCATAGGGCCTCTTACATGAGCAAGCTTTTCCTTCCCTAGTATCTCACTGACTTTGCCCTTTGCCAGTCAGATGAGCTTTGCAGGAGCAGGACTGATTCTCTAACCTCCTCAAGCAACCTACACCATGAGCTCAGCCAAAAAAAGTTAGGGGAGTTGTTCTTGTGATGTCTGTCATAGCCCAGAGCAAATAATGGATCATAATGTGGAAATGGAACATGAATGATGACATGAGAAAGCAAGAATCAGCATTTGGAAAAGGTCAGGTGATGCATTTTGCCCACTTGGTCTTCATACTCAATTCCATTCTGTACATGTCAGTTGGAATATATTGTGATTCTTTAGGATGTACTGCAAATACATTGTTCCTTTTATATATGAGCAGGTGAATGGGTTGGTGCAGAGTTGAACTTGCATCAGAGAGATGTTTCATTCAGTTTAATTTTTTAAGGCTTCCTTTACAAAGCAATGGACTAAAGGCTGATTTCACTTTCTTAAATGAAACATAAGGTTGCCATTTAAAGATCCAAAAGGTTTTCTGTTGTAAAATCTGGTTCCATAAACATTTTACCCTAGCTAATTAGTGCAGTAGTGAAGGCTTTTAATGTGCTCTATTTACTACCATATCTGAAAAGTTCACTCACAAAAGTTGATTTGGCTGAAAACCAAGTACCTAATATCATAACAAGATGCATACTTCTGGTGCAGAGGAATTTTTTTTAGCTAATCTGTCAGTTTGATCTTCAGGCACAATTATTTCAGCAATATCAACTGAAACTTTCAACACTACAGCACTGATTGAGTAGAGTGACTTGTTCTCAGGACAGGTGGGATTGCTTCACAAGTAGACTTCTTAGGAATAGCTGTGACTGACATCAGAATTGCATTTCACAGCAGCTTATTTTGTTGCTTATCCAATGGAATCACAATTATGTCGGAGTGATTGTCAGTGCCTTATTAGAAACGGCTGTAAGGCTGAAACCCTTAGTAACAGAAATGTTAAGATATTGTAAAGTAAAGCAATCTGTTTAGAAGGACAAATAAGCTTCTCTGTGCTATCTGAGAGGCAAGATTTCTTCATGTGCATCCCTTGCTGTTGACTGAAATAAGGTAGACATCAAAAGCTTTAATAACTCCCAGAAAAGACTGTCATGGCTTGTGAAGTGGAACAGGTCAGGAAAGTGCTCTTCATATGTTTCATGTTAAAACTCCATCTACCAGACAGCAGGCCTTTTGCTCACCGAATTTGAAGGTGTTTACATGTTGGACCTAGTAAAAAGTTGCAATAGCTAATGACACAAGCCAAGTGAGAGCACACAACAGATTATAAACTCACTGTCCCTGTTCATTTAGCATGGAATCAACCTCCAAAGAGCTCCACTCTTGTTAAAATAGTCTGCATTTAATCAGGAAAAAAGTGTATTTTGCTTTCAAAGAATTTGTACTACTATTTTCTCATTTGCTACAGCTCAGAAGAGCAGAGAAAATGGCAACATTTTGCTAATTTGCTATGCTATTTGTACAATATAAATTATATGATATTGGACACACCTGCAGTGATGGAATAAGATGGGGAAAAAAACGGAGAAGAAGGGCGGGGAAGTCACTGCTAAAGCACCATGGTTAGGAATCATGAGTTCCTGGCTTTCCAGTCCTATGACCAGGTGATACTGTCAATCTTTTTTTTTCTTTGTTTTTTTTCATATGATAAGTTGCAAATGCAAAGCTATGGATGTTCCTGAAAAGCTTTATAAATACTGTTTTACCAAACAGCGGCATATCTTGCCTGTTCTCCATTCTTTCATCATTACAGGAGGAAATGATAACAATTTCTGTGGTAGACCTGCCTAATACTTTGCTGTATAAAAGAGACTTGTGACCTTTGCAATGAGAAGCTTTCATACTTCCTTTACTTGCTGCAGTTGTTTGATATTTGGTGGGGGAAAGTAGCCCTGAGGCTACAAAGCTGCCTTTTGTGTCACTCATTACATTCCTTGTACTTCTGATGAGTTGTCACTGAAAGAACGTTTTTTTCTTTCCACTTTTGTTCTGGTGAAAAACTTTGGCAGCCCGCCAGAGTACCTCTTGGACATTCTGAAGCATAAGCACTGCTGTTGCTGGAACAAAAGTAGCAGTACATTCTTTACTAAGTCTTGGAGATACTGGCATTGGCATAAAAATAATAGCCCTCTGCAGTCTCTGACGTATCTGAGGGTTTAGGATTAGGGAGAAAACAAGGCTGTAACATACTTTCCTTGCCAGAACTCAGCAGTTGTCCCAGTGACCTAATTCCCTGCCCTGAAGCAATGTCACCTGAGGCTGGAGTCCACCCCAGTTTCTGGAAGAAGAACTGAGAAGAGAAGAAAGAAGATGGAACCATCAATCTATTCTGCATTCATACAACCACCATTCTGTGCTATCTCTCAAGGATGTTAGCCTGCTGGACTGCTAGCTAATGTAGTTAGTCTGTAGTTTATACAGTAGTAGTCTTGGTTAGTGAAGAGTTAAAGAATTGCTGATGAAAATGTGGTATATAGGATTTGGGATGGGGGCAGAGTATTCGGGAGGGCAGGCACTGAAAATCATTACAAAAGCAGTGTAATGCTGGTAAAAGTTTAATTCTCGAGCTATGGATGTTGGGAAAAGTTGAATTCTCGTGCTCTATGGTACAGTTGTTGATTGGATTGCATTTTCCCTGCTATGAGGTTCCTGTTTTCTTCAGTACATAGGCTACATAAGTTAAATACAAGGTTGCATACAGAACCGTAAACCTGGAATTTCCAAATTCTTGCATGTGAAGTTCTGCAAATTAAAGATTTAAGTTCTTTAACAGGATTTCTTCATTTGCAATCGTATTTTTGCTGCATGAGAGGACTACTTAGGGCCTCTGGTCCTGTTGTCGCTCCCAGTATTAAATCTATTGTACCTGTGTTGTCAACCTTACCATAGTAATTTAACTGTATTGTTGCAAACTAGATAATGTGTCTAATGCACAGCAGAAATCTGAAATCATATGATCCAGGATCTTCATTTAATGATGGTATGCTGAAGAATAGAAGTTTAAATAGGTTGTCAAAATATTTATTTTCTAAAATAACTCTTTTTAGGGAGAATGAAGAAATCCTGGCCCGCTAAAGCCCTGTAGAAAATTACAGTTGATTTCAGTGAACTCAGAATTTCAGTCCAGATGCTTCAAAATTTTTAAGGTTGTATTAATTGAAATTAATTTAGTTCTTAGTAAAAACATGAGAAGAGGGCAGCTTAGTTTAAAAAGCTAGTATGGAGCCATAGAGGTAAAAAAAAGTGAGGATAATAATTTCATGACTACTTTGAATAATCTTGACTCTGTATCATGGCACAGGAGATTATGCACTCTTGAAATAAAGCATTACTCTTAGACACACATTTGGCTGGCTGTGAGTGTATACTGAGAGGTATTCTGTCTGTCTGCAGAGGAGTCATCTTTGACTTAACAGCATAAACTTCTGTTCTTCAGTCAAGTTCTGTTGAGATGCTGTTTGTTAAAGATCAGTAAACTTTGCCTAAGTTAGCAATGAGTGATAGCAAATTTCTGACCTTAGCCCAGTGACATCATTTTTTGCTTCCCCTTGAAAAGGCTGTCAGATGTAAATGTTTGACCCCATTCTTAGTTCTCCATAGAAGGTGTCAAATTTAAAAGGCTAGTAACCACTTCTTCCTCAGCCTTCAGTTTTACTGATGTCGTGGTTTAACCCTGGCCAGCAGCTAAGCCCCACACAGCCGCTCGCTTGCTCACTCCCCCCTGCTGGCATGGGGGAGAGAATTAGAAGAGTAAAACTGAGCAAACTTGTGGGTTGAGATAAAGACAGTTTAATGGATAAAGCAAAAGCCGTGCACACAAGCAAAGCAAAACAAGGAATTCCTTCATCACTTCCCATCAGCAGGCAGGTGTGCAGCCATCTCCAGGACAGCAGGGCTGCATCGTGTGTAACCGTTACTTGGGAAGACAAACACCATCGTGCCAAATGTCTCCCCCTTCTTCTTCCCCCAGCTTTATGTGCTGAGCATGGTGTCATATGGTATGGAATATCCGTTTGGTCAGCTGGGGTCAGCTGTCCCGGCTGTGTCCCCTCCCAGCTCCTGTGCCCCCCCAGCCCCCTCGCTGGTGGGGTGGGTGAGAGGCAGAAAAGGCCTTGGCTCTGTGTCAGCGCTGCTCAGCAATAACTAAAACACGCCTGTAACAGCCAACACTGTTTTCAGCACGAATCCAAAACACAGCCCCATACCAGTTACTGTGAAGAAAATTAACTCTATTCCAGCCAAAGGCAGCAAGCTTGACTGGAGTTTAAATGAAGCATATAAAAATTGAGACCTTAGCGTATGAACGGGAGGATCTTTCCCTTGTGTCTGTGATAGCAACAAGTATGTAACAGGTATGTTCTGTTCACCTTATCAGACCAAAGAAATGAGAATTTCCCCTTTAAAGATATATTATTCTCTTAAATCTAATTTCTAGGTGTTTAAAATCAGTGTAAAAAATTAATAAAATCTTTTTGACAGTATCTGTGCTGCTAGGTGGCTGTGTGTACAGATTCCAGGTACGTTTAGAATCTGCTGCTGTACTCAGCATAACAGATGCAAGATATTTTTTTTATAAGAGTTGCACCTTTTCATTAGACCAATTGATACGTACTTGAAAAAATTAGAAACATTTGCCTGCACAGCCCCCTTTCAGGTTTACAATATGTTGATGTATTTGTTGTCCTTGCCTTGACTAGAAAGTTTTGGTGAATCTTACATAAATGTTTTAGCTCTTATAGGTGTCCTGGATTGCCTTGTTAGGGCTAAGGCCTTGCTAACTAGCTTTTGATTACCCTGGCTGTTGCTTTAGCCATTGGTGGATGTAGAGAAACTGTATTCTGGTGTCCCTCTGCTCTTCACTTTTTGCCAGCATTCAGACACGTCCTGGAATCTACTGTATGTTCAAAACAAAAAAAAGAAAGGCAGGTTGGTTGAAGTACTGATACTATTAAACCAAACCTCACTAGTGATGAATTCCTCAGGTGGATTGCAGCTAAATAGATGTTTTCCAATTCTTGACTGAGTTTCTTCAACAGAATTTTATTAAAGATTTATATGAGACTAAGAGGTTGTTGATGTATTTCTTTTCTTGGATATAGTTAAGAACCATGAAGTATTCAATCTTGGACTCTGTCCTGTATTCATGAAACATTTTAGTTAATATGCATGGGAAAGGATGTTTCATTTTGAGAATCAAGGTTATTGCTCAATACATTGTCTTATTGTCCTAAATGGTCATAATATTCTTAAAGAATGTTTTCAAAATATGGAAAGAAATACAGAAATGAGTTTATTGTGCTAGGGACAGGAAAGAAAACATGAGCATTTGTCTGCTTAATCAGCCCTATCATTGAAACAGCTATGTCAGCATCCTTTTGTACTGGCTCCTTGGGTACAGTGCTAAAGTAGAGTGGGACATGCGGGATTTTCTCAGCTTTAGTAGCTGACCTATAAAGCTATTAGTCACAGGTTTTAAAACTAGGACATGGGCAGCCATTCAGATATTCAAATAATCTGTGCACTCAGGCATACATGCAGAAAGTCTGTTTACCAGCCACAAGTGACGAACTTGGAAAGGCTGGGGTTTTTTCCTTTTATAAAATCAAGTAGAACTTGAGAAATATCGTTACAGTGGAAGGATATTTTAGTGGAGAATACGTTTGAATGGGACCTGAGCAAGCTGTTTGGTGAGGAGTGTGGGGAAAGGAGTATGCTATGAAGGCCTCACTCCCACACCTCTTTCCAAAGCCAGGGAGAAGAATTGGCTTGCATTCAGGTTCAGGTTCAGTATAAACTTGAGGAAAGTGGGAGTCTGGAAGTCTTGGAGAGCAAAGTGAAAAAACAAAAAAACCCCCAACAATAACAAAAAAAACCACCCCAAACAAACAGTAAAAACCTTTTACCACAGATAATTGCTGAAACCTAATGATAGTAGAAGAGACGGCAGGAAACAGAACCATCCTTACAGGAATGGTTGTGTTACCCTGGTAGATTTATTGGGATTCTTCCAGGACATCAGATGGGAAAACAGTATCCAGTGCAACTTTGTAGGACCTATGTGTCCCAGTTTTCAGTGGGTCTGAGACATAACAAGTTAAAGCGGATACTCCCTGTAGTTTAGCTTTGGCTTGGGAGCAATGAGACAATTCACCCTCTTTGATCATTAGTAGAGGGGGGAGCGGACAACCAACTACTGGATAATTTTTGCCACTTGTTTTTGGTGGTTGCCTTTAAAAAGAAAATTTATTTATAATGAAATTGCTGTAGAGCATTTTAAGAAGTTTCTCTTGTGCTAGAGGTAGATGATGTGCACTCGACTAATAATGCACTGTACTGAAAAATACTGCTTATGTGTTTTAAGCTATGCACCTGTAAATGCCCACTTCTGAGGGGTAGCACGTCTGATTTGGAATAGATTTGGAGCAGATGTAATAACCATTAATCTTTTTTTAATGACCACAAACTGGAGACATATCAAATGGCACTGGATAGGGAAATTTCCAATTATTGATACATCTTTTCCATAGTTAGAGCTGAAGTTTGTATCTGGTTGACTAATATGAACAATGTAGGAGATAAATACCTATTCAGACTGCTTGTATTGATGAAGCTTTTAAACTTGCCAGAATTTAATGAGGCATCCCTGCTAGAAAAATGCCACATGCAGTAAATAATTACTGTAAATTATGAATGTTATTTTAAAGAAAAGGGCCCAGCCAAACCTGGCAGAAAATCATTAACTTTGAGAATGGTTTCAGTATGTGCCAAGGATGTGTTCAAGATCAGGTTACACAGAAGTTAGATTCACAAAGGGAAGACCCTGACTTGCTTGAGCTGCGTGGCTATGAGGCCTTTTCCAGCTGTTTAATCTTCACTTACAGAAAATAAAGCTTCAGGTTTTCTGTACTAAGTATTTTGGGTTACTCTATATTAGTTCTTTTAAGCTGAAGAGTATCTGGCAAGGAACCTAAAGGGCTGAACCCCAGCACTGTGAACTACTAGAGAATATAATGACTAGTAAGAGTTAAAGTATTTTCTTGCTTGACTTGCGCAGTAATGCCACTCTACAGAAAATCAACACCAACTTGGGAGTTTATTCAGATGTGATATCCAGTTGGTACAATGTCTGTCTTTCTGAATTCTCAAGGGGTTTAAAATGTGCTCTCGGTATCAGTCAGAGCCAGGAAGGGGGAGTGTGTTGCCACAGCGGCTTTGCTCTCCCACGCTTCAGCTGATGGAGGAACAGAGTTCTGAAGTTTGCTGTGTTATACCAGGGAGACTTTCCAGTTCAGCTTTGCTGTCAACAAGAATACAAGATTTTTTTTCTTTAAAAGGAAAAGGTCAGTCTGGATGGAGCAGTAATGAATAGAATAATGAGCAGTGGCCCAGCCTCTCCCTCCCTATGTGATGGACAGGGAGCACTGCAGAAAGCCATGAAAACCAAGAGGGCTGCAACTCCTTTGGCCTCTAGGTAAACCATCTCCAAAAGAATTTTCTATCTAGTGAAAATGAGTGAATAGATACTGTTAAATGAAGATGCTCTTCTTCAAATAATAAGTAATTTCCATTCTGGAGTAGATAATTTATGCCTACTACCCAGGCAGGAATTGTGATTAATATGCTGCATTAACTGCTTGAGCAGATAAAATCTGAAGAGCTAAAGATCTTGTTTTCATGCAGATAAGACTAATAAGAAAATCAAAGGAAGCTAGAACCCTGAGAAAGTGGTGTAATGAACAGAGCAAGTTATACCCTGTCAAAATGGTAAAGTCTGAATGAAATGTTATCAGACTTCCCTGTATTGGAAGTAGGGAGGAAGGCTTATGAATTGGGACACCCCAAACTCCGCACCTGTAACATGATGGAAATGGAACTGACCTGTTTTGGCAAAGAGGGTATGGTCGTTCTTTTTTCATTCCCTACATAGAGAGCAGTGTGTTTTTCTTTTCAGGATACCATGTGTCTCACAGGCAGCATGGGCCAAACACCACCGTTGACAGCAGGTGGGGTTTTGAGTCTTAGGTTAGTTGCAACAAACAAGAGACTTCTCTTGGTGTTCTCTTTAGTCTGAATCTAATAAACCAAACTCTAGTTAGGTTTTTTTTATCTCCTAGACCTATAAATTCAGGGTAAATTGTTTTCTATATTATGCTATTAAATATGATAAAATCTAAAAGGTTTCCCAGGGTCATCTAGTTTAACCTCAGCTACTAAGCAAGTCTCTACACTTTTGTATTCAGCAATCTATGCTCAGTATTCATCTGATCTCAACATCTTTTTGCAGAGTTAGATCCCAGATGCATGTTTGTCAATGTAGCAAATCCATTTCTTTTCTGCTAGTAACCACCTTCTCACTAACAAATTCACACTTTCATTTTAAGATGCATAATAAAGTGTTTGGGTCATACAGAATACTAAGATGGGTGGTGATAGTAGTAACTGGAACAAAGAGGTGTAATCTAGAAATTTCTTCTGTAAATGACGCTAATGTTCTTGTCCACAATAGATTTAATTTTGGAAAGCATATTAATAAGAAATTTATAAAACAGAGGTTGTTATTTTCTTTCATTAAAACATCAGTATATCATGCTCTTATTTTCTGAATGTACATGAGATGTAGGTGAGACAGTTCCAGTATTGTTCTAGTGCGTGTTAGTTGTCAAGTAGGGGGTTGGTTTGTTTGGTTTTTTTAAAGTTTGGTAATCACTCTCCTACTCTCCGTTGAAATTAGGATCTTGTTTCTCAATTTTAAACTAACTTGCACTATTTGGCTAAACATACGAGTCATTAGTCATTTCCTTCTTAGTATTTATTTGATTATCAATTATCTGTTTGGAATTGTTCTAAAATGTGTGATAGAACCTTTATTTCAATGTATCTTTATGGGGGATTTATAGTTTGGTTTTAATGGTCAGTTGAATGCCCTTTAAGCTATGTCATCAGGAAATATTGTGTAGGTGTCTGCCATAACTGTGAATATATTAAGTGCTGGACTGCCAGTGTACAACTTGAAACAGAATTTGGAGACTAATTTTCATCAGAAAAACCCTGTATCTCCAGATTTTACCCTTTTTCTGTATTATATGAATGCATTATTTTTAAAGTACTGTATGTAATTATACTGTGAGGTATTTTGTCTTACTGTGGTTATACAGGTTGTTGAGAAATTGTACAGAAACAAAAACCAGAGTGACGAAGTACAGTAAACCTGCATGAATTATCCTCCCTCTTTCTTAGATATTTGGGCAATTGGCTGCATATTTGCTGAACTATTGACTTCGGAACCTATATTTCACTGTCGTCAGGAGGACATCAAAACAAGTAATCCTTTTCATCATGATCAGCTAGATCGCATTTTCAGCGTAATGGGGTTCCCTGCAGGTAATTTATTTTCATTAAAGCATCAGGCATAATGCTACTGAGTTGTTGTTGTTGTTTGTTTTTTTATAAAGGAAATGAGTAGTTGTTTGTATAGGTACAAGCTGTCAGTCTGATGGATTTGGAAATGCTGTCAGTTACGGAACAATAGCACTGGCCAACAAACAGTCAAACTACTACTGTAGTTATTTCATCATATGTGTTACTTAACCTACGCTTTCAGAATTGTATATGCTTCTCCTTTTTCTCCCCTACCAAAGATAAAGATTGGGAAGACATAAGGAAGATGCCGGAATATCCAACTCTTCAGAAAGATTTTAGGAGAACAACGTAAGTGATAATAACGCAACAATAATTCAGTGAATGTAGCAGACAGACAGAAATTGGCTCCTATCCTCTGACTTTTTGGGGAGGGGATTTTGGAGTGTTTGGGTTCCAACACTGTGACAGCTGTCCTGTTTGACTTAGCTGTTTTGCTTGAATGATGTTCTCTCCCTCAGCTGCTTGTTAAAAGCATCAACTGAGTAGCCTTCTCATTGCTCTAGAAGGGGTCATTGTAAGTGCCATTTAATCTGTGGGAGGCACAGACAAGTGAGCTTGCTTAAACCACTTGTATTAGCTGTTCCAGATAACTTCATTCATTTTGTGTGAGAAAGAATAGGGAAGCACTTCCCTGGTCCTTTTGACCAGCAGATATGTAGAGACAGTAATGTTATGGAAGGAAGTTTATATGGAAGGTAACATGTTTGATAGGTCGTGATACAAAGCCTATCTGGGATCTGAGAATTTTCCACTTTTAGTGTTCCCTGGTGCTTTGGCTAAATTAGTCTAGTAGTGGTGGTAGATCAGAGGGTGTAAATAGCAACACAGACTCAGTTGTAAGGCAGAGGACGTGGATTCAGAAGTTTTGGATTCTGTTACCAGCTCTGCTGTGGATTCTTTACACTGGCTTTAGACAAGATAGGAAGCTTATCTGTGCACAAAGCTTCTTTATTTTGAAAATGGCTATAGATAACCTCTGGATTTGTAGATTGAAGCAAGGCACAGGTCATATTTATTTGGGGCATTTTTGATCTCGGGAACTATAAGGGCTATATGGTTTGCTGCAGGTTGGGGTTGGAAAGACAGAACAGTAAATGAACTGCTCTGCTAAATTGCAGCTGGAAACAACTTGATAGCTATTGCTTTATTACAATCT
The DNA here is from genome assembly GCA_035590275.1 of Ibycter americanus. Taxonomy (NCBI): domain Eukaryota; kingdom Metazoa; phylum Chordata; class Aves; order Falconiformes; family Falconidae; genus Ibycter; species Ibycter americanus. The sequence continues at coordinate 65,811,540 of JAVJGI010000062.1, forward strand.
GCTGTATGCTTTCTGTGGCAGAGTTGCTTCAGAAAGCTAGACTATAAACTTCAGGTTGAGTTTCTTTCTGTCATATGCCCATGTCAACAACTTATCTATACGCTGTAAAAGTTGCATGTTCCATGGAAATAATCTGTACGCAATTAATACTACTCCTGTTAGTGAAAAGCACACAGTATATGTGCAACTTCTGGAGAAATATCTGACATGTTTTCTGATAGCAGGTTTTTTTAGAGTTTGCCTATTAAGGGCTGGTAAATGTTTTTGTGATCACTTGGTACAGTTGCATAGTCTTAATGCTTTATGATTTCAGAAATGTCTTTGTTTAACTGTGTTTTTCAGATATGCCAATAGTAGCCTCATAAAATATATGGAGAAACACAAAGTCAAGCCTGACAGCAAAGTTTTTCTTTTGGTAGGTACAACTTGAAAATCACTGATGATAGGAATGAAATGCATTTATCATGGTAATATCTATGTCTGTTCTTCTGTCTCATTCTCATGAACGCTGATGTTAAAAGAAAGCTATTTATCACTAACTGGACATTTTTGAGATGTGTTTTCTTCATATACCTTCATGCTGAGGGTGTGCTTAAACTGCTTGTATTGAAGATCTGAAAGTCTTACCTAATTAAGATCAGGAAGGTACTTGTATACCCAGCCTTACCCTTAGGTCTGCTGTACAAATAGGATAGTGAGTATTGTATATCCCTTGATTCTGTGTTGTTTCAGAGAGCTAAAGAGCTCCCAAGAGCTAAAGAGTTTTGTGAAAAAAGGGTAGAGGAAAGGCAAAATTTAGTTATTTCCTTTAGTAATTTTTTTCCCCTCTTTTTCTTTCCTCTGATAATAGTCACCTCTGTTCTGTGGGTGATGCCAAACAATATCCCTAAACATGTATTTGCTGGTTACTGAGTTGAGTCGCTCATTGTAGGTGAATAAAGGATTACTCTGTCTAGTACAGCATCATTTCTGGATGCCTCTGTGATGACTTAGTGCTGTCTGAATTTAGGAATGAAGTTCAAAGTGATTTTGCTACTCCTGTGAACAAGGGGTCTCTGTAATGAGGCTGTTAGTGCAGCTCGAGTTCTAGTGGTCTGTTTTCAGTTATGGATTCAGCATAGCAGTCATCTCTCTAGGTCCTGGCAAACACTTGCTCTTCGACTTGTTAGTAGCTGCTGGCTGATGACACAGATAGAGGTGGAAACAGAACAGGCTGGGCCTAAGTGGGTGGAAGGGAAGCATTCACATAGGAAGTGTGAGACCTCAAGAAAAGATAATTAAAATTTCTTAAACTCATCTTACTGGGCACACATTGGAATCATCTGAAAGAAGAATCTAACTGAAAAGATGACAACTGTAGTAGAGACATTGTTAGTTAGCACCTGAATTTCCCCATTTTCCTACTAAAAGTGGAGGCCACCAGAAGGCCTGATGGAAAGGCAAAGAAGCAAATGGGTTGCTGTCAGCTTATATGTCTAATTCATCAAGGCTATGAACACTTAAGTTGCGAGTCATCTTAGGTGGGTAGGCTACTTTTCAGGGGGGAAATATTAACCAGATCTCTAAAGAACACAAAACTAACCATATTTTGCCACCCTTATGGCATATTATATATGGGGGTTTATATATATAAACAAAGAAACTTGTCATGATAGAGTGAGACAAGGTTATTAAAGGGTAACCATACAAATAGATCGGTGTCTACCCATGTATTCCCCTATGATTTCCAGAAGTCTAAGGGCTCCTTCTGAACATCATGAGGAAGACTTAGCAAGTTAGGTTCTCTTAGTCAAATCTTCCTCACTGTTCATAATCAGGGATGAATAAGGGTGGTTTAGTGATCAGCCACAGAGATGGAGGCTGATCTCAAACAGGTCAGCCTCCCAGAGCTCTGGGTAACAATGCCCAGGAACATGGACAACCTTCTTGATACCTCATTGTTGCACTGAGGAGGTCCATGTACCTAAATTGCCACAGCCATGCTACAGCAAAGAGGTTCAGTACCTGCCTTGTCTTATGAAAGATCCTGAAAAACAGCAGATCTTGAAGGAATGGTGTGCATTGCTCTCCCAAATCAAGAGATTAGAGATGCGTCTGCTAACGAGCTTGGAGGTGCATGTATTCTGAAGGAGACTCCCTAAAACTTCTTGTTCGTGTCCAAGGTAGTTATGTTATTTTTTTGAGGTAACCTCTGTCTTGCAAGGTGACCTCTGGAGACATCTACTTTGTTACCTTCATTGGTCAAGACTTTGTACTGAGTACAGAAAGCGGGCGCAAATATGGCATCACGTGGGCCGGTGCAAGATAGCAAGTGATTCCTGACAGAGAGGATAATATTGTGCCACTCTGCTGATTGACGTTGCATGATAATGTCTACATGAAGGGCAGAATGTTTTCCATCCAGGAAGAGGCTTCTGTTCTTGCTGTCCTGGAAAAGTTACAAGCGTAGTATTTATAGCTGTCGTGTCAGGCCAGTAGAGCCTGAGAGCAAGCAATCTTGAGAGCTGCTGAGAAGTATGAGACTGGTGATGAAGTCCAGTCTGACAGGCTTTCTAGGCTCTGTTAGCAGCTGCTACCCTGAAAGCAAATTGTGTCCAGGCATTTTTTATTCACTTTTCTAGAAGCATCAGAAGCTACAGAAGACTAGATTTTGTCAAAGAAAGTTGGTTTACAGTAGCATCACTGATAGGCAGGCTATCTCGTTTAGAGTCATGTCTGTGGTATCACCTGGAATGGGCAAACTGATTATATCCTCAGCAGTGGAGGGGGATTACTAAGGGAATGAGCAGATCATTAAAAATTCCAAGATGTCTTTAAATCTTCTGCTGCAGTACATTAGCTCTACCTTTGAATGACAAAGAATACAGGTCATGTTTGGAGGCAGCTTGTGATGGCAGTGCTGTATGGCAGGAAACTGGAGGAGCTTTCTTTTGAGTAGTACTGCAGCAACCAGTTCAGAGGAGGGAGTCCAGGGGGCAGAGCCTGATGTCCTCTACTCTTTTGTCAGTGATGACATCTGGTACCAAAGAGCAGGAGTGGCCTTATACAGAACATGAATGTTTGTCCCTGTCCACTGTAGAGGAACTGAGGGGAAGAAATTTGCATCACCTGTAATGGTGTCACAAGCCACTAAAACTGAGAAAAATTTTGCACGTAGGGAGAAACGCTGACATGAAATAAAGATACTGAATACCAAATCGTTGTCTATATTTATTGTATCATGTGAGGCCACTGTGTAGGGAGCCAACAGCACATTAGAAGTTGAATTTCTTAAGGTATGCAGGAAACGTAGGGTTAGGGGTTATCCGATAACACAAAACATGGTTAAATAAGTGTGCCATGCAAACTCCCCAGGTATGTGCAATGCAGGACCATCTTGAGGTGTATTTCTGGACAAGTGGCAGGAATCTGTTCAGGAGCTGGTTACAAATGAACTGATAGATGGAGAGACAGCCCAAATGGCCCTTTGTTGTGTTGTCAGTCTGTTGAGGTCCACAGCCCATAAAGTATTGGAGTAAGGAGAGATGGGAAGGAAGTGGCAGAAGTACAGACAATTTTATGAGGCCTCATCTACAGGGTAGGGTTAACTACAACTATTGAGAAAGGAAATACAGGGAATCATCTTTCTTGATGAGGATGAGTGCTTTTACTGAGGCTTTTTACGGTACCATATATATATATATTATATAGAGTTGTATATCAGATTTTTGATTTATTGGAACAAAAAGCCCCGAACACCTATGCCAAAATCATATTCTTGTGTTGAATATCCAGGGAATTTTTGTTGGAGGCCTGGAAGATAAGAGTTTGAGCTAAGATGCCCTTTACAGAAGAAATTTTATTTTCACTGTTGACTTGAATTAAGAGAGTGTTTTGTGAGAGCAGGATACTGTATGATGTAATTTGAGCACCCAAATTTCTTACTGTGAGTTTATCAGAATGTGATAAATAACTATTTAAAATGGTATGTTATCCCTATAATTCCTGTTTTATACTACTAATGTATTGTAATCCTCTTTTATAGCCTGCTGCAGTCAACAGCATTCTAGCTAATAAATTTATTATTGCTTTCCTCCTAGCAAGGAAGAAAGGTTACTAGGAAGGGTCTGCTCCTCCTCTTTCTCATTTCAATACCAATTAGAGTGGGATTGGGAGTTGTGTGAGTGGCTGAGTGTTCTGACTCTGGAATGTCGCCAGTGCGAGAAACGAAGATTTATTGTTTCCATCCCTAAAGCGATATGGAGAGTCCTGGTCATGTTCAGTCGCTTCTGACACTTTTTTCCTGTTGTGTCAGCAGTACAGAACAGTATAAAAGCTATACATGTGCCACAACAAAACACCATTATTTAGAAATGATGCTTTATGAACCTTAATAGCTGGATTTAGTGTTGCTTTAGCACAGTGGTCCAGCCTTAGCAATTAATATTGCCTGATACACTTTAATGTATTTCTTACATGAGAAGTGCTTCACAGCCATAGTGCTTTGATGGATGTGCATTCTAGTTCTTGGGAACTTCACTGAACAAGCAATGCTAACTTAGGCTTGTCTGGACAAGGCACAAATAATTTAACAGTCCACAATCCAAGACATTTAAGTCATAGTTGGAAAAATGATAGTTTGATAAGCTTTTTGTTATTCTTAATGTTATGCTTTGCAGCTTCAGAAGCTTCTCACTATGGACCCTACAAAGCGAATTACCTCAGAGCAGGCTTTGCAGGACCCCTACTTTCAAGAGGATCCTCTGCCTACATCAGAGTATGTATTCCCTCTTTGGCGCTCTTCAGGGGTATCTTCTTTCTGCTAAGTGCTAATCCCTGAAATGAGAGGACAGCTGAAAAATTCACAGCTTTCTGCCTGTATCCATAAGAAGTAGTAGCTCAGGCACGCTCAGTAGAAACTATTAATGTAGTACTGAAATGTCTCTATCTACTGGTGCCAGAACTGAGTGATTGCGGACAATAACCCAGTACCACACTGGTGGTGTAATTCTGAACGTACTACCAAAGCTAGTGTGACAATATTATTGCAGTATGTAGATAATTAATCTGTGCTCTGTTCTGTTCTGCCTTACACAGCCTCACAGAGCCCTGTTCTCCATTGCCTGGTTTCATTGTGCCTCTTCCTAGGACTAGGACACTTCTCTGGCTTACAGCCCCTTCCCATGCCTTCTGGCACAGGGCAACAGTATGAGGAGAGATCAAAGACTGTCTAAAATCCCGCAGGTCCCTTGTTCAGAAGGCTTGAGAGTACAGATTTTATATATATATTTTATTGTCATGAAAAATTCAAATACTCAGCTCCTAATGGCAGACTTTCCTCTTCCAGTTTCTGTTCCCAGTTTCCAGAAGCGTGGTCGTTCATAGTATTATGATCTGTGGGAGCTGGATGCAGAGACACTTCCACCTTTGCTTTCACTGCTTCCTCAGCTAGCAGGCAACACTAAAAGGAGGGAACAGCCACTGGAGTGCGAAAGGAGTCTAGTTGAGACTAGTTGGGTTTTTTGGGTTTTTTTTTCTGTTTGGATAAGCCAAACATTACATAATAGCTAGATTATGAACTGTTTACACACTTTAAAAAAATCATGTCACATTGATTGTATTTTGAATGCTGACACAGAAATCTAAGAAGAGGACACTGGTCAAGATCTACCAGTAATCTTCTGTTTAGTGTTTATCTGATACTATCCTGTGCAGAGCTATAGCTCCCCACGGATTACAGGATAACATTATGATACAGTCTCTGCCATAAACATTAAGGAATGTTCGAGGTCCCATTAACCAGCTGAATATAAAAGCTATCTTTTTTTCTCTGAACAAGACCTGAGAAGCTAATTGAAAGTAACTGCAGTTGTGATTGGCAAATACGTTGAAGCCCGCTGTAAGCCAACACGGGCTTATAAGAAATTAATACTCCTTGGATCGGGCCCTTTATTCAGCGAGCCATGCATGTTCCAACTAGGTGTTGTGGAACCTCTGACACTGTGTTTGTTCATTTTGCCATCTGGATCAACAAGTGGTCGTGCTGGCATTTGGGCATGTTCAACCATGCCATGATTTCTAAATGATGGCCTCGTGCCAACAGCAAAGAGATCTGACATGATCAGCACCTAGCTGCTGGTGTCTGCTGCTGTCTTGGGTGCTTACACTGGCACTCACTTATGGGAACAGGGGTCATGAAATACAAGAAATTTAATTGTGTTATATTCCCTTGTTTTTAACATAGCATTAAGTAAATGTATGTCGTATGTACATATTTGTGGACTGTTTACTGTGTTTCAGTGTATTTGCTGGCTGTCAGATTCCATATCCTAAAAGAGAATTCCTCAATGAAGATGAACCTGAAGAGAAAGGGGATAAGGTATAATAAACACGTTTTTCTTTCTTTCTTTTAAATATGCAATAAGAAAGAGTCATGGTGCTACCAAATGAAAACTAATGAAAGGTGAAGAGTTAACCAAAAATGTTGTTTTCCAGCAACGCTCTCTTAAAACTGCTTCCCAGACAGGTTAGAAGTATCATATCACTTTGGGGTGTCTCAGGTGGTATCACCAGCACAGTTTGCCCTAACCTGAGGGGAATGAGCTGGCTGGATTGTTTAGCCTGCTTTCAGCTGCCATCGTTCCAAGAGGACCTTGCTACCTCCTCCTGCATCACATGATGAAAATACATTGTGATCACATGAAAAGAATGGCATTTCCATTGTATGGCTGGCATACACCCAGCCATTTGAAAGTAGATGGCTGTCAGGGTCTCAAATAAATAGTGGCAGCTTACTTCTGGCACTACATCAGAACATTTCATCCATCTGCACACAGTTTCCTGATCAGGTTTTAAGGGCACTCAGACAAAGGAGTAATAAGGAGCATGAACTGTTCTGGTAGTGACAGTCTGCTCTGAATACTCTCTTTCCCATAGCCCCATACACATGGGCAAGAACTTGTTTGTGTGCATAGTAAGTTTTGGCTTGTTTGTAACAATCTGACCTGCTTTGTGCGTGTAGCTTAGCTTTGCTACGTGACCGCAGTGATTGTCCCATCATGCTGTGAAGTGTGGACAATGGTGCTATAGTGTATGAAACAGCTTGTTATTTTTGCTTAGAAGTGTACAGCGAGACACCAACAGTAATGTATAGCTAGCAAAATGTGAAGAAAACAGCCATCTGTTGTAATTGTCTGAGGACTACCGTGAGGAGGACTGTTAATCTTTTGGAGAAACCATTTGACTACATGCATCTTCTGTTTTCAGATTTTCCGTATAACATGAGAAACTAGCTGAGTTTAAAAGTATGCCTATCACAATACATTTCAGACCACAAATTTTGTTTTCAGAACAGATACTGTTGATTATTCTGTGCTGAGAACAAGTGGAAACATCCTGGATTTTTGTGTCCAGATACTTTTCTCAAAAAGAGGAAACAGACACCTAAGCAAAAATACAATTGAAGTCCTGGTACTGATTTGGTTGTAATTTAGTTACTAGCATTGCTTCAACTCTCACAGCTTCAAAAACAAGAACAAACCTTATGAATTAAAATGACTCTGGCTTTTGTTAAGTCAGTGCATTTAAAAGGAAATATCTGTCTTTTTCCTGGGAGTGTTGGGGGGGAAACAATGGCATGTTTATATTCAAAACAGCCATTATTTAAATAGTCTTTGAGATTGTTGGGGACAGTCACGTATTTATGCACGCTCCAAATTAATTATTTTTTTTTAGCCCATTTAGGTAATATAAGTCATGCATTACTCATTGAATGTGTTCCCACAGTGTAGCAAATGCGAAGGTAAAGCACATCTCTGAAATTTGGATCTGTGCCATGTTTTGTTTCTTTATGATGTTGTTGCAAGTGAAAGGATTATTTTTTTTTAAATAGTGTTAGTTTCTGGTTTGTTTATAAAATCATATATATTTGTATAGTTCTTTGGAAACCCAGAGGAGTTCTCAGTGTTTGTGTATTTGGAACTTGCATCTGAATTGAATAACCTCTAACATAAGCATCCCTTCTTTGAAATGGCAAATCGTTAGTCAGCAAAGCTAAAATGAACATTTGTAAAACAAAGTGAAAAGATTCTTTTCTCATTCAGATTTTGTTAGGCAAGTTTCTGCTGGGGGCTCATTTCTAGGTAGCACTGGAATTTAATTTTGGTAATTTATGCCTGAGAGTTGACACATGATAATATGTTCCTAACTGTAGACCTTCAACAAGTTTATTCATTTAGGAACCACCATGAACTAGACCTGAGGACAATTTTTTGCTGTTGTAAGCTGGTTCTGTGCACTAAGGTGGCGCAGCTAGACCCTAGCCACAGTCTGACAGGGTGGATCTCAGCCTCTACCCAGGCAGCAGCAGTAGTAGCTGCACAGAAGAGCAAGCTCAGAGTAATCAGGTAAATTTTGTGCTAATATCCGAAGTGTGAAACACGGGACCTAGGATAAACTGTTGTCTTTATTTGTGAGACTTCCTGCAAGATTTGTTTACGCATAACAAAATTTCAGTTTTTCAGCTCTCACAGTAGCAACCACCTCACTTGCATCCAAACACCTCCATAAAAACACAAATTTCAGAATTCTAGCACAAATACCGCCTTAGTTATTGGTGTTTATTTGCATAAGTGAAGCTCAAACCATTACGAAAAGGTAAAGTGCTTCTTAACAATTTTTTTTACAAGCTAGCTTGATTAACTTCTAAAATTTTTGAAGTTTAAATCTCCTGGGAAAGAGAATCTGACTGAGATGGAATTTGAGGACTACAAGCAGGAGGATACATTATTGGTTTTGCTAAATGTGAAATGGAAATGCAAGCCACTTCTAAGTCCTTGACGATGCAAGGCTTCTTTGTAATCTTAAATGAACACATCATTGCAGATTTCCTCTGAATGTATCTTGGGAGACCGTTGTGATGAATGGCATAGATACAGATCTTTCATGTCATTTATCTGAGGTAACTAAATGCCTTTTGGTGATGGGGGCATCAAGAATTTTCTGCTAGTGGCAACTGGTTGTCATGATTTCTGAGAAACTATTAAAGTGAGGTTTTTATAAAAGGCTGCCATACCAAAGCTTTGATAATTATATAAGCAGATATTCTAAGAAAAAAGACTATCCTGGAATGTTCCCTACAGTATATTGGGGGGGAGGGTAGTAAGATTTTTTAATTCAAGCTGTGACAATTGTAGGGTGTTTTTTTTTCATGATGAACAAGGGACATATCTCTGATTTGGAGCAAAATCGCTTTTCTTTGCAATTCTTTTATGTGCTTTAGTGCTCTGATGGAGGAGCCATCCCTGGTACTCGAAAGCAGACAAATGAGTGGTCTTTCCATGTAACTCTCTAACCATGGAGGGCAGAGCTGCACTGTGCTCCTTTTCTAACAAGTTCCCTCATACTCTCTTTAGTTGTAGCCTGCTGAAGCCAGAAGAGTACAATGTCTTGTGCTCTTGTGTTCTCCTCCTTAATTTTTTCCTCCCTTTTGTGGCACTTCTCTCTTTGTCTCTCTTCCTGCTGCATCCCAGCATCATCTTAATTGTTTGGCTTCTCTTCCTGTGCTGGTTTTCTCCTTCCCTTGCCAGATTCTTCCTTCAGCTGTTTCCTCCTCTTTTGTCTTCAACTGTTTGTCTGGTCAATTTTCACTTTTCTGCTATTTCAATAAGATTTTCTGACCCTACACGTAGCACACCATGCTGGACCGTATTCCCAGTATACTGGTCTTTACAAGGTACTTAAAAGCACAGGAGAGCAAAACAGTAATGAAACCTGTTTCTGGTTCTGCCACAGAATTTCCTTACAACCTAGAAGAAATTACGTCATTTCTCTGGTCTTAATTTGCTTACCTTTCTGGTAGTAATGCTGCCAGCCTCCTTCGGGTTACTGTAACGTGTCATTTGTGAAAGTTTGAAAAGTGGTTTTGAATCTGAGTGAACAAGGCTGTTGCAACACTTAGGATAATTTACTGCGGTTCACCACATCTGCCGCTGAGCACTAGTGAAATTTTGGGGGGTTTGATTCAGTTCATTAGGCGATTACAGCTGTATAAATGGTTCCTTCCATAATCCTCTTGCAGCGCTTGGCTAGCTGTAGGAGGCACTAGACTGTCCTTCCAGCTTTAGTTTAGCTTGCTTTGTTAAAAAAACAAAACGACCACAAATGAGATACCCCCACAAAGCATGCAAGAGTGTACTGAGGACGCGTTTCTCCTGACACACAGCTTTGCTGTGCTTTCCCATCAAGCCGGTGGGCCTGCCCCCTTCTCCACAGGCACCATGGCGCCGGGGCTGGCCACTCCATAAAGCTCACAAACTAGTTCGGAGCAAGTGACCGTGTTGTGTTGCTTCTTCCCCTAGAATCAACAGCAGCAGAACCAACATCAGCAGCAAACAGCACCTCAGCAGCAGCCGCAGGCAGCGCCGCCACAGCCGCAGCCGCAGCAGCAGAACAGCGCCCAGACCAACGGGACAGCTGGGGGCGCTGGCGCGGGAGGAGGGGGCGCGGGCGCAGGGCTCCAGCACAGCCAGGACTCCAGCCTCAACCAGGTGCCTCCAAACAAGAAACCACGCATAGGGCCTTCAGGCGCTAACTCAGGCGGGCCTGTCATGCCTTCAGATTATCAGGTACCTCTTGAATTTTTGCTGCTTCTGGTACGCTAGGGCCAAAATGTCATTTCCCCCCTTCCCTGCTGCAAGAGCAGATGATGTTTTAATGCATTTCTCATGTAACCTGAGCAGGCATGCTATGATATATTAGATAAAAATGTGGGGTTAAAGGTTTAAACTAAAAAAGTTTTGTTCTGTGGTTAGTAGTTTTCAGTAGAGTACCAGTACCTGTTGTATCTGCTGCACCCTGTAAAGTGTTGAGGACTAGTACACTCCAGGAAAGCACATAAATATATACTTAACTTTATGTTTGAGAGTAATCTTACTGAAGCCAGTGGAACTATTTCATGCATGTAAATGCTCCATTAGATCAATTTCAGGATACTTGGCTCTTGGCAATATTAAATCCCATGTGAGAAGCAAAAGTTAGAACAGGCTCTCTCCTTTGATTCCTGCTTCATTTTATCCCATATCATCACGTGCATGGAGTGATTCTGTAGTTTATTCTAGTATCTTGCTAAGTCTACTTCCAATGTTAAAGAAAAAATGCACATTAGCACAGGAATGATACTTTGGTTCCATCGGTGTGATTCATGCTGAAGTAGGGCACAGAGACACGCATTGTTTCTAGTGTGACGAGAGTTGAATAGATTTCATGTTTTCCAGTACAGTAGCATTCATAAGAAAAAGCAGTATCACTGAATTATTTTTGGATTTGCATACTTGTTTTGCTTACTAGAATTATATTTTCCACTGAAAAAGTGACTTATACTAAATATAGAAAGCATTGAATTTACCAGAATCTTCAGTACTTGTGAGTTTGTACTTGCTGGGACAGTAATAAGTTGAAAGCAGAATAAAAAAAAAGTAGATATTACAGGTAGGTTTTAAAAGATGTTAGAGATTCTGTGTGCTGCTGACATTTGAGAGGCTCCCACCTTGGCAAATGGTCTTTTCAGGCTGCTTTAAACTTAAGTTAAGTAACTTTTAAAAAACCCAGCTCTGGAGTTGCCTTGACTTATCCCTCCAGACCTTCTCCACAGACAATTGATTTCTCAGTGCCAGACATTTTTCTCCCATTTCTGTTTTACTCTTTTAATTGCAAATGATCATGAAGGCATTGAGGGCAATTTAAGGGTAAAGACAACTAGGTTTCTTTTTTGAAAAGTTCCAGACAGGCTTGAGACCTGGACAGATCACTACAGCTGTCTTGACTACACAATATTTATGGCTGCCCTGTTTTGGTCTGTATTTTGAGGACTGGTGTGCTGCATTTGATAATATCCATTAGAGAATCCTTATACAGCTCTCTGAATTGTTGGCCAAATTCCTCCTTACAAGTTGCTAGCAGTTTAAATATAATTTTTTTTTCACATAGATTATTTTTTTTTACCCCCTATGGCTCTTTCCTTCTAAATTTCAACAGCACAGGCATCAAAATGATGATCTGTATGTTTCCCTTATGTCACTCACTAAATTGTATGGTCTGATTATCCATTTTTACACTTGCCTTTGGCTATCTGCCCTTAAATTCTAGCTGACTGTCTTCTGTTCCAGAAAGGAATGTCTGCAATTTGTCCAAGTCTGACTTCGTTAAAAACGAATTCTCTTCTGTGGAACAAAAATAAGCATGGGCAAGTTAATGCATTCTTGTAGTCTTATGGTATTAATTATAATCCATTATATCTTATTCAGAAGTAAGAGGAAGATTCCCTTTGCTTTGGGTTTCATTTAGCTTGTCATCTAAAGTCTCAGTTGAAATTTTTTTATAGTTCACCAACCTCAACATACATTGCTTCCACAAATGACAGCACAAATTCCTTGTTGAATTTTACTGAGCATTCCTTAAGTGACCTTGGGTGTTTTGCTTAGCATGGTGAGCTGATGCTTTTCATCCAGAACAAGTTCCTGTAAAGTCATGGTATTTATCACAATTCTTGTTCTTTTCTGTTAGAAGTTGCAAAAACTTTCAGAATTTTGAGACAAATTCCAGGTTTCAGACGCTCTGTTAACAATCTAACCATGCAGGCCAAGCATAATCTGGTTACATACCGTAACAGCATACATACCGCTAGGAGACATCTCTTCCAAAGCCAGCGTGCTGAGCTGTTATCTTCCAAACTGACCCTCACAAACAGGTGGAGTTTCTCTGTGCAACTATTAGTTATATTGATACTATACTGAGATACAGAGGTCTGCAAGATTGGACTGTTATCTCTCTCTCTTCAGCCTCACTGGGCTTCACCTTGAAAGCAACTTTCATATTCCTACTTTAGACAGAACACAGAAAAAGTAATGGGATAGTTTTAGGTTTAGTGTGTTACACAATTTATGTAAAATTGTAAAGCTATGTACAGAAACAAAGGGCAGAAGTGTTTTATGCTGCCTGAACTTTAGGTTCATGCTCTTCATCCCACTGAAAAGTTATCAGGAGGCTTTCACAGCTCTCCTGGTTGGGATCCAGTGGTTAGATGAGACCCCTGACTGGGATATTGCCTTCGCTGAGCAGATTCTTCATCTGTGGAGGATGTGATACTCTCACAGACCCACTGTCTCCATGGGATTTCCATTCAGAACTCAAACTTCTCTGGAGTCTTTCTGTACTCATAATCCTGATATTTAATCGGAATGTAGGTTCTTAACACTTTTCTTAGATGATTGCTGTTGGCCACAGTGCTGATAACCCTTCGACATAGCCAAGTAGAACCATCAACTAGACAGTGAACAGAACTCTATTGAGTGGTGACCTGACCCAGCGTTTAACTTGGCTGGAAACAAACTGTTTGCTGACTGCAAATAGTTTTGGGGTGGTTTCTTTGTAGACTCTCCTTTCTTGTGGACCGGGGTGGGGTTTACCTTGCTAGACAGTTTCCTGTCTGTTGAGCAGTATTTTTCATGCAAAATGATTTTGCAGCTTGCATTATTATGCAGCTTTACATTATTGCAGCTCATTATTAATTCTGGACAGGGAATGGATATGGTAATAAAAGGGCAAATTCAGCAGGCTGGAGGTCACAAGTGATCCATGAATTTGGCTTGCTGAGCTAATATTCCAAACAGTGGAGGGGGAAAGAAAACATTCAGGAAAAGGTGTTAGGTTATTGCAGACACACATGCCCATCTTTAAGCAGTTGTCCAGTAGATAAGGCAGCAGGTTGAAAGGCTTACCTGAAATTAAATTATTTTATCCTACTGGACCTTTTTTCATTTAGATAAATTGAGTAACTCTTAGGTTGTGGTTGTCTTTTTCTCAGAAACAGAATAAATTGTTTCTCTGTAACATGTAGTATTACCTATCTCAGAAAGGGTGTTTGTGGCCTTAGCCGTTTGGTTTTGCATTAATGGCACCTAGGATAATGATAGACATAAGTTTAAGAAACAGTTGAATTTTGAAATGGAGTTGCTCTTTCTTGTTATTTTCCTTCAAAAAATGGGTGTGTAGATGCTGTACTTCTAGGTGTCTGCCAGCGACCTTGTGTATTTTGTGTGCTGTGGTAAGTCTGATTGCAGGTCAGGTTGATTACTTGGTTTATGGGACCTTAAACAGTAACACTGTTTAGTCAGCTTCTCCAATAGTCAGATTTTAATGAGCTTCAGAGAGGTTCAAAGTTTCCTGAGCTGCATAGTACTAACAGGCTGGTTTTCATTCCCCTGATCCTGCTCTCTTTTCCTGCAGCACTCCAGCTCACGCCTGAGTTACCAAAGCAACATTCAGGGATCTTCTCAGTCCCAGAGTACAATGGGCTATTCCACATCATCTCAGCAGAGCTCCCAGTATCACCAATCTCACCAGTCTCACAGGTACTGAGAGGGCTAACAGGCTGCACTCAGAAAGGAACAGACTAAAAGCCAGAAGACTCCAGCAATATGAAGTTCATAATGATGAGAAGAACCAAAAATACAAACTGTGATGCAGAATCAAAGTTCATGATGACAAAAGGAAAACTTCACTCACTGAAGACTTTCCTCCCCCGCCCCCCATCCCTTTATCGCCATAAAGGAGATTCTCGTGAAGTTTTCCTTCCTCCCTGCCCTTGCATGTGCTCCATTGTGGTTACTCTAATGAGCCCTTCTGATCTGAACCCAGCACTTAACTTCTTTAACCTTTGGAATTTTGAAGGATTCCTGGTGCACCTTCCTTATGCTGTAGTGATTGCCATAAATCTGTCTTTTCAATCTCTTTGATGGGATTTTAAAGTTTTAAAATCTTGAACTCCGAGGCTTTCAAGCTTGTATATAGTTAGTTTTATACTAGGCAAACCAGTTTAGCTATACAGGTATATTGCACCTTTTTAAAGCACTATGTTATTTTCACAGGATATTACTGTTTTGCTCATGGATGTCAAGAACAGCAAAATTTTACTGTTCCAGAGTATTTTACTATTCTGTTTTTATTAGTCTAGTTTTCAGGCGAGCTCTTAAAAATAAAAAAAATTTAAAAAACAAATAAAATTTAAAAAAGAAAAAGGAAAAAAAGAAAAAAACCCACCCAAGTCTCTGCAGCAACAAATATGCTTCATGCTACTGGACTGAATGCCAAACAGAAGATTGCTGATATTTCTTAACTCATTCACATTGAATTCTTGAAATCACAGTGATCATGCTCTGACTAGTTTTAAATTAAGCATTATTTTAAATGAAACCAGGACAGTCACATAAAAAAGAGATGCTTTCAGGATCTGCTGGAACAGAAGAATGGAATGTCTTCCCAGGCTGGACACCAAAATAGTCAGGAAAATGTATTTACTGCCCTTGAGTCTCAGTAGGATCGTGGATGACGGGCTTGTTTTTCTGTTAAGCAGCTGATTAATGTATGTGAGAGTTCTATAAATTTAGCTTTCTTTCACATTCCTGAGTCGGTTTTCTAAATGTAAAGGTGACAGAAATACTATGACTTGTGAAAACAAATGCATTTAATCATTTTTTATGTTAGAATTAATAATTAAGAGAAATTATTGTGCAGTTTGAAAAGCATGTTGAAGATTGTTCCTTTTTCATGTTTATAATGCATATTCTGTGTCCCTCACATTGCTGTGATTAACCCAGATTAGTTACACCAGATGCGCTTGATTGCACTGAAATGTTTCTTTTTCCCTAGAGCAAACATGTTTTGATTGTGCCTAAGAACTGTAAGTGGATGGGTAGCTGGCAGAAAATCCCCAGTAATTAAGCAAGAGTTCAGAAGCATAATCAGAGGATTATTGTCCAACTTCTGCAACCACAGTTATTCGGAGAGACACAACATGTAATTTGGGACAGCTTCGTTTTTCCTTCAGCCTTCAGAAATAAGGCTGGCTCTTGTTGCAGAAAACCTGGAAAAATGCATTTAGAAAACTATTAGCAATGTAACATCAGTGAGCTTCTACAACTGGTGTCCAGAGAAGAGGTGAAGTGAGAAGAGTTTATATGTAAGTGGCTAATGTTACAGGCTTTTAAACTGCAGTGTGTTCTCTTCTGTCCTGTGTCCATACAAAACAATTGTATATACCTGTACACATTCATACTGATGTTGTGATCAGACCTAGCAAGATGAGTAAATCTGTTTGCTCTGAGGAGAATGTTTTTCATCACAGCTAGACACATAGGTCTTTCTACTGGATTTGATCTCCCAGTCACCTTTAGTGCCCCCTTTGTCCTCAGACACGTTGTTTTCATACTTTTTGGGAGCAGTTGGCTTGCTTTGGCCATATCTACCATCATGAGGTTTTGACAACACCCAGCTTCTCTGGAAAAGCAACTAAAACCTGCTTTTGGCGTCAAACAGGTAAGAAGGTGGTGAAAATGAAGCAATCTGAAGGAAAAAATTATTTCTGAGGAAAAATAATCTCCCAAAGGATACTTTCAATGTGTAACCCTTGAAATGCTACATACTAGGCGTACCCTAGTAGCCTGTTTGAAAGAACAGATTTTAATTGTTCCTTTATTTTATTTCATTGAGTCTGGGGTTACTTCTTTCCATAATGTCTCACCTCTTACTGATGTTAGGATGAGGTACCTTTGAGCTAATGGATATTTGGCCAAAGCCGTAAAGTAACATATTTTATATTTTTGTGACTTGAATGTCACATTCCTGGAAATTAACCTTTGGTAGAGTAATTTTTGTCCCCTCCTGTTCTTGTCACCCTTCTGTTCACTCAAAATCCTTTTGTCTTTTCCATTATAGTTATCTAACATTTCTTCTCCCTACTGTGACCTGCAGCTGATCATCAAAATTCATGTAATGTCAGGAGGTGGCAGAAAGACCTGTTACCATATGGTTAATTAAGGTGGACTCTTGTGCCAATAAGGCAAAATCATGGTGTAGATTAATCTGTATGTAGAGTATGAAACTTCACAGCAATGTAAGGTGCTTCAATTGAGTGAGCTTCCAGCTTCTAGAGCAACTGCCACGACCTCTCTCTAAGCTGAACTGGTGTTTCTGCCTTGGTTAGGTCTGATAGATGACCACACGCTGCTCCTCTCTAGCTTTTGTGTGCACACAAAGCCAAGCTGACTTCGTTGCCTTCAAACTCACAACTGGGAGGAGAGCAAATAAAAGCAAAAGTGTTTGCTGCGAAATGTAGGCTGTGCACACTCTTCTAGTTCCTTCCTGATGGTGAAATAATTCACCTTTTCTTGGGAGCGTGACACACGTTGCTGGGGTGGGCGGCAGTCATAGTGGAAGAAGCCTTGCTTTCCAGGGCTCATCCCGGGAGGTAAAAATGCTCTGCTTTCAGAAGTGAATCGTGCAGCGTGTCGTGGGAAGCCAGGACCACGCCATTTTTATGTTCTTTTTTTGCCTGTAAAGTTTCATTAGTACTCATAGCTCTGTCTCCGCCCATAACCTTTACACCCTCACCAAAGTGTTTCACACCCCCACCAAGAGAGGCAGGTGACGCCGGCTGAGTTCTCCATCCCGCTCGCCTGGTGGGAGAGCGGGCCACCGAGTACAGCTTTTCCCATCATGGCTCAGAGGAAACAAAACATGTGGGGAGTGAATGGGATGAGCAGCCTGGCCCGCATGGGTGAAGTTTAGCACAAACTGCACAATGAAGGAAAAGTATAGGGGAACCTGCGAGTCCTGCACTGTATCTGTGACACTGTATCTGGGGAGGGGGAGGGAAGAGCATTCATAGTGGGGGGGGTGGTGGGAAGCTAGAAGTGTTCAAATATGTATAATATTTTATATAAACATAATAAGCTTAGTCCCCCTTCATAATCTTCAGGAATGGTACTTTAACATCATTAAGCAAAGAATTGTTTTAGGATTAAATAAATGTATTGTACATAAGGCCATACGTAATCTTCTAAAAATGTCGCCAGACAGGAGCGATGTGTATTACTATATGAAAAAAAAAGTCCTTAATGCACTGTTATCTCCTAAATATTTAGTAGTAAATTAATACTATTTAATTTTTTTAAAAATTTGTCTTGTGTAGACACTAAAAAGTATTACACAAAATCTGGACAGAACATGTCCTTTTTAACAGCAATTTAAAGAACTTTTTATATATGTAAGGTAGTAACTTTTCAAATTGTTCTAGTTGTATTTTCCCATGTTTACTATTTGTGGAAGTGTGCCTGTCTCTATTCAGGTTTTTTTTTCTAATAATTTCATGCACGCATCTTTCATTTTTGTAGTTTTCATTAGAAATTACTGTGGGTGCGCCTCATGCTGCCACAAAACTTTGCCGCTCTAGATCTGTGGTGGCCACATTTGGCAGTGCCTCTGCCAATGGGCTAGCAAAACCACAAAACAAAATACTTGTTTTTCATTCTAGACTTGAGAGTTTACTGCTTTTAAGTTGTCCTGACGTCACCCTTGAAATGACTGTTAAAACTAAACTATGAGTTCATTGCATTTATTTTATATTCTTGGTTGTAATGAAATGGAATTGACTTTGCTTCAGTGTGAATTTTTTAAATAAAATAATATACATTTGTAATAATAATAATAAAAAGTTCAAATCAAATAAGCGTGCTGAAAAGTTTTTGTAAACATTGGCTTTGGGCTACCAAGAGGGAAAATATAGCCCACAAAATTGCAGTTGTAATTATATTCAGGATGTTTATGATATACACCACACAAAACAAAGCTTGCAAAACCTCAGAGTTGAAATTACAGCTTTTAAAATGCCCATGAGGATATTCATGGGTATGTGTCTATCAAAACAGAATGAAGCCTTATGGAAAACAATCAGTGGAGTGGTTCTCTTAGATTTTGCCCTCTGCTTAAAAGTACTCTGGCATACCACGCTGATGCCCTTCTTGAGATTCACTATTGCGTGACAATCCTGTACATGAGTCTGCTGGGGGGAAAAAAAAAAAAAGCTGGTTTACTGCATTTTAAAACTAAATATCCTCTTTTTCCTCCTGCTGGACCTTGGCGGATTTCAAGTGTTTCAGGTGGCAACGTGGAAAGCATGAGCTAGAGCATATCGGTGAGTTTTTAAAGTGGGGTTTTGTGTGCTTTGCTAGGTTGTGTGTTTCTGTTCCATCTAAACGTTGTTTCACAGATGAACAGTTAACTTCTTCAAAAAATGTCAGTTGTCTTCTCCATAACAGTTGCATGGGTAAGAATGGTTGGAATTTGCACTACCAATCACATTAAGAAAGAGGCTTCCATTTCTGATGTGCCTTTTGCACAAGGGGGAGAATAGAAGTGGCCTTTTGCCAAAAAGCTTAGTCTGCATCTCTGATACCTCATGGATAGAGAGCCGTTGCTTCAGCCTCAACGCAACCAGCATCCCCAGCTCTCTAACCCTCGTAGTTCTCTTTCTGCTTCTGCTGTCCTGTTTGTTGGTAGGATTCTGCATAGTCAGCAGCCTTGACTCAGATGTCCTTCTGAAAACGTCCTATATTGGCTCTGTCCCAGTCTTTGTTCTTCTGCAGCATCTCTCACTGTTTTTCCTACCTGGTCATGCACTTTACAGTCTAATCCAGCCTCATCATACTGACCTGAATTATGGTGTCATTTCTCTGTCGTGACAGCCAGACAGCTTGCATTTCACAGCCATTGAGAAAGTTGCAGAGTAGGTTGTTTATTAGTCTCTTGCTTTGACTTGTTGCTTCCTGCTTTGCATTACTGCCCTGGCTCTGCCATCTCTGTTGCTTTAGATGTAAAGCCGCTTTCTTCACTTGCACATCACGAGCCTGCTGTTACCCCATCTCTCTTACTCAGGTTATCTAAGTTATCTCCTGGTCTGATCATCCCACCAGGTCAACCTCTAAACCGCCCATTTTAGATTTCCAAAAAAGTATTTTTATGCTCTGTTTCCAATTGTCCATTGTTCCTGAAGACCTGCTGGATAAATCTCTGAAAAATTCCCTCCTAGGTGCCTTCTGCATCCCTCATTAAAACCCTTTGGCTTTGATGTCTACAGAAATTTAATGTTTTAAACTACTGGTGTGCTATGAGTCATACCTATTGTGTTAATGAAAACTGTCCCAGTGTTGCATTAAACACTCCAGTCTACCTGCATCCATCACCTTCTTGTACACCCATTACAAGCTGCCTGAGACAGCAACAGTCATTTTGTCCTGATACAGTAGCTTCACGACTGGCACTTGCAGGCATTCTGTGATGCAAATAATAATCACTGTAATGTCATGGTTTCTTACTACTGGATGATACGCAGTGGAGGTGTGAGGAGTAATTTCCATTTTCTGTTTGAACACAAGAAGCATCATATTGGTGCCAAGTATTGATTTGATCTGGCTAAAGATGGAACTTGAGCAAGCATTATTCAAATAGCCAGCAAAGGTTAATGATGGTTTACCTGTAATATTTTTTTAAGAGGTAGGTGCTGCTTTTTTACATTCCATACAACTTCATGCCCTTGTTTAAGATTGCAGAAAACCCAGAGCTTTGGTTTGTTTTGCTATTTTTATAGTAATATAGAAAAATATTATTGCATGATTACCATGTTTTTTTTCATTTGCAAGAAATATTTATTAGAAAAATAATTGTTTAAGTTAGATTAAAACCACCAGCAAAGTTATGAAAGATGTGTGCAAGTCATAGCTGAGCTGGTGGAATTGCTGTGGGAGTACCACAGTTGTTATGTAACAGATATCCAAGATAATCCAGAGTAGGTGTTTAAAAACATAATTATTATTATTATTATTTGAAGTCTGAAAGTAATGCCAACCCACCTAATAATTTTTATGTAATGTGCTTCCCTTGGAATACTGCTATAGGATTGGTTTTTCTAGCTTTTTATTATTGTATGGACTGAAACAGGCCATTTATGTGATTATTTTGTAGTGTGTTCTTGGAAGTATCTCGAAGAGGACAGAGAACATGAGAGTGTGTAATTTTTACGTGTACATTGCAGACATCGAACACATGGCTGGATGAAGTATTCAGCAATACATTCCTTTAGCTAAAATGTCTTTTCATGATGCTTAGTAAGAAGTTATGTGAAACTTCTAACTGGTGTTTGAAGTCATTGAAGAAAGGATATCTTTGCCCCAGTCCATTGTCAGAATGGGGTTTTGCTTTGCATGCACTAGCAGTAAATGTTATAAATAAATTAGTAAAGGAGAATCTGCATTATTCTTTAAACATGGCTTTTTAAAATAAGGAACAAAAAAATCAGGTAGTTGTTACTGAGTCTTGGATGTGACATGGTAGCCAGCAATAATGCATTTTATGTGATCTCCATCCCACAGATTAATCATGTGTCCTAAGTAATAAGAACCCCAATATGTGAAGCACTGAAGAAAGGAATTCTTCATACCTTTCATCAGCAGATGAAGTTTTAATTATGGACTAGATCCTACCAAATGATGTATGGCTCAGACGCCCTTTCCATGGCCTGCATTTGAGCCTACATTGGTAAGATTCTTCCCTACATCCACAAATAGAAAATCCTTGGGATGCTGCAGGGGGGAAGGAGGAGTCGAAGTGCACAGCCTTTTGATTTTGTAACGAAGTTTTAATGCTATCAAGTTTAGGTGTCTGAAGTTCTCCAGAACATGATGAACTTTTAAATACATTTAAGCATGTTTTTCTTAACATTTACATGGTTTAAAATTACTTTCTTCCCTAATGTGGGCAAGGTAGCACAGCCCTGCTCTGGAAAGATGACCTCTAACTCTGTATGCTTGACCTGGTCAGGGGCACCACTGTCAATTTGGAGTCTTGCAGACAATTTACACAAGTGGACACTGAACTTTAAGCTTAGGTCACAGAGGTCTATGGAAAAGCAATCAGCTTTTAAAAAAAAACTTACTTCCTTGACTGAAAAGTGAGCCAGAGAACTGCAAAATTAAGCTTAAAGGTTTGCTGCAAAAGGCTCCTGTAGTCCTCCAGTTTGACAGATAGTGCTATGAGATGATTGTAAATTGTCAGATCGTATTATTATTGCTAGGCTTCACAGTTCAGAAACATCTGTTGTTGGTATTGCCATTATCTAATATGGTGTAGAATGAATATTTTGCAAAATTATGATTTTCTGTTTTCAACCTATTTTAATTGTATGACTCGTTCATGCAGTGGTACAGAAGAAAGGAGGACAGTTTCCAAGAGCTTGGTTTTGGCAGTAAAACTCAGAACGTTAACTTGCTAACAAAGAGGAGCCAGAGGAGCTCAGGCTTCTCCCTTGCTGGTGTCCTTCTCTCACTGCAGCAGAGGAGATTCCAGCAGGCAGATCATATCATGGTGTTGTGTAGTAACTGCAGTTCTTGGGAAACATTTGAGTTTGAAAGAGAAATGTTTGTGTGGCATCACACCCGTAGAAGGTATACCTAGCGAGGCTGACAGGAGTGAGTCGCCTATACAAAATTCCCTGCACATAGCAAGCAGACTGACTCAATAATGTCAAGAAGTTTATAGACTTTGGTCTTACCCACCCATAAATGCATGAAAATGTGCATAGTTTATGGTTTCAAAATACTCCCCCTGGTAATAATGGAGCTTTTGTTTAAACATTTAAAAGTTTCTTGTAGCTTGCAGTATCCCACAAGCATAGAAATAAATCCCTACCCATTTAAGAAACAATGGGGACATCTACTAACACGCCCTGGTGGGTATGTCCCAACGGGGATTATCAAGAGTTGCTTCTACATCATGCTGCTGCTGGATGAAAGCTGGAAGTCCTCTGTGACTTTGAGACAGTCTGTTCTGGGAAACAGGAATGAATAACTCCTGTTATCATCCAGAGCAATATTAGAGCTGTTTAAGTGTATTTGAGTCATCTGAGATTGTGGTGTGTATTGCATTTGTACAGTAGCCGCATGCTTTCATCTCCAAGAACTCAATCTGGTACGATAACATTTACATATATTGTCTGTGGAGAAATGCTCAACTGTGGCTTGTTAATGTAAATCTTATAAAATACTTGTCAGTGGACTGTGTATGCTGGAGGACGTAAGAAACGACCTGCCAGCTAGATCAGAAGCAGGCATGTTCTTTCCCACCTAACGTGCCAAACTCGTATATCAGTCATAATGCGTCATGCTTTTATTAATACACAATGGTTGTGCTATTCCAAGACCGCCTTATCGCTGCAGCTTCTCGTGTATCAGAGCTGAGGTAATCCATTTGTATTCTACCTAGCTCCTTTGTGATGCGTTGCGTATGACTGTGGGGAGACCACAATTTACTGGTTTGTAATGCTGGGTAGTCTGTACGCTGCCTTGAAAATGAAATCAAAAGAGCACCATAGCAGTATTCAGTCTTGCCTTGGTGTGATGCCGGTGCATGCGACATGGCACACTTGTGGAGGGGACGGGGCAAGAGAGTGGCAGGGATCGATCCCTACTTCTGTGGGATCAGGGATGGTCTCTGGATATGCTACGTGTGGATGTCAAAACAAAACACACTTTTGCTTTTGGATTGCAGGATCTTGCCAGACAGGTGAACTCCTGCAGTATGCTCATTTAAATTATTAGGATATGTCCCAAGTTTGTTGAGGCCAGCATGGCTAATAAAACCATGTTGACATTGATAGTCATCTGTCACCTATTAAATTAAAAAAAAAAAAAAAGAATAACCAAGTTTCCTGTGTCTTGCTCCTGTCATGCACATATCCGAACGTGGAGCTAAGGAATAATTAATTTCCCAAATATGCAGTGAGAAAACAGGATACCCTGTGCAGCCAGAATAGCTATGCGTACTACATATAACAGTGCTGAGCGTTCATAGAGCAGGTTTCAGGTTTACACCGTGTACCGCAGCTTAGGGTGTTCGGGGCCAAACGTCCCCACCATGTAACAGGATCGCTTCCTTCAGCTGGGTGCGGGACCAGCTCCCAGCACCACAGCTGCTGGCGGGGAACGCGGTGACCTGAGCCAGACCCACCTCTTCCCGCCAGAACCATCCCTGCGATCTGTGCCCGGGGCAGCCCTGCGCGGGCCATGGCACCGGTCTGGTGTGGAGGTTTGCTACTGTGGGTGCTGGCAAACTACGGAGTGAGTCAGTCCTCTGAGAGGGTCTGGAAGCAGTGGGGTCAGCGCAGAGGTCCCCTCCTGGGTTGCAGCGGTGGTGATGAATGCAAGGGTGGGTGAATGCAACGCACCGTTGTGGGGCAGCTCCCACTGCGAGGCCCACGTGTGGAGATGGGAAAGGAGATTATCCATTCCCCAGGAGCACTGGGCCCACCTTACGCAAGCTGTCAGCACACGTGGCAGGCAGTGGGCGTCTTGGGAAGGTGCCAGAAGCACCTGGGGTGAGCTAGGAGAGGGTAGCACTGCTGCTGTGCTGCTGTTCTATCTGGGACAGAGAGGCTCTGGTGGTGGGGTCTGCTTTCTCAGACGCTTTACAAACATTGTGGCGCTTCAGAAAAAGTCTCTGGACACCCCCTGCCTGGAGCCTTATCACAATTCTCACCCTTGCAAATTAGAGCACAAGCAGCTAAAAGCGTGAAAAAGACTGGAGCCGGAAAGGAGGTGCCAGCCAGCGCAGCGATGGGCATGTTGCACACTGCCTCTCCTCCCCACGTGCTGTTCCCGAGGGCCTCCAGGCAGGAGAGGCAGAGGTGGAAGGTGCCACGTGAGGACCAGCTCACTCCTGACTGAAAAGGTGATGCAGTGAGTTGCCGCAGCTCCACGGCTGTGGGCCCACGGTACCCATCTTTCAACACCTTTTAGGCCCTGACGTTCTTGGAGAGGCTGATGAGTCCTGTGCGTGGGTGAGGGTAGGACTTTTGCAAGTTTTTTGAAGCTTGTCCTCCTGTTACTTTGGAGTGCCCTAGATCCAGACATTATTTTGCTGGATTTAAGGTCTGTCCTGCAGGAGGGTCACACAGTAGCTGACAGTTCAGTAGGTTTGGACGGATTTAGGGGGAGGTCTGATCCCATCTGATCTTTTCTTCCCCACTGTGTTCTCACCTGCTAGGGCTGCTGTAAGCTTTGGCTAAAATGCCCCTCTTCATACCAAGGCTCAGCTTTGCCCCCTTCACACAGACGCTCTCTTCCCCTGATGCCTGGCAGCCTGCACCTAAGGATGCCATTTTATGGCTAATGGTAGATGCATTCAAAAAAAAAGGAGGGTATTCAGAGAGCCCTGGGGTGGTTTGTTTCACTTTGCTTTTACTGCCAGGGAGGACATTCTGCTGCCAATGCTGCCTGGGACCTGTCTGACAGCTCTGGTGTCTGTCCATCAGGACATCTACTGTTACACCATGTATTTGAGAACATGGCCAGAGCCCTCTTGGGATTATTGTCTTCAAATTTTCTTACGTATTACACCGTTGTGGATGGAAGCATTGTGCATCTCATGGGAGGCTACTGAGGAATCTAGAAAGAAAAGGAAAATCCTACATGGGAGAGAGCCAGCCAGTTCAGCAGTATGGCAGACATCTCTGACATGAAGCTGGATCTTCTGCTTGGAGGACATGAGTTTTGCTGAGGAAACGTATCTCATTGACCTGCAAGTCAAATAGAAATGGCTGAAGGAAACTCAGATTCCTTGGCCATGACAAGCAAAAGAAAGTCTGCAAATGCTGTGCTCATGTGGGGCTCCTGCTCACCCCTCCAGATTAGGCAATGCATGGTCCATGCAAGCCCTCTGCCAGCAAGAAGCTGCTGCCTCCGTAAATCATCCGCTGAACTGGCAGCCTCGTCCTGCTGAGGGAGGAAGGGGAGGCAGCAGAGGGGCTGAAGCAAGAAGGGAGTCTCTGGTATTGCATTGCAGGGCTGCAGGTTGACTTGTTGCCTCAAATGGCAAGGAGAGGCCTGGCTGCCCCTCGTGCTCTGCAGAGAGGGACCCTTGGCACCCCACCAGCATCATCATCTTGGCCTCCTCCCTCTGCAGCCCTGCCTGCCTGCCCCAAAGTCCCAGGTGGCAGCTGCTTTGGAGGAAGACTACCAGCAAAAGACCTACACTGACTCAAATGACTTTCCTACTCTGGAAGAAGAGGACAAGAGCTGGACCTTTCTGGGAAAGCCCTTGAAAATGAACACTTTCGCTTCCCCCTGCAGATGGTGGCAGGGAATGAACACAGGGTCATTTAGGGAGGGTGTGAACGAACCCTGCCAGAGCCCATTAGAAGGACTGATGTCCTGGGAGTGGGAGAGAGGTGGAGGAGGCTGCCAGCCTCAGGGGGTGCTCTTTAATATTTCATTTATGATCTGTTGATTTGCATCTGGCTGGGGTTTGAGCCCACATGATTCACGTTCACACGGGTAGGTGGGAGTGGCTCCATTATTTTCTTTTGAATCACCCTACATTTCTCTGTCACCAGAACATGCTTCAACAGCCACGTGCGCGTGTGCCTGTGTGTATGTGCGTGTGAGAGAACCAGAGAGCCTGGTGGGAACGGGCTAGGCTGGCTTTGTCTCAGCTTGGTGGACTTGGCAGTGTTAGGTTTACAGTTGGACTGAATGATCTTAAAAGTCTTTTCCAACCTAAATGATTCTATGATAGAACCATGAGCAAGTGCCATCCTGCAGGAGTTTCTCCTGACATTTTTTTCATCAGGTTCTCCAGTGAGGGGTCAGGAACCACTTTTTGACTCCTCCACTGGGCTCTTGGAACACCTGTGTGCTTATTCTGCTTGCTGTGTAGCTGGGCAGTGTGAGCCTGCAGCATTCACTGCTGTTGGACCTCAGTGGTGGTGGGGTCATCACAGGCCTGTAGTTCCCACCCACTGTCCAGAGACACGTAGACCACAGTTTTCTTGCCTGTTGTATTATGAAGTGTAAAGGGTTAAGTCAGTTCTGACCTGTTTAATATAAAGAGTCTATCTAAAGCTAGCTATATGTGAGCAGGGCTGTGTTGGGCAGCAGCATCCTGGGAGGAGGATTTGGAGTCAGAAGACAGAATTATCATCTCACATCACTGTGTTTAGGGGAGCACAACTCCGAGGCAGTTGGGGGCACACCCAGGCCAGGAGAGATGTTCATGGTGTGGCTCACAGCAGCAATATGACAAGTGTTCACCAGAAGCTGCTCTGTGAAGCTGCTTGTCACAAAGTGCAACCCTCCCTCTCAGGAGGGTTGTTGAAAGCTCCAGAAGCAACCTGAACCTGGGAGCAAAGAGCCTGAAACCTCTCTGGGGCACTGCTATCCCAAAGGTGTAGGACCATCCCGTGGAGACAAGGTGTAGGGCTGCCCAGGGCTGGGCTGGGCTGCAGCAAGGTCAGGCATCGGGACAGTAGAGCTGTCACCGTCCCAACCCCCAGCTCTGCTTGGAGGAGTGCCCAGTGGGCCCTGCTGCAGGGGTGGTGGTTGTCCTGGCTCAGAGGAGCCAGTGCAGCCCACGGGGGAACATGTGTAGAAGATGAGAAGTATGGGGTAGCACGCACCCTGCACGGGCAGAGCTGGCCCCTCGAGGGCTGTGCCGTAGCTCCCGTCATGCTGGAAGAGGTGAGAAGCGCTGGGAGCACACCAGCCTGCATGGTGGGTGGGTGTGTGGACAAGGCAGAGGTGGCCAGGCTGGTGGATGCTGTGGTCAGCCGTGCCCCCGTGCACCAGCCAGCCCCTAGCAGTGCCAATGGGGGGGTGAAAACCCACTGGTTGTGCTGGTTAACCAAAGCCTGGGCTACGCACGCATCGCATCGGCAAGGGGAGAGCTGCAGTGAGAAACACCTCGCGCTGTGAGCGCCCAGGCCCTGTGCATCCCAGGTGCCAGAGCATGAATAATGTACAAGCTACTACGCTGCCCTTTGGCAACTGGCAAGATGTCAAGGTTTAACGCCGGCCGGCAACCAAGCACCACACAGCCACTTGCTCACTCCCCCTCACCCAGAGGGATGGGGAGGAGGGTCGGCAAAGAATGTAAAAGTCAAGGGTTGAGATAAGAACAATTTAACAGGTAAAGCAAAAGCCACGCACGCAAGCAAAGCAAAGCAAGGAATTCGTTCACCACTTCCCATGGGCAGGCAGGTGTTCGGCCATCCCCAGGAA
>JAVJGI010000062.1:65857791-65899442 GCA_035590275.1 Ibycter americanus
GACGCGGCGCGCTTGCACCCGCTGCGCCCCCGCCCACACAGGCGCCCTACACAGGCGGGCGCCGGCGCGGGTCTTCGCAGCGCGGTGCGCACCCCCTATACGGTCTTCCGTACGTATGCCGTGACCCGTGCATACACACTCGCACACTATGCACGCACATCTGTATCTGTGCCACGTTCCCATTTGCACCCGCACGCTACTCGTTCACACGCCGGCTCGCACACCCGTAGGCACCCTGCACATTCATAGGCGCTATGCGTGCGGTCGCGCGTTTTTATGCGTGTGCACTCTTAGACGCTTAATGCTCACACATTTCTTGCACCTGTGAGCGTGCACACGCACGCATACACGCAGAGCCCCAGGCCCTGGAGGAGCCAGGGCGCTTCAGGGGTGACAGGAGGGTGCAAGTAGTACATACAGGAGTATTGCGAGGCGCACAGACAGGCTGTTCCTGCGTAGGGGCACAGGCTTGCTGTGTGTGACAGATGGTGTGTTTTTACTGAGGCTGGGCTTACTGCATGTGATACATGGATATGGAGTATATGTACATATATTTATAGGCAAGGGATTATCTCTATGGTAAATAGCATGATGTGTGGTGGTGAGTTTTCTTCAGTGTAGTTTGTGGCTATGATGTGTGTGTAAACAGGCCTGGGTTGGTTACATGGGATGAACAGATGTGGTATGTGTGTGTGTGTATGCTTCTGTAGCTGTGGATGCAGGGCTGGTATATGAGACTACTTACAGCAGGTAATGGAGAAGAAATGTTTGGCAAGGAAATGAAATTTTAGAGGATATGGGGTGTAAGACTGAGGCACACATCCCACAGTGGGTTCTGTCCTGTACTTCCATGATGCTCTGATCAGTATGGATTTTGCAGGCACATACTCCTCAGAGCAGAAGTCTGGAATAGACCCACATGTCACAATTTGGCTGCAGGTTCAAGTTGTTGAATTGCGGTGATGCGCTTCCTGGCTGTCAGCCCTGGGCTAGCCTAACCCACAACACTGATCTCCTCTCAGGGGCAGGCAGGGGCAGCATTTTGAACACAGGGTGGGAGCTCTTTGCAATGGTGGAAGTGCATACCTGAACTCTACAGCAGAATACGCTCTTAATATCATGTGCAAGCAGTAGTGGTGGGTATCAATAGCCTCTGCAGATGGTTAGGATGGAAAGACGTTTTCTTTGCTTAACTGGGACCTGTGCTTAAATTACAGGTTTGTCTAAGCTGTGACTTACATGCATATCTATCTGAACAATACCTCATTCATTATCAGTTCTGGGTCAGCAACAAAAATACCTTGCTGTGTGTGAACTAGGAGAGAAATCCTAGCAGTCGGTTTATTTTGCTGTTGCTGTTCTGTCTTGTGTGCTCTTTGTGTAAAGCAGGCACTTGACACTGGTTACTGAAATAACACGGGAAGTAGTTATGCCGAACTACCGAATTGGGTTTCCTACTTGAGAACATTTATCAATACTTTAGATAAAGTCTTCACAACTACTTCTTGCAGTTAAAGGCAGAACAATTCTATGGTGATAACCTCACATCCAGGGGCAAGATTATTTGAGATGCAGTTCAATAGGAGTTGCTTTAGATTTAGGACCTTTGAGATGAACTGCGGACTACCAAAATTTGTGTAGTCATGTTAGACTTATGGCTGTTCAAGATTTCAAAGACTACATGCTAAAAGTGAGTATAATAGAGGCTTATGGTGGATGCAGCTATTTAAAAAACGTTGTAAAAACTTCTTTCTAGAATCACCTGATACTGCTAGATAAAATGATCATACTTTATATTAAAAATTCTTGACTAACTATGAAGATAGTTCTGATTAGTTTTATGCATCATCATGACACTGACAGATAACCGATCATTTCCTCAGTTCAAGCAATTCTTACAGGGCCCATATAACCTATGCACTACATGTAGATTCTGTAGATTTGCTACAGTTGGATTCTGAGCAATCCAAGCATGACTGTTAGTATTTTGAGACTTCTTTGATTTTATTAAAATCTGACAGATGCAGTAAAGAATGGCCAGCTGTTTGTGTGTATATAAATATATACATGGAGAGAGTATGTATGCATTATATATATATATGTAATATATATGATATGTATAGCTATATAAGAATCATTCATATACAGATAATATATAAACCTTTCACTTCAATTAAGACTGTGAATTTTGCAGAATTGGTGTTCACATGGATGCTAACAATATTCTGCTTTGCATTTGGGCTCTCCTTCAGAAGTCTCAGTGATGCTGTAGTTCTTACTGGCGTCTTGAGACATGCATGAACAACCATAAAAATGTAATGGCTTCTGTATCCTTCGCTGTTAAAGGAGGACTTGATGCCTGTCTTTGAAGTTGGGCACGGGTAGCATCTGTGGCCTATAAATTCAAGAAGGTTGTTTTAAACATTGTTCTTGAGTCTGGCTCTGGAGCGATCACTGCTCACTCTTGCAGAGGTGAATGAGAAAAAGAGTCCTGTCTGCCTCAAATGGCCTCATCTCTAATGAGCTGCCAGGCCTTAAAGCTCCCAATTTACCTGCCTTGAACGGTACCCTTCTCCCATGCAGCAGTTCCTGCCAGACTGTGCCTGTGGGCTCTCCCTCTCTGCCCCCTGCCCCTTCCCCAGCCCCTTTCTGCCCACCCAGTCCAGCTGCACAAACCCACCGAGGGGCCGTCAGGTAGGGAGGATATAGTCAGCCACTGGCCGTGGCTGGCAGGCCCCTGTACTGGGAAAGGGGAGACATGACCAACAGGCATTGAGGTCGGTAGCACAGTGTGTGCGTAGCGGGGAGGCACGCCTTAGGAGCTGGCTGGCTGGCTCCCGCTGCGTGCACATCTAGTTTCCAGGTAAACTAAAGAACTTTTAATAACTTTAATGACTTTAATCCACCAGCAGGACACAGAACTTTCTTACCTGGTTGCTGCTGAGAAACAGGCTATGTGTTTTGCAGCTGTGATCCACTCCATGACAAAGTGCTGAACAGAGACATGATCTAATCAGGAATAGCTGTCTAGAGAGGAATCTGGCAAGGTACCTCTTATCCTAAGTGTGGATGTGAGTAAGGATTTGATTTCCCAGCTGGAATGTCTGGTAGCTATGAGATGCAGCTTACATGGTATGTAGCGTTTTCCCTGTGATTTACAGTTTTCAAATCTTGGCTTATGCTTAGCTAAAAGCAGGCGGTGAAAATTGTCAGGGAGAGGGGGGCAGATTGGGTGTTTTTTTCCTATTTCCAGGTGTTATAATGAAGTATTTCCAGAATCTTTTACAAGGTTGGCTGTTCTGTTAAAAAATTCTGTCTTTTACAAAGTTGAGTGGGTTACCCAGGTTTTCAAATGTTGATTTTATGAATAATGTATTTACTAGCAGTTAGACTATCTAATAAATTAACAATGACTGCTCTTTATCTTTGCTGAAATGTTTGTGTATTTGTTCAGTTTTTAACATCTTTAAATTGTTATCTTACATTAACTTGTTGCCTGGTTAGTGAAGTTGCTACAATTTGGACTTTAGAAGCAACCAGTACAAGGGTTAGTAATGGCTGCTGTGAGGGGGAGAGAAGCAGGACAGGCTGCCTGTTTGGATAGGGTGCTCACCTGTTGCAGCCAAACATGGTGTTTAGTAGAGATTAATAACACTTACCAACAGTTTCAACATTTTCTGTTAATTTCCATGGAACTTTTCTGGTGTTCATAAATAGACCAGAGACAATGCTTAGCTTGTAAAAAAAATAAAAGACTTGACTTTTGTAGAGATTCTTTCAGTGGACTCTTGTAATGCAGACTCTGCCGGTTAGTGCCACAGTAGCAATATTTGAACGCAGTGCTAATGCCATTTGTCTTCTCCCTACCTTGTAGGGCTCTTGGTTCACTTCTAAAGTCCTACACCAAATGATCTTTTCACATCCCAGAATGTTTCCAGGCTCCTATTTTGATGCTGATGCCCTTATCCTCTCTCTTGTTTCAAAGCTCACAGCTCTTGTGATCAAATTACATCTTCTGCAAATTGTGATGTGTATATGTTACTTCCAGGAATTCTTGGGTTTGTATCAAATAACAGAGTCCCAAGTATCTCAAAGATTGTGTTTACCATTTCTTTTCACAAAAAGAAAATAAGAATACTTTCAAGCAATGATTTTTCAAACTTAGATATTTTACAGATGTCTTGAAAGGTTCTTCCCCAACAAAAATACATTTTTCAACTGGAGAAGTGTACTTGCTGGACATGCAAAGAAATTTGTTTTCCTTTTCCAAGTTAGTATGGAGAAACAGGCAATCCTCTTCAGCTTTTGAACAGATGATTAGCTTTAACTTAGAAAATGGAAACATTACAAGCTTCTTCTGAAATACTAATATATTTAGTGTTTAGCACATCCTACACAAAATTAATATTTTTAAATAATATAATGTGAATTTCTGTTTAAGCTTTGCGCACTTTCCTGAAGATAAGCAAAATACTGTGGTCTAGAGCTTGTTCTAAAAAAAAATATTTTTCCCCATATACAAGCTACTTTATACAGTGGAAAAATTTGTCACGTATCTGTCATTCAGTTTTCAAAATGTATCAGTGGACAGCTGTTTGTGTTTACTGGAATGTGCCAGACAGAAGAATCTCAAATATAAGTCCTCCTTTGGCTCCTAGTCAGGGGTGGTGTTTGACAGAAACACTTGATAAATGTTCTTCAACTTTATAACTATGCTATATTATAAAATCTGAGTCAGCTTGTGCTCATCTCAGATGTTCATATGATAAAATAAGTGGACTTGGCTCCATTTCATTTTTTTCCCCTTTTTTGGAAGCGGGGGGGCATGTCAGGATATTTTGCAAAGACTGCTTGATCCTGTTGGTTGAATGGCATCATAATAGCCTCGGAGAAGCGAGACAAGCCATGTGTTTTCACAGAACAGACTGTATCAGCTTAAACAAAGATCTTATTATCTATGCCTGACTAGGCAAAAGTAGAAATACTCTCAAGACTCAGAACCAAAGTTGGGTACTGGCAAGTGCTCCTGGATAATGGTGGCAACACATTAGCAGTGTGGTCTGCAAGAGGTACTAACAGTATTTGCTGGGATCCAGGTCATATTGGAGGCAGTCTAATGCTGGATCTGTATAGACAAAAGTGTACTGCATCAGAATGTGCTGGCAACCTCACCCTGCCTGTTTCTGGATGGAAAAAGTAGATTATAATGATAGAATTAGATTAAGAAGTAATTACACTAATAGAAAAATAACTAAATAAAACCAGGATGAAATGGCACGTACTATCCATTACTTCTTCAAGGCTTAAACCTCCAGTACGAGCAACACTCAAACTTCAAGCTAGTTAAATCGGTTACAATTTGTAAACCAGCTGCTGAGATTCCAACTGCACCCTTGAAATGTTGGCAACCCCCCAGGGTGGCTTCTAGGCAAAGTTGTAGCATGGACATAGTTATGGCAACATGAGGCAGTTATCACACACATCAAGGATGATCAGCTGTTTCATCCCAGAATATTATGGTGTGAATGAAAATGAAATACTAAGGCACTGCACAGTTTTTTCCCTGTAATGCAATGCCTGGGACTGGGATATCACTCCTACAAAAGCTCTGTCAATAATTTTCTCATAACGGTAATGATTTTCAGAAGTACTAAGCTATCTCAAAGTTGGAAGGAAATATTATATAAAAGGGCTTACTCATGGAAAGTTTGACCAGTTTGTTGCATGAAGTGAAGTAATACAAGTGGAAAACAGCATTAAATTTAGAGAATTTTTCTAATGCCCCAGAAGCCTTCAGTAAATGCTGTGGAAATTTCTGTGCTACCATTTTGCTATACACAGCAAGAACGGAACTGAGATACGTACACAGCTGACATTTTATTTAAGGTAGCTTGAGGCATGAAGCTATAGCAGCTGAGCAAGAACATGAGATTCTCAACTTCTCAGAAATATGGAAAAAACAGCAAGACATAGAAAATACTAAATGAGGTAGCTAAGTCTCAGTTGCAAGGCCAAGACTGGAAAAAGTGTGATTTCAAACTGTACAAGACAGAGATTTACAAGTGCTAATAATGATGGTTGATCTGTCAGATTGTCCATATACTTCAAAAGAAATCTCAGCCATCTTTGAAAAATGCTGAAATTACCTAGAGAGCTAATGTACACCTTAACATCATACATTGGCAGCCAAACTATAATGCTCACCTCACTCAGAGCAAATGTTCTCTGAAAATCACACGCAATGAAAATGTGGTTTGAGGAATCTATAAGCACCATCCATTGGATCATGGACTGAACCCTTTCCTCAGGGAGATGTTTTCATTAAGAGGTGAAGTTGTGTTTCCTCCTGCTATTATTTGGAGGCGTTACTATTAGGCATCAGAGGTGCAGCCTCAGCAGTGGTGCTGAGGCAGGAATACAGGAAAAACCCTGGAGAATAGATGGAAAAGGCCTGTAAAGCAGCGGGAAGTAGGAATTAAGTGCCAAAAAGGTGCTTTGAAGAACTGGAAATAATTTGCTACTCTGTGAAGAGCAGTCAGCAGCACACTTTGGATGGAGCTCAGTGCGATTTGAATGGGTTGTATCCATGATGGCCTGGGCTTTTCCAGTCATATTGCGACTTCTTTCTCCTCTCTAAGTTGTGAAAGAGATTTGGAAGTATCTAAGTTCCTACCTGATACATCTGTGTAAGTCTGTGCTAGCTGTATGGGGAAATCAGCTGTCCAAATTGAGGCACTAGTGGGCTAGTCTCACGGACTTTACAAGCCTATAGTATAAACTTCAGACATCTGCGTTAGTCACCTTGTCAAGGGGGAGAATTAGATCCTTCAAGGGCATGATCCATCTGTCTTATTTTCAGTGAGTCATTTAAGACAAGGTAAGTGGTGGTGGTGGTGGTTCATCTGTGGTTCCTCACTGCCTGAAAAGAGGGTCTAGATAAGTAGTATAGATGTATATGGATTGCATACTGTATACAGTATATTGCATCCAAGTATACAGTATACATGCAGATTCATTACTTTAAACCTAAATTAACTATTTGTGTACAGTATATATGCAGAATCTTTACTTTAAACCTAAGTTAAATATTTGAGGCTGAACTAGAAGGCTGGGACGTGGGAAATGCTCTGGCAGGACACTTTCTGTGTCACGTTAGCCAGCATCTCAAGACAACGTGAGGCAGATACCAAGATCGCTCTGCTGTCAGACATCAAAAAACCTGTCACGTATGCAACAATACGACTGTTACAATGCTTGTTACCTTGTTGGCTTTCCATCAGCTATCTTTGCTGTCAGTTCCTTGAATACAGGTAATTCCAGGAAGGATTGATTTAGGTGAACTTTGAATGGACAGATCAGAGAAATAAGAGAGAGATCAAGGCTGTTCTGAAAACATGGAAATCCCAAAGGTATGGAAAGTGAGGGAATAAAACCTGCAACTTTCTGAGAAGGAAAAAGGAATGTTAACGCAATCATTTAGAACTTAAGAAGTAGGCAAAAATACATTTTTTTAGCCTTTAAATTGCAGGCATAGATCTTTGTGTCCTTGATGAAAAATTGGAAGACATTAGAGGAGGCCCAGAGGAGGGCCACGAAGATGATCAGAGGGCTGGAGCGCCTCTCCTATGAGGACATGCTGGGAGAGTTGGGGTTGTTCAGCCTGAGAAAGGGAAGGCTCTGGGGACACCTCATAGCGGCCTTTCAATACTTAAAGGGAGCCTATAAGAAAGATGGGGACAGACATTTTAGTAGGGCCTGTAGTGATAGGACAAGGGGTAATGGTTTTAAACTGAAAGAGGGTAGATTTAGGTTAGCTATTAGGAAGAAATTCTTTACTGTGAGGGTATTGAGGCACTGGCACAGGTTGCCCAGAGAAGCTGTGGATGCCTCATCCCCAGAAGTGTTCAAGGCCAGGCTGGATGGGGCTTTGAGCAACCTGGTCTAGTGGAAGGTGTCCCTGCCCATGGCAGGGGCCTGGATGTAGATGATCTTTAAGGTCTCTTCCAACCCAAACCATTCTATGATTACTAATAATATTCATTTAGCCCTTGTTCTATGAATAATTATTACCATTTCAATGATGTAATATTTCATTTGATGGATGTGTGTCTAGTGCTAGAGAGAAAGTCAAATACAAAAGGTAAAACATGAGCAATAATAGATAAGCAATATCTGAAGGTGTTCTCTGACACAAAGCCATTTGATATATGGTGAAATTGTAGTGATGACACCACATTTAATTTAAATAATTTATATTAATGGCTTATATTCCAGAACAAATTATTGATTGGATTTTTTTCCTGCATCTTTGGAACTAGTGTAAGTTAGCAGAGCTGGGAAATACCATAAACTTCTTATAGCTCCACCCTTCTGAGAACGAGAATTTGTTTTAGTCCCAGGGTCAGAGCAACTGGGACCTCATCTCCCTTACAGTTGTATTTTAGGCTTTTTGGAGAACTGTTGTCCTTTGTAGATCAGTGTAGCCAAGCTCAGTTCTGTCTCATGCATTGAAAACAGAGAGGGAAGTTGGTACAAAAATAGATTTATGTAGAAGAATCCTGGATAGTCTGAGCAGAATCCCGCTGCTTTATTTATGTAAGATTAGAAAACAGCATTATTCTGGATTATTCCCTTGTATGAATTACTGTAAGAGAAAGACTCAAGAAAAGAACCTGACAGTACAGTGGAAGTATAAGCAGGTAGAATAGCATTACAGAATATATTTACTAAGAGGTCAAAGTGCATTCTTAGCCTTGGGAACAGTCAAATCTGTAATTTGCATTTCTTTGTTTTTAATGTAAATTACTTCCAATTTTAACAGTTTAAAGAGAAAGGCAATAGCATCGTCTTCCTTGAATGACAGGAAATGGAAAGGTTGCTTTTCATTAAGAAATCAAGAACAATTTAGAATAACTGAGCCTGTTGGTCACAGAAGAGACAAATGACAAATAAAAATAATGAAAATGTATTTTCTTTGGGAAGATCGATAATGGTGTTAAGATTTTGACTTGTCTTCTTTAGAGAGCATATAGAAAAGCTCTTTGTCTAGTTAAAATCAAAGGCAGTTATGTCAAATATCCAAGTTCTATTAAATCAACTTTCGACATTTCATACTATTTTATATACTCTACAATGTGTAAATCTCTCAGAGGAGAGAAAAAAGAAATATTTTTTTTGTCCTGTGAAGACACAGGCTAGCCAAACCAATACCCAAGACTGAAACTGGTAGGGGTTATAAATAAACAAAAATTGGACAGAAGTTCATGACCAGGCTGCTAATCAAAACAAAATAAACTGAAAAGCTCTCCAGTGGAATTTAATCATTTAATACAGTCTTATCATTGGGCAGATTCCCATGACCGTTTGGGGAGGAGGGGTTGAGGACTTCTAGGCAAAGAGTGGGTTACACATCTGCAATGAAGAGGAACAGTTTGGAGGGAAGGTGAGCTACGAACCTGCAAAAGAAGCTGAAAGTTGTCTTGTGCTCAATAGCATTCTTTTATGTGCGTTTAGAGATAACCTGCTTTGCCTTGGAGAAGATAGCCTGTCAGGGATACTAGCCTGGCCGAGCAGGAACATGGATGGGACAGACTAGCTGAACTTGCAAGAGCCTCTGAACAGCCCTTGCAAGAGCTGATGAACTATTGGTGGATCATCAGTGTAGACTCCTGAAAAGAGTGAAAGAAGGGAGCTATGTCTTACTCCTCTTTGGTGTCCTAACTGATCTTTAACAAAAGTCTGTAGAAGTTACAAGCTACTCTGTTACACAAAGAGAGAAAAGCTGTTGGTGTGGAGGGTGTTTTCCTTTTGAATGTAGAATGTAGCTGCTAAATACGGATGTGCAAACCCAAGTTTAATAGAAGACAAGACTTTGACCATACCAGACTGTGCATTAAATCGAATCTCTTTCTTCAAGCTGTAGAACTGAAGAATTACAAGTGTAGAATTCATTACAGGTAGAATTGCAAATAGCTGTGTTCTCTTTGGCAGCAAAGAATCTCTGGCTGAAACTGAGTTACTTTTCCTAAAGTGATACCTTGATTTACATGTTGACTTTGTCCCAAAGTTTAGAAGACGGTATTATCTGACACTTACTTCCCTAAATGTACTATTTTTTAAAGTGATAATTACTTACTTTTTTTAAGTGAAATATTCCTAAAAAGCTAATAGGACAAAGCTGTCTGCTTAAGCTTTCCTGTTTTGCTGTTGATGAAGAGTCACTGTGGTGAAAGTCAGAATTAACAAAAGGACATTGTAAGAGTTGCAAATGGAGCCAGGGAGAGTAAAATGACCCATTATCCAGGTGATACAATGCTTTACGTAGCCCATAGAAATAGACCAGATCATTGTAATCATATTTGAGGATGCAAAAGTAATGCTAGGGATAAAATTATTGCTTATATTAAGGAAGAAAGAAACAACAGAACAACCCCAAATTCCATGACATTTCTGTCAAATATTTACAGAAATGGTGTAAACATAATTTGATCCACAGAGCTAATATTCCTTATTATTTCTAATTGAAAACTTGGAAGATACTAGTATGTGCAGAAATGGTTACAGATGTTTGCTAGGAAAATGATGTCCAGTATTCTTAAATTAATTATGCAGAT
Organism: Ibycter americanus; assembly: GCA_035590275.1. Lineage (NCBI taxonomy): Eukaryota > Metazoa > Chordata > Aves > Falconiformes > Falconidae > Ibycter > Ibycter americanus. The sequence goes on from JAVJGI010000062.1 coordinate 65,868,405, forward strand.
TTCTTACTTGTTTTACCTTTTCCCATGAGAACTTCCAAAAACCTGTAAGAATGAGAAATTTTACAATCATTTTCCAAGCAAGGAGGAATTATATTTCCGATATAGAAATTTAAAGCCTTGGGTAGTATGCTTAACAATATGTGTGGCATGGCATGAAGAGAGTTTATGTAGACCTCAGACTGAAAATGAGCTGTCTGCATCCAAATCTTCTTAGGTGTTACTATGAATAGGAAACAAAACGTTCTTAAAAAACATTATGACAATCGTAAGACCTAATTATTTTGCAAAATAGTCTTTGAAGAATAGATTGCTAGTTGCTTCAGAATAGACAGTTTTCACCATTGTGAAGTACGCATTCAATCCATGTATTGGTACCTTCAGCTATACCAGATTCAGAGTTTTGCAATAGAAATATTTAAATAGAATAACAAATATGTAAGAACATAATTCATATGAAAACCAATTAGTTTTATTTCAGGATTACAGACAGGGGGGGAAAAAAAAAGGTAAACTAAATCTAAACTTCCATAGTTTGAACAAAGTTAATGCAACATGTCATCAAGGTAAACAGTAGAAAATATCTGATTTCCTAAATGGGAAAGGAAGAATGAAATACAACAGTTTATACATTAAGTACTGCCTATGTCTATAATTAAATGGAATCTCAATAAAAACATGTAAATTCTATTAGACACTTTACAGATTATGATGTGAAATTAATTGCTTACATAAGCTGATAGAAACACTGCAGTGTGGAAGAGAATTGAATACCCAATTTGGATTTGTCCCCAAAAAAGAGGCTGACCAAAAGAAAGCAGTGTTACCAAAGATGCTGGAATTGAGTTTTCCCTGTGAGAAGTAATGCTAGTAATATATCATGCAGACAGAGTACATGCTAATTTTCTAAATGGTTGATGTTTAAAATGCTTTTGCTGGAATGGGAACATCCAAGTATAGAGACTGAAGTGTTACTACTCTTCAAGTATAACCACTCTGCCGTGTTTAGCACTGATCCAAATAATTCCAAAACAAACCTAAATAACTTAAAAACTGCATGATCATGTTCTTTTTTAATTAAATTACCTGGTATATACCCTTGACACAGGTAAAGCAGAAAGGACAAGTGGATAACTAGAATGAAGTAGACTGACTCCAGCTTTGCCACTGGAAGGTGTTGGAATTGCTGTTGCAGTTGCATCCATTGTTCCCGTTACGCTTGCTGCTCCACTGGTACCTGCTGTAGCCCCAGTTGGAGCTGTGACCTCAGGTTCAAGGACTGCTTTACTAGTACTTGTATGGGTGCAAATGTACCAAAATTCGAAAAATTTATTTCATACTGATTTTGATATTTAAAAAAACAGGCTGACCAGAAGAAAGGTAGAAATTAATGTGCACCATTTAATGTTTGACCATTGGTTTTAGTGATAATTTTAAATATCCACTTCTTTTCTCCCTATTGTTGCTTTATTTCTACTAGTTATAAGATAGATACTATAAATATGTGAAGGAGAAAAACTGCATTTTCTCCTTGCAGCAAGCAAGCCAGAAGTTTGTTTGGCATTTTATGCAGGCAGGCCTTGTAGATCTCTCTCTTCACTAGATAATCCATCTGTAGATGGATCCCTCCATGGCAGGTTACATAGCATTTATCTTCCTTTCACCTAAGAAGCCTAGAGTATGGTGCAAGAGCTGTGCTAACCTCTAATGTTGCCAAACTGTTGCAAGTCCATTGTTGACTTCTCCAGATCCCTTGTAGTTCACACATGCAGAAAAGCTTGTGGATATAGCCCCAGCAACAAAATAGTTACCACTCCCAGTGATGTGTTCCCCCTCAACCAGAAGTTACTTTCACAGTAAAGTCAGTAGTGGAATATGTGTGTGTAGCTTGGTTGCTTGAGGGCAAATCCAGAGCCTTTGTGTCTAGGCCAGTTCCACTGTCAGTTGAACCAGGAGGCTGGGCATTGTGCTGAACTGGCTGAGCAGTGAACATACTGTCCTGGCTGGCTCTCCCCGGGGGCAGTAATCCTTGGCAGAGCAGCAGCAAGAAACATTGAGGCATCTTCAATGGCAGCTGCCCTTTCTGCTGTGTGTGGCTGCCCACAGATGAAAGCTATGCTGCTAAACTGTTGAAAACCATTAATGTTTATCAACTGGATTATTTAGTCACAACTGATGACAGAAACCTAATGTGCCTGACTTAGTGAAAACCAAAGAACTGTGCCATTAATGGGGGGGGAGTATTTAAAAAGTATGGTCCCTAATTCTGTAGCACTAATTCTTGATTTTTACAGTGATGTTGCTTTCTTCATCTAAGCTGTTATACCAAATGTGCAGTAATGAGCAGCCAACTTATTTTTCTTCTTGACCCTGATGAACAAATGCTGAGCTTGTCTTAATCAAAGGGAAACATGCATAAGTTTAATGGGATAGAAGTGTTACAATTCTTCAGACAGTCAGTTCTAAACAACCCTAAGAATTATTTGGTAAGTGTCTGTTGTTTGGTGACTGCATGTTGATGCACACATTGTCACCAGTGATGATACATAGTTCCTGGGGCCTTTCTGATCCCTATAGACTTTCTTATTCCTGTTGCATCTGTGCTGTTGGTACATTTAAACTGGATATCCAACACAGCATCTGCTGCCTCTGAAAATAAATTCTGGAAATAACCGCCTTGCTGATGTGGGCTGAGACCAAGTCTTAGCATAGTTTAAACTGCCCTTAGGAGGGAAGAAAGTTTACTCTTGACACTTTTAATAAGTCAAATAAGGCCATGTCTGTTGTATATTTAAGGCTGCTTCCAAATCTGCATCTTTGTACCATAGCAAAAATACTGCTCTTAGGTCTCATTCAGCTCCTTTCCTCTCAAAAAAATAAATGTTTAAGTGCGAATGCATCACAGCTTTTTGGTTTAGAGTAGAAAGAATGCTGAATGGCTTTTCTCACATTAAAAAAACCCAGCCAGGGTGGAATACAGAGGTGAAAGTTGTTACTAAACACGAATTCTTTTAGAAATAGTAAATATCTGGAAATTTCTTTCCACTGAAGCCATCCTGTTGAGTCTACACAGCACAACAAAAACATACTGTGTTTTCTGACTAAGCAATTTGCTAAAAACCTGGTTGAAAAGACAAACAGTAAAAATAGCTCTTGTAAAGCCTGTGGAATAGCACAAATCTTTTGCTAATCACAGAACAGCCTTGTGACTCTACCCTACACTAAAAGAATTTTTACATTTTTATATTACTTTTGATGAGTATCTAGTAATTTCCCCTTTCCTCTCTTTGATGAACAGACAAGGAAACAAACATTATCAGAAACATACTTTATTTAACACAAAATTAGTGTCTCACCGAGTTTTGGCCCTGCTATACACTGCAATAACTGACAGTAGTAAAAGTACTTGGAGGCTGGGGATTTATTCTCTAACATACATGCGACAATGTCCATTTTAGGTATTTTTGCATGCCAGATGTAGCACTTTTCAAATAGAGTGGTGCTGACTATTTGCATGGATGCAGTATCAGTTGGATCAAGCAACTAATCTGGCTTGATTTATTATTTTTATTCATCTATTTTGACTTTTTTTAAAAAGTTAGATCCATTTCCCAGATAAAATTCACAGCGGTCCCACAAAAAGTACTACCACAGCTGAGGGTAGAGTGCACTATGTCTCAGGGGAAGAGTAAACAGTGGGAAAGGAGAAGGGAGGAAATATCTCAGAGATCTTAGAGTGACAGTGTCACAGAGATGTTGTGTCATGAGACTACAGCCAGAATGACAGTGGTCTGAGATCTAGTTCATTATCTTTATGGAAGAATATTTCTTCAGGTACTGACATTATGATACTATCAGTTGCTTTTCTTACTGGTGAGATCTTAAAACTTGTGCAGAGGAGTTAGAAAATTTAGAAGTCTTTTTTACTATAAGCTGTAAACTGAGGAAAGAGTAACTGGGAAGAAATTTGATGGAAATATTTTAAGAAAGACTGCAACATTTTCATGTTGGGTCTTGCTCAAGCTTTTGTGAAGACAGTTTTATGCTCAATTTGACTTCTGGCATTCATTAAGCATCTCTATACTAGAGCAGTAACCTACAAAGTCTTCTTGACTTCTATATTTGACACTCCTGGCAAGAGTGACGAAATGTACTTGCCAAACAATTATCTCCCATGGCATGTCACTGAAGAGATGGAAAAACACTGGGAGAGATTATCATACCTTTTAGGACAGTCATCGTGATCGTGTTCACAGATCTTAAAAAATGCAAAAAGCGTGTTTTTAAAAAGAAAAAAAAGTAAAATAGGTTATTAAAAACTACTGTTTGCAACAATATGTTATATAATCTGATGTGTGCTTTTGAAGATAACTGACATATAAAATACCCTTGCCAAAAGCTGCTCTTTTTGAGATCAGTCCAGGAAAATAGATCACAGATTTTGCTTTCTTTTGGTGAATTTCAAGCGTATTTATTGCTACAGCAACAATGTTTTCTTACTATTTGGTGCATGAGCAGCAGTATTTCTTTATTCAGGGTAATTTAACTTTTGAAATGGAGTTTGGTGAGGTTGCTATAAGGATTATATTATGTTTGCCTGCAATAGAGAGATTTAAGCGTAGTAATAAAGGAGTTTCTTATCAATCCGGTGTTCTTAAATAAAGAATTTGGGAAAAAAGTTAATAATTTACAAGTAGGTAGGTAGCAAGGACAGCACAGACTTTAAGCTGCACCTCAGGGTCAGTGAAGTGTTTGACCTGTATACTTTCTGGTGTGACCTCCTGCTCCAGCACAGCCTGCTGCAGGGGCTGCTCCAGGCTTCCCGAGCAGGAGCAGCAGTGGTCCACCAGCACCAAGTCCTCCCACAAAGAGGAGAAGCTGCTCAGCTGTCAAGTGAGCATGGGCCAAGAAGCAGCCCCAGGGTTTTAAGATTGGGAAGAGCACTGACATGGCCACAGCAAGAGGGCTGAGATAAAACTCATGCACCCAAAGGTCCAAAGGGAGGGATCCCAGGGTAGCAATAGAGCAGGCAGCAGCTTTATGTTCTTGTCGCTCAGCACCGTCTGCTGCTGCAACCTCTGTTCCAGCAAACCTGTGTCTACCACGAGGCTGGGCCTGTGTCTGTCTCTGTCCCTTTTCAATCTTCAGCTGTTCTGGAAGGCAGAGTTCAATGCATCTATAGTATTCTCCCATGCCAAGTATCATCCTTCCTGCATACATTTTATGCTTTCTATATGTTGTCACTAATGGCCTAATTAAATCCTTTTTGGTAACTATGCAAGTTAACAAATTTCCTGACCTCTGTGCAACTGGTCTTTCTAGAAGAAAAGCTCTTTCTACCCACAGGAGATTCTCAGCAACTCATAAGGTTGGGCTTTTCAATCTAGCATCAGTCGTGATGCTGTTACAACACTACTGTAGTTGGCAATGAATTTTGCCTTCATAGCAAAAGAGGGCTTTCAGGATATTTTTTGTGTGTTTTTTATATATATATACAGAGAGAGGCTGAGCCAGCCCATTGTGGAATTTTACTGGAGAGAGCAGTAGATAGTTTATACAGGCAGGGGAGCAGCCTGTTAGTGTGGTGTGGGATGCCTTCAGCCACTGGTGCTGCCAAACACTTATCTAACTTCACATCAGGCCTTATTCTCCCCTATTCCTGCTCCACGGCTTTTTTATTGAGCAGTTAGAGGTTAAAACAACAACATGGCCATTTTGCTGCAAAAACATGCTTTCCTGTTCTTAGACAAAGTCATAAATAGCATAAATTATGTCTATTAATGTATGTCTGGCATTCTGTTTGACTTCTTGTGTTTGCTTAGTGTAGATGCTGCAAATTGGGTAACAAAAATAGTGATAATACAGAGTCGATTTCTTTGTTGGAACTGAATAAGATCTTCATAACATTGAAAATGGAAGAACGTTTTCATAAGAATCAGTTCTAGTTCTAAGTTAAACCGTTGAAAGATGGGTGAAATATGGCACGACACAGATATTTCTTTAAAATAAACCCTTTATTGCTTTTTATAGAGGTGGAAACTGTTCTGTAGAACACAAAAAAATGAGGAAAGGATAAGGGACTAATTTATATAGGTTTAGAAAGTAGTTGGAGGGGGATAACTAAGAATTCTGTGCAACAAAGTGATAAAAGACAAGGAAGATTTATTCAAGGTTGCACAAGGATGTTTTATAAGCTGCTGATAGTTTTACACTGGAAAAGGGGACATCAAGATTAGATTTAATGAGAAACTTTCCAACAGAAAGATTTGACAGTGGAGCAGTCTGTCAAAATGGTTATTGAAGTATGATCACAAGAAGTTCAGGAAAAGATAAGATAAAACTCCCAAGGGAGCAGTTAGTGCAGAGATTAGCTAGACCTGATGCAAGTCATAGCCCTGGTGCTCTTGGGATTTGGTTTTTTAAAAAATAATGTAGTGCATTGGTTCGTACCATCTTCTCAGTCTGTATCCTTACAAGTTGTTATCTTTTTTCAAGCCTCTCAAACAAGAAAGGGCATAAATACATTTTTCCTGCTCACTCTTACTGGGTAGAAGAGAAATTATGAACCTGATATTTCTTGTGCTGTGAGACCTAATTAGGAAACTCAAGAAGAATGTGTGGGAGTTTGAAATTATTTCATTCTTCCTGTCTGGGAAATACCAACTGGGCTATCTGACACTGCACTTTCCTGATGAATAATGACAGATACTGCAAATACTGGGGATCCTGGTTCCAAGTATGCCACCTTTTATTAGCTGGTAAAAGATGTAACTGCACAGCTTCTAGGGATTTAATTTGCTAATTTGCTAGAGGTCTTCTGGTCCTGATGTCAGTCATTCTGCATACTGCAACAATAGCCCAAGTTGTTGAATTTGGTCTTGCTCTCCTATTTTTAAAATGAGTTTGTGTCTTTTGATGGGAACAGTTAAAATGAAATTAGAGAAGAGCTAAAAAATGTTGTTGACCGTATTTGTCTGCATTAGTAGGGTGACAAAGGTTACATTTTGGAGTAACCTTTGCTTTTTTGTCATCCAAGGTAGCCCAAAAGCCTTTCCAGAGCCATTTTAGCCTTGCTTTGATTTACGGCTAGCTACTTAGTCCTCAAGAAGCTGTTCTGTTGAGGGGGGATTGATAGACTTAAGGCATGCTGTGGTTAAGTTCAGTTTCTCTTGACCATATCTCTCACAAGGTTTGTTGGGAAAGAGCAGCAAGGCACCTGTGTGAGGATTGCCTTGCAATGTCTTCAAGAGGGAAGTGGAGCCAGCTTTCGAGCTGCCATGGTGGGTTTAGCAATTCAACCCTCTCCTCAGACTGCTATTGGAAAGTCAACAGAACTGTTGTCAAGAGAAAGGGGGATAAAAAGTGCTGCATCTGAACAGCAACAGTGCTATTGGAAAGGCAGGATAGGCAACTGGGTTTACATTTACCAAGGAAAGAAATGAGAATCACAAGATAAAAGGCAGAGGAGAATGGTGATGATGAATGGAGTTAGGTTGTACAAGAGAACTGTTTAATTGGAAAGGTTAATTGGACATGAAGGCAATGTATCCAACAAATTCTGTTTAAATGCTTTGGTTATAGATAGTTTAGAATTCATTAGAAATTGTGATGATAAATGATTTAAAAGTACGAGGGTAAGTACTGCTGCATTCTTTATTACGGGAATAAAGGCTAGATTAGATACATTTTGGAGAGGAGTGATCTAGAAGTCACATTTGCTAGGGGATTGGAATTGCTCTGATTTTTCCCACAAGACATTTCAAGGCATCATTTTTTAGGCATCATTTCCTATAACTTCAGCAGAGATAGCCTCTGACCATTTAAAAAAATGCTGCTTTTTGTTTCATGCTATCAAGGCCCACCACATGCTACGGTAAGGGTGTATATATAGAAGCTCACTGAATGCTTCTTCAAATTAGTGCAATTGATTGGTCTTCAGGAAGTAAGAAGTGGAGGAGAAACCAAAGCTGTGTTGTTTTTTATGAACAGACATTGCATTTGTTATGTGCATAATTTTAACATTTAATTGAGGAAAAGACTCCTTATGCTTAGATTATCAGAAACTGTCTAGAATTTGCAGTCAGTGATACTAGAGTTCATTGCAAGTCTTTTGACATTCAGAATACATGTGCAATTTATATACAAAGATTTACTTGTATTTCAAGCATGTTTTAGAATCTGTTAAAATGCCAAAATTCAGCCTATGCATGAAACATTCTTTTACCGTGTTTTCTTTATGATACAATCTTTAATGGATAACTGCACACCCTGTTTAAGCCAAAACCCAACCCTGTTTACAGTTATGTTTTGGTATAAAACACTTCACACTGTTCAGATTCTATCTTCGTCTACATGTGTCTACATGTATTCTCTCTTTATCTTTTGAAGGCAATAGAGATGGAAGGTAGATGGTACAGTTACATAGATACAATTAGGTCAAACGAAGGTGTAATGTGGTTCGTTTGTTTTATTTGATGTGCATATCTCTATCCCTCAGAACCTGAGGTTGCAACATTTTGGTTTTTCTAACCAAGTAATCTAAGGCCTTATTTTGAGGGATGTACTGCACAAAATTAGAGGGTGGAAGGTTGCTTCAAACTAAGTGGTTAAGTTCAGAATTGTTTCTTTTCAAAGGGTCTTCTCTGTGTATGGCTAAACACATGATGATAAGCAGCATTTATTTCCTGACAATAGATTACTGTGGATCCTCTCTCATCTTTGGTCTCTTGCAGGGCTTAGCTAATACTGAGGCAGCACTATTAGAGACTCTAATGATATCTCCATATACTGATCCCAGAAATAAAAGATTTTTTTTCTCATGTATAGAGAGCTTTTCTTCAGTAAACTTTTTTCTTTCCCTTTACAGATTTCAGGCATTTGTTTATTTTGCATCTGTCTTTCAAGCAATGTCGTGTGGTATCCATTACTTAGCGTCTGTGTTCATGGCTGTTACCCCTAACTTTGTATGTGGGATCCCTGGAAATGTGAGTAGTGTTCTTTTCTACAACTCCTCTGAATCAAGTTTAGAGAGCATCTGGACACTATGGACATCAACAGAAGATTACATTGTAGTCCAGCTGGAAAACGGAGAAATTTGGGAACTTAACCAATGTAGCAGGTCCAAACGAGAAGTCAGTTTGGATCTGGCATATGAATACAAAGCCAACAAGTCCTTATTTTCTTGTTCTGATGGATTTCTCTATGATGATAGAAAGTGGAAGAGCACTGTTGTTACGCAGTGGGATCTGGTCTGTGACCGAGAATGGCTTGCAAAATTAATCCAGCCTACATTCATGCTTGGAGTCTTGATTGGAGCAGTGATTTTTGGTGACATTGCTGACAGGTAAAGTGCTGTCTTCTGAAAACTGTAACTTCAGACTGCAGTAATTCCACATGTATCTACCTGTTTTGTTGTTCTCATTCATTGTGTAGTCATAATTATGTATGCAGAAGTCAGGAGGTTTGGATATTGTTTTATTCACAGGTGCATTTAACTCAATTTCTTTTCCCAATAGCAAGTACTAATTTTAAAATGTACTCGCAAATCATTTGCTTTTAGAATTTTTTTCCTACTTTATGTCATCCATTGTTCTAGGCCTTGATCTCTCAGATTGCCCTGTACAGCTAGTATTTGCCCTTAGATTTTTTTTAAATTTTTTATTTTTCCACAGGAATAGAAATAGTTAGTAGTAATAGCAACAGTAAAACCTGGCAGTAGATTTTCACCTCGTTTTCCATGAGGAGAGATTCCTCATGGAAACATAGATTTTTATTTCTGGATGTGATGGAGAGCTGAAGGGCTACTGGAAGGTTAAAGACCACATATTTTAAAATCACAAATTTCCTAACCTCTGTCATGAATACAGCTCTGTGGGGCTGATGCAAAGGCTTTGAGGGTTTGATCAGACTCCACATCAGACCCCACCTATACACTGTTTTTCCTTGCTGTCCAATTGTAGTTTTTCCCTGAATGGTTAGCTAAAACTTCAGTCTCTTGAAGGTTAGTACAGATAGGAAGAAAAATGGTTGTCAGTGAGCTGTGCTGCAGTTTCAGTTACTTACTAGCATGTAAAACGTTCTGTTTGAGCACGAGGAGAGTCAGTCTGTGGAGGTACTCAACCCAAGCAGTCCCTCGCTCACGGTGCCAAGGCTGTCCTTCAGCCCACTCCCCTCCAACACTTCTTCCCTGGATGTTATCTCAGATCCCACACTGAGATCCAGCATCAGAGCTGGACTCAGAAGCAACAGGAAGACCCAGGATTTATGTCTGTATCCTGTTTTCTCTCTCAAGAGAATCACAGGTATTTCTGCCTCAGAAGAATGCCCAGCCATGCCCTTCTATCCATATGAGAGTCAAATGCCTAAGCTATGTTGCAGTTGGTTTTGTCTCAGGCAATTTATGTACCTGTGTTTTGCTTTGAAGGGTAGTTTAGTGTTATTTATCTCTTTCTATAAAGGAGCTTGTTGATTAACAGTTCTGTTAGGTAGAGGGTGACATTTTAACCCACAGCTAACAGTATAAGCAGAAAAAGGAGACCAGGCATGTTGTTTTCTGATTTTCCTTCATTAGCACGACACTATGTTACAACATGGGAATGCAAAAATAAAGATGATTTTTTTTTTTTTTAATTTGGCTTTTAGAACACTTGGAATCAATCCTGCCTCCTAATCCAAGGCTTTCTAAAACTGTATTTAATACAAAACCAGAATATAATGCCAACGTTTGTTCTGCACCCCTTTAAATAATTCATAGCTTTATTAATTAACACTCAGACATGATTTATAAGGTTATGATCATACTGTTCTCATTTCCATTAATTCAAGCCATGAACAGACAGTTAAGATAATACACACATTCTGAGTTGCAGATGTACAACTGTAGATTGTACAGCTGAAAGTTATTATTTTCTGACACATCCTGGTTGGTGGGAAATAAGTTTGTGGATTCCCCCCATTCCCAGTTAACAGATTTCCCAACAGAAGAGCTCCAACAGCTAGGAATCACTGGGATCTCTTCTGACAGGGAGCAGAGACCATATGTGCATGACTCCAGGTCAAGGCTGGAGAAAAATAGTTGGTTTCATGTTGTACCAAATACTCATGGAGAAAAACCAACAAATGAGCCCACACCCCTGAAAGTCCTCAGACTCTCTGTCTAAACGTAATATCCACATCCATGAGAAGCTGTTTGCAGTGGAGTAGGTAACGAGTCCAAGAGGATATTATCAGGGAAGAAAAGTGATTCCACACATGTTGTATTACAGGACATTTGCAGCTAGAATATAATCCTCAATAGAGTCTTGTAGATCTACTGCAGATTTCTAGGTTTTCCCCTCAGATGAACTTTGTGTTGATAGCGTGTGCTGACTTGTTCAGGGACAACTGGCTCTATTTGGTGTATTTTCTGCTTGAGATACAGGAAGAAGATAAACAAATAGAACTTCCTTTTTACTAAATGCCCTTCTTTTACGCTGGAAATTATTATGTTGTTGATGGGAAGCTAGTATTTGACATGATTTTTTTGCTGTTAGTATACTAGCTTCCTGGATTTCTGTGTTTATATATGCATGCATGTGTGCTGTGATGCAATCAGAAAAATCAGGGAAACTATGTAATTGTCATTTATTAGATAATTTAAATAACTGGACAAAGATATGTTACAGAAGCCTTTCATTACTATCCAAATTGGTTGTTACTTTGGCAAGAGATGGCATGTGTTATCGCAGCTAACTTCTGTTAGAAAATATTAACTACATGTTACTTAATATGAAGTATCTCAAAAAGCAAGTCTTACCTACTGTCCTCATAAATAAGACAAGAGTAAACTTGCAGATTAGTTATGTAGAAGTTAAACTTGAAACTGGAGGTGAACATACGTAATGCGCACTTCTGCACATTGCTTCTAGCCAAGAATTGTGGAATGGAAGTTCTGTTGTCCATAGGAAGTTCCTTTTTCTTGGAAGTTGGAATAACCAAAAAATTAATACAGGCAACTAAACCAGAGTTTCTGTGGTGAGTGAAAGTATTACGTATTTTCAGACTCACTTCCAGGCAGGCTCTCTGGAGTTGCAGGGTGTATTTTAATGGAATGTTTATGGTTATTCATAATTTTATTACTGCTGTGATTTGCAGACTGGGAAGACAACGTGTTATATGGTTCACAAGTGCTGGTCAGTTTGTATTTGGCATCGCAGTGGCCTTCACATTTGACTACTACAGTTTTGTGATTGTGCGCTTTCTCCTTGCTATGGTAAGAAAGGATGTTTACCCTGGCTCCTTTTATGTGTCATTTCCTATCCCTTCTCAGGAAAACCTCCCTTTTGTTATTATTTCCTCCCCTACTTCATTATTCTAAAGCCCCCTCTGTTGCACTTATTTCAGCAGAGCAGGGGGAATCTGAATGTTCTTGGACCACAGCACTTTTCCTCTTTGAAATAATAGAAAGCGTCTGTATGAAGCAGTGTTTGGTACTTCCTCCGTCCCAACCTCTGCTGGACTGGTAATTAAATACCGAGTGTGAGCAGCAAACTCTGGATTCTGCATTGCAGCGGCCATTGCATTTCTTCTTATTGTTAGAAACTGAGTATATTTTTCTTAAAATAACAAATCTATATTAAGTATGATTTTCATCTCTACCATTCTGAGTGATGGAGGAGAGATGCACATTTTCTCTTCCATGCATCTCTTTGGTCTCTTAAGCTGTACCTGGAATACTAAATACGTAGGTAGACATGTTTAACACCTAGATGTTTATACTGTACTTAGGGGTATTCCAGTATATGTGCTAATATGTATCTATACGTGTACTTTTATATATATGTACGATATAAATGCAATATCTGATGTATATTCAATATTTATACATAGTAACCGATTTTAAATTACTATTTTACATCCAGAAGTACAATATTTGTAGTCTTTCACTATGCAATGCATAAAGCAATTAGAATGTTATCACAAGAAAAGTTATGTAACATTTAAAGTAGGTTAGAAATTTGAAAATAATCACATAATTTATTTTATTCCTGCTGACAGTGCATTAGTCAGGACAGGAGCTTGCACCTGGAGCTTCCTTTGCCTGATTAGAGCTCAGAAGGATGTCTTAGCAGGAAAAACTGCATGGGCATTTCAGCCTTGAACAGTGAGATCAACAGGAGTCCCTCTACTGACTCCTTTGGCTGTTGATGCTAGGGGCTGTGGTAGTTTAGAAAAGCAAAAGGCTCTGACCAGACCAGTGATGTAGGTTTTAACTGCCCACTGGGACTGATGTGCAAGGTGGAGGCCTAAAGCACTAGCTGTATGCCACTGAGATCAGCACAGCTTTCATATCAGGTTCAGTGGGCTCAGAATCAGAGATTATTAACTGGAATCTTTTTAACCAGAACATTGATTAATCAAAATGATATACTGGAATATTTTCTAGTCTGCATTTTCTAGCTGTGTTTTGAAATGTTTTAAGATACCAAGAGTTTCACTGTTGCTAGAGAAATGGAAATATATATATATTCAATAATATATATCTATTCAATTAAGAAATACTGTAATGCAGAACATGCCAGTAATTGCATTCACTAGATAACATATGAGAACCTATAACCATATATATGAGGTTCTCTTCCAACATTGTAAAAATTTGATTTAATGGGATAATTTGTGAAGTCAGGAACGTAATTCTCAGTAAATTTGCAGTTCCCTGACATACAGATTATTAATAGTCTACTTAAAAACCAAGGTCAAGATTTTCAGAAGTGGCAATTGCTTCAGGGGACCTCATTTTCTGAAGCATCCAGTTTGCAGTGTCATTAAGGGACCTGACTTTTGGAGCTGAAGGGCTTAGTGACATCAGCAAATTAGGCTCTTTTTCAGGTGTCTCTTGCTGGCTACAAGAGTCTTCCCACTACAAAGAAGCATCCAAAATCACTTCACATTTTTAAACACAGTGTCCAGGTAGTCTGAGGGTTTGAGTGAATTTTTTCTCCAGCTGATTTGTTTTCAGGTTTGCCTTTTTTTCTGTCAGTGTGGGATATGCCAGTGCAGTGGCAATTAAGCCCACACAAATGTGGAACACTTAGCTGTTTGTTTTTGTTGCTGGTGCACAAGGAGAGTAGATACAAACCTCACTTTTTTTTTCTTTTTTTTTTCTCTCTTCCAACCCCCACCCCCCCAGGTTTCAAGTGGCTATCTGGTTGTGGCTTTTGTTTATGTGACTGAATTTGTTGGCATTAAAGCACGAACCTGGGCTTCTATGCATGTCCATGCTTTTTTTGCTATGGGAATTATGGTTGTGGCACTCGTGGGATTTTTGGTTCGGACCTGGTGGGTCTATCAGATATTTCTCACCATAGCAACTCTTCCCTTTGTCTTGTGCTGCTGGGTGCTCCCAGAAACACCTTTTTGGCTCCTGTCAGAGGAAAGATATGAAGATGCACAAAAAGTAATTAATATAATGGCAAGATGGAATAAAGTGAGCACTCCCTGCAGAGTTTCTGAACTGCGCTCAGTCCAACAAGATGATCTAGTCAGTGGCAGAACGGGTGACAATGACACATCCTCAACAAAGAAGCACAACATCTTAGACCTGTTTTGTAACTGGCACATTGCAAGAAGGACCATCACAGTCTGGCTGATCTGGTTCACTGGGAGCTTGGGGTACTACGTCTTCTCCCTCAGTTCTGTCAGTCTAGGAGGCAATGAATATTTAAATCTCTTTCTCATAGGTAAATATTTTTATACCTTATTCTGTTTATGACGGAACTAGAGCATAACATTTAGAAATGTCCACAGATTTGACAGCACATGTTTTAACTTTGTTCATTCAATTATGAACCTTGTTCAGAAAGTTTCTTGCTAAGTCTTCATAAAGTCGACTAACACAGGAGTATCATTTACTCCAAATCTCACTGTTTCTGAAAGAAAAAAAAAATAATAATTTAACATTTGTTAGTGTACAAAATTCTCCATCTGTCTTTGTGATTGTAAAACTATATTCTGCTTGTCTTCTCTTTGCCCTGCAAGCGTATAGCAGATCCACACAAACACCAAGGGAAGCAGACCAGCAACACAAAATTCACACAGCTCTCTTAAAGGCACAAACTAGGAAAACAAGAGAGAAAAATTATTCTTTTAATCACTTACAGTCATGATGTATTGAGACTGCCTGTGTAGAAAATAGATTCATAATTCTCAGAAGCAAGAGTAATTTTAGTTTTCTCAAAAGTATATTTTTAATTTAGTTGTATTTTTTAATTTTGTCGATCTGACTGTAATCTTCCTCTGGTATGTAAGTTGTTTATAAAGGCAGCTCAGTGCATTCAAGGCCTGATCCAAAGTTTGTTAAGATCAGTGGAAATATTCCATTGACTTCAGAAGACTCTAGGTCAGGCACGCAGCTCTGAGCCAGCAAAGAATTAAATCATGCAGTTTGCTTTATGCAACTGAGTACTCTCAGTAAAGTGAATGTGACTGTTCATGTACATAAGCACACAGAAGGACTGGGGCTCTCATGAATTCAGCTTGCACTATCATGTATTATAGCGTATTGGTAGACCGATGTGTTGAAGAGTGGGTGCTAGTATCGCACAGATAACTAAGCCCTTATGGTGGAGTACAGTGCATATATCGCCTTATCCACCTCTTCCAAAAATACTTAATATTGCAGCCTGCTTTTACCAACACAAGCCCAAAAGATTGTTTCCCGATATTATAGATGTATTGACATACTGTATGTGCTTAGTAAAGGAATGCAGCGTATTTGTTCAGGGCTGTATCTTTTGTTCTTCCTTGATTTTACATTGGACATAGTAGCATTCTTCGTGAGCAAGTTGGTTTGAAACATGTCCAAACTGGCTTAGGCTCAATATAATTTGTCTAGGGGCAAATCATGTTTACATAGGGTTTGTGAACAGTCATAACCAAACACCAGTTCTTTTAGAGCTGCAGAAGTTTTTACCTGGAAAGAGACATTAGGAAGAGACGATCTGACTAAGAGTGGGATATTATAAGCAGCTGCCCTCTTTTTAATGGAGAAGAGAGAAAGCTGGAACCACACTCTCTGTGTTTGTGGAGCTGACTCGGAAAACCAGACCTGGAGAGACCTTGTTCGCCTTTTACATTGGGGTGATTTGGGGCTGAAGCTGGGGGCCTGTGGCTTCAGTTCTGTGTCCAGGTGGAAGCTGGCAAATCCTGAAAGGTGTGTCTGTGCGACACTAGCAATATTCCTTGTGGGCATGCTTAAGCTGTCCATGTGAAAATACCTGAAGCAGAAGAGCAGCAAATGGAGAGCTTTCAGTCACAAGTGCCAGTGTCATAAAACCAGGATGGTGGCCTTGCTGTTTTCTGTAATTTTCCACCCCAAAGAGAACTGAAACTGCTCTGCACTGTGAAAGCTGTTTCCCTTGTCCCTCTCCATCCCCCACTACTGTATTTTAAGCCATGTTTTCTACTTTCTGTCACCATTTCTGTTGGCAAGTGAAGAGGCCCAACACACTGGTTATCTCTAGATTTCACTTATTTATTATCCACTAGATTAAATTAATCCTCATAAAGAGGAAGTTAGAGTTATGAGTATGTGTAGTCATGACCTAAAATGAAATGATTTCATACTGACAGGTGCTGTGGAGTTGCCTTGCTATATCATTGCTTGCATTGGGATGGACAAACTGGGAAGGAGAAACACACTCATTCCGTTCCTTATTTTAAGTGCACTGATCTGTGTTTTAATTATGTTCATACCTCAGGTTAGTCACTTATTGTTGAAAGTGTTCCTGTAGTAAAAATTTATTTTAAAGGTTCTTAAGTCTGTAGATGCAGCTGCTGTTTCTAGATCATGCAGTTGATTAAAGGCTGTTTTTAAATTGTAGCTGCCAGTCTAAGATAGGTTTCTGTATTGTCAGTACTGGTTTCACTGTCATTGCTGGAGTCACCTGTAAAATGTTCCCAGGGCTTCAGTGAACCAGGACTGGTAACAAGTGATATGGACACTAGTTACTCATTGAGACCAATTTTAAAAAAGCCAGCATTAAATATTGCTTATTGTTGAAAGAAGAGTCACAGCTTGTGAAGGATTTATGTTAGGTTTGAGACAGTGTTATTTTCTGGTCATTTGTTTATTTGTGCTCTCTTTCAATAGGATTTCAATATATCAATTATCTTAGCAAATATGGCTGGAAAATTTTCAATAGGTGTGGCATTTGGCCTTATATATCTCTACACAGCAGAACTGTACCCAACAATTGTAAGGTAAGAACTTTTGCCAGTCATGTATTTTTCATTACTTTGCTGTTCTTTCCTTTCCTTTATTGTGTTGCTGCACCATATCCAGCAACTCTTGGCATCAGTGGCAGTGGTCTGAAAGCCTTGGGATGGGATTAGTTCCTCAGGTGCTTCAGTTGTCTAGTGTTTGGCTGTGCCATAAATTTTTATTTATTTTTCATTCCATGTGCACTGATTGGTTTCATTGGGGAACTAGAAGAATACTCTTTTAAACATTATTTATGTCTTTCTTTAAAATCCTGGTTGCTCATCCTGTGGTCTAGGCTGAATGATGGTTATATTTTTAATCTTAATTATAGAAACCACTGAAATTCACTGCAATATAAATTTACATTGGTGTAGCAATAGCTTCCTAGTATAATTGCTTAAAGACACATATCCTACTGATGTTTTAAGTGTCTGTGCATTTCTAATTGCTTCCTTTATCTGCCAGAATTCTTATCAGAGTCTTTGTTTTATGTGTAGATCACTTGCTGTTGGAAGTGGAAGCATGATGTGCCGTGTAGGAAGTGTGGTTGCTCCTTTCTGTGTATATCTGAGAAGTGTTTGGATTTTCATGCCACTTGTAAGTATTTATTTCAGTGGTGAATGTTTCTGGTTTTGAAAAGATGTATATGTCACTTGTTTTCTCAGGAACCAAAAGCTGAACTTTTATTTTGAAAAGGAAATTGAGTGAACCATTCTTGTAAGTTTTAAGTCTCAAAGATTAGTAGCTTCATACTGTTAAAAATATGCAGGTGAAGCAAAAGGGAGACTTTGAGTCACTGAAAGCTTCTGCAATGTTTTTATGATGGAAGACATAAAAATACTTATGCACTGAATCCTAGTATGAAATGGATAAAAATATTTTCCATAAAAATATACTTCATCTACCATGTAACATTTAGGAAGTGTCTTAGTCCATACTTTACTCTGCAGGCCTAGAAGTTCTTGACCATGCTCCTGATTTATTGTTACCCTTTTACAAAGGCATAGTCCTTCCATTCTTGGAATTCACCATTGGTGGCTATTTTCTCTTGTATTATTCCTTAATCTTTTCCATGGCTTTCCTGGGACATTGCATCTTTGGAATAGCCTTCCAAAAGATTAGGAATGTCTTATGCTTACTATACTTGGTCTTTACAGCTGTCCCAAAGCTCCCTTTTTGTGTTTTTCATCTCGAAGAACTGAATAACATAATTCATGAGATAGAAAAAGGGAAGCAAATGGTATATTGATGAGGTTCACTGTGACTTTGACAAGCAACAGAACCTTGGCTTCATTAAGCACATCCTACTTCTAGGTAGCTCCAAGTCACGCTACCATTAGGTTTTGTCTTCTACCACCAGTTGCCTCAGGAAAACTGAGGTGGGACCATTCCCTCCTGGACTTTAAGCATTTTGTCTGCATTATGTAGCTTCAGGTCCATTTTGGACAAAATATTTAATGTATTTCCTGCTCATAGATGAATCATATTTCATTACATTTCTTCATTACATTTCTGTTATGAAGCATTTGCTGCTTAGAAATCCTGCAGCTATTCAATCCCTTTTTTCTCCTGAAGGATAATTTATGCCCATATACATAAAAACAGAAGGAATTACAAGGTTTATATTAAAGCTTTAAGTAGAGGAGAGTTTATTAATGATTTAAAAATAGTTAGTTCTTTCAGAAACCCCTTGGAATTCACTGTGACTAGCACACCAATGTTATATGTAGATTATACATGTCAGAAGGTGAAAATGTAATGGGATGTGTCTTTAACCTGGATTCTTACTCTAATGTTGTCTACCACATTGGAATTTCCTGAAAAATTGGCACTGTGTCCTTTTGATTTTGCAACTACAAAATCTTCAATTATAGATGCTAGAGATTGGTTTCAGAGAATTCTTGGGAACTCATTTTATTATTTAAATTAATTACTTGCAGTTGTTTTGGATGGAAATTAGGAGGATGAAGGAGACCACAAATTAATTTATTCCCTCAAGGTCCTAAAAAATGTTTTCTTTCTTAATAATGGCCCCATACAAACCAAGATACCATCCCAGAAAAGATGAAGAAACATTTGCACCACAGGGTGGTCATGGGAGAACATTTTTTTTCTCTTGTCAATGTTTTGCCTTTACTGGCTGACATAAGCTTTATCTGTGCAGAAGTGCTGCAGTTAAAACCACAGACGGGGAATGCTCAAACATGCTGGAGAGCAGTGCAAATGGCAGTATAAACAGAGGAATTATTTCAGCTGTGAACAACTCTCAGTGTACAAAAAACTATCCAGGGTATTTCTAGAGTTGTGGAGTAGTTCATAGTGAATATGTTTTCATTATTAGCTTCTGTTATAAAACATTTGTCAGTTTATTAAATAGGTTTGTCTTGAGTTGGAGCACAGTGTGCCAAGTCTCAGGTCACATGTTTTGAAATGGAAATTAAATTAAATGGATTACGTTTGTAAGTAAGCTGGTATCATGTTGATCTATTGTATACACCACACATTGTCAATCTGTTACTACTGCTATTTGTTTGACAGTCTGCCTCATGTACAGTTACACCACCTGTGAGTAATGCAAGCATCTCATTTGAATGCCTATAAATCTTGAATAAGTTGCCAAGTATGTTTTTCATTTGACAGCTTTCTAGAAAACTTAAAGCAACTGCTCCATGTATAACCTATTTCTGTTTCTCATCTGTTAAGAATTACGTTACAGTAGCCCTTTAACAGACTTGATTTTTCTCTCAGATAAACCATAATTTATAAACTAAAAAAACCCTCCACTGAGGTCAGTAGTTACATGAATGCAAATCCTGTGTCCAATACTAGTGGATTTTCAGGACAAAATTTCACTTTTTTTTTGTTGCAGTAGGAATTCTGTAAATAAGATCAAATTTTAGATTGGTTCAGAGTCATCAGATGTGGATATAAATATAAATAGCAGACTAGAATAATAATTTGTTCTCAGAAGTAAAAGTATTATTTTGTAGGGATATTTAATTCCAATTATCTTTTGTTCTAGAGTGAATATATTAAGTCCTGGTCTTAGACCACTGTGAAATTAAAATTGTTGCTCCAGGTAGGGAGGAGGACAGACGAAAAATGGCGGGAAATTTTCTTTTGAAGTTTTTTTATGGTAGCTGTTAGAAACTGTTGGCTGTACTGAAGTGTTGGGGAATACTTTGAGAGTTTGACTAAGCAAAAAGTCAGATTTCAAATTAAGACCCTGAAAAAACAATTAATTTAAGAAGGTGCTCTTGTCAAATTAACTTCAGTGGAGCTTAAACATACTTAAATACTTTGTACAATAGTGCGCTTTAATCCATAAGCATTAACGCATTGACTATATCAGAAGAACATATTCCATAATATAAATAAAGAATACATTTTATATACGTGAAGTAGTACACACATACAAAATGTACACATTTGTTATGAGCAAGCGAAGGGCTAAATTATGTCAGATGCCTCATGAAGAAGTAATTCAAGGTAAGACTGCAGAAGACTTTCTTCAACTAAATGTAAATAACTTCATTGATAAGTGTGGTTACTGCCCCTGAAAAGGTAGATTACATCTGAGAAGTCCTTTCATTAATATACTGTGACTTAGTTGTTTCATGTTCTCTCTTTCATAGGAAATATTTCGTAGGGTTAGGGAGAAGGGAAACACGCTGAATTACTTGGCATGCAGCAGCTTTCACATTGAAAAAAAGAAAACTAACACGTGATGGAACAGAGTTAAGAGAGCTGAGATGAAAAGGCAGGAAAGATGGTGGCATGTACGCTTACAGAATAGTGAGAGTTTGCAGGAGAATAAGAGGTAGGTTCAAGAGGAAGGAAAACATGAGAAGAATACAAAATGTCTGAAAGACTACTGAAACAGAGAAAACACACATACTCAAAGCACACAGTGTTGCTTTAATCTTGTTCTTTTGGGCACCAGCAGTGACCCTGTTCTCATAAACCCCAAACGCATGGATGTCCGTAAGCTTTAATATCTTTTACAGCCCTCAATATCCTCAAATATAAACTTAAGACAGCCTAAAAGATGTGCATAAGAGAGGTTACAGTGGAATAGCTGCCATGTGTCAATTCATACTGTCTTGCCATGGCAAACCATGTTTTAATAGTGGAGAAGAGTTTTGACACTCAGAGGTGAGACTTTAATATTTTGGAATATATGTTTAAATGTCATTCCTGCCAAATATATATGTCTACAGGGATTTCCCTCTGTCTGTTACTCAGTGCCATTTCCTCTTTTCCTATTACTGCTGAGATTTATTTTTTAATTTTCATGGTAAGAGCATGACTTTTATTTTTACTGTAGTTTGTAGCATTCAACAGTATTTTGCTTAATTTTTTATTTTGTCAGCCTCTGTATTTAATGCAAGTGCAAAAAGAGGAGCGTATGCAGCAGTGTGACTTCTGCTTCTCAAAAGAGTGCTTGAGACAAGCTGTCCTCTTTTGGAGGGGAGAGGAAGCAAAAGCAGCGTGGTGCATGTGCATGAAAATAGCACTGTTCAAGGTTACATGGAGAATTCCAATTTTAAAGCACCTTTCTGACTTAAAGAGAAAGTCTGGCTTAGCTGCAGATGGTAGCTGGCCAGTTCTTGTCTCAAGCTCTGTGTGAGAGTCCTAGGCATTTCCAAATGTTCCCTCACACTTGGGAAAGAAAATATTAAACAAACAGGACAGATCTGAGAATCAGCATACGGCAAGATAAGGATAATACAGTATTAAAGTGCACAGTCATAAAATGGAAAAACACTGAGGCCAGGCACAATGTACTGTGTGGAAGCATTTCTGTCAACAGATTTGTGTCATTTATAACCTGGTGTTGGAAGAATGTCAGGGTTTTAATGCTGTTCTGTATTTCAAAGGAGGAAAGTGTGAATTGTTTTCATTGAACAAGAGACACAGAAATGAAGGGAGAGAAAAGATACTCATGGAGTGTGAGTGTATTTCTGTGTCTACCCCACATGATCCTGATCCTTGCACTGCTGCTGAAGTAAGCTGTCATTACGGAACCGTGCACATCATGGACAAATCCAAGATGTGATCCCAGTGCAAATGTCAGTAGATGCCTGCACCCCTAACAGCTCTTTGAAACTGAATTTAGCAAAGTATTCCTGTCAAGAGCTAGCTCATTATTTGCCGAAGAGCTGTCCTGAGCAGGGATGTGCACTTCTGTGGCTCCAGGCCAATGAGCAGCACTGAGAAATTCTGATCTGGTTGTGTGCAGGAGGAACAGGAACACAGGTACAGGGGGAATAGGTTCAGGAGCTGGAATGCAAATTGAGAGTACAGGTGGCAGGGAAATTGTAGCTCTATGAACATGCATGTAGAAATAAATGTATGCAATCCTAGAACCAGTTCTTAAATACATACCTCACAGTAGAAATACCAAATTAAGATACATGTATTGTGTTCTCAAATAGAATTAGTCCTGCTTGCACTGTATTGATCCCTTGTGAACAAAACACTTCACTTGCTCTTCATTAATTCTGCTGCATAGTCTTTCATTTACACAGCAAAAAAAGACAGATCTTTTATACAGTCGACATTTAAGACTTATGATCCTTTGCTTTACAGTTCCTTGTGCTTTATTTTAAATGTACTCTCAAGCAAGATCAAAGATAAGCATAACTTGAAAGACATTTCTACCTTTACAGCTACTGTTTATTTCTTCTAGTTGCTTGTTGGAATCATGGCTCTTCTGAGTGGAATATTAACACTAATGCTTCCAGAAACACTGGGAAAACCATTGACTAATACTTTGGTGGAAGCTACAGAAATGGGAAGAAACAAGAAAAGCTGTTCAGGAAAGACTCCTCCAGCACACAGTGGTGCAGCGTTAGAAAAGATGGAGATGTTTGGTCAAGAAACAGTCAGCATTGAGAAATAAAGCAACAGCAAAATGCCTGTTCCCAATTTTAATCATTATCTAATTTATAAGATCTTTTTATTCAAGAAATGTGACTGTTCTATAATATCTGTGCCTTTTACTTTGTATCCAGTCTTGCCTTTTCAATAGAGCAAGTATATAAAACCTTTTCCACTTGACTGAGGTACTGCAGAAAATTTGATAGGATTTCTAGATCCCTTGTCAAACTTACCTGGAACTTAGAAAAGCTATCTGACTAGCTGTGACCCGTTGGAATGATTACTCTAAATGTTGGAACCTACCTGATAGGTAAAAAATATGCTAATTCTTTTCTTCACATTTTCTGCAGTTAGATTTGTAAACCCACCACAAAGTGCCCTGTCTACTCTTGTCTTGTTGCTGCTGACAGTTACAGGCTTCAGACTTCAAAACACGGTAAACTCAGACAGCTGTAATTCAAGAGGGAAGCCTTAACATTGCTTCAAGTTATATCAATAATTTTAAACTAATTTTTTTTTCAAGTTTTCTACTAGAAAAGATGCTATTGCTAACAGGAAAGTATTCTGTGGAATAGCTTCCAACTGAAAAAATAATACTAAATTTGTAAAATGTGCAAATAGTTTAGATATTCATTCTGTTGAATGGCAAATATATTTTTATTAGTGGTTTAGAAAAAAATGTTCACTGCATCTTCTGCTGTCTCAGTAACTTAAATGCCTGATGCCTTTGAAAGTTGTATTCATTCCAGACCGTTATTTCATTGCTCCCCTTTTCACTTATTTCAGCTCAGATCTAGCATCAGATTCTTCATAGCTTTTAAGAGCTACACCAGCAACTTTGCCAAATGCCTCCATCAAGGCCGCCTCAGTCCTCACTGAAAAAGAGTAAACGGCATATGGGTCTTGTTCAGGCTCTCTGCACAGAGGTGGTCTTAGGTATTAATTAATGTTTAGTAGACATGGTATCTACACACCATTTTTCTCATTAATCGGCTGTCTGTAGCTCATTTTTCCCTTGTACCACACAAAATCAATTAGAAGAATATAATTTTTAAAATGGTGGCTGGAGGACACTGATAATAGAAGAGTTACCTGTTACTCCAGTAGTTTTAGTCAGTGTCTGTAGATGTCCCACTGTTGCTACACCTCATGTGTGCATCAACATTTACTTGCTGGTGCAGTGATTCTGCCTTATGACTGTGGACCACAGAAAACTGATAGACAGGGATCCATCATTCTGGCTGCTACTTTTATGGCTTTCTGTCCCACCTCCCCTTTTTCAGCCTACCTCCAGACCTGGGGGGTTCTTCCTTGTGTGAGGACCTGTATCCTCTTTGCTTGGCCATCCTTGGTTTGAGGGGAGCAGCACAGGAACCTTCTGCATGTCAAGGTTCAGACAGCCCTCTCTTTCCTGGGCTGTGTGAACCCTGCCATCCCTGATTTGAAATCAGTGTTTTTCTCATCGTAGGCACCTACTCTTATGCTGGCTGGTACGGTCTCATCAAAACAAGTCTTCCTTGTTTACTTCTTTGCCATGTACCCCCCAAAAAAGACATCTGTGTTACTGTAGATAAATATATGCTGTAGAGCTTAATAGTCACATTTTTCAATTATATCTGCACAGTCATATTAGTTTCAATGACTTCTGAAACCAGAATAATGGTTTATATCCCCTTATAAAAGATTTTTTCCTTCACTGCACTGTCCTGTAGTGTCAAGGAACATTTTGATCCTGGTATTAGGACAAAATTATATCCTGTGTGAGGACTAACATGCTTTGGAGCAAGCAAAAATCAGTAAATTTAAGTTCAGGGAGTTTCTCTGTGATAGTTATATGGAAAGCAGAAAGGAAACTTTATGCTCCCTTCAGTTCTGTGGGTGTTCCAGTATTTGCAGAGAAAACCTCCGAAAAGAGCTGCATAGAGTGCTATGGCTTCTGTCCAGATACATTAGTTCAGCAAAAGCATGTGCTTAACCTTACCCGTGTGAGTAATCCTATCATTATTCAGAGAATGACTTAAATATGTACTTTTGATGACTGAAGATGGGATTACTCACATGCTGTGGTTTTTTATTTTGCTGAGGAGCAGACCTAGTATTCTTCCACTGCCTTCGGGCCCCCTCCACTTCCCAGAGCAGAACAACTTACCTGCAAGATCTGTTGCCCAACCCTGCATGCCCTGCCTTAAACAAGGGTTTGTCCGTGCTAAAAAGAAAACATTATGCAATACACCCAACAAGGGATTAAACTGATACTGTCTGACATTACGACCACCCTTCCCCCACACAGAACCCCAAGTAATTGCATTATTTTGGGGTTTTTTCACACTCATACTCTCTCTTCTATTAGTACAAGTTCCTATCTTAAACTCCTTAGTTTTCAGCGCTGGCAACAATACAGTCTATTTCTAACAAGATACTGAAGAACAACTAAAATTCATTCTTCTGCTTCCTTACCTGCCGAATAACTGGTTTGGGGGTTACCCTGCTAAGGACAGTGAAAGCATATTCTCTGTTCCTTTGACTTGAGGGATTCAGGAC
Source organism: Ibycter americanus (assembly GCA_035590275.1). NCBI lineage: Eukaryota > Metazoa > Chordata > Aves > Falconiformes > Falconidae > Ibycter > Ibycter americanus. The sequence goes on from JAVJGI010000062.1 coordinate 65,894,065, forward strand.
CTGGTCATCAGTAATCGGTGTACATGAGGAAAAGAAAAAAAGAAAAAAGCAAAAACTTAAATGCACAATGATACTGAGCAATGCTTACGGGCTAAAATTTAATGATGATTCTGAAATACAATGTAGTTTGATGGCTTTTAGCCCCAAAATCCGGTACCTCCTGTCACTGAAGTCAGTTGTTCTTTGGTCTTTGATTCAAATGAGACCTGAATTTCCCTGAACTAATGATGTTACTTTTTTCCCTGGAAATAAAAAGTTTATTGATCTACAGGCACACCTGTTATGATTTTATGCATTAATAGCTTAGAGGATGCCTTGGCATGTCCTATTCTGTAACTTGAGGAAGCATATTACTTTAAAAAAGTAAACAGTGTGTGTCTGTATGTCTTTAGCATTTCTGTTTGCTTGTTTTTTCCATATGGACAAAAATACATTTAACACTAGTCATACATTATAAATGTAGCATAGACAAGATGAGTTGATTTCTTTCTCTTAAATATTCATAGATTATCTAAATCCTCTCACAAGAGACCACTGAGTTTGAGAACAAATGTATCTGTTCCTGTTTTTCTCTTGTTGCTCATAGGAATTCCTTTTCATAGTTTCTTACCTGAGTCCTTAAGTTCTTCTATGTTTGTATTTGTCACCTCTATCTTAATGTAAATTTATTGTGCGGATCAATGTCTCTGGAGTTACATGATGCTTTTATGAGATACTGAATTAGAATTCTTATCTGTCTTAATTGCTGGTCACTATTGCACAATGACAAGTGTTTTTGTCCTAGATTTGATATCATATTTTATTAGACAGTCTTGCAGTTTGTTAAGGACATACTTTCTGCGTTAAATATAGGAGTGAGAGCAATTATTATTAGTTTAATGAGAACTAAGGAAAAATAGTAATGTGTTTGATATTTTGAATCTGTATTTTAAAACTATGTGAAAAGATGTATTTTCTACTTTAACAGCTCACTGCATATTTTTTTTGTCCAGATTTCTGTAGTTTAAACCTATGTAGAAAAAAAAAAAATCTGTTAAATGCTTTGGGTTGTACCCTGAATGTCTGAACAAGGGGGTGAATCCTGCATGAAGGCTGAGGGCTTTTGTGTAATAGCTCTGTGGAAACAGAACACGGTCTGACATCCCAGCTCTGGGGTGGAGTGGAGGAGTCATTGGCATTCTCCTGTATTTTCACGGTTTATTTTTACCAACTTCTTAGGTGCAGTCACTTAGGAAGCCTCCGCAGCGTTGGGCTCAGCAACATGCAAGGCCTATGAGTGCCTTTCACAAGAGCTTATAAAAAGGTGAGGTCACTTGTGCCATGGAGGCGTGATGCCAGAAGGGCATTTGTGGCTGCAAAAAGGAGGTTCTGGATTCATCCTATGTCCATTACAAACATCTTAAAAGATGCCTGTCTGAATCCCAGAACAGATTCATAGGGCAGAAATTAAACTCAAAGATTTAAAAAAAAAAAAAAGAAGAAATTCTATTCTGTCAGGAAAGGAAAAATTCTAGTAAATGCAGTCACGCAGTATCTGCATTGTTACATCTCACATGAAGAAGGGTTAAAGCAAATCTATGTACGGGTAACCTAATATTTTTATATAAGATTCTGTACCAGGTAGAGTGTGCATTTTGGTAACATGGGGGGAAGTATGTACTCATAGGAAGGAGTTTGTTTGCCCAGAATATGTGGATTTAATACAGTGTCTGTTAATGCTTTTTTTAATGTGTATTTATTGTCGGCAATTATGTGCAAGAATAAAGTCAACACCTTTACGAAATTTAATGAACTCTGATCACCAACTCTCAGTTTGGCACATGCTTCCTTGTAGGAGCTGGGCTGGTGCTTCAGTGTTCCACAGAGATCCCATGGCTTAGGCTGGCAAGTATCATGTATGTGTCTTTTCCCTGTTTGTGTTTGCAGGTGTAAACTAAGGTTTGGGTAATGTGTTAGGTGGTGACTATGACAAAATGTGCATTAAAAATGTAACGTATTTCACATTTCAGTTGCAGGAAGAGTATGATTCTTTTTTGCCTGTATTTGTGTAAGCTGGCTGGGGCAGTAGTCCCTTGGACGCATTCAGTAGTGACAAAAATAGCTGCAGATATTGTAGAATGGGTGTGAGTTGATCAGAAAAGAGAGTAGGTGACTATAGGAATGACAAAACAATGTAACCTGTAACTGCTTAAGTGTTCAGTAGATGTGAAAACTAACTTCCTGGTGCAGGAACTGGAGTAGGCAGACAGTGCAAGGAACATGAGAATTGCAGCAATTTATAGCCCTATTCTTTGATTTGCCCCCTTAGTCCTTCTCGGGAACCTATTTATTTTCCACTTCCCTTAAATCTCTAGTGCAAACTACTCAATTTTCCATGCATATTTTATTAAACTTTTGTTTTCTGATCATTACACCCATCACTTGGCTTCATCATTTGTGTTTTAATGGCTTTATATGTCTTTGCCAGGTGATTTAGGTTCCTCCCTGAAAGTAACCATAGTGAATGGTTCAAATATTTGTTCGCTGAAGTTAAGAAATTTGAATCATCCCTGATACACTGATTTCAAGAGCACTGAGTTCAATCAAGCTGAGAAAAATCAAGCCTAAAATGTATATACCTCAAATGGGGAAGTATCCTTTTTTAAATATGACTGATATATTAAAATTATTGCAGAGAGGTTTGTACACAAAACCAGCTCTTTCAAAGAAATTACTAACCTAAGTTTATGAATAATCAGAATTAATGGGGAATATCTCATTTAGTGACAAACCAGCTCTTCTCTCTGCATTCCCATCTAACACACGGGCTTGGATACTGCTCAGGTGTTTGCTGCAGATGAGTAGGATCCAGCCACGGAGTGCTCACAGGCATCTAGTTATTGACGTTGCTTCATAATGTTCTGTGTGGAGATGAACTGACTTGCTCAGGAATAAGAAAAAAACAGCACCAAGGGGTGAACCTTGTGGAGATTGTCTCCACAGTCTCATTGCCAGTGATGAGAATGAAAAGCAGTTTTGAGCGAGGTGATCATGAACCGCAGATAAAAGGGCAATCTCTCAGTAAATATTTTCACAAAGCTTTTCAATAGGAATGTCAGTACTGCTGATATCTTCCTCATGTTGAGAGAATTCCCCTAGAAGTAAGTAAATAACATGAGAAAACAGCAAAATGCAGAGCAGCTTAACTTCTTTGCTGAAATGGTAACTTGCCACAGACACTGATGCTTGACTTGATCTTTGAACTGGTTAAAGGAGTGGCAGAGAAGTGATCCATGTCATACATAAGATCAGAAACAAGTCAACACTGATGTGTTCACAGAGGTAGTTTCTGCTTATCATTACTGCTCTATTCAAGAGAGTACACAAAGCAAAGGGAATGCTAAGGTAAAGCAAAACACTTCTTAAGCACTGCTCAAGCTGGGTTGGTGGTGTGCTGGCATGCCACTGCCAGTCATTTTTCAGAAACAGCTCCAAATATGATCAGGGCTGTGTTTGTTCTATGCCAGAAGGCTGGCACTCTCTTCCTGAGTGACCAAATCATGACTTGCACTCAGTCAAAGGGTACAATAGCCACCATCACGGTTTGTCAGGAGTGTTCTCAAAATACAAATAGGTGAATGTTGCACTTGGAGTACTACTTAGCCAATTATTTTTTAGTTCAAAGTGACATACTTTGCACAGTACACAGAATAATATACACACAAACATCCAGGGGGTCTTTAGTAGTTGGGCTGTTACACAGAGCTTCTTGTCTGTCCTTGCACTTTTTCCCATCTTTCACGAGAAAGCATCAACATCTGTAGCAAAAAACTTCTCATATCTTGAAGGCCTCAATACAGAATGGCTGATCTTTGATTAATCAGGGCTCTGGGAGTTACGCCAAAGAGGCTCTATATTGTGCTGTTCATTTTACAGAAGAACAGAGGTAGGAAAAACAATGGCAGCACTCAAGAGTTGAAATTATTTTCCCTTACAGGTGCTGCATGGATAAACAAACATTTGTGGTGGGAAGTCACACATCTAGACTACATAGAAAGAACAAACAAAGCTTCTTCTTCATCCTGAAATATGGTGTGCCTTAGTTATGGGCACTTTAGCAAAACACAGTGTGTTCACCCTTCCAAAATACTTTAGCCCATGGAGGAGTAAGTTTCACAATGAAATAACTGTAAGAGTTGGTGTCCCAAGCCAGTTTGCATTTCCTGAGTCTCATTCTCAGGAAAAGACACACTGGTAATTCCCTGAAACATTCAGCCTTGCACAAACATCCAACAGAAAATTTCAATCCAAGTCATTCACATTTGGTGAATTCGTAAGCAATGAGAAGTAGAATCTCAGGAGGAGAAATAGGCAGTTTTAATCTTAGCTGGCACTGTGACCTCTGTTCATATGTGAAGGAAATTTCCATACATGAAAGGATGCTCTCCAAAGCTATTGCAGATATCCTGCAATGGGAGTAGTGTACATTTTACAGTCAATACACCAAGCCCTTTAACAGTTTCATTTCTAAACAAGCAATCCTTATCCATTCCTCTGTCTCCTTCCCTGTCTTATTCAATACTCTGTTTTCAGAAGACTTAGAAAAATCAAGCTACACTATAATTCCGGCAGAATTATTCTTTGTTCCTTTCACTGCTAAAGGAAAAAAAAAAACCCTAAAAATGACGCATCTACAAAAGTCAGTGATTACATATTTGTAATATATCATGGCTTTAGTTTTACAGTTTAAGAACACAGCTAGATTGGGAGGCAAGACCAGCTGGTCACGTGTTGTGCACACTGTTGCGCGATGTACAGATGCCTGTGGGATGGCTGCTGGTCTGTACTGAAATGGCTACAAAGGACAGGCACCTGCCTGGAAAATCCATAGCAAACGCAAAATCCATAGCAAACGCTGTTCAGCAGGGCGGGAAGGGAACGGTCTGCGTACGCTGTCCCGCTGAGCCCGTGCAGGGCCAAATGCTCTGGCTGTCAAACATTAGCCAAAACATCCTGCCGATGGCAGATGCCCTGGAGCCGGGAAACCCTGGTACACAATTTCATCCTAGCGATCCCACAGACAGGTTTGTTTTTAACAGACTGGTGGTTTTCTGCTGAAGAAGGTTAAGCCAAACAGGCCTGCGTGGCTGTGCTCATTAGGCCTTTGCGCTTCAGCAGGGACTGGTTCTTCGCCGACCTGCGACGGCCGAAACGCGCAGGCCGCGGGCGTGCGGCGAGGCTGCCGTCCTGCCTGCCAGCGCCATTGCTCGGGCACTACGGCAGTCGTGAGGCAGCTTCGGAAACACTCACAACATAATTGTTGTAAGAGAGGAAAAAAGTATGTTCTGTGCAGGACAGCGGGGCCCCTTGAGCCTCCTGCGGAGCGCGCTGGGGAAATC
>JAVJGI010000062.1:65899961-65912649 GCA_035590275.1 Ibycter americanus
GGGCCCGGCAGGCCTCCCCTGCGGGGAGTGAGGGCCGCAGACCTCTCCCGTTTCGGAGAAACGCAGGAGCATGGCCCAGCATGTGGGTGCTGCTGGCGGAGGGTATTGTTGGCGGCTTATAGCGTGGGTGCAGCCTCCCCTCCTTTTAGGTGGCTTTCCCTGTGCGTGCAGCGCGAGCAGCGCTCTGACAGGAGCCGAGGCCTCCCTGGTAGCCTCGGGGTCTCCTGCGGTGGTGGCTGAGGCACCTGTCTCCTGGCAGTGGCACTGGGTGCGCGGGAAGGCTGCGGGGTCCCAAGGCGTCCCCGGAGTCCCTTGTTTTCGTGAAGAGAGAGCATCCCGGCCTTCCTCCTGTGGCAGGTCCCGAACGTACATCTCACAGAGCAGCTCAAATGACAAGAGAAGGGACCAGGCCAGAGTCAAAAGGCCCAGGTCAGGGTCCCCTCCTCAGCACACCCCCAGGAGTGGATCGAGGTGCATGGGCGTCTGTAACTACCTCTAGCAAAGAGCCTGGCAAACCCCCTCTCTGGGGTAAGGCTGGGGGAAGCAACACCAAAGGTGCTTGTAAACTGGGGAAGTGAATATACAAAGGTGTGACCTGCAGAAAAGGGAAGGGAGAAAATGCTGCACGTCAGGGACGGGTGGGGACGGTGGCTGCGGCCACCCTGGTGGGCAAGGAACCCCTGCAGCCGTTCAGAGAGGCTGGAGCCTTTGCTCCCCGGTACCGCGGGCTCCAGGCAATGCAGAACAATTTTTCAGCATTTTGAAATAGTGAGAGTTAGTTTAAAAAAAAATTCCACTGCAGGACATGTAACAGGTTTTTGTTGTCTCTAGTTACTTCTTGTTGATCCATTTTCCGGTCAACAGTTCAGCTGGGCTTTTTCAAATGCTCATTTGGGCATGTAAATATGCTTGATTTGGTAGGTCAGCCGGGCTGTGACACAAGCTGAGTGGCTGGCCTGCCAGGGAAGCTCACATACGGAGCTGGGCTGTAGGGGCAACAGGGTATGGCGAGGGGGCATGCCTGTAATGCAAAGATGCCAAAGCAATAGTGTGTGTGCAGCTCTTCCAGCTGAGGGATGCCGATTTCCCAGGGTCTGTCATAGCCTGAGGGGCAACCTGGAAGGACCATGGGCCAAGAGGCTACAGCTGCCTCTGGCAGTGGGTGTGCATGTTCCTCTGTGTGTGTGTATGTGTGTGTGCATGTATGTGTGATGTGGAGCAGTGTATTTATCCATATTGATCATGTTACCCACTGCTACAATGATGTTAAAGCTGAAGGTCAGAGAGACTCAGTGGTGATACACAGCTATGTGAGGTGCGAAAGGGTAAGGACCCCCTTGAATTACATGAGGCTGACATTATCTTCTCAGCTGTGGGAGTTGGGAGATTAAGTCACATCACAAAATATCTCAATGTTGTTAAAAATAATTCATTCTGGCCTGGGAGGAGCAGGAGGGTGGCAGGGGCAGGAAGTCCACATCAGGCAGCTGGTGTACTCTTTGCTGGGAAGGGACAGCTCCAGGTGGCTCGATCTGGCTTCTGTCCCATTTTTCAGACACTAAGAAAGGGCAGAGAGCTAAACAGTACCTGACACCCTTCACCTCCCTCCCCAACAGTTACTGCAACTGACCTACCTTTTAAATGCTGATTTTTGCAAAACCCTCAGCACAAGCAAGTCTGAGGGAGTGAGAAGTGTCATCCCCACTGGCACTAAGCTGGCCTGCTGCATCAGCTAAAAATAGTTTCTCCTCCTGTGCCCTCCCAGCAAGGCACAGGGCTGCCAGCTGAGGCAGGCTGCGCTGCCAGGGCAGAGCCACAGGTGAGTCTTGCACTCATAGCAAGGTCAGTGGCTCTGCAAAGCCCGAGCTGCACTTGCTGATACAAGCTGTGTGTAGCCTCTGCTTTGCACCTGGTTAGTTTTTGGCACATTGGCACATGAAGGCTTGATGTGCTCCTAGACTGCAGCAGTAAGTGCTAGAAAAAAGGTGCATTCAACGGGTGCCCGTTGTAGCCTTCTGAGCCATTCCCACAGGCTCCAGCACCACCAGCAGCCCCTTCTCACCCTCACTGGCTATTGCAGCATTGGAATCAGTTGATACTGAACCGGCTCATCTATGAAAATCTCATCCAAACTGGAAAGACTTGTGAAACAAACCTCCACAGAGCTGCAGCTCCCCTTTCTTCCTCAGCAACAGGGAGGTCAGTGGGGAAATTTGATCCATCACAGTTCAAGGGCTTCAGCAAACAAGAGCAGTGAGGGGCAACTGAGAGCACGTCTGGCAGATGCATAATGTACCCATCGTATATGTTCCAGGGGCAGCTGAAAAGGCTGAACTGTGGTCATCCATGGACCGCTGGGAGGCTCACTGGGCATACTGAGCCACACGCCATTTCCACTTCTGCCAGTGCAGAGCTAGAAGGTTTGTTAATAAAAATGTGTTTAGAGACATTTCTCAGAACCAATTTTCCTAAGTAATTTAAACATTATCAACCCCTCCTATTTTCTTGTTACTAATATTTTCTCTTCCCTTCCCTTTCCTTTCCTTTTTCCCTTCCTCCACTTCCCCTTCCCCTTCTCTTTCCCCTTCCCCTTCCCCTTCTCTCTCCCTTTCCCTTTCCCCAGCATTTTTGCAGATAGTGTTTGTGGGTGGCAGCCATGCAGGCCAGCAGTTCTGGTTCAGGGCTCATATTTACCCCTGCAATGCATCCTCTTTCCCTGCTGTGTGGGCACTGTTATAGTTGGCTTGTGAAAGAAGATGTAATAATTAACAGGAAGAAACTTAAGCATTGCCCTGAGAGGAAGAAGAGGGGTAGTAACAACCCTCAGCTGTGATGCGGAAGGAATGCAATGACAGACAACAGTGCCTGCTCCTTTCTCCCTTCCTGCATAGTAGTGACATCAGATTTTAAGTAGTAAAACCTCAGGGGTAAGAGAGAAGCTGTGTGAAGGGTTATGAGCAAGGATCTCATAAATAAACCTGACCTATCATAATCCCACACAGTCTGTCTTGCCTAAATTTACATCAAAGATGCCAAAAGCCACAGGAAGATGGGAAACCAGCCTGTCCTTATAACTGCAAGCACTAGTTTCCAGAAAAAGCTCTCAGAAAGCAATTAGTGAGGCTGAATTTCTGCAGTCATGGATGAGTGAGTCCCACAGGACGAAGGAAGACCATAAGGGAGCAAGACCAAAGGTCCATCTTACTCAGCATCCTCTCCAAGAGTATTTGTTGGTAGATATCATATTGATAGATACTCCAGGAAAACGTTAAGAGCCATAGGCAAAGGAGATTCTCCCCTTGCATCCCTGCTCAGCTTTTGGCAGTAACCCCTTGAAGGAGTGCCTGAGCCAGCAGGTACACCCCAACTTGCCTGTTTCAAAGCTTCTGAAGGATTTCTCACCTCTGAGGATGCCCAGTCTCTTTTGGGCCCATTTAGTTCCTGGCTTCAGGGAGTTTGCAAGATGCACCAAGCTGCATGGTTCAGTTGTACTTTGTGTCTCCACTGGTGTGAAACCTGTTAGCTGGCCATGGCCAGGCACATAGACTGGCACCTTGCTGGGACAGGTGGCCAGGTGGTTTATCAACTAGGAGCTGTGCACCACTCACCAGGACAGGTGCCAAGCTCCAAAACTTTGCCAGGACAAGGGAAAATAGAAACACTGCACCTCCTGGAGTAGCAATCAGCAGTTGGAGATGCTGAGTAGAGGCTCAGGCCCTGCTCCAGGGCATAGAGCAAGTTATAAAGCAAGGCAGAGAGAGGCAAATATACAGGCTGTTAGGGCAGCAAGGCTGGTTGGCTCCTGGCGTCCATGTGTGCTATCAGGAGAGCATGGCAGCCTCGGATGCCCACAGATCTGTCCAAGGCAGTGGGCCATGCTGGCAGGTGCAGGTGCCAAGGGTGGGTTGGAGACCTCAGGTCACTAGGGGCACAAAATCCCCCAGGGGTACAGATACCTTTTCTCCCCACACTTTTCCCACCAAGGCATCATGGCCCAGACAATTTTTGGATGTGGGAGTGGGAACCGCCAGGCTGTACCCTGTGAAACTATGCGTTGTGTTTAGTAGCTAGAATTTCTAGGACAGAACTAAGCAGGTAACCCAGTCCTCAGGGTCAGAGGGGGAGCCCTGCACAGCAGGGCAACTAAGATGTGTGTTAAGAAAAACATCTTCCGCAATGCACCAGACCTTTTGCGTAACCAATTTGCCTCCTGTGTGATCTGCTGCTGCTGCCCAGGCAGTGACAGACCTTATTGCTGGAGATCCTGATGTTCAAACACCCTTTTTGCTCATGGGGCCTAAAAGCCAGTTTCCCCAGAGCTCCAACTTTTGCCCCTGATGCAATGATAGAAAACTTGACGGGTGCCTCACTCCCTCAGGTTTTATTGAAAAAACCTTGCCCCAGAGTGCTACAGCCCAAACACCAGTGCTGTACATACAGATCGCTCTCTTGCCCTTTGCTCTTGTGCTGAGGGTGGAGTAGTGGCTGTTGAATACTTTTTAAAAATTTGTCATTGTACTGAAGGCTGATGATTTTTTTAATCCTCACCTTAGCCTTGGTTGCATGCAGCAGTTAGTCTTCAATGAGCTGCCCCAGGGTGTTATGTTACATCTTGGTGGGTATTTTGTAGCCTGACGAGGGTGTCTGGCAGGGATGTTGGTGACACAGGATATGTTATTTCCAAATGCAGGCAGATACCTCTCTCGTCTGGCTCTGCATCCTGGAGATGGCAGCACCCAAGGTCGCAGTGGTTGGCGCTGGAGTAATCGGCCTGTCCACAGCACTGTGCATCTTGGAGACTTGTCCCAGCTGCTCCGTGACGGTCCTTTCAGACCAGTTCAGCCCCAACACTACAAGTGATGTTGCAGCCGGGATGCTTATCCCTCACACCTACCCAGGTGTGTGCAAGCTGGTGTGGCGTTGCCCATGGCACCTCATGCAGCTGTGTGTGCAGATGTGCAGCGATGCACAAAGGTTCAGGAAGTAAAGTGCCATGACCTGTATTCCCCATCTGTCCCATGTCCCATCTCCTCAACACTGGCTTGCTTCTTTTCTTTGCATTATTCCTCTCTGCATTGTTTGGTTTTGTTTACATGCAGGCACACCGATCCATGTGCAGAAGCAGTGGTTCAAGGAGACCTTCACTTACCTTTTTGCCATCAGTCAGTCAGCCGAGGCTTCAGAGGCTGGCATTCACCTTGTCTCTGGGTAAGACTGGCCCCTTGGGGCAGCCTTTGGTATGTTTATGCTGTGTGCTGGAGCAGGCAGAGATGTTTTCCTTGCTGGAGCTCAGGTGCATTCTCTTCATGAAGTAGCCCTTATGACCATATTCCCAAGAAACTGCCCTGCAGCTGCTCAGATACAATGTACATTCAAGCAAAATTCATGCATAGGTGTGCACAGAGAAACTACTCAAGACCGGTCAGCACCAAATGTCTTTTAATAAATGATGTTTTCCATACTGTTATCCACCAGTCTCATGCAGCAGGGGTAGTCTCCATAGGGATGGGACTGCTGGATCTTCCAGCTTCAGCAGCTAGGTATAGGAATGCAGCTGGGGTGGGTGTGGTGGAGGTGTTTTATGGTGCCTGTTATAGACACAGAAATTCAGGAGTGTTGAGGCTGGGGACTCTTTAGCTTTATGAATACTCAAAAGACCAGGTGTGCAAATGGCCCTACCTGAAGGTCCAGCCAGGGTGGCTGCAGCCATGGTGGGGACTCTGTGTGAGGGGACTTTGTACTTCTACATGTGGAAGGAAGTACATACAGTATAGCTGGTATAGCTGGAAGAACTCCTGTTTATTTACCCTGGTGTGTCACCCTCAAGCTTGGCTGTGGCAGCCCTCTGCCTGTTTGCCAAGGCAGGTATTGCAGTAGCAGGCAGCAGTGTTTCCCCGTTGCTGTTAACCTTGCAGAGCTGCACTGATGAGTGAGAACAGGTTCCTGAGTTCCTGGGTTTATGCTAAGATTCCCGTGACACATAACATGGCAGAGTGATAGCAGCTATGTTTTGCAGCTTTTTCTCTTTGTCCTTTTAGGTGGCAGGTCTTTAAAAACACTCCCAAGGAAGAGTTACCTTTCTGGTCAGATGTTGTCCTGGGATTTCGACCAATGTCCAAAGCAGAACTCCAAAAGTTTCCACAGCACCAGTTCGGTCAAGCCTTTACAACACTGAAATGTGACTGTCCACTCTACCTCCCGTGGCTGGAGAAAAGGTTGGTTTCGCTGCAGCCTGGGCATGTAGAGAGAAAGCCAGGCAGAGGGACTGGGGGTGAGCTGGGGAATCCTTGAAGGCCTTAGGTTTGAACAAAACTGGAAAAGGGTTTTTTCTCACAGGGGAAAATGCAGCAAGATCTTCCTTGGGGAGAAGCGCAAGAAATAAATACCCAATTTTTCCAAAATGTGAAAGGCTCCATTTATGCAATGGCCACTTTCTACCAGTGTGGCTGTACAGTAGGGCTTAAAGTGGGAGCACCTCTGGGCATAGGACTGACATAGCCACAGGGGCCATGCTTGGCGAGCCAGACCTTGAAGTTACATCAGGAACTTGTCATGTCCTAAGATAAGGTGTGGGTGCTCCTCATCTGTCAAACTTCCCAAATAATATCCCTCTATTTTTGATGATATATCCGACCCCTGGGAGAATAGGCGTCTGGGAAGATGTCTTAGCTGTGAAAACTTTGCACTTAACCTGAACCAATTAATCACAAATTTGGTCAACGGTTGGAGTAATCTGTTAATCCAATTAGGTGAAAAAAAGTCAAATAGCATCATCTTGTAACAAACCTTTTGGAAATGTTTGCCTGTGTATAATGGGTGATGCACTCACTCTGAGGAGTCGTGGCTTCAGGGTTCATGCCTGGATTGACACGAAAGTTAGAAAATTTGCCAGTTTCCAAATTTCCCCAAAATACATGGATTTTGGAGAACCATAGGAGAGTCAAGATGCAGATCTAAAAAGGTTCTGACACCAGGGATGTGCACTTAGTCCATTTAAGTACCCCTAAAGTGAGCAAATAGCTGTCTCCACTTGAGAGTGCAATAGGCTGCAAGCTGATTTGAGATTAAGTAAAGAGACGTGTACTGACACTGTGGTACAAACTGCCAGCTCAGCTGGTGGTTTGGATGCCTTTCACCTCACTGCAAAATGTGTAAAATCGTTTCTTGTTCTAGCAGCCAGCCAGGCTGGGAGTACTCCAGTGGCACCAGTGCCATGTGAGGTCTGTGCTGTCTTCTCAGTGCACATGCTCTGTCATGTTTCATTGCCTAACCGAATTGGAAATTTCTGCTGAAGCACAACTAAGTTGTACAACTCATTTAGTCTGCCACGTGATTTCTGCTCTCTCCTTATTCCTGCTATAGCCTTCTTATTTCTCAAAGGATGTACTCTAATAAGATGATCAAGCTCCTTTTCTTTCTCTGCTCTCTGGTGATGAGAGGTGAGAGCATATTAAACATGTAACTAATTCTCAAACCCCTAATGACCTGAGCAGTATTTATAGACTGTTCTGGCAATCCACAAGGAAAATTGTTTTTGTGACCACCTTGCTGGTCCAAAAATGGACTTCAGGAATTTTTTCCTGCTTGCTTGCCTGACTTCAGGAGTTTTTAGCAGTTTTTTTATTGGTGTATTTTTTATGGCATGATGGCAGAGTCCCAATTACAACGCTTCTGAGCTATCCCAGCAAATTGCCCAGCCAGAGCTGCTGCACAAGACCTCCCCTGTTCTTCCCAGCCAGCCTCAGTGTCCTGCTGCACCAAACCCCAGCCCCCAGGGCATCAGCTGTCCCCTAGATTCTCGGCTCACTCACCACTTTGTGGGAAACCACTGCCTTTACAGTGGGGTTGATCACTTTGCCAGCTGCCAGAATGTTGCAAAGAACAGGATTTCCCACTGCAGGATTTACTGCATCATCATCACAGACCTGTCTCCTGACTTGCTCATGCTAAAACCCCACTAAAGACCCCCAGCAACCGGATCCAGCTGACAGCATGCAATGACTCCATCTCACAGCAATGTTTTCCCATGGGGAAGGGCTTCAAGTTTCAGGCAAGTTCAGGGTGGAATTTGGCTTGAAATTTATCTCAAAGGTGAAGCTCCGGAAAGGGTCAATTTTGCTGAAGAGCAGACATGGATGTATAGTGCTCTGAGCTGTCCTGGGTGACTCCTGGCTGCTGCTCTAGAAGGGTATGGGTCTCCTGGGGGTCCCATGCAACATCTGCCCAGCCTGCAGGGATGTCTTGGGTGCCCTAGGGCTTTTCACATGGTGCTAGATGACTAAGTGGTTCCTGGTGTCAGGGAGGTGAATTGGGAATGAATGCAGTGGCATGTAACAGGCACATTAAAAGGGATGTAGTACAATAGCACTATCACTAGCAGAAGTAAGTTGGTGAGTAAATCTGACACTTTTCAGCTTGTTGAGCTGTTAAAGCTTGGTTCATACAGTTATAGAAATGAATCAATGAGACCATGAGGACCTGACAGTTTGCCTGGTGTCTTATGCCAAACCCTTCTCTAATATTGATCAACTGCTTGTATCTTTTCCAGCCCAAAACAATCTAAAAAATAGATTTGATGAGATCAAATCAGACAAATCATGGACAGAAACCCCATGGCATTTTCTTGCTTTTTGTCCCATCTGTTGTTTGGGTTTGAACAGTATGTTAAAGGAAATCTATCTCATTTACTTAATGTGCATAATAATCACATGAGGGTTTAGGGGTTTCTTTTCTGCCTCACTTCTAGTCTTTTTGCAGGTTGAAAGCAACTGGCATCCAGATGTACACCAGAAAAGTTGCAGACTTGTGGGAGCTGCACAGCGAATATAACGTCGTTGTCAACTGTGCGGGCATTGGAGCCCACCAACTGGTGGGGGACAAGGAGCTCTTCCCTGTCAGGGGACAAGTACTCAAGGTTCATGCTCCGTGGGTGAAAAACTTCATCCGGGATGGGGATGGCTTAACTTACATCTACCCAGGCATACACAGGGTAACCCTAGGGGGAACCAGGGAAGCGGAGAGCTGGAGTCTCTCCCCTGACCCTGGCACTACCAAAGACATCTTTGACAGATGCTGCTCCCTGGAGCCCTCGCTGCAGAGAGCTCGGGATATCGAGGTGAAGGTGGGCCTGAGGCCATCCAGGTGGTGTGTGAGACTGCAGAGAGAGGTTTTAAGCCAGGGGGGAGTTAAGCTCCCAGTGGTCCACAACTATGGACACGGGGCAGGTGGGTTTTCAGTACACAGGGGCACAGCCAAAGAGGCTGCTTGCCTGGTGGGGGAGTGCATTGCTGCTCTGCAAGTCTCCTCATCAAAAGCCAAGCTTTGAATCCCAGAGGCTCCTTTTGCATTTATGACAGGCTAGTGTTGCATCTCCTAGTAGCAGCTTTGGATTTTTACTCCGTAACTGGATAGAAGGAACCTAGTACAACAGCTTGTGCCACTGCAGATGCTCGGTGGTATCTCACCTAACTTCCAGCTGCCACATTGGAAAGGCATGATGGGTTGATCCAAGTATTAGTCCAGCTATGCTTCTCCTCCATCTGGCTTTGTTTCTGCCCTGGGTGTTTCTCCTAGCCTCATTTAAGGAGAAGGCGAGATACGTAAATGTTCTTCACATAACAGGGATCAGGTTGCTGCAGTATAATATAAATAACATCAATTTAACATTTCTTGATCTGCATCTAAAGGGTATTGGATGCACTAGGTTCAGACTCAGTAAAAACTAGTTCTCTCCTCTTGTACCAAATCTAATCTAGTATTGCCCTTGCTCCTGCCATCTTGTTAACAAACTTTACCATTTTCCATATGATTTACAAGGAAAAGAAAACCCCACACAGTGCTCCATTACAGTGCTCCAGGCCAGCTCTTACAGAAAGCAATGTTAGGTCACTGTCATGCACAGTGACCAGGAAACTGTGATTTTAAGAGCAGGTCTGTGACACTGACCACTGCATTTCCTCATATTACACCTCAGGGATCTTAAGACAAAGTTTCTGCCAGAGGAATTCTGCCCTGTATGAGATACAGTTTTGTGCATCTTTTCTGACACTTGTTTGCAAATTTTTCTTTTTCTCCAAGCCACTTAGATTTTGATCTCAGACACAGATGATTTTTTTCCCCCCAACAGCAGCATTGACATGGCCTGTGTTCTACAGAAGAGGATTTTTCAGGGTGGGCTTGGGAGTACAAGCATCTATTTTCTACTTCGCATCAGCACTGGCTGCTTTCCTTGCCACAGCTGATGTGAGTAAATAGGTGACAAATCACAAGGATCTTAGCAGCTTCAGTTCCATAAAAGAGGGAAAAGCCATTTAAGACTAAATAGACACTCAAAAGACAAATGTGTCTGTAACTGGATGTGAGCAAGCTCCTCTGCCCTAAGGATGCTGAGCCACCAGAGCCCAGACCTTCACTCTGTGGGCTGAGCTGGGCTTTACACTCCGCTCAGCAGTTCAAGCTGTTTGATGGGGCTGAAGATAGTCACTCCCCAAAACTGGAGCTTATTGTCAAAGTACAGGTCTGACTGTTAGTGATGAAACCACTCATTAGATATTAAATAACTCATTCAAGAGCATTAGCATCCACTTTTGTCTAGTTTTTTTGTCCTTAAAGTTACAAAACAAATCAAAATCTTCAAGAATTCACATGATTAAAATGAACTGATAAATAAAGTTCTAGTAATGGAGCAAAGGTCACTTCTGTAGTATTTCTTTTCATAAACAAGGGGGTTTCTTTCATTTGGGATGGCTTAACAGGGCGAAGAAAAGCTGCATTCAGATGTGGCTGCCAACTCCTGCTGTTCTCAGTGGGGATGACGACACTTATCCTTTGCAAGAGACAACTGTCAGAAGAAACAAATTAAATTATAAGTCAATAAGCGCCTGGGATCAGCCTAAGCCAACCCTGCCTTCAGTAGCCTTGCTGCCTTCTCCTCAGCTCTGAAGGCTAACTTTTCATTGAACACCCCCCCCCCATCATTTGTCTTTTCCAGTGGTACAAGAGGGCAGAGCTGCTGCTTTTGGCAGTTGTTTTGTTGGTGTAGGTCTTGTCAAACTGCAGCTTTGTCCTCAGCTAACATGGAACATAAAAATACATGGAAAAAGAACATGAGAATGGGCTGTTTTTTCTTAATCTTGATTTTAATCTTAGAAAGTAACAAACAATGTAGCTTATCCTGGAGAAAAAAATACTACTAATGCTAATAGGGTGTTCATAGCCCCATGAGAAACCAGAGCTCTGGTTGTGCACTTCTGTTCTGCAGGGTGACAGGATTTCTTCTAATTTACTTCTAAAAGATGTCTGGTTGATAAAAGTGTCAAAATAGGTTCAGCTGTGAGGCCCATCAGTCTGGTGTCCTAGCTCTGGCCATGGTCAGCAGTGGAGAGGGCCACTTTCAGCCATTCCTGGCCCAGGGGCTTCCTTAGCTGAGAGGTAGCTTAGTGTTTCATGACCCTCAGATGATCTATCTTCCACATATTTTTTGACTGGCTTCAGAAACCATGTATGGTGCTTTTGTAGTCCCCAACGTCTTGTGACAACAAGTTCTGTGAAGGGAGACACTTCTTTGCCCAGGAGCAGAGCTTTTTGCTTTCATCTTTGTCTTGAACCTGAAAAAATCATTTGATGCCCCTTTCTTGCATCTTATGAGAAGTGGTGACTAGTTATTCTCCGTGACACTTCTTGAATTTATAAGGCTGTACGCATCATACTTCTTCTCAGACTCTTCTTTCCCACCTTGAAGAATCTTGGTTTATGTAGCTGCTACCCATATAAAGTAATCTCATATCTTTGGCCTTCCTTGTTTCCCATCTTTATAACTTTTGTCACTCTAACGTACCCTTTTGAGATGGATGGACCAGAACTATACACAGTACTCATGATAGGGGATGAACCGTGTATTCAATTGATTACATCAATTAGGATTCAGGTGAGTCCAGAGGAGGGCCACAGAGATGATCAGAGGGCTGGAGCACCTCTCCTATGAAGACAGGCTGAGAGAGTTGGGGTTGTTCAGCCTGAGAAAGGGAAGGCTCCGGGGAGACCTTACTGCAGCCTTTCAGTACCTAAAGGGGGCCTAAAGGAAAGCTGGAGAGATACTTTTTAGAAGGGCAGGTAGTAATAAGACAAGAGGCAATGGTTTTAAACTAAAAGAGGGCAGATTTAGATTAGCTGTTAGGAAGAAATTCTTCACTGTGAGGGTGGTGAGGCACTAGAACAGGTTGCCCAGAGAAGCTGTGGATGTCCCATCCCTGGAAGTGTTCCAGGCCTGAGCAACCTGATGGGGCTCTGAGCAACCTGGTCTAGTGGAAGGTGTCCCTGCCCATGGCAGGGGCCTGGATGTAAATGATCTTTAAGGTCCCTTCCAACCCAAAATATTCTATAATTCTATGATCTCTCTTCCCTTCCTAATAATGTTTTTTCATTAAATTGCTTTATAGTCACTAACAAGCTTTTAACTGATACTTTAGTAGAACTACCTAATTGCCAGATACCTGTCCTGAATGGTACTAGCTGGTTCAGAGGCCGTTGCTGAGGCTGGGTAGTAAGGGGGTGTGCTGGTTTAACCCCGGAAAGATGAGCTGGTTTAACCCCGGCCGGCAACCAAGCACCACACAGCCACTCGCTCACCCCTCACCCAGAAAGATGGGGCGGAGGATCAGAAAAGAATGTAAAAGTCAAGGGTTGAGAT
>JAVJGI010000062.1:65912749-65925443 GCA_035590275.1 Ibycter americanus
CACCCAGCAACAACTAAAAACATCAGCACATTATCAACATTGCTCTCACATCACAGCCAAAACACAGCACAGCACCAGCTACTAAGGAGAAAATTAAGTCCATCCCAGCTGAAACCACGACAGGGGGTCTGCCTCCCAACTCAGCCATATGTTTTCCTCTGCTGTTATCCACACTGAATTTCACCTGCTATTACTTTGCCCAGGCTCATGAGATGGTTTTTGCAGCTCCTTGCAGGCAGTTTGCATTTTGCTACCTTGAATAAGATGGTACCATCGGCAGGCTGAGCCACCTCACCATTTAAAGCCTGACTGATGGATATGTGGATTAGCACTGGCCCTACCATGGATCCCTCTAAGATGTCACTGGTGACTTCTCTCCACTGTGAAAAAATGGATAATTTATACTTACCTTGTCTCTCTATCCTATATGTAGTTGTTGACTCATGAGAGGCTCTTCCCTCTTATCCCATGCTAGATTAGCTTCTTTATGAGTCCTTGGTGACAGACGTTATTAAAGGCTTTCCAGAAGCTGAGCAGATCACACAGAGTGCATTGCTCTAGTCTGCACCTTCACTGTTTCCTCTGAAGCTGTAAGAGGGTGGTGAAGCACAGCTTCATAGCTACTCACTGCAAAGCTCTGCCAATTCTTCCCTCTTAGTCCATATCTGCCCTTGCAGATATTCTGTTACTATGGCTTGTACCATTTGCCTGCTACAGGCATCAGATTTAGTGGTTTGCATTTCTCTAGATACCTTACAACACGCAGAAGTGTCACGTGCCATCCTGTTTTTCCTTTGGCTGTTTTAAGTAAAAGGTTATATACCAGCCCTAACAGTGCAACAATTTCCCATTAGCGTTCCTTAAAAACACACAAGCAAGTAACATCTGCTTCTCATGAATTTGTTACTATCCCTTGCATCTATTTGATCTAAAATCTCATCTAATGGCCCTTCAGTCTGAGGCAGCTTCTCTGCATTATCCCCTTAACAAATGGCTCTGCTGTGGGAATTTCACTAAGCTTTTCTGTGCTGAATGCAGACACAAGTAATATGTTTAGCTGTTGTGTTAGAGCTTGTTTTCTCTCAGACTCCTTTGCCACCCTGATCCTCTGCTGACTGCATACCCTGGTCACCTGCAGAATGCTCTGGCAGGCTCCCTGCTCCTGCTGGGGTAGAGGAAGTTTTTTTGTCTATTAGCAAGTTATTTCCTAAAAATCTTTTTCAGTCTGCCTTTCTGTTTCTGCTTGTAATTTGACAGAGTTCGTGTCCTTTTCCTCATTTGAACAGGTTCTATTTTCATTCTTTCCCACGTAATTTTT
The DNA here is from genome assembly GCA_035590275.1 of Ibycter americanus. NCBI lineage: Eukaryota > Metazoa > Chordata > Aves > Falconiformes > Falconidae > Ibycter > Ibycter americanus. The sequence goes on from JAVJGI010000062.1 coordinate 65,914,068, forward strand.
ATCATGCTATTACAATAAGCCAGTAATTATCTTTCTTCTGGCATGTCTCTGACATTTCAATTCCCTTATGTAAAAATCAGGCATTTTAGACCCATATCTTATTTTTAAACTTACAGCAAATACAAACAAGCATACATTCAGCCCCCTTGCTCCAGCTCCTGTACTCTGTTAAAAGGGGCTTTATTTGTCCAGATTGTACCTTGCTGTTTCCTGCTTACTTGTGGTTACAAAGAGGTCAAAGTGGCACCTTTACAGACATGTCATCATGAATCCTTGCTCCCCTTTGCTTGCTCGCTTCCCCTGTCTCTAGCTTGAAATTCCTTTTTAAATCTTACTCTTGTTCACAGAAGCTTTGTTCCTCACTAGGGTCATGTCACACAAAGGCTGAGCATCCTACTCAGGAGCCTCAGCTGTTTGTTCCAGAAGTTTTCAATTTGCCAAGAATATATCCTAATATTTTGGGAATAAGCACACATACCTCCCTCATTTTTCTCCCTAGGCATGGAAACTTTAAATATTCTAAAATACATCCATAGATACATAGTGATGGTGCCCTGTGCCAACTATACACCTACTCACAAAGGGGAGTCACGCTGTTTCAATGCTTGCAAGCCAGCTCACTGGCACTGACTGCTTGGCTTTTAGGCAGCTGAAGTGTGCTGAGATGAGTACTTTCTTGCTTCAGCTGCCCAGCTTCGAATGTCAGTCTCTGGCAATATCTCATCAGCCATCTCAGAGTTTCTGCTCCTCACACAAGACCCTTGCCAGGAGCTGAAGCAAAAATGTGGTGTGTGTTAACGCTCCAGCTCCAGCTGAAGCTGAGCCAGCAGCTGAGAAATTTGCAAAACTCCATTTTTATCCTAAATGTCTGTGCTGTTGCATCGACTGTAGTCTTCATCTGGAAACACAGAGTGAGTGTCAGAGAAACACTTACACATGGGAGAGGATTAACAGCAGAAGGTCATTAAATGTCCTTGACTTCCCATGCTGATGAAAGGCACCCTTAAAGAAAGACTTAGCTGTCACCTGTGCAAAGCATTTTATCCTTGAGCCGTTCCTTAAGCCCACACGTGTCCAGACAAAAGTTATCCGGACTGTACTTGAGTATTTCCTTCTTGTCCACGCTTTCTGATCTACATTGAAGAGGCACGTCTGGCAGATGGCAACCAATCTGTCACACTCACAGGGAACTTCTAAGGTGTAGTTATGGCATAGAAAAGGAACGATTATATTTTGAGACATTTCTATCAATCCTTGAGATTGCAGACAGCAGATGGGCCGCATGATGGATTTCAGAGCTTGAGCACAAAATAATAGTTTTCTGCAACATGGAATTTTGTTGATTTTCTTCACAGAAACAACACCATAAAGACATATTGTCTCGATATAGGCTTTTGCTTATATTTAAAACAAATTTTCCAATTTTCTGAAAAATACAGGAAAATGGGCATTCACCATTCATTACAATTATTTTCCAGCCGAATACCATTTGAGATAAACTTCAGTGCGATAAATTCAAATTCACTAGGAATAAATGTAGTAATTAGAGGGAACATCATGGCCTGGACCGAGATTTGTATTGCTTTCACAGCTATCAAATAATTGCATATGTTGTATGATGCTTTATTTTATCCTGCTTTATTCCCTATTTTCCACCAGAGGGAGATGTTGGATCAAGCAGTTGCTGAAAGAAACCCACGCACTCTCTCAAAGAGCAAATGCAGTGATGCTGAACTCAGTGGAAATGTGGGCGCCTGTTGGGCTCCCACATACCTATAAGGCTTGGCGGACTTGGGTGTTGCAATAGAGCTTAAGAAATAATCGTGAATCAGTTAGGGCCATAAAACGTCATGGGGAGAGCTTATAAAAAGTACATTGAGGAAACAGAAATGTGAAGGTAGCAACATACCAGAAGCTGCTGTTAATAAAAATAAGGGATTATAATTCTAGACAAAGCTGTTGCTATAGCAGCATGTCCCAGAGCTTTTCTGCCACCAAAAGGCTGGCGGGGAAACCACTGTCTTGGGTAGCCAAGTGTCCTCGGTTCCTCGTGTTGCAGGGACTTGGGGTCCCCAGCCCCCTGAGATGTGCGTGGGCTAGGCATCCTGTGGCTGGTCCTTGCAGGGCTGCAGCCTGGTCCATGCATCTGCTGCCTGGCCTGGCTCCTGGCGAGCCCACACACCACTCTGGGTGCTCAGGTGTTGGAAACTATTGCTTGTTTAAGGCTGATCTGAAATAGTCTGTTTTCCTTCTGGGAATTTTGCCCCCACATGTCTGTTTTTCTCAATGAAGCCATCAAGTATTTTGAAGAAGCAGACGTGAGTCAAAACAGCCTTATGAAGAAAGGGAGTTGCTGGGGAGAGAAGAAAGCAGAAAGAAACTTTTTTGAAAGTGAACAACTTCATAGAAATAGTATTTCCAAACATAAAAGACGTTTCAAGGGAATATTTTTCCTGTGTTTTGTTTTTCTGCTTTGAGGCTGCCTCACACGACTGATAGCAGCCAACACTAGGAGAGCACTGTCCCACGTTGCTCTGCTCCATTCCTGTTCATGTCCATCACCTACCATACCAATATATTTCTGACATTGTAAGAGGCACGCACCATGGGCACCACATGCTGTGCTCCTGTCACTGTCACCTCTCCTGCCTTTTTGTTCAACTTCTGCAAAGTCTCAGTCTACCAGCTGATATCCAAGCCTTGCATTAGCCCTTCCTTACATTTCTGAGCCAAACAGAGGAAGGGAAGCGTGTTTATTTTCTGTGTCACCAGAGAATTAAGCAACCAAGCCAGCTGTTGGTGTTTCTGAAGCACCTGCATGTGCACCTCCAGTCAGCATTTTGGCTAAAGTGAAGGTCTGGAAAACAAACCTTCCCTCAGGGAATGCACTAGAGCCATGGAGGGAGCCTCATGCTTGCCTTCCTCCTCGCCAAACAAGTGCAGGGTTGGGCTTCAAGGAGATGAAGCCTCTCCTCCCTGCTCGCCTTGCAGCCTGGTGAGCTGTCTTCTGGTTTGTGGGACAGGCTGATCTCCTTTGAGCATTCAAAGTACTGGATTTGCACTTCTCACATCCCGTATTACCAAGACAGTGGCTACAGGAAGAGCAATCTCACGTTTAGGTGTGTTTTGAAAGAAAAATCTCCTTTTGATTTTTGAAAGAAAGGGGCTGAGGCACCTGAAGTCCAGGCAAAGACTTCAAGAAACAACCCGCTTCTCCATAGAGGTAAAGTGTAAGTTAAAGACCTGGAGAAGCACTGGCTACCTCGCTTCTGAAACTCTCTGCAAGCTTTGATGGGCAAGGTCCGTGCCTTTTTTCCATGTGGTGAGTGTATCTGCACAGTGTCAGCACTCCAGGAATAATCACAGGGCGAATTGCTACAGAGATTTGCAGCAGGATAATTGCCTCAAACAGAAGGATAAATAGCTTTTTCTGGCATTTAATGGGCCTCTTAAGTGAGCAGCAATAAACTCTATGCGAACAGATGTTTTCCCTCTTTTTTCATCCTTTTGCATCTCACCCATAATTATGCACTAAAATGTTCTTGTCTGGGTTGCTGAGAGCAGTCTTGCTGCTGTTTGCCTTCGCAGTGTAAGACTGAGCAGTTCAGCACAAAGACTGAGCAAAAAGCCCTCAATTCCTAAAGGCTCCCACCACTGTACGTCAGTGAGCATCTTCTTTCCTTTACATTAAGCCTGAGGAAGGAGTGAGAAGTTAGTGGGAAAATTTGCCTCTTCCAGCTGCCACTCTGCAGGTCCCAGTGGGTCTCTCCCTGCCTGTGCCAGTGCCCTGGGTTCCAGCCAGGAGGTTCCCGCACTCGCCTGGCTTTGGGCACTGACCCAGCTACAGCTCAGAGTAGTTACTTCTCCTTTGCCTTGTGGGGGAGGTAAGTGTCCTCTGCTGTTCTCCCTGATCTGTGCCACCTCTGCTACACTGACCAGACTGTGGGGAGATGGCAGGGCAGGCTTTCCTCTGTAGCTACTGGCTTTGCCTCCAGCCTTGACACTAGGACTGTAGCAGGCACCACACAAGCTCTGCAAAGAGCCTTTGTGCTTTCAGAAGCATGCACTTTACCTCCTGACAGAGTACAGAGAAATTACCTTGTGACTGAAGAAATTCAGTGCATTCTGGCAAAGAGATCTCCTCCTAACAAGGAGCCTGCAAGCAAGACAGGAGCTGAGGCACAACCACAAGCATTAGCCTGGCTGAGTGTTCGTCACCTGGAGTGATGCCTGTAGGGGTGCCTGTATCTTCACAAATGCACTTTGTCCTTCCCAGCGCATCTTCGAAGTGTCTGGATGGCCTCTGCTTTCCACATCCACGGCTGAAGATGGCTTTCCACATCCACGGCTGAAGATGGAGGCCGACACACTGGGAAGACACATGCCAAAAGGATGACCCCCTGCGGTAACATGTAACCTATATACAAACTCTCAGCTAAGGAGGTTATTCCACTTCCAATCGATACTGCATCACTGATGCTGCTCTACATGCCATTGAGGACAAACTGCCTTGAAAGGAGCCTGCGGGAAGAGCACCGAGTTTTATCCTCACCATCTGGTCCTGGCCAGGCTGCTCAGCTGCAGGGGAGCTGTGGCATCTTTTCTGCTGAGGGCAAGGCCATTTCTCTCCTCCTCGTTAGGATTTTGTTTAAGACATTTAAAATGCAACCAGCTGGAGAAGAGGATTGGCTGACCACATGGTGATAGTTCTGAAAAGCAACCTTTTTGTTACAGGTGAACTTAGTGTCCTGCAAAAATAGGATGGTCTTCAGACATGTGGGTGAGACCTTTATTAAAGGTGGATGCATATTGGCCTGCATAGTCGTCAAGGACATTTTTGCATGCCTCCTATCCTATGAAAGCTGCTTTTCACCCATCAGGTCCATCAAGGATGCTGCCAACCACTCCCATCTTTTATTTTATCCTATTGCCTTTAATGAGGCATAAACTGTACAGACACATGCCAGTGTATCAAATAACATTGCAAGACACACTAGAAAAAGTGCACGGCACATTAATTATGGGTCTTAATTTTTTTGTGAAACTGCTACCTGGAACATGTTGCTGTTCTTCTCCCTAGCAGCCCTAGTGCTCTCGCTTGCATCTCTTCTCCCCTTGGAGAGCCCTTTTCCCTGAGCACTTGCAGATGAAAGTCTCTCCCAGTGATCAGATTGTGACATCTGCTCAATCACTCCAGTGCTGTTGCCATCCCCTGCATAAATACTTTGGCATTTGTACTGTACTATGTAAACCCATTAAAAACATGTAATAAAAAGGCTTATATAACTTCTTAAAGCCATAATTACTACTCCAGCTGTGGTGTTTTGCAGAATTCTGCGCATTATAGATTAATCCCTTTGCCAAATTACATTTTTTAATGAAAGATATTCATCCTTGAGCTTAGAAGTGTAAAAATACCAGTAAAATTGATTGTATCCAAAACAGGGGAGAAAGCTGAGGCCAGAGTAACACCAAGGTAATCTTTAAAATGTACAGAAAATAGGATTTTGTAATAGAAACTCAGGGTAATTTTTAAGCAAAGCTGGACATCTGTCTGGGATTACAGTATAGATACAGGGGAAATACAGACAACAAACTAATATCGCAAAATCCTTTGTGCAATGGTATGTGAACTGCATATGAGCTATCACTGCTTAATTAATTTTTTTAATTCCATTTAAAATTTAAATTCCATTTTAAAAATGGTGATATGTTTCCAGTTTTTATACCAGTATCTGTTCAATAAAATTGCCAGCCCTTCCTTTAAAAAGCAGGCAGAATTTTGCTTACTCAGAATGATTAGACAATTTAGTAAAAGGCAGACCATAAAACCACCGTTGTTCCTCTCCAGGAGTGAAACACAGCTGCTGGAGGTAATAGTTGCATTTGTAGATACCACAAAGATTAGGGTTAAATAAATAAAGATAAGGCCAATGGGACAGCAGAAAGCTGCAAAGCATCTTCTACCGAGGGGCCAGCTCATTCCTCTTCTCATCCTGCAGCAAATGTATGCGCACAGGTACAGGTATGGATGTGTGCAGATGCACAAGAACGTGACTCAAAGGTAAATCTTAATCTATAATCCCCTCTCCAGGCCATTAATTATCAATTATCTCTTTCATCAAATTCACACGGCTAGGCTGTGGTGTTTGAATCTCTGCATAGCTGGAGGGAAAAGAGAGCTTCTGCCCCTGCCTCGCGCTGAGCTGCTGAACAGCAAGATCAATCTTGTATTAAGCTGCCTAAATAGCCCACGAGCTTGAGGAGAGCTAATGGGAGACTGCATGAACAGACGTGGGGTTTTTTCATCTGTCACCTTCAAATCTACCAGTAGCAAGCTGAGAAGTGGCTGTAATGATCCACCCAGCTGAGCTGTAGCTTTGACAGCTGTTCAGACACGTGTTTCTCAGCAGCAGTAAGTGGGTGACCAGCACAGCCAATTTACTTCTCCATTGCTAACATCGAGAAGATAATGGAAAGAGATTCTTCCTCTGAGTTTTCAGTGGGATTTAAGGCACGGGAAGGAGTAAGGGCTGCACCTCCCTTGTGGAGCTGCTGGCTGCGTGCAGGCTCCAGGGAGGTCTGTTACTTGGTGCACAGAGAAATACTGCCAGCATTTCTAGCTGCAGTTTTAAGGAACAGAAGTGAGACCAGGCTTGCACTGAAGCCATCACTGAGAAGTCACCTTGGGAGCTATAAACATTTCATCCCACATTCATCAGGGCTGTTGCTGAGCTTTGGCACATAAATGTGCAAGGCAATAAAACAGGCCTGGACCAAAGCTCTGACTCCTGCAGACTCAGGATGAGAGGCACACACATCTTCTGTGGGGAAGGGCACACCACGCTTCTCTTCATGCAGCTGCTTTTAAAATGACCTTATGAAAGTTTCTGTGCAAAACCTCTCTGTTTTCATGTGCATGGACCAATGTCACTCCGGTTTTCAAAGCATTAGCCAGGAGTGTAGGAGGGAGTAGAGGGAAAAAAGCCTTCCTTCACTCTGTCCTGTAGATTTTGGCAAGTGGCTCATACCAAATCCAGTGGAGTTGTTAAGCAGAGTAAAAAAAAAAACCATTTTTATTCATTTGCTCATTTTATAGGAGGAATGTTTGACTTTCATTAACAGCCCTTGGAGAATCCAGGGAATTCCTAGTGGTGCTTTTCCTGCCTGGCATTTAATTTTACACAGAGATCTACGGAGACTTTTTGACTAGACAGAGGATAAACAGAAGCCTTGACAGTGGGTGGAGGCAGAAGATAGACAGCAAGATGCTTGAACAGAAAATGGCCATAAAAGAGAACAACATTAAAGAACTGTTGTGAAGAAGAGATTTTGCTACCAACAACATCCCAGGCAAGATGTAATTTATAAGCAGCAAAGACAGCACCAAAGCAATGAATGTCCATTGATGTTAAATTTTTTCCTTCCAGAGGTTTAGCACTGTGCTCTCACTGTAGACAAATTTGTAAATGAGGGAGGAATTTTACATTTTTAAAGACTTTTCCTAGAGAAAAGAAATGACCTTTAGAAATCTGTGGCACCTACATGAAAAGTAGACAGAGTAGGACGGACATCTGATTTTGGTTATCAGGGCATAACGATCACTCTCAGTAGAAACTGCATGCTCATACTCAGTTGCTGGTTCAGTTACTCCTTGCATTACATGGCTGTACTTTGTGCTCTGTTGGATCCAGCACGATATATGTTCTTCTAACACTAACCATCTTTCTTTGGGGACAACAGGGAGGGGAGGCTATTTGCTGCCTGACTCAGAGTGAGCATGTTTTGCAGAAGCTGTGAAATGCTGCAGAAGCTGTATTTCCCAGCAATCACCTCAAAAAGGCCCATCCTCCAGCTGAAATGAAGTTACATACATTAAGGTGCAATTTTAATTTGCTTTTCTTCCTAACAGGCATTGCTTGCATACAGGTGTCTTTGCAGCTGATTCCAGGGGGGAGAAATTGGTTTATAATTCACTTCTTAAAATGGAGAGATGAGACTGTGTAAGGTACTGCTAATCCAGATAAAATTTCTCATTGTTCCTGAGATTTCCTGAGATCCTTTTCTACCACTGCTCCCTTTTTCTCTCTCTTTAGAAAGCCTCCGTGGTGTTTTAAACAGGCAGACTTACATTCAAAAGAGATGGGTAGGGCATGAGAAATTCAATCATTTGTTAAAACACAAAAGCAAAATGAAAACACGGAGTTAAATTTTGTGAACTGTTATTTATTACGACCACTCCTAGCATGCTCACAAACTGGGGCTGATCAGCCTTCCAAGGAAGGGAATGCCTTGTACAAGGTCAGCATTTACAGTTATAGCTCACCGATGACGAGAAGAGTGGCTGGGTTCAAGTATTTGAGCTTTCTGTTGAAGCAAGAACAACAACAAATAATGAACCTGTGATGCTAAAACCAAGAAAGACCTTGTGGCTTTTATTCTGCTCAGTTAGACCTCCTTTATTTGAATACACATTGTTCAAGTTTTTAGGAAAGCTTTGATTTCTCAAGGATTAAACTTCAAGAGAGAGTGTTTTAAAATGTATCTGGGCACTTTATATTTTCTGAGTATTGACCTTTATACTCCTGCCTTTAAGATTTTCTCCATAACCAAACAAACACAAACTTTTATTTTAATAGGACCTTCACACACTGTTATTTATTGACCAGATGCTGATGGTTTTTTTTTTTTGTTTTACAACCTTGATGGTAAGAATTTTGTGATATAATTATTTTGCCTAGCAGTATTGCAAGTCTTGTGTCTTGTCACATTTATCACTGCATTTAGTGTACTCGATATATGTCTAAACCTCTCTTCCTTGAGCAGTGGCATTACTTCTGTTCTACAGATGAATGACGCCCTTTCACATGGAGGAGCAAAGTGATGTATAGGCAGCGCCATGCCAGCCCAAGTGACCTTCTGCTGATGAACTCCAGGCAATGCTCATGGATAGAGCTGGGTGCCTGTCTCTTCAGCTGATGCCAGTCATGGTTGTTGTAGTCACTCTCTCTCTCTCTGCCCTCGTAAATGTGTTCCTCTCTTGCACTAGCACCAGGACTTGTCTAGCCACCTAAGGGGAGGGTGGGGGTGGCGGAAACAGAGGAAAAGCCCGTTAGTTGTCAGACAGGTCAGCTGCCAGAACCAACTTACTTCCCTGTGGCAAGCACCACAGCCTGCCCAAGGGGGCGGGATGGGCACCCCTGAGCAGGGGTGGGGGAAGAAGTGCTCTGATCTGCACTGCATTTCCCTGGAGGCATAAGCCACCCAGAGGCTGTCCCACATTGGCTGTAGGCTGACCAAAAGACAGGATGACACCAAAAATGTCATCCAGGTCTATTAGGAAACTGATTCAGATAGAGTTTTTCTGGAGTTAGTTTTCATCTGGGTCATTGCCCTGGTTTGGCTTAGCTTAGGACAAAGGAGCCCCCCTGCTGCTACAGGAACGGCAGGCAGGACTGTCACCTGTCCCCTTCCAAGAGCAGTTTGCATTTAGGGCAGTTTAAAACAACCATGGAATTGCTTTAACCTAATTTAGAAGAATAGTTTACCTAAAGAGGACAGTAATGTTTAAATGGCAGGGAGCAGGCACCTGACCTACCAGTGCATCTGTGCTTGGAGCCACACTTGAAATCCCACTTCTCCAGACAGATCACTGCTCCTTTCCTTATTTTCCTGCGTGCAGCTCCTCTGTCCCGCTGCCAGCGGCTCTGGTTGCTTGGCTGCTGGCAGGCTCTGCTTCTCCCAGCACTCCTCTCTGCCCTGCTCCCCCAGCAGCAGCCAGCTCCGGCTCTGCCCCAGGCAGTGAACAGACAGGACAGGTCAGAGAGGAGCAGTGCAGGCTGCTGCCCCGGAGAGGACATCAGAAAGGAGAGAGAAGGAGCTCAGCAGAGAATGTCTCTCCCTTGCCAGCAGATGAGGCAGGAGCACTGGAAGCACAGTACTGCATGCAGAGGACAAGGGCCACAACCTCTCTCCCCCACTCAGCAAAGAAACAGGGAGTAGCTGTGCATCCATGTCCTGCACGTCCCACCTGAGAACAAGTTTATTACAAGCTGCACGTGCTGCAAACCAGCTGCCATTGCCCTCCTCCCTGTTCCTGCAGAGCTTGCCTCCTGCCACTGACACGTCTCCCCACCTGTGGTTCCTGCTTCAGAAAATCCCACCAACCACTGCTATCTGCTTGTCACTCTGTGATGGTTTAGCGTTGTGGCTGAAGACCAAAGTTGCCCCATGCACTTTGTATTTCCATGTAGCGTATCCCTGTTGCGGGACAAAAAGCCCCATGTTCTCCCGCAGAGGCGAGCGGGACACCTGTCCTGTGCACTGCCTCTCAGCCCTGCTCAGCTCACCCAGAGCCTTTCCTTCATGGGTGAAACCAAAGATGTGTCATGAAAACTCGCAGCTGGCCTGTGCCGACCCAGGAGAGCAGCTAGGGTGCAAAGTGTAGACTTTTCTAAGTTATTCATGCGCAGGAGGTATCCCAGCCAAACCGGGGCACCCCAACGCAGGTCACACAGGGTGCTCATATCCTTCAAACATCCAGGTCCAACAGGATTTGACTAATCACTGACAGCTGTTGCAGCACTACCAAACTATCAAGCTGCAACAATGCTTTCCCACACAAGGTTCCAAAAGTTCATCTACTATCCGTGCTGTTTCTTCATCCTCTTCAGGCCAGTCCACCCTGCTTCTTGCCTCTGGGTTCCTGGCTCCTCCTCCAGCCAGCCTCTCCTCATCCAGGCCCCCTTCTTCTCTCAGCTTCTCCTGGGGCCTTGCCTCATCTCTCCTACATCCCTGGGCTCTTCTTCATCCAGTATCTTCTCTTTTCTCCTACTGCTCCTTCTCTTCCAAGCCTCCTCAGTGCTATTTAGCTACTTAGCCCAAACAAACCACAGCTGGACATTATCCACATCAGTCAACCCACCGCCCCAGAAGCAAGCCCACAACTGTATATTATCAATGTTAATTAACCCTCTACACTTCCTCTTCAGACAGCCACACTGCCGGTTACCGATCCTAGTAACACCCTGCAAAGCAACTCCCTTTTGCAGCATTCTTGCTGCTTGCCTATTGATCCAGGCATCCCTGGAGCCAGCCTGGAGCTACTTATCTGTAACGCCAGATGATACCGGGAGGGTTTCAAAGACGCATCTTTGAAACTGGCGCTACCTTGGCTGTCCAGGGGTGTCCTTCATCCTTCGCGGGCAGCTCTAACCTTCCACGAAGCGAAGCCCTTACGTGCAGGGCCGGGCCGCCCCTCAGGCTGCGTTCCCTCGGCGCGAGCGGTGCCCCCGTCCCCGCCGAAATGCCGCTGCCTCGTGACGTTACAGCGTGCAACGCGCGCCAACGCACCCGCGCGAACAAGCCGACGCGCTC
>JAVJGI010000062.1:65926023-65971620 GCA_035590275.1 Ibycter americanus
GGTCGCGGCAGGCGCGGAGCCACGGCGGACCCTCTCCCCTGAGGCGGAGCTGGGGGCGACCGGGCTCCCGGGGTCCCGGTGGCGGCCCGCTCGGGGCTGGGCTCTGTGGCCGCTGGAGGACATCCCACCGTAGGAGCCCCGCCTCGCAGGTGCGGCCCTTCCCCATGTTGGGGTGCCGCCGGTACCGGAGGTGACGGGAGGGTGCTGGTGAGGCGAGGTGAGGCGGTGTGATGGCGGCTTCCCGGGAAGGCGTCTTGTGGGCAAGAGATTTTTGGAGCGATGCTGCCCAGCTGCAGGAGAGTTGCAGTGTGCTGGGGGCAGCCGAACCAGGTCAGATGCCTGGGCCCGGACAGGTGACCTTGACCCACTGTCACCGCGCTGCCTCAGCAGGCTGAAGCACCCCAACAGGAGCAAGCTTGGGAAAAGTCCTTGGCCCTTGGCATTGTTGGCATCCAAATGCCATTTCATTCGATGAAAGCTGTCAAGAAATGTTTGTAAGACATGGTCTGCAGGAGAATTAATGAGTTAGTTAATGAGTTGGTAGAGGGACCTGTAATTAAGTTCAGTCCTGGTAATGATTGTAAAGCCTTCTGGAGACGTGAGGACCATCATTAGCATCAGGAGTTCAGCAAGAGTGAGGAGTGTCAGTACTAACTTCTCCCCCCAGGTTTCACCACATGTGACCAGTGGTGGGACGCTGCCTTCTTCAGCAGGCTCCATGCCGTCTGTGGTTTCGACAGATGCCACTCCCTCAGGAATCACTTACAGATTCAAATGTTTCTTTTGTGGAGTTTTCTCTGCAGTCTTTTAGAGGGAGAAGAGCCAGCTTTTGTAGGCCAGGAAAGAGTAGCTTGTCACCTATTTTGAGGTCCTGCTGTCAGGGTGCAGTAGTAATGGTCTGTGCGGAGATGTGCAGATATGTAAAGAAGCTGGAATGACTGAAGAGGAGCAAATGGGATTTTGCTAGAGATGGGACTGTCTTCCTGGTCAAAGTGAATAACTAATTCTGATGCTTGCCGTGACAAGAATAAAACCAGTTATCTGTGGAATGGCTAAACCTTCTCCTGTCCTTAAACTGAAGCTTTATCTGGGTTTGCTCAGACTCCCATGATGAAGAGACCTTGCTAACATCCAGACCACCATCTGAGAAGATGTCCTGTAATCATGGGGTCTCATTTGTGAATCTGTTTGCTTTTCTTTGCCTGTGCACCTCCAGTAATTTATTTTTTATGTAAAGAAGAAATGGACAATGAACTTGTGTATCGTTTGAATTTTAGATTCACCACATCTTCCGTGGGGAGTTGTGATGGAAAAATAAAACTGCTATTTTCTGCCCCTTGTTTCCTGAAAGGTTTAGAAGGAGGAATGAGATAATCCCGTACTTCCTTCACCACTGCAGCAGTGATGAAGGCAACGTTGTCACATATTTTTTCAGCATAGTTGATTACGTGGCATCCTGATGTGCTGTGGTATTGATACCACATTGAGGCATCTAGATCTTGCAGTGTCAGTTTTTGTGATCTTTGTTGTCAATGTCATGTTACTTGCTATTCTCCTAAAGCCCAGCTTTTAAGTGACTGTAATTATGGAAGAATTTCAGCATTCACAGGGAAAAAAATTGTGATCGTGGATTCAGATAATTTCTTGAAAACATGCTAAGCATGCAATAAAAAATCAGGAGGCAAAAGTAAAGCATACTGTAATTTATTTAACGATTTTTGAGGAAATCCTGGCAGAGAAGTAGCATCAGGAGAGACTGCTTGTCATACTGGAGAACTGGCAGCACCTTGCGGTGTTGGAGAGCTCGAGGCTCTGGAAAGCCCACAGTATGTTTTGTGCATCTCCAGGGGGAGTGTGAAACATCACTGCTGTGGTCTGTGGTGTTGGGCACATTGCTGCTGAGGTCTCATTTGAATCTCACTAATTAAGCCAAGTGAAAAAAAAAAATCAGTAAATATAATACAGGTTGGATTTGCCAGGTTAAATTTGAGACCATCAAGAGTCTTCCACGTTCAGCTATTTGACTGGAGTGTGTTGCTTCAGGCTAAGAAAAATCTACTTAAAGTGAAGATAAGGCTTTGGGGATAGTGGGACTGAAATTCTGGAATTACTGGTTTTGAAATAGAGTTGTTAAATAAAAATGTAGGGGGGAAAAAGTGATGAGAAAATAAAGCAGAAATGGTCTGAGTACTGCCGTTTTTTCTTGTGGAAATGGTGATCATACACAGTAGCTTAAAAAAAAGAAGAATGGGTGATTTTATTTTTTTTTTTGTCAGGCAACATTGTATTTCACTGCAGACTGCTTTAAGACAGGATGATGGCTCTTCTCAGAAAAGGCTGCTTAAGTTGGTCGTTTGTGGCTTCTACCAGCGGCTCTGGAGAAAGGTGGCAGCATGCAACAGCTGCCAGTGTGGTGTGCTGGTGTGTGTAAATGCTGCCTGGGGGAGAGGGACAGGCTTCTTGTGCAGGTCTTCTGTGCTGTACCAGGTTGGGATTGCTTTTTGCTGTGGGTTTTATATGTTTTCCATCTGTCCGTAAACGATTGTCAGTCCATTTCTGAAGCCTGCAGAGGTTTTCAGATAAGGTGTTTTTTTCCCTATTGCTGATTATGGTGGCGGTGTTGGAGTGTGTTGCGATATGTGAGCCAGCATGATGGCGGTAATGAAAAATCAGCGAGGGCAAACTTTGCTCAGTTTTCCCAGTGCTACTTCGTTGTTATAACTCTGCTGACACTTACATCATTGAATTAATGCAGAAGACTGATGAACACAGTATTTCCAGAGATCAAATTGAATATCCTTTGTGGCAGTATAAATTTTTTTTTTTTTTTTTTTTCCAAAAAATGCACAAGGAAATTATTTGATGGCTACTTTGAATCACTTTAAAGTTTCCTGAAGCAGAGTTGTGTTATTTATTTCCCAAGCACAGCTGCAGCCAACCAACCAGCAACACCACAAGGGGGGAAAAAAAGATCCAGACAGGATGGGAAAGACAAGGCTCATCCATAAGTGGCCCCTGCATCTGCGGGAAACTGCCTGTGCAGTCGTGCGCTATTCCTGACCACTGGTACATCTCCTTCAGCGGAGAGAGTGACTGTGCGCAGATGGGAGGGTTTGACTACCAAGGTTAGAAGTGTCTCTTCGTGCCTTAAGATGCATGCATGAAAAATGCTAACTGAAAGCAGCAGGGAATAAAGTAATTTAGTGATGTGACAGCTCTGGGAGCTGCCGGAGCTGCCTGTTCTGGTGCTTTTGGGAGCTGTGTTGCTCCCAGCTGTTTTGCTCCTGGTGGAGCCTACCAAAGAGCAGATGCTGCTTCTCTTGCTGACAAATAATAAACAAAATTCAGCATTAAGAGCATATGATGGTCATCTGAAGAATGGGAAGAGTTACATGTTGTGCTGCAAATGTAAAGCAAATGGAAGTTTGTAATCCAATTTGTATTTTGGTGGGAGCACTTAAACCTGTGTTGTTGCTAATAAAATGCCCAACTATGTTTATAAAATGTGCTTCTGAGCTCTGGTTTCGTTAAGCACTGGTCTGGTAACATATGCTGGAGATAAAAACTCCAGCTACATGGAACCATACAAAATCAACCATGTGTAACTTGCTCTTGCAATAGGTGTTAGTGAGGTCTGAACCCACATTGCTGCAGACATGAGGCGAGTTTTGAAATGTTATTGCGGGGTATGATGGTACAAAAAAAAAAATTTGTTGCATTTAGAATTTGAAATAACAGCAAATTCTTATCACAGTGATTGCAATAACAAGGTTATGCTGGCTCTCGTGCACTGAAATGGGGAGGAGCCTTCTCTGAGAGTCTGGTTAAGAAAAGCTGGAGTCCTTTGCCTTCTGAGCAGATTTATTTCCATGGAGGAGGAGGAAAAAAACACACAAGAGTTGTATATGGTTACACTTGAAAGAAAAAAGGTTGATGTTAGTCCAGGCAGGTGTTTTAAGTTCCTGCAGTTCTGCTTGCTGATGTGGCAAATGCTGTGACTCTGTCTCTCCTAAAAACTGAGGTTCAGGGTCTTGCTGTCTGCATGGGTGTAGCCAGGGCTGTGCCGGGGGGGACTCCTGGAAGGCAGGCTTGGAGAAATGCTTGAGGCTGCTAGGCTGCAGCCACATGTCTTTGGAAAGCGTGCCTGCCGGAAAACAAGCAAATAGCTAAACTTAGTTTGAAAATTGTAGTATCAGCTGAGCATGACTTTGTTGTTGTGGCTGTCCAAAGGTGTGGAGTGCTGCCTAAATTAACCTGGTGTTATTTTGGAAGCTCTTCCATCATCTCTAGGGATATAAAAATGTTTGCCTTCAGTGATTAAAAGCTAGGAGTTAGATTTTGCTGCTGGGTCCATTTGTATTTAGTCTGGGATTATAACCTATTTTGAAACATGAAGTATCGTTACCCAAAACAGAAAAATCTTGTGAGATTATATTTTTATAGGCATTCCTTACACTTGTATACATTTGTGTATTGGGGCTTTAAAAATACAGACTAATTGTCTTTTGCTGTTGCTTGCTGGATTGCAGGTTTTGTTTTTCTTTAAATAGGAACTATTTCCAAGAGGTTACTGCTTGTCTTCAGTAATGACTGATAACAGCCTCATCTTTAATGTAATTGAAATCTACAAATTATTTTGGAGTGATATCTTTGAAGGTCAGTGGAATAACTGTTTGGCAGTTAATAACATGGCAGGTTCCAAATAACCTCATACAATTTAGCGTTAAATTATGGCTAAGATTTTACTTAAATTTTACATTTTAATTTTAATTTAAAAAGGACAGTGCTACTTATGCTTATGTCGCAATATGTAGGGTTTATGCAAAGAGTCCTTTTTAATTCTTCTACAAATCTGGTAAAAAAAAAAAAAAGTATCAGATGTTTTCATTGCCTATTTGTATGTTTAGTGTTTTCAAGCTGACTTCACATCTCTAAAATTCTGGTAAACTTTGGGTATTACTTGGATAGGAAGCTACTCTGCCTCTTGATGAGCAAGAGCCAAAATTCTTGGAGTAAACTCGGTTATTCTGAAGACAAATGTATCCATCTGTCTTTCCATATCCCCTGGTGTAATAACGTCTCTGTTTTGGATTGGGACTTAACTTTTATAACAGTTTATTTTTTATGTATGCCTGGAGCAATGTTTTAACATTACAGCAAAGTTTTAATGTGACAGGGCTTTGGAAGCTGTGCAGCAAGTCACATCAGGCTGTGTTTAAAGGAGCAGATTTGCCCAGACTGAGCCAAACCAAGGGAGCTGCTGGGGCAGCAGCACGGGTCAGAGCAGCTCTTTGGACCTCCTAGTGAGTTTATATCCACAGCTTATTCCAGTCACCTCACCTGTGTACCACACGATAAGCTTTAGGTGCGCAGCACTGTTCTATAAATGCTGCAGCGAGGAGCGAATAGCGTCCTAGCTTTGAATGTGCGTTGCAGCTGTGATTCTGTTGCAGAGGAGCGCAATGCTAAAGAGCTGGATATTGGTTATTCTTTTGAGTGTGCCAGCTTCTGGGCATGTCCTTTAATAACAGGTAGACAAACTGGGGAGAGTCTCAGTGGGAGGAAAAAGGCATTAAGAGGTCCAGGAAGGCAGGCCTGCAGGGAGAGCCTGGCAGAAGTGGTACTTGTTTTGAATAGAGAAAAGTAGGTTTTGAGAGGAATGTGCCAAGACTCTTCAAACTAAAAAAAATAATTTTTTTTGAAGGGCATAATGACCGATTGTTCCCTAGGTCCACTGCAAGTAGGACAAGAAGTAACTGGCTTAATTTTCAGGCAAGATATTAGGAAAATCTTTTAACTCTGCAGCTGGATGAGCAGTGGAAAGACTCCGTAGAAAAATGTGAACTTTGGGTATCCATACATAGAAGGTCTAGGTATCCTTAGCTGTGCTTCAGAGCAGGGAGGTAGAGTCAGTCTACCTTCTGAGGTCCCTCTGTCTACATTTACCTGCTCTGCAGTTAGAAGAGTCTGGCAGGTACAATGTGATTAGCAAAACTGGAATTTAGCCTGAACATTTGTCTAACGTCAGTGTAATAAAAAGAGGTAATGGGGTCTTTAAAGACTATAAGCAATCCTTGCCCTGTCTTAATATCTCACTAGAGAGACCAGACCCCACCGTAATTGTCCTGTGATGACTTAGTGGACCCCAGAGGAAGGAACTCTACTCAACAGCTTTTTTCCCTCCAGCACTTGGAGGTCTCTTACCAAATATAAACCGACCCAAAGTTGCTTAGCTTGTAAGATTAGCACAAGGTAGGAACTTAATGGCTTCAGGCCATTAGTAACTGGGGAACAGCTGTGAGACCCTTGGTTGATTTTTGTTCAAATATTCAGGCTAATAGCACAGGCTGAGGGAGGTTACTGTGTTTGGAAGAAAAAGAATAAACTTTTATCGATAGCAGTTTTCAACAGCAGATAACCAAATCTGGGGAGCACCAGCTAGCTTTGCCTGTAAACAGAGGCAGCTGAGGCACCAGAAGTGCAGGAACCCTTCTCCAAGCAGCCAAACAAGGGCAATACTGGGCTTTCACCGTATTTTAGCTGCAGATGAAATGTGTTTATGGTAGACCATAAAGAGGAGATGGTAATGTTTTTTCTGACAGTGATGTCACTTGTGAGGTAAATGATCACTCAGAATAACTTTGGTTCTTACATAGTTTTTATTACCTGTAATAGGTTCTTCCTTCATGAATTTTTGAGAAGCGGATGGGGAATATTATCCTTCAGAAAGTCATTACAGCTTTAGGAGACTTAATTATATCCAATAACATAGATTTCTTTCAAACACCTACGAAAGGCTTTCTTTCAGCATATAAAAACAACAGAATAATTTTTTCTGGGTAGCTCTGGCACAGAAAAAGATGTTTTTCAGGGTATATAATCTTTCCTATTGACAGACATAACCCAGGGACTAAGGTGGTAATTTCTACTGCAGATGCCTTGCTCCATGATGGCTGTTACAGTTGTTCCGTCTTTTTCTTGAACCAGACTAGGTGGTCCACGGGCCGTGAACTAAACATGAATCCTTTATGACTGTGGTAGCAGGTGCAGAAAACCCCATACTGATCCAGTCCCATTTGCTGTCTTCAGCTCAATGTTGAACGAGACTGCTGTTCAGTAAAGATATCCTCTGCTCTCACCTCATTCTTCACCCATCCTCTGCTCTCACCTCATTCTTCACCCATCCACAGTTCACTGTGTTTGGGGCACTGAATTGTGTTGCCTGGTATATTGCTGGTTATCAGACCTTATTAGCAGTGAATGAGCAGAACTCCCCTTCATGTGCTGTGTACGTGCTCGGAGGAGGAAGGATGTCTTCTGCACAAAAGCAGCTGTCGAGCAGGAGGTGAGAGGAGGTGACTGGTATGAAAGTCACTTGTACAGCAAGCCACAGTCTTGTCATGGGAAAAGAGCAAAAGTCCCTGAGGGTCGGAAATGTTGACAACCTTGAGGACATTGAGTGCAGTTAGTACCAAAAGTGATCTTTTGTCACCTTTCCTGTTTTATACGAGAAATAATAGAAGTGGGGACAGTTTTGAACATGCAGTGTTCCTTGCTCAAGCAGTTGTCAGGGTGGCCAAGCTTACTTCATTCTTTTCTAAAACTTCCTTCTTTGCAGAGAGAAGAGGCCAGAAAGAGAGATCTGGGACAAGTAAAATTATCCCAGAAAGCCATAGGGTTTTTCCTTTACATCTCTGACCCTTAGCTGCCTTCCTGTGAAACAAGTATTTAACTTTGTTGCTAGTAGGGTTTTCATCCCAGTTTGTTCAGTCAATTCACGTGAACATTTACCCATCCAGCCAGGCAGTTAACAGAGATGTGTGTCTGCTCCAAGGCTGTGCGGTAGGCACTAACATGCCAGACATCTCTCTCATACCGTTTTTACTGAACTGTGGGCACGGTTCAGACTGAGGTGCAGCTGATGGGTCTTTGGTGTGAACCCAGAGCAAAACTCCAGTGGCCCATGACCAGGGATGCAGTTCTGAAATGCAGTGGTGAGGAAGAAAACCCTCTTCACAGCTGCCTTGCAGACTTGTACAGAATGTGACAAGTGCATCATGTCTCTTACAAAATAGAAGTAGAATTTGGAGGTTTAGGTAGTGTTAGTGAGGGACCTGGAGTCTTCACACAAGCAGTTTGATTTGGTTGTGGTAGACCATGCTATCCTCCTCCTGCAGCCTGGCAGTGACGGCTGTCACTCATGGCACAGCTTAGATAAAAGACTTAACACGTAAGTGAGAAAGTCTGTGTGAACCACCACTAATCTTTGATGGCATCTGCAGCAGCCCACTCTTATCACTTGTTCTATTATTAACTTGGAGCTGTGTTTGTCTTGGACGGCCGTTCAGTGCTCCAGAGCTGTGTGCAGTGGATGTGAGTCATTTAATCAACTCAAGCGTTTTCTTAGCTAGCAGATATGCACCAAGATACTTTTGTGTACAGTGAAACATTGTCCAGAGCCCTTCCGTGCTAAGCATAAGATCAAATGGCATTCAGTTCAGTGGAACAAGTAGAAGGAGGAAAAAACCAGGTTTAATTTAATTTTTCTTTTGATTGTGGTATACCATGTATATCCTGGAATTCATAACATGTGGTACTCACAGTTATATCATTTATGCTAGTGTTTCTGTATACGTAAATGACAGGGTGACATGCTGTCCTGTTTTGAGTTAGCAAATCTCTAAGGGTAATAGAAACCATGTGTGCAAATGGACTGATGCCTTGGTAACAGATAGATGAAAGCCATGATTTTGAACTTGCTCTCACGGCAACAACTGGGTCAATTTAAGCAGGAGATGGCAGAAACATTCCTAGCTGTTTATGCAGTACTAAGTGGAAAAGTTTGGATCCTCAGTGACATGTGTTCTCCCCTGCCTGATCATCTGTCCCATTTTCAGTAGTCTTGTTTCTAAATGTGCCATCAGGCTCAGGTGCCATCAAGAAAGGTGCTGGCTGTGTCCTCGGGTGACTGCTGACCTCTTGAAGAGCACAAGTCCTGGGTCTGGCCCTGGGGGAGCCCCTTGGTGGTTATTTTGCTTTCTTCTTCATTTTATGCAACATTTAAAAACTAGCCTTGTAATTTATGTCCTCCCTGACACGTGTATAAATGTGATCAGTAAACCTTTCCTTGTGTCTTTGTGTAATGATAAATGTAATAGTTCCAGCAGCTCTTACCACATACACAGCGATCTTGCTTCTCACTGAATTCTTCTCTATATGCTCTGCAGATAGGAATAAAATGGCTTTGCAGTATTCTTCGGAACTCAGTACCACAGAATTGTTTTGGCTTTGCAGATCCCAAATCTGGGGGACCCTTGTGAGGAATGTCTTTCCCGCTGCCATCTCTCCCCATCATGCAATGTGGGGCTTCTCTTGTCTTTGGGAATATAGGACCAGGAGGACTTCTCAGTGAGCTGTTAGCTTCTGAAGTTTCAGGATTTTCAAGTCAAGCCAACTGCTTCAAAATTTACATGGAACGCGTCTGGGTTTACGTGCTTGTTGCAGAAAGAGCTAACCAACAGCTCATTTAACGAGTGACCCACTGAAGTTTCCTTTGGGTTCCACTTTCTGGTAGATTTCAGGTGCAGCTTCAGGTGCATTGCTGTAGGTTTTTCTGGAAATGACAAAATTCTAGGTTGTGTCCAGGACTGATGCTGTGGCTCCTGCAGACTGAAGGAATTGAACCCTCTGCCCTTCTTGGGGTGTGGAAGACAAACTTTGTGGGCCTTGAGAGCTTAGCAAGGAAAGGCCTATGAAGAGCCAGTTAGGCAACTCGTCTGCCTTAGGGATATTGCTAAAATAGTTCTGTGTTCTTGCTATTGGTTTAGTTGAGGTGGTAAGTCACTATTTTTTATTTTTTTGTGTGTGTGTGACAGCATGGTCTGCTGGAGAAAATTAACCTAGACAAAAAGTAAGCAAAGAAGCAAACACCAATGATGTGCCAGGGGCTGGACCTGGCTGGGGAATGTGTACAGTTGAATATTATGTTAGAACCAGTGAACATTAACATCTCATAGTGTTGTTGCTGATTTAACCTCCCCTCCTTTGCCCCATCCCTGCCTAGCCCTCTTCCTCATTCCTCTCCTAGCAGCTAGCTAATCAAATAATTAACGGGGAGCTTCAAAGTTGGTGCCCTTTATTTAGCATCCTCTTTCATATTTTACAAAGAGACAGTGTTTGAAATGCTGGTGGGAAGAACTGGTAATGTCTATTGATATGGTATGTTAGAAGCTTAAAAATGGTAAGAATCAGTTTGAAATCCTGCTCCCTGCAGAGCTGACAGTACTAGTGGAGGATTGAGACTTATCTCAGAGTTGAATGCTGCAGGGTAGAAGCTGCCTGAAAAAAACCCAAAGGGACAATAATATTTGTTAATACTGATGCTGTGTCTCTTTTTGGGCATTCCTCATGGTGGTTCTGCAGCACTGAAACTTCCAAAGAAGTGAACTTTGTTTCATACTGAATAGAGCAAAGCAACGGCATCTTGTTCCTTTTCCCTTGCTCTTTTGAGAAAATTAAACAAGAGGCAATTATGTGTCAATTGGCTGCTGCTGAGCTGATGTGTTTCTTCTTAGTTAGATGTGTTGATTAATGGTTTGATCTTGCAATTATTATTCATTATGAAATCTGTAGGAATTCTGGGTACATCAAGAGTTCAGGGTCAAACCATGTAGCTGTTCAGTGCTATATTCTGTATAATGCTCAGAATTAGTAATAAAACGTTGGAAAAATGCCCTTAACTAAAGATGATGGATCATATTTGCCCAAGCCCATCCTCCATGGGCTTGTGATACTTGGGTCTATACTTGTCTTGAACAACAAATATTTCAAAATTATGTGCTTTGAAATGAGCTTGATTTTCTTCTCTGTAAATTGGAAAATAAACGTATCATCTTGTACTTAAAATCCTAACAACTTGTAAGCCAGCTTTTGTTCCCTTTCTAGACATGGGGAACTAATTGCCCAACACACTGTTTTATTTTGCTTGGAAGACTTTTACATAACTGTAGACTAAGGGCAGTAATCCATAATTGTATTAAAAACAAGAAAGGGAGAATGTTTGTAGACTTCTAAAGTGAGTATACATTTCATTCTGTGGAGCTCCATTACCTTGTTTTATTAACTAACACTTGTATGAAATAAGGAATTGAAGGAAAAAAAAAGTGAAGTTTTGCTTTTTAAGTCTTTCCTGGGTCCCAGTTAAAACCCAGTATAATCAAGTGAACTGATGGTGGGTTGGAGAGATGGAAGCCCCTAAGGTACCTGTTGTGACTATTTTCTGCCTTACCTTAGGTTTTATACTATGAAATCTAAATACCTGTAGAAGTCACTCAGCCTTTTGGTTTACCCATGGATCAGAATAATGTCTACTTGCTTTATGATGTTATAGATGCCTAGTTGCAAATACTGCCTTCTCCTGCTCCCTGGGCACAGAAGGTGCTTCAGATCTCCCTTTAGGCTGGAAGATGTGGTGGACCATTTCTGTTTAGACATTTGCACTCCACTTGGATGAGAGAGAAAGCTGCACAAGTGTGAAATGCTCTTATTTGTGTGGAAGCATTAAGTTTTACTTTAAAGCACCTTCTTCTTCCCCAGTTCTTAGCCTCAGGCAGAGCCTGCTGAAGTCAGTGGATAGGCTGCCAGAGTCATCCCTATCTGTAAATCAGAGTGCTGGAATTTGCACAAAATAAACCCGGCTTATCTGGCTAGCTGTGTATTTACTGACAATTCTGTTTGTTGTATGCTGTGATTTGAATATTGCAATGAAGACGACCTAGAGGATAATAGTTTGTGGGGTTTTTTAATTGCATGGATTATGACATCTCCCATATTTCATCAACCAAAGCACTTCATTTAAAGCAGTTATGAATAGAGGTTGAAATCGTGGTCTTGCCTCTGCTTAGCTAAATTCTGAATTTGATAAGCAATGACCAGTAGTTGCTGTATCTATTTCTTGCTGTTATCCTTAAGTGTTGGCAAAGGCATGCAGGCACTGGAAATAATTCAGCTGATTGAGTATTACATTGCTTAGAGCAGTTTTGAGAATTTGCTTCCATAAATTTCAATCTGTTCTGGGTCCTGGTTTTATCTCCATCAGATATAAATTATCATGCTGTCAGCCTCTGGATAGCGCTGGAATGCTGCTGCCCAATTTATTTATTTTACTTTATTACCATAGCAAAGAAATACCACTTGACTGTTTTTAAAGCCATGTGTCTCTTAGCAGAGTAAAATAAATCTTTCTTTCAATAAATACATATTTCTCCCTGATGTTGCTGAGATTTCCAATGGCAGAGCTGTCAGTCTTTGGTGACCTTTGAAGGTCCGAGGAGGGGTTCCCTGGTGCAACGCTGCCCTTTCCTACCTTTGCAGCTCCCAGCTCCTTTGATTGCAGTGGATTTATTCCTCAGAGCTAGTGAGGGTTGGTAGTTATGCTATGTAAATAATAAATTAGATGCAATGCTTTCCAAATTTGTAAGTGCCTACAAATTAATATTTTGGCAGGTGTTCTGAAACACATGCTTCCTCTAAGTCACAAACCTACACCCAGGGTCATGCACATTAGTCACTGAAGCCCAGGCCTACCGGTGAATTTATGGGGGGTAGGTGGGTGGTGGGTGTCTACAACAGCTAATTTAAACCTGGTAAGCTGGTTCCCAATACCTATTTCCTATGGAAGTCAGGGTTTCGATTTGCATTCTGTGGAGCATTAGACACCAAAATTCCTCTACAGAGATGGCAATGTCATGTTAATTTTGGAAGGAGCTCTTTATTTTTCCGAAGCCATTTCTTTATTCTTAGAAAGATATAAATTCTGTCACTTAAAGTCAGTGCCAAGCATTCTTTTTTTCTGCACATGCTTTTCTTATGAGACATTTGTTTGGGGGAAAAGGCACAAAACTAAAAGTAGAGTTGGAGAGAGCTTGACTGTGGGCTTTGTGCATGAAACACTGAACCTCCCAATGCATTGAAGTTGCTGGTGTTTTGCATGGAGGTTGCTGGTGTGGCTTGCCTGCCAGTTAGGCGAGCAGTTCCCCCATGAGCATGAGAGCTGTAATTTGTATGCGTGTGGCTCCATTTCATACCATCAGGTGGGAAATCAGAAGCAAAAGGAGCAGAAAATAAACATGAATATTAACAAAAGGATAGCAGAGGTGAAACACTTGGTGATTGCTGCCTTTCCAGGGGTTGTTATGTATGCATGTTCAGACTGATTTGCTCTACAAGGGTAAAGACTCTTGGTTTCAATTACCATGCAGTGGCTCAAAGTTTTTCTAATGAGAATTGAAGTTAGAAAATTGTTTTCTTCATTTCAATGTAAAACTTTGCATTCAAGATGTATTGCTTTTTTCCTTTTCCCTGCTAAGTGTAAGAGTTTTACTTATGGTGCAAACTGCAGTCTTAGGAAGCAAGTGCTGTTAAACTGCTCTCAAGTGAAGCCCTCTGGGTGATGCTCAGAGCTGCATAAGTTGGCTTTTGCAGCAATTGCATCTTGCTCCCAGGCAGACAAATGTGTGCTGTGCTGCAGAGGCTTGGAGCAGGTGATGCACAGGGGACAAGGAGCTAGGGGAGACTTCAGTGCATCCTCGAAGTTCCCTCTTCAATAAAATAAAACACACGTGTCCAGACATAGAAATAATTTGTCATACACAAGTTGTGTTGAAAACTCATTTAAATTGGAGACATCCACTTGTTAATGCAGAAAACACTTTTGTCACAGGACTGTTTTCCATAGGTAGGGTTTACTCTGTAGCCTTGCTGCACAGGAGAGCCTGACTGTATGTGTTACATTGCTTCCTCATCCTGGCACTTCCTCAGCCTAATGCTCTGCCATCACATCTTTGGGTAAGATCATGGAGCACATCCTCCTGAAAGATATGTCAAAACATACTGAAGACAGGGAGGTGGTTAGGGGCAGCTAACATGGTTTTACCAAGGGCAAGTTGTGCCTGACTAATCTCGTGGCCTTGTATGATGGAGTGACTGCATCAGTGAACAAGGGAAGAGCTATGGATGTCATCTACCTGGACTTCTGTAAGGCAGTGATACGACTCCCCACAACATTCTTACCTCTGAATTGGAGAGATATGGGTTTCATGGATGGACTGTTGGATGGGTAAGGATGAATGGCTGCATACAAGAAGTTATAGTCAATAGCTCAGTGTCTAAGTGGAAACCTGTAAGAAGTGGTGTCCCTCAAGGGTCCATACTGGGAGCAACACCATTTACTTTGAGCAACCTGTTCTAGTGGAAGACGTACCCCATGGCAGGGGGTTGGATTACGTGATCTTTAAAAGGTCCCTTCCAACCCAAACCATTCTGTGATTCTGAAACACACTGCAATTTGTAGTGCAGGGGTTTGTCTGTGGGAGGGACTCCCTACGTGGCCTGTTTATTCCATTGCACCAACCCGATGCATACAGCCGATGGAGCAATCCCTTGGTGGCTGGGTATGAAGAAGTCTGTGTGCTTGCCTGTTGTCAGAGATGCCTCTGCTTTAGATAAACTCAGAAAAGTAAAAAATGGGGCAAGATTTCCTGTATTAATTTTTTTTCAGTTCATTATGGACTTTGTGCAGCATGTGCAAGTTTCACTGTTGGCTTGAAAATTCTCAGTTCAGGTGCAGGGCTAGGTGTCAGCTACGTTTCCCTGTGATACTCCCAATGCCTGATGCCTCAGAGGGAAACCACTGCTTTTCTCAATACAGGCACACACGTACAGAGCAGGAGTGTATGTAGCAATTTCTGCAATATGGTTTCTTAAGCGAAACCCTCATGTTTAAGAAAGCCAAACTGCAAAGAAAAATAGAAAATAATAGTAATATAAAAGAAAAAGAAAAAAAGGGAAACAGTTCAGACATGTAGGATGGGATACCTATAAAGCCAGCCACATTAGAAATTTATTCATTCAGAGCTTTAAATATGAGTCATAGTCACTTTGTAAGCCTGTATTTTAAATTACAGCTTACTGAGCCTGTGCGTGTCCCCGCTACTTCTAAATTAACGATGTAGCATAGCATGCTTGTATGAGTGTACCTCTTGTGAGCCCTCGGTATGGTGCTGATTACATTTAGCTAAAGGGGATTGTATGAATTGACCTTTCTCAAGGAGGTCTTTGCCAAGGCTGAGGCATACTTGTTCTTTCCTATTGACACCTCCACTTTGAGGTGGCGTTTGTTTTGACGTGTGCCACGTATTGCTGCTCCAAACATAAAACATTTGGAGTTACTCAACCTTGCTGAAGAATAAAGTGCAATTAAGTGTTGCTTGAGGCTCACAAATAAAGAGTAGGCTCAGCCCTCTAAAATACAAGTTTTTCTGCAGCATGGCATGTATGATAGTTTGGTCTGGGGTTCCTCTTCTGTGGTGTTGAATGTCTACAGTGTAGGTACTTCTGAGCCTGTCCTGCAGGCTTCCTTTGTGGGCCATGGAGAGACATAGACGTTTCCAGTGCATGACTCATCTTTCTTATTTTAGACGTCTACTCTATAGTGAGATGAATCATTCCCTTAAAGAGCCTGTCTGCCTCGTCCTGTCAATTAACTTAGCTTCCCAGCTCACTGTGGGAGCTTGATCCTTGGTTGTCTGCACTGCAGGAATGTTTTCTCATTCCTGGCTCTCCCTTGGAGTCGACCAGCTAATTGCTTCTGAAACTAAATGTAGGCGTTCACGAGGGATTGTTCATCACTGGACCAGCTCTGTGTCGTCAGCGAGAAGAGCAGTGTGCCAGTTTTGGCCGCCTCCACCCTCAGCAGCCCTCCCACTCATCTCGACAGGCTTTGCACTTGTTGCATGTCCCTCGTGAGGCATGCTGGCATGTCCTGTAAAGCCAGTACTTGGGTGGGCTGCAACATGCTGCTTTCACTATTTAAGGTACTTTTGAACTGGGGGGGGGGAAAACAAAACAACAGGCCCACTACAAAATAATGTGCTTAAGGCCACAGGTGCTCCAAAGGGAGCCCAAATAAAATCATGTCCAAGCCCTGTAAGTCATATCTAGGAACAATCTACTCTTACAAGGGTGAGCCTTCAGGAATGCAATCCAGTAAATACGTTTGCCTTGTAGGTGTCTGAAAATTTGCAATTTGAATCCCAACCCATTGCATCTGAAACTGATAGAACCCCTGCAAAACTTCACCCACAAGCAAGCTCTGTTCTGCTGTAGCTTTCCACAAAGGGTGAGTGTGATGATACACAGAATACAGCCAGAATGGTTGGAAGTGAAGATGTGTATGTCATTTGTTCCTATGGCTAGCAAATATTTATGGTTATTGGTGAAATTTATTGCCACAAGTACTTTCCATTCACATTTGGTCCTGCCTCAAATGTAAAAAATTATTGTTGCACAGTTTAATCAGAGAATTTAGTATTTTCCCCTTGATTAAGACATCTGTGTATGTATTGACAAGTCTTTTGTCTCTTCATTGGAAGCAACAGACTGCTTGGCAGGACAATGGGATTCCCAAATTTTTGTTTGTAAACATGGCTAATATGTTTCTGTATTTTAATAGGCTGCTAAAAAGGAAGGAGATTGAAAGGAGGGGAAAAAACAGTTACTGAGTTAAAAAAGGTGGAAGTATGGAAAACGTACTAATTCCCTTTCAAATGGAAGCAGAAGGGAAGGGAGGGGTTGGGCTCTTTGAATTAGTGCACTGAAACTAGGATTGATCTGGAAAGAGTTTAATGATTTATGTGTTCAAGTTTATGCTATGAAAACCAGAAATTTTGCAAACCTACAATTTTATACCTGCTCATTTGTGAGCCCTTTGCATATGTTGATTTAAACTTTCCATTATGATTTCAAATTTTTAGGATAAATGATACCATATGTATACTACAAATATTAAGTGATTATTAGATGACTATCGTAGATGGCTGATGAGGGAGAAAAATCTGGAAGGATGTGGTCTCCAGAGAAGAGTCACTGCGGATTACTGTCAGATTGGTCTGAAGGAAACATCAGTCCTTGTCCTTGTGATGTACCTGGGGAAAAAATCAGACCTTCAAATGCATCCTGGTCTTCCTAACAAAGCAATGGCATTGCCTTAAGATTTTCTTTGCTCTGTGGTTATCTGATGTGGTGAAAATTCAGACATCACTCCACATTAACAGTATCCGGATATCCATTACCCTTCTGGGGCAGCTGAAGTCAGTGTCTGACCACTGCCTGTGATAAAGTCTTGCTGAAGGCTGATTTTTCTTACAATGCTAATTACAGGTAACGTGTCTATAAGTGAAATAATGTATATATAGAGATACTTCAAGATAATTCAGTATGCTGTTTTTTAAGGGTCATTGTAATTTCCCAGGTACTGTCATCTCTTTATATTATGGAATCGGGATATATTGGTGTTTGGGAAACACAGTCATGGTGTCTCGTTGGATGAGTCCTTACCCTAGGGAGATAGCACACTGATGGTGATAGCCAGAGATGCAGAATGTCCGAACCAGTTTTCTGGCTCTTCCTGGGCGACCTTGGGGAGGTCTGTCTGAATATCATATCCAGAGCAGCATAATATGGACTGTAATACCTCCTCTGCTCCTCTTGTGCACTTGCTGTAGAAACCCCCTGTGAAAGGAGCTGCTCCACAGCCTGTTTTGTATAGCAGCCTCAGGGCCCTGCTCTTGGTTATTTACTCTAGAGGTTTCCATGATACAAGTGAGAAAATCCAACTCATGATGCCACAGTTAGGTTGCTTTGAATAAATAAAATTGCAAAGTCTAGAGGGGGAAAACTCCGTAAAATAAGACACGTGTTTATCAGGAATAAACCTTATTTTCACAAAGCAGTTGGTTCACAGGGATTGGGTGCATTTTATCTGTAGAGTTAATTTGAGAGGGCTTACATGGAAACACTATAGAACAAGCTGACAATTACCTGAAAAACTATAAACAAAGGCTACTGATGTAAATAGGGAGTAGCTCCTTCAGGAGGATATTTTGTGAGTCCTGAACATACCCATACCGCATCACCAACATCAGTGAGTTACCCGCTGGGAGGGTGTACCTTGTCCAAGAGATGTACTGGGTTTTCATCCCTCTTTGTCATCTGTGAATCTTATTGTAATGCAGTTACTGAAGCACCCCAGAGGGATGTTTAGTAGGTGTTAGGAACAGGCATCTCTAATATATTCATTAGTGAATGGAAATAGGCTGCTGCTTAGTAAGGAGCCAGGGACCAAGTGTGAAGTTTGAAAAGCTATTCAAAAGCAGTGCCCTCAAACAGGAGCTCAGGTCTGATCTCTTTCACAAAAGTAGCATTTATGTAGTGCTCCTGAATTTAAAGAACTATGTAAAAGGTTGACCTCTTTCTGTTTTTTCCCTCTTTTGGGGGGGTGGGGTGGGTGGGTGGAGGTAAGCAGTGTTTACTCTTGCTTTTTGTGTGTTTATTGATGGATTTTTTGGAGTCAGTAGGAAGGCAGTTTGTCATCTTTAAGATTTTAAGAACCTGAGAGTAAGACACAGTAGCTCTTGGATATTGCACTCTGCTGAAAAAGAACCTCGTTCACGTGGTTAATTATAGAGAATTTTTTTCTTTTGCTTCCCTGTCAACTCTGTGCAGAGGGAATTCTTGCTGAACAGTGCCACAATGGCCACCCTGCAATTCCCCTACTTAATGAGCTACTTCTCACACTAATAGATTTCAGAATAACTGGGCACAGATGTTTAGGTGTCTGGTTTTGTGGATTTTTTTTCCCCTGAAAATGATTGTCAGTCTTCATTTTCATTTTAGCTTTCAAGCCTGTTGAAACAAAAACATTACTGACATTGCAAACGTTATTCAACTGTGTGAACTGTGACTCATTCTGAAAAATTACGTGCATTTTGCTCCCCAGCATGCACCTATCCTCCTGCTGTTAGCTGTTTGCAGGCTGCCTCTGCAGTCAGCAGGTCAGGGGTACGTGCTGCTGCAGGACTTGCTAGCTTGCTTCCAGCCTTGTGCTATGCAGGCTATAGGAGCCCATGTCTGCTGCAGGCAGCAAGTTTCAGGGTGGGAAAAAAATGTCTCAGCATCTCTTTACAGTAAAAAAACCCCAAAGAGCAAACCCTAAAGGAACAATAAACCTCATACAGACCTCCTGGCTCATGTTCACTCCAGACTATGTTTACTTAGACTGCAAAAATATCAATTCATGGTATCGGCTCAAGGCAGACTCCATCTGGTCTGGTGGTCCTCTTTAATCATCTTTCTTTTCTAGTTTCGCCTTCTCTTTTTCTTTCCTGTGTTCCTCTCTGGCGTCAGAGGATCCCCACCGTCACCATGCTGGCTCTTCTTCTGGCGCCACAGACTGGTCCTGTCTGGGGGCTCAGCACCTCGCCTCTCTGATCTGCCTCCATCTTCTTCAGTTAATTGCTATTTCCTATATGTTTTCCAGGGCTTTGTTTGAAATACAGTTCTGTGGGAACCCCAGATGAGGTTCCTGTTTGGTATTTTATTGAATGTCAACATAAACCTATGGCGGACCCCCCCCCCCCCCCCATATCCTCTTCATTATGGAAGCTCAGTTAATTGGGGATGATTAAAGGGAATCTTGATGCTACCTGCCCAGCCATAGAAGTGACTTAGGGCGCCTGAAGATGAAAAGCCATGAGGAATCAATCTTAATTTAGTACAACTTAACACTGTGCTTGTATTTTTATCTACTTGAGGGCAAGAGATAACACATCTAATCTTCCCAGTGCGACAAAAGCGGGTAGAATTTGGAGAAGGTGGAGCAGATGGGAGCGCAGAGCCCCGTTGTTCTGTAAGCACATGTCTGAAAGACCTCTTCTGTCCCACTCTGTCTATGTGGGAAGTGTTGCTGGAAAAACTGACAGGATCCCTGTGGTTCAGAGCTGAGGGGCCTCAAAGGGAGTGCAGAAAGCATCCACCAAAGCTGCTTCCCTGGGGCTATGAAAATGAGGAGTGGTAGGGCTACGGACAGCCACATTGATATTTTTTCAGGAAAACAAAGAATTCTGGTGTATCTTGTCAGGCAAGCTTGGGAGAGGAAGAAGACTTTTCTTGAAGACCTCAACAAGCTTTCTTTTCTATCAAATCTGGATTTTAAAAAAGGAAAGATTGTTTGCAGACGTTTCCTTTGGTCATGAGTGCGATCTAAGTTCTTGTTTCAGAGGACATTCAAGCAGAGATACATGGTAGATATAAAACTAAAATTATTTTACTGTTTTCAGATGTTTTGCTAAAGGATTTAGTTACTCACATCTTGGTTTTCTTCATGCATTTCTACAAGCCAGAGCTTACTTGGGTGTCCTAGAATAACTGTATTGACACATGTATCCTGGATGAAGAGCCCTTTCTTTCTGAATTACCTACATCTGCTTTCAAAGCCGATCATAATAAATCATAGTTAGATGGTCTTTCACTGTAGTTCAAACCCTAATTTATTCTGAAATTACTTTCATGTGTAGACAAGCCCCTAGGAGACTCTTTTTATTTGAAATTAAATCTCCTTAATTTATTAGCCTTTGCATTTTATGCTTGTACCAAGAAATGAATCCTGTTCCTTTAAAGTGTTTTTTGCTTTGCAGACTGTAAGATGGCACATTGAACTACAGCCATGGGCAAGTCCGACTCCTTCCCTCAACTACGAGGCCTTAAGGTTCTTGAAGTACATTAGTACTTCTCAGGTAGGTTTTTTATTTCAGTCTTCATTCAGAAAACAATTTGCCTGGTACACGGTGTTCCCTCTTAGATAAGGAATTAACCTCACACCAAATTGGTTTTGAAACTGCTTTATTTCTAAAGTTGCTTAACCTAGCAATGATGGTCAACATGAATGTAAAGGTCAAAACACAGGGTAGAAAAAAAATGCATTATTTCCTTGGTTTGTATTTCCAGATGGATTTGTCTCCTGACAGGAGTACACTATGACTGAAATTCCAGACGTGGTTCCTCTCACACTCTCTTTCTCACTCTCTGTCAGACACAGAAAAATACAGAGTACTCTGTAGCAAGAGAACTGTGTATGCAGCCACTCCACCTCTCAATAATAATGTGATAAACAGGCTCATTTTAGGTAAAAAGGATGTATTTGAGGTTCCCAGTAAAATGAGAACAAGACATTGGTTCCTAACTTGGACAAGTTGTCCCAGGAGCACCAATAGAATCCTGATATTTTGAGGACAAAAATGATGACCTGAAATATCAGTGTTTTTATGTGCTTTTTCACAGGTGACATTTCCAAATCAGATTGCATTGACAGATACTTTCGGGGTTCAGCATATATGGAGATTGAGCTGTCATGTCTTAATGGAGGCATCACTCCTGTACAACAGCATTTATGCATACATTTCCTGTAATAAAAAATGGAAAAGCTGCTGGATGTCCACAGTTCTGACAGGGCAGTTGCTTTCGATACCTAGGTCTATCAGCACCCTTGAATACAGATTTAACTGCACCATCACTTACACTGGAGAACAGCAAAAAGCCTCAGGTGCTAATGTCACTGAAACGTCATTCACATACCAAATTCTTTGTTAATGCAATGCTTTCAAGGCTGAGACAAGATTAATTTGAAACACGTCTAAAAATATGCTGCTGTGTTGATGGTGTGGTAACTGGCAGGGCAGCAGTGTTCACTTATCCTCCCACTTGTGGGTACCTCTGGCTAAATGCTCAAGAAAATGACATCTTTGCCTCCACTCATACCAGCACTGAGAGGGCAAGAGGGAACGTGATGCATGTGGAGACAGCAAGAGATGTGTGTAGCTTGTTTTGTTGTACAGAACTTCAGGTTGCTGCACTCATATTAAGCTGAAAATATCCTTCATCTTGGTGACTTAATAAACTTCGGCAGATGCTGCTAAACTCCACTAGTTGGGTCAAAGCCTACAAGGACATCAGTTAGCAGAGAGTTTATTGCTTCTGACACACTAATCGAGAAGTTTCGTTCCTAGAGTAACTGACCCTGGTGAGGGGGACCAGCATAAGTGAAAACAAAAAATGAGAGGAATCCTTGTTCCTCGCCTGTCAGATGTTACAGGATTATTAACTGACAGGGTCACACCATGACTGGTATGAGCACTTCTGGAAATGGGATCCTGCTTATGTAGATGAGTATGGGATCTCATTTTCCTTGTTTGCTGACCAAGTGGCTGCTAATTACTGTGCCTGAGTTCAGCTCCCTGCCATTAGTGTAGAATGGCTTGGACTGCTGGAGGGGGAAGATGCCATGTCAGCAGGGTCAAGGTGTGGCCAGAAAACCTTTTCCAGTGCTGGTATCTAAGGAGCAGAAGAGCCATGTTATATGTGCTGTTGTTTGTATCATAGGAGTGAGCAGAAGCCCAGAACAGGATGTGAGCTCAGTGCATCAGGGTCTGTAAATCACGCAACAGACTGGTGATGGTGCTAAAGGCAGAGTTCAGTATTTTTTATTTTTGATAGCAAGAGCTATTAAGTAGCGAGAGCTTTGAAAATTGCTCCAAATTCTGAGTGTTGTAATTGCTCATAATGCCATGAGTCAATTAAGTGGCAGCATTGCAGAATCTTAGTTTTCTGTAGAGAGCACATTATTCTTCTTCTGTGTCTTAAAATTAGTGCTCGTTATTGCAATGCCATTTATTCCTTGATTGTTATGTGACTGAAGGGAAATGGGTAGTGGGGTGCAGTGCAAATCATTGCTTAAAACTTAGTGAATCCTGAGAGCAGCAGGAAGAGATGCTATATTAGCTGGTATGAATTTCCCATGGGAATTATGAGCTGAGCAGGGAGGTGGTGATGCAGCATGCAGTTCTTTGGATATAATGCTCCAGGTAATGGATCTTTCAGAGCTGAAGCTTCTTAAAGAATGAGAGTTTTGTTTACTTATAAGGCACATGGTGGAGAGTGCCTGCCACAGCAATGGCTAGGTTCCAGTTTTTACTCTCACCCCTGTGTAAAATTGTTCCATTTCTGTGGTTCTAGGTGGGGCAGACCTGTGCTTCTTAGATTGGCTAAAACTGAGAGCTGAGCCTGGGTAGTCTGCTGTACAGGAAGGAAGGAACAAGATGAGAACAGTCAGTTCAGGACTGATGTTTAACCTGGTTTTGTCTCTGCTGCTGTTCTTCCCACCATTTTATTGCTGGCTTTCTGGCAGTGCCAGCTCCCATCCCTGCAGCCAGGGTTGGTACTGGCCCAAAGAACAGCTTTTCATCATGATGGCTCAGCTGGGTTCCTGCAGCTCTTCTCAGTCTTTGTTTTCCTATCTGTGTGTTAGCAGCCTGTGCCCTGCAACCCCTGAATTTGATGGCCGGGCTGCACGTGATTTGAAAAGCCCTTCAACAACCAACTGTAAGCTGACGCTGGTGCAGTGTGGCACAGCCTCTCCTGGGCAGAAGTAGCCACAGCTTTGGTGCTTACTTCTGCTACCCGTTACCTCCTTACCACTGCTATTGTGACAGCCATATAAACTGTACTGGCTTTCCATTGCCTGCTGTGCCCTAGGTCCTGAATGCTGGAAAGGCTGCAGCACCCCCAGCTCCATGCCTGCCTTTTCCACAGTGGGTCTGGAGAACAGGATGGTGCAGAATGGTGTGGCAGAGCCTGGGAGTGAAGCGCTGGCCCAAGCTGCCAGTTGGGTAGGCAGAGCTGGTGCTGCAGGCAGGGTCTCCTCTGTAGGGTGTCATTCACAGGGCTATGGCTCTGTGGCATTGGCTCAGTCACTGCTGTGTTTTGGCTGTTGCAGGCTGCTGCTCTGCTGCTGGCAAAGCTGACTTCACCTCTCAGTTAAGTGATTTTTGACACTTCCAGGTTTCTGATGAATCTAGAACATTTTAGTCCTTGCTTTCTTGGTCTTTACAAGGACTTTGGCTTACAGCGTTCCTTCCTGCAGGGTCTTTATCTCTTTTATCCTGGCTTTAGACTCTAGATATCTAAGCCAGCCCAGCACAGACAGACCTGCTAAGATTCCTCTGTTTAGTTAAGCACTTAAATCCCTTTGTTGTTGGAGAGGGGATGGATTGGGGTAATGATTAAATCCCTTCTGGAACTGAGATCCAGGATGCTCTAGGTAAGGTATACAGTGTACATTGCAGTGACACTGCAAATCGTACTTACAATCTTGAATCATGACATGATTTTAACATTATTCAGGATGCAAAATCCACTCCAAGGTTTGAAAAGAAAAAAATTAAACATTTTAGTGCTGAAATAACTTTTTCTCAGGGAAAATTGATTTGTGGGTATAGTACTAATGCTTAATTATTTGCTTTTCAAACTACATTGCTCTCTGGGTGATTATGTAAGCCTTAAATTTCACCAAGCAGAACGGATGAACAAGGAAAAAAAATCATCAAATCTCCATAGCTGTGTATCAGATTGATAATCAGATTTAAATGAAACCAATTAACATTTTTCTTCTTTCCACTCTTTCCCCAGAAGGCAAATTAAAAACAAATTAAAAATCCTGTCTTAAAATGAAACATCCTTTGATTTCGACAGATTTCATGTGAACACATGAACCTGAACAGCCTGAGAGAGTATTCTGAAACCGCAAAGAAGCCCTGGTCGATCTGTCTTGATGAGAGGTTTAGCCTCATTCATAGAATTAGAAGCAAGCAATGCCGTCTCTATTCCCTTGGGTAAGTGCTAGCTTTAAAAGACAGCAAATTGTTTCATGACATCTAGCTTCAAAAAGCTCTATAAATGCAACACAGGCTGCAACAAGGTTGTATTTTGAAATACACGCTTTGTTCGGGTGTGTCTGTTACATGTTGATTTGCTTCTGTAAACTGTTTTTAAGGAAAAACCTTTCTCCATGAGGGTTTTTGTTTTCCTTTGCTTTTCTAAGATCGGTTTGAAAACAGATGGCTTAATGGTGAGTACTGAGTAGTAGTTCATATAGAGGGAGATGAAAATTAATGAGATAAACCAAGAAGCCTACAACATCTTCCCTGAGCAGAAATGACTTGCATAATTGCCAGGTACTTCAGCAACATTACTTAGAAAACTTCATTAACTACCCCAGGGACAAAATAGTACATTTCCATATGAGAGTGTGTTTGCTGAGCACTTCAGGGGTGACATGTGCCGAAGCGATAATAATAAAGGCAGTTGCGGCTTTATTTAAACATGTTTGTAGTGTTTATGATGTTTACAGCACTTGAGATTGAGGTTTTCACTCATCACAGAACAACTGCTTTCACAGCTAGTAAAACCACAAGTGCAGCCTGTTTCCCTGCTAATAAAACACTCTTTCCCGGAAGGACGAGGGAGGTCAGTT
Source organism: Ibycter americanus (assembly GCA_035590275.1). Lineage (NCBI taxonomy): Eukaryota > Metazoa > Chordata > Aves > Falconiformes > Falconidae > Ibycter > Ibycter americanus. The sequence continues at coordinate 65,951,225 of JAVJGI010000062.1, forward strand.
CTTAGAGTTTGTCAGGCCACTAGCCTTTTGCATTACCCATGAGTGCTCAGGTGCATTAGGAAAGTGATTGCTGGGATCTGGAGCTAATTTTACGCAGATCACCACATGACTGCTGCCTAATAAAACTGTCTTTGCTGGCCTGGGAGCCAGCTTTATGTTAGAGGTGTATTGAAAGGCTTCATCTCCCTTAAACCAGTGCAGTTTATTTCTGTGATTTTGCTGCTGTGGGTCTAACAAATGGTGGATATCAAGGAACAGTGTCTGGGTGGCATTTCTCAGTGATTAGCAGTTAACACCAGCAATTAATGTAAAGTGAATGCAGAGTGCGCTGCAGTCCAAGGGAGTGTTTTCTGTTAATTTGGGTGGGCTTGCATTTGGCTCAAGCTTATACTGAGCTGTAAAGGCCAAACACCTCAGAGGGTGAGGGGCTCTCAGGTTTTGTTCAGCTGCATTGCTCTGTGGCAGAACAACAATAACATGCCCTTTAAAGACAAATCACATATACGGAGAGCAAGCTTCTCTCAACTACTGTTGCTTCTTATGTTCTGAATGTTCTTTGCAACCTATTTCAAATTGTACTTAGCTGGTTTTAATGCAAAATACAGGTTTACATGATTTTTGTTGTTGTTGTTGTTTTTCACATTCCTATGAAAGTTAGGAGAGACGCTGTGTTACTCCATGCTCAGGTTCAGACTACCTGCTTGACTGTAGTACTGGCTCATTGCCTGAGGCTCCTTCTGGTAGTGAGGAGAGGCAGGCACATTCATGTGGAAAATCAGCTAAACTAAATAACATTCTGGAGGTAGGTATAGCTTTCCTTCGATTATAGAGGAAGTCAGGGATAATGTGGCTGCTGACTTGAGCTGTCTTGGCAAAGTATTCAAAGTTCAGTGGAATTGATCATGTAACTTGAAGGTCTAGATTATTAATATTAGACCTGAGCTCATGTGTTAGTGTCCCTCTTGCCTTTTGCTATGGACCCAGCGTGGGTTGAAATGGCATTTTTGTTGAATTGGCCAGTAGGCACAACGCAGAGTTGATTTAATCTGTACTAGGAACACAAAACTGGCCAGCACAGATAACTTGCGAATGGTTTTGAAAAAATCTGAGTTAGTGCATGTATACCAGTGTTTTATATGTGGTGCTACTTTGGGTATGGTACAGGGAGCCTGAATGCCAGATTTGCTGTACTTATAGAACAGTAGGGCTTAGCAGAGATTGAAATTGATGTTGGCTCTCCCATCAATCATCAGATACACATGTGCAGTAAGTACCTAACTGTAATGCATCACATGAAGCAGGTAAAAAGTAAAAGGGAAATATCTGAGGTTAAGGAGGAGTAGTCTTCAGTCCTCCAGTTTATTTCTGCAGCCTTGGAGCTTGTTGCTGCATAATTCTTTTCTCAGACTCACTTTCTTTAGTTTACAACAGGCAGAAAAGTAATTTTGTTCTGAGTAAGACAAAAATCTCCTTTAAACATTTCTGTTATCTCATACGCTTCATAACAAGCAAAAGGGGAGCAGCTGCTTCTAGCGAAGAATGTTCTCTGTGGAGAGGGTGGATGGAGGACAAATGTGAAAGTTCAGTGCGAGTGTTACTGGGAATCCTGAATTAAATCCATATATCATTAAAAATGGAACAAAACATGCTGCTTAGGCTTCGCCTTCTTGGATGCTATAGAAGAGGTTACTTTTGAATGGGAGCAAGCAGCGTCTGAAACATCTGGAGATCTTTTTAGATTAGTATTAGTTGCTTCCACTACTGGGAGGCAGCGATGGTTTTGCTTGGGGGACAGGATTTCCCAGTATGATGCGTAATTGCAATATGCATTAGTGAGCTCTAGTTATTAGTGCTAAATCTGCTTAGATTAAGCTAAGTCTGTTACAAACACCACAGGCAGACACTCAAGCTGGGATAATATAAATGAACAGGATTTCAGAAACTTACCAGTTGAGGCTTAGAGAGTCTTGCTGCAATACTGTATAAAAGCCCTTTCAGGTGGATCTCAAAGTGTAGGGTCTTTAGGATCCAGGCAGGGGATGCTTCTTTCTTCCTGAGCTGCAGAGCTCAGTTGTCTTCCTTCGAGAAATAAGGGGAGGAGGGGGAACACAGAAAGGGAAAGCTGGACTTTAACATGCATGGTTTTACAGCTCTGTCTTGTGGCCCCTGTGGGAGCTGGAGTACCTGCAGTTATCAGGCTGGATCAGCTACAGGTGTCCACTAGAGCTGTGCTGGAGGAGACAAAACATCTTTTGTACTGCCTACGTGCTGGCTGCACGCCAGGATGACACGGGGGACGATGTGATGCTCTGTCAGTGCAAGCTGCAGCCCAGTGGTTTTTCTGAGTGCAGGGCTCTGTGTACCGTGACCCTCTGCAAACCCTGGGAGCAGGGGACAGCCAAGGGACACTGCTCCCTGCTGTGCTGTGCTCTGTCCACGCTGCTCCCTGCTGTGCTGTGCTCTGTCCTGGGTCAGCATCCCTGCCCTGCCGCCGGTGGGGAGCAGTGCCAGTGAGCCTTTCCTTCCCACATGCACACAGGCTAGGAGAGCTGGTCTTGCAGATGCTGTTTTCGCTGCTTTGAAAGCCCACTTCTACCCAAACTGCAGGGGACTGCATGTGACTGCCGACTCTATAACCAAGCTGTCTTCTTTACAGTAAAAATAGGTCGGTGTCTTTAGCATTTTTAATTTTGCTGTTGCTGGAGGCAGCAGCTACTCTCTCCTGATGGTGGGGAAGGGCCTCTCTAGTCTTCTGTGACCTCCACACCTTTCTTTTAAAAAAAAAATACGAAATCTTTCTTAGGAGACCTCATTTGTTTACCTTTTTCATGCTGCGTTATCCCTTAGCACGATCACATGTGACCCAGGAATGTTTCAAACCAGTTCTTTTGGAAATGGCTTTTTTTTCTCTCCTAAATATTGGGTTTTTCTTAGATCTCTCTTCAGGCATAGCTTTGAGCTGATAGCTAGAGTGCCAGAAGATATATCAGCACCTTCTTCATCTTCATCTGTATTTTTTTTTCCCTGTTTTGCACCACTGTGCACCTCCCTTTGCAGTCCACATAAGCAGCAATCTGTTTGGAGGCAGCCTGAGGTTTGTCTACATCAAAAACATTTGGCCCTCTGGATTGTACCAGCTGGTACAGTTAGAAGTGTGTTATGGACGCTTGTATCCATCGGTCACTGGTAGGCTCAATTCTCTAATGCTGTAACTGTCCCCAACAATTCACATGTCTTGTCATTTTTTGCCAGTTTCTCATTCCTAAGGGATTACACTGGTCTTTGTCCATCAGTGTCCCTTCTTTAGAAAGCCACATGCAAACAAATACATTGATTCATTTTGTTAACTTCTGAACTTTTTTTCCTGATGTGTGTTGAATGTATTAAAAGAAAATTCCTCTCTTGTCCTCCTACACGGCTGTACGAGCTGGAATCCTGTGAAGTAGAGTTGTTCTTTAAAGCACACTGGGCTGTTTTTGCAAACCCTCTCTGCTCCTGCTTTCTCAGGATGTTTGAAGGGGAAGATGGTTGAGAGGAGACCTTCTAACAGGTTATCATTACACTGTGCTTAGCCAATATTACAGCAAGAATCATACCATATTGGTAACTTCCAAAACATATGCTCTTCCCAACATTGCTTCATGAGTTGGATTCATTTTATTTTATCAGTATGTCATCTATGTAAAATATTTAGTGCTAGCTTAATGTCTAGCATAGTGTAGCATGATTTAAAACATATCATGTTTTACATATTGATGCAAATAGCCAGAATTATTTCAGACTCGCACCATTTCTAATATGTAATTGTGGTGTAGTGTAGCAGGTGCTCTGACAGTGCATCTAAGAGTATTGCCCTGTAATGGTTTGTGTATGATAAATAAATGCCATGCTGTTAGAACACAGTGGATATTCTCAATTAGTACAACTGGTTGAAGTGCTGATTTAAACATCTTGATTGTCTTCCCAGCCCTACATGTGTGTATATCCAACGGCATAATTTTGATGAAGTTTAAGGGTTAGTACATGATTTGAACCATGTTTAGAACAAGCTTGGAGGAGCAGGAATGAAAAGGATGTCCTGTTTTACACAGTAGGGAAGATCTGTAGTCCAGACATGTGATTGCAATGGTAAATACCAGAATTTTTTAGTTTTAGTGTATTCTGTGTGAACCAGTGGCCTGTAAGAGGTGGGAATATAGCACAGCCTTGTAAAGTACATCATCTCCTTGCAGAGGCAGGGACTGAGACAAGACTGCTATATGATGGGGCTATTAATTTTTCTTCTTCTTTGGGATCTTCTCCATATTAGCAGCAGTCTTTCTCTTAAGTCTGTGTAAAAACTCTGCTATTGTTGTGAAGGGGTTATTTTTAAGTTTGCTCTTTTATCTGTGTCTTCCTGTTCACAGAGGAAAAAAGGCATTTGGTTCTCGTGTCTTGTCCCTATGGTGGCCGTTGTGACTCATCATGGTAACACCAGATTATAGGCACAGTGGGAAATATGCCTGATTTTCACAAAACAGTATTGTATAAATTTTAAATGTGTTGCTTTTGTGCTTATGGCTTGGTTATTGGAAGTTTGTGCAGTGGGTACTAAGGAAAGTATTGTAATCTTTAAAAGAAAAAGCAAGTTGAAAATAGAGGAATATATATACATACAAAATATGAATAGAGGAATAATGTCAGCACAAAGGTTCTAACATTTAATTTACTTTCTTATAAATTATGTCAGCTTCTGAATTAAGGGAAAGCTCTTTGGGAAGGTTATCAACCTGGCTAACAGTAGTTTTAGTTCTTGCCTTGAAAGGAGCCCTTCCTTCTAATGCAATATATTGCATTGAGCTTGAATTTTATGGTGAGGCTAGTTCATTCAATCCACTCCAGCAGTTCCATTCAATAAATGAAAAAATTCATTAGAAGTTTCTTAAGGTCAATTATGAATGCAACATTGGGAAAATGTTCCTTTAAATTTCCTTTATCCAACTACTTATTCCAGATATTCAGCAGGTACTATTGTGGACACTTAGCTTTATTTCTGGTTATCTCATCAGAATTAGGGTTAGATCGTGCTCACTACTGTGGACATATCCTAAGAAGGAGCACAACAGCTCCTCCAGTTTGCTTCAGAAACAAATAGGTTGGATTTTACCTTCTTTTACTGTGAATCCTCAAAATGCCCTACTTAGTAATATTTCTTTTTGCAGCATTAATAGTTACATCTTTTCTGTTTTGTAGGCTAGGCAATGATGACAACCAGTTTGAGATCAACATGGCCAACAGTGGATGTGAGGTGCATCGCTTTGACCCCAGCATCAAGTCAGCACACATTCAGGAGGGTCGACACCTCTGGTATCATCGCCTGTCCATTGACTGGAGGGATCCCAATCCAGCCATTGCTGCTCATAAACTTCACAGCAACACGAAGAAGCTGGGCACAATACTGAATGAATTTGGACATCAGAAGGTAAGGACTTGGGGGGTCAGGTTTCTGACTGCAGTTTTATGTGTTGGGAAAGCTGCAGAGCTTCCTCCTTGCTGTCTCAGAAGTTTGGGCACTTTCCAAGGTTATCTCCTGACAACGGGTCTTTCTTCAGCAATACTTGTAATGCATTTCTGGTAGGCATGCCTTTTCTGTCTTGCTTTTTCTGTGTGCTGATAACAGCCAACTTGATTTTCAGTTGCTAGCCTTACACTAAATACTTTCCTCCTCCTCCCTTCCTTTTCTCTTCAACTAGCTGGTGACATTGGGTACTAGTATTTTCAGTCCTGTGGAAGTTCTGGTCTTTGCCTGAGTATAAGCGCTGAACTACTCATACAACCAAGTTTATAAAGAGAAGAAAAAATATTTGCAGGAATAATTAGAAGAGAAGAGCTAATGGATGGGTTGTTTACAATTTCAAGGTCACTGCTCCTAATTACAGTCATCAACAACAAAAACATCCTGTTTTAAAATTGGCAGCAACCTGTGGGCTTTTTAAACATTTCCCAGCTTGTTTTTAAGAAACTGTAAAGACATCAGAAATCTTCAAGTCTCAAATAACTGTTGCCAGAATACATTTGAGGAAGTTCCTTAGGTTGGTTTTAAGACAGTTTTTCCTTCAGAGGGTATACAAGCATGAATTCAAACGCTAATATACTTAATTGCCTGCAGCTAGTTGTGCTTGTCTTTGTTTTTTAAGAAATAGGCAGTGTGAGCTAAGGAGGAGCTCTTCTGTATGATTTACAAAGCAAGCAGTGCAATGTTTGTTTGGTTTCGTATTATAAAATGCAAGATGTCCTTTTCAGTTCACTTCTTGCTTTTCTTCAGTATTTTCTTCTGGTTCAGCTCTACTGATTGGACCGGTTTGAAGATAAGTGCAGAAAAAGGCTTTTTTCTACTTCTTAGTCATACTGTAACTATATTGGGCTGTGCATTAGTGAAACATCTGGGGAGAGAGAGAGATGGCTTTCCTTTGATGTGTGCCTTACATTGATTGTTTTGATTTTAGAAGAATTAGTCACAGAGCAAATGATTAATGACCCAATCCAGAAAAAACGTATGAGTCTTGTGATATACCAGACCTGCTGAGAACAGTCAGTTCTCAGGTTATCGTGGTTATACAGAGTGATTGTAAGACTTGTGAATGAGAGGGATGTAGCTACGAATTCTGAGAATGTGGGTGAAAGTTACCTGACATGAAAGCAGCCGGCTGGAGGGCTACCAAGGAACATAATGCACATGTAACACATGCAATTAGGCATTCCCCTAGCTGCCTACCCATGGCATAAGATTGGTTCAGTTGGTATGTTGGCGCTTTATGAACAGTGTATACAGCCTCTTGCTCTATTCACATTCAGGTAGCTCCCCTGTGCAAAACTATGGCATTAGGGAAGTCAGGAGCTGACTTTCTCCTGGTGAGGATAAAGCTGTTATATACTCTGTGATCTCCTGTTACTTCCTATTTGTGAAATACCTGAACGGGCTGACTGTCCTCACATTGTTCTGTTTAATTTTTCTTTAATTTGGAAGGCAGCTGAGAAGTTGTATGTTGCGTAAAGATGCTGATAAGCTCCAATGTATGAAGAGCACATCAAAGTAAATGCTGTGACATTCAGGTTTTCATTCTTCTGGTGAATGTGAGTAGAATGTTCCCTTGACTCAATAAGTAAGTTAATTCAAAACAGTTTCACAGAATATTTTCCAAAGCACTTTTTTCAATTAGAAAGTTAAAACACACTCGGCATCCCATTCTTTTTAATTTTAAAAATCCTTCCGCCTACCCTCAAAAGTTGTTCCATTCCCACTTCAAGGCAGGAATTTCAGGCAGCTGCATTTGAAGTTAGTGCCTCATTTTCTCCTTGCTTTTATTCTTTAATATTTGGGACTTGATCCAAGACCATCCAAGTTACTGAGACTATTTCCACTGACGTCAGAGACTTTGGATTGGGATGATGAAGAGAGGACAGACAAGGCCTCCTGGAGTTCTTGCCGTTGTAGCCTTTAAAAGAAGACGTGCAATTTGGGGGTTTTGTGTGCAAGGGATTCGAAGAACTTGGATGGGCTCATTTACACACTGGCTCAGATGAGAGCACACCTGGTGTTCTGCAGTCAGTACTGGGACCTCATCCACAGAAAGGGAAACCTATCCTGATATTATGGCAAGAAATACAAACAGGTTTTTGGTGTTAAAGTGGATTTAAGGATAGATTAAAGGAACTTGATCTTTCTAATTGGCTATGGGGTGTAACAGTCCTCAGTTCTTTGCGGAGTGTAAATAGCCTGGAGGTAGAGGATTTATCTAGTACTATATTAGAATGAGACTGACAGAGGGAACATGTAGTCAGAGTATTTTGGGGAACTGTTAGAGTGTGAAATCTTTTAAGCCCTGGAATAATCCCCGAAGTCATGAGAGTCCTGTTTCCTGGTACACAAATCTAAACTGAAAATTTACTGGTCTATCTTCTGAGAAGAGCAGTATTTTATCAGCCATAGGGAAGGATAAAGATGTAAAAACTGATCTTGCTCATCTCCACCCTCCCCTCCCCCCAGTTTTTTTGCTGAATATGCACACTCTGTAGCACACTGCTGATGAACAGAGGAAAAAAGGGAGAAAGCCACTGAATGCACAAGATTTTCTTTCTTACTGTAGTGGAGTTCACCTTTGTGAAAGCTTTCGCTTTTATATTCTCTAACTACCTACGGGGGTGAGGATGCTACAGTGCTTGTCTTTCCCAGGGATTAGTAACAGCAGGATGGGGATCTTCCTTTGTACAGAGTTGCTGGATAATTCAAGTCACAAGGGATCTTGAGAGGCCTGTAATTCAGTCGCCTGCTCACAGCAAGGCCAACTGTGAAGTCAAACCAGGTCGTTCAAGGCTTTATCCGCTCTGGTCTTGAAAACCACTGAGTTTTGTCCAAAAGGGAGACTACACAACTTCTCTGAGCCAGCTGTTGTCCTGGTTGATTGTCCTTATCATGAAAAAGTTTCTCCTTATATGCAGTCTGAAAGCCCCCAATTTCAATTTATGCCTGTTGTCTCTTGTTCTAAGCACTGTTGAAGAGTTTGTCTCCACTGACTTGATGACCCCTTTGTAGACTCTACAGACTGATGTTAGTCCCCCACAAAGCTGTCTCCTGCCTAGGTTGAGAAAGCCCTGTTGCCCCAGCCTCTCCTTGTGGCACCAAGTGTTCCAGTCCCCAGCCGTCTTGGTGGCTCCCAGCTGAACTCACCTCAGTTTATCGTCTGTCTTGTGTTGTGGGGACCAAAACTGGATGTAGTATCTAGATGCACTCTCACAAGTGCAGGGAGATAATTACATCCCTTGGTCTATGGGCCATGGTCCTGCTAATGCAATCCTGGAATGCTGTTGGCCTTCTTTGCGCTATGACCCCCAGGACCTTTCTGCAGAGCTGCTCCCCAGCCAGGCAGGCAGTCCCCAGTTTGTATCATTGCAGGGGGTCCTTCTTCCCGTGGTGCAGGACTTGGCATTTGTCCTTGTTCAATTTCATCAGGTTCCTGTTGGCCCATCTCTCCAGCCTGTCTGGGTCCCTTTGGAATGGCAGTTCTGCCCTTGACTGTGTGTATTGACTGCTCCCAGCAATTTGGTGTCATCCACAAACACAGCAAGTGTCATCCAACACTTCCCCTAGATAACTGATAAAGATGCTAAACAGGATGAATCTTAGTACGGACCCTGTAGACTTTACTTGTAACTGACCTCCAGGTAGAGTACAACCCATTAACCACTGCCCTCTGAACCCAGCCATCCAACTAGTTTCTTAATTATGTGGTTGTCTGTTCATCCAGACTGTAACATTCTGACTTGGATACAGGACCTCTGTGGGAGACAGTGTCAAATATATATCCCAGTGCTCTTCTAGACTAGTCACAGCCAGTTCCATAGTCTTCCAAGGGGATCATCGGTCTGAATTTCAATTACAAGGAGGCCAATTCAGCTGAATAAATCATTTGCCTAGTCCCAGCATAGATTTGCATTGTGTATCAGTGTCCTTCTCAGAAGGTTGCTATGTTCCATGTAGCCCAGATTTTAGTACGCAATAAAACTGTAGGGGGAAGACCATGTTGAAATGCGAGTGAGCTCTTCCTACTCCAACATTATCCCCTCTACAAAAAGTCCTAACCCTTAACCAGAAACTCAAACCAAGCACACGTATTCTGTATTCCAAAGGTTATGCTATAAAGCAAAATTAAAAACCTTTGACAGACAGGCTCTGAGCAGCAAAAACAAGCAAGAGTTCATTTTGTCCTCAATGGGCATGCGTGAGTAAGTCATGTGTGTTCACACATGCAAACTCTTACTTCAGTAGTAGTTTTCCTCTTTCTGGAGCTCTGTAGGACAAATCTCGTGTGGTGCCATCAGTGAGTGCTGTGAATTTACATTCCTTAGCAGTATAGCTCAGCAGGGGATGAGATGGTTTCTTGGAAAACAAGCTAAGCTGGAAAGGAGAATCTGAGAACACAAAGTAAAACCTTCATTAATCAGGAAGTGCTCATAGGTGTAATTTTCAGGGGACAGCAAAGTTGTGTTCAGCTTCTGCCATTCAAGTCGACTTGAACAAATTGTGTAAGAGACCAAACTGTGTCATTGTTTATTATGAAAAGAAATGCAAAGCAGTCTTTGAGTCCTGATTTTGATTTGAAGGTTTTAATTTACACCAGCTCTTCATGAAGATTCTTTTCTGTGACACCCTGGCTAGCAGGTGTCTGCTTCATTTTATTGAAAAGGCCTAGATTTAGGGTTTCAAAAGGAGAAACCTCCTCCCTTTCACCTGTTATTTAATACTTGACACAACTTCAAAACACTACACCCTGAAGCCATTTTGAGTAATAACCTCATCTCCTCCTAGCCAAGTAATTTATCACTTGCTCCCCTCCTAAAGCAGATGCCGTAGGTTCTGTTTCATGCTGCACTTTCAGTTTTGTGAAGACTGGTGTGAAAGAGCAAAGATTAAAGGAAAACAATTTACCATTTTGGTTTAAAATTGGCTTTGTTGGCAATACACAAATAAATGTAAAATAAAAGTCCTGGGAAAACTGTCTAACAACAGTTGTGCATGGAGATTTGATTAAGAAAACAAAAAAATAACTCTCCAGATTGGGAAGAGTCCTTGTTCAAGTTTTGGAGCAACCAAATCCATGCAATTTTTTTTCTTTACTATGCACACCTTGGGACTGCATAGTCAGTGCGGGCCAGAATAGTCTTTTGAATTTTGACCCTGCCTAGACAAAATCATTTAAACTTGATTATCCCTTACAAGGGTAGACTTAGGTATTGCACAGGGAGCCTAGGAGTTAGTTGGTGTGAGTTACATTCACTAAGGGGCTGCTATGCCCAAGTTCAACGTGGGGATGCCACCAGTGTTTATAAACTCAGCTCAGCTGCCATCTTAACTCACAGAAGGTCCTCAGTACCAGCTCATGAGTGCCTGCAGACTGCTTTATGTGCTGATGTGGAAGCCTGAGCTTGGGATGAGAAGCCAGGGGCTCAGGAGCCTGGGAACTCCTTCAGGGGAGGTGAGTCCTTGTCACTGTTGCTGCTGCAGCCGGGGAACGGCCCCTGTCACCTTGCTGGAGTGAGAGGCACAAATTCAGATCTGTGCTTTGCTATGTTTGACTTGGCATCAGAAAGACCAAATGAGACCAACTCTTGAATTGCTGCGTCATACAAATCCTTAAGTAAATGTTTGGGGTTCTGTCTTGAAAGGGCTTAATTTTTTTCTTTGCTTTATTATGCTTATTTGGGGCTTTTCCAGAATCTCAATTCTAGAAGGAAAAAACCCATCCTTCATCTGATTTTTAGCCTCATTATTTTTGCATCCAAGTTTCCTTGTGCAATCAATGGTCTTTAGGCTTAAGTGGCCCTTTTTCTGCAGCTGTTATTTACCATCCAGATACATGTGTACCATCCAGATGTAGTTGTGAGGAACAGCCTTAGCTTTGGTAGGGTTATCATACCGGCCTCTCTAAGTTTCCTGTATTTCCCATAACATCTTACTAGTGTTTTGCTGCCCCTCCTGCAGCTGGGGCATCAGCAATCAGTACTATTCAGAAGTCCCAATGGGTTTTCTTGCTAAGGTTCAGGCTGTGACCACCTTATTCCCTTTCCTTCCCTGAAACGTCTGCACTGCTACCACTTGTCATCTCATTTGCTTTTATGTGTCTGCATCAGACTGTCTCTTTGTTATATCAGATTCTGCATGGCACAGTAGGAGTTTTGTCCCAGACTACTAATTTTTTTTAAAGTGTAAAGGGCTGATCCTGGCCTGTTTGTAGTAGGAGTAACTCTGCACAGTAAAGTCCCACGTTAGTATGGGACTCTTTTGCACCAGTCAGATGTAATACCATAGCTGTAAGAGCTTCTGATATAAATAAACGACCTGCCAGTGGATGGAGGAGCATGGAACTCACCTCCATTAATTTAAATTTCTAAATTTGAGATAGCTGTTGAGGTCCTCACGAACTGCATCTTAGTGGTTTCTCTTGAGTTTATCTCATTCAAGGGCAGATGTTTAAAACAGGCTGGATGATGTGACCTGCGTATCTGAAATAGCCCTTCAGAAGTTCCTGTTCTTCTCTGTGGTCTATAAAGGGAGTTTAAACAAAAGGTTTTAGATGTCTAAGGCTGGGTGAGGTGCATCCCATCTTGAGTGACTTGCCCACAAACTCAGCTCTGTGCTCAGCATCTCTCTGTCCAAGATGCTGTCTGTGCTCAGCATCTGTCTGACAAGTCCTAAGATCAGGACTTTAAAGTTCTGCAAACTGGTCTCACATGCTGGTTTCTATGCTGGTTGTGCTGAAAGGGAGAATGCCAGAGATAACAACATTGGGCAAGCTAGCCAAAAAATGTAAAGTGGTTTGTTTTTTTTTTTTAAAGTCATTCCATTACAGCAAAAGCTCAGAGTGCTGGAGAGCGTGTTATTCTACAATGAGCATCTGCCTCTAGCTCTGTAATTTGATTTATGAGTTCTTGTGAGACTTACTGCCCGTAACACAGGCATTCAGTCCTTTCGAGGTTGTGTTTGTACATGCTGGGCCAGATGCATTCTCTGTGTAATGTGACCAATTTCCTTGGAGTTACACAGAGCTGCGGTCTGAGCACTGGCTGTTGCTGTGTATGCACCTTTTGTTTGGGAGTGCATCAGTGAGTTGGCGAATTTTACTCCATTTGCTGAAAAGGGGCAATCAAACTGGTGCAGATGTTTCCAGTTGCAACTGGAAAGCTGCCTTCTGTAATCTTGTAATGGCTGACCCTAAGTAATTTACAAGCTCCTGACACACAGTGCTTCTTTCCTGGATGTATATATTTTTTAATTTTAGCGATAATGAAATCAAGGTGGTAATTGCCTTATATTTGCTTAGTCAGCTGAGACTGCTGTTGCGTAAAGTATTTTAACTGTAACTGGATTGAAGAATTTGGCTGCAAGGAGAAACGGGCTTGACATCCTCGTGTTTCTGGAAGGAAAGATCTTTGGACAGTGATTTACTGCTCACCGCCTCTCTCGCTCTCTGTCTTATGCAAGGAATGCCTCATACACGTTCCCTTACAAGCTTTTCTCTTGGTCCCTTGCATCTCCTTTTGCCTCATTTAAATTCTGTCCACCAGGAGCGGTTCTCAAGATACCGTTAAGAATAGTGGTGTTTCTAGGGAGTGACCTGAAGGTGCTGTTTAGTATGCAATTGTCAGGCGTGTAGCAAAGATCTTTTTAATTATACCATTGGCTGAATGTGGTGCAATCCATAGCCTTTTCTTCCCCTAGGAAAAGGGCTAGTGCAATGTCTGAATTGTAATGAAAGTATTTTGCTGTTGAAACAGAGTTTATGCAGGTCATCTTATAAAACAAGAAAAAGGCACTTTCAAAGCATATTATTGTCTGCTAAAAATTAGAAAGGAAGGAGGAAATTTTTTTTTGGCTTTTATTTTCTTTTTTTTGTTGCCTTTGTTGTGGTTGTTAAGACACTTAGAAAAAATCAGGTATTAAAAATCTGCTTTCCCCCAGCTTTACAAGAGGGCTGCACAAGCTGTGTTCAATTCCCAGCACAGTTTGGTGCACTAATATGCTGTTCCACCTTCTTTTCGACAGCAGCAGCAGTGTACCACTATTTCAGTGTCAAACGGTTGCATTCAGAAGAGCACAGCACTTGCTGCAGGCACCACGGAGTCATCATTGGTATGCTGCTGCTGTAAGAAGCCAGTCACTCCTGGTTCCCTCCTCCTGCCAAAACTGGAGTTCGGCAGGAGCCTGGGGAACCTGCCCTGCTTCACAAGGTGGTAGCAGATGCACGGCACCTGCCAAGCTCAGACCTGTGTTCATGCTCCCCAGGTCCTGCTTAAGCTATTAACACCAGCTTAAGCACAGGAATGTGAATCCATCTGGTTTTGATTCAGCTAAGGTGCTGTCTGTTCAGGGTGCTGGTCCATGACATGACACTAGTTTTATGAGAATTGAGAGCAACCCCTTTTCCATAAGCATCCTGGTCTTTCTCTGCTACCCATCTTTCTCACAATTTCCAGGGAGTAATTGACATTAACAAGTTCTTCAGTGCCTTATCCAGAGCACTTAGGAACTCTTAAAAAATGTCATTCCCCTCCCCCCCGCCCCCATTTGTCCTTTGTCGCTTATCCCTCTTCCTGTCGCTGCTTACAAATTCTTGTCATTGGAATTGGCCATCTCTTGTTTGAATACTTTCACCTTGGTGTCTGAATCCTTTCTGGTCTCATTTTTGACCTGAAAGCAGTTTAAGGTATCCCTCCATTCTCAAAAATTTGAGATCTAGAGGTCAAAGCCACAGCACCTCTCCTTTCCCCTCCCCACTGCCTGTCCCAAGGTGAAATCTGATAGTCATGCCAGCAGTTCAGGGTGTTCCTTATTCACATTTTCAGGAACAGGCGGCTTTCTTCCTGCCATGGTTGCAGGCAAACAGCAGGGTGGACAAACAGTGAAGCAGAAGAGAGGCAGGTTGGCACCTTGGACCGGAAATTAAAGGAAACAAATAGATGCCTGTGAAGGGGTGTACTCTGAAAGGACTTTATTGCAGTGGTTAGTGCAGATGTAAACCAAGTCCTCCCCCAGATTTAACTGGAGCTGCGCAGTTATACTGGGGCTTCATGTTCTTATCCTGCAAGAGGTGTTCTTTAAGGTGTGGTGAACATTAAGATGGGACTCTGAGCACTTTCTTCAATGACTTACATTTTGAAGGCCCCATGAGCACTTTATTAATAAACAACAGCAGGTGTTGCAGCCAAAATGCTGTTTACTGTGTACAGCCATTTTACAGTAGCCTGAACCCTCTGGCCCTTGCATGGGTGCACACACTCACAGGTCTTCCTCCTCAGGCTTCGGGATCAATTGCTGGTTAACTATTTGCCTTCTAATGCATATGTCCTGCACCAGCTGCCCTCTCATCCTGTCATAATGCATTTGTTATATTGCTGCTGGCTTTCACCTTTAGCAAGACCGGGATAACGTGGCTTTTATGTAAGCACGGAGCCAGGTCCCACTGTCCTTGCGTGGTGCTGGGGCAACACAAACAGACTGCAAATGTTTGTTCCCCTTTAATGAAGAGACTTGAGGGTCCAGCGTACAGCATTTATTCTTTTGAGTAAACATCCGTTCCCACAGGCATCCAGCAGCGTCTGGCAGAGAAGATCAAAAGGACAGAAATGAAAGGATTTCCCCCCCTTTGTGAGGGGAGTGGGCAGCGGGACATCTCCTGTGAGATTAGATGGCTGAATGCGTTCTTTGCAAAGCAACTCGTACGCTCGGCCAGGGCAGTGTGCGGAGCAGCTCTGCTTCCAGCCCTGGGCTGTTGGCTGCTGGTGGAATAAATGTGCTATTTAAAATGTCTGTTTGCAGCATGGGCTTTGGTGAGCAGAGCTCTTGCTGATGATCAGGCTGATAAATAATTTAAGATCAGGGTTTCTGCAGCTCCCTTGTGGGGTTTTTTCCCACTTGGGCAATCTAGCCATTGGATTGAGGGACGTGGTGAGGGGATGTTGTTTTCATCTCCTTCTGTACAACAGAAGAGCCGTGCAAACTGAGAAAGGTAACACAGTGCAAATGGGAGCTGGGGCACAGTGTTTCTGAGCAGGGATGCACACTTGTGAGCTGCTGCCACTCTGAGCAGGCAAGGAGGGCACTGTTTGGGGGCTCTTCACCCTGTTTCCTCTGAGAAGGCATCGTGTTGAGTCCTTAGCTAGTGGTAAGGTTCCCGTTGCCTGCTCTAGAGACTGGTCTCAGTTTAAAGAGATGGGGAACCAAGATCTTTGATGCTTAGGAATTTTGTGAGGGGAAGGCCCTCTCCCTCAGCATTGCCTGTGTGTAGTGCTGGCCTGTCCCATGCTGAGGGCTTGTAGACCCTGTTCTCTGGCTCACTGTACAGGAACCTTGGTCTTGCCGGATAGCAAGCTAGACAAGATGTTAAGCACAATACCTGTAGCTTTAAGGTCATTATAGCATAGCATAATACTAGCTAAACCCATCAAACCTGTTTGAAAATCAGTTCAGGCTTGGGGACATGTATTATTTTATGACCAGAAGATGATTAACAAGTGAGTTGCCATCTCTGGCTGGTTCTGTGCCCAAGTGTGACTTAAGATGGGAAGATGCCAAGAACTAATCCCATGGTGAAGAAAGATGTTTGTGATGACCGGGGGGCCACAGGTGAAACCCTGCAGCCTCCTAACCAATGCAGCCAGGGAGAAAGGGTTTCAGGTCATGCTGATCTCCTAAGGCAGGTGGCGGTTGTTTGTCCAGAGATTCTTTGGTCCTCTGGTAAAGTAGCATTGAAAAAAACCTCCTGCCAGCTAAAAGGCCGCCTCTTCTCTGCCTATCCACTAGAGTAAGTGGCATCATTTAATTTGGCCAGACTGGAGGGTGCTATGTGTCTCTTTCTTTCTGTAATGAGTCTTCAGACAGAAATTACTTCCAGATGGAGAGAATATGTGGGAAATGTCTCAGCATCAACAACCAAGGAAAGAAGCGGGGAATAAAAGTGCTAGGTTGCCCCCACGCCTGGGCCCTGTGGCTGTCGGAGGTAGTCACTTGGGGTGCCCGTGTGAGTCCTTGCAGGGACCAGTTGCCCATGGGACAGTATGAGTTAAGTGATCGTAGTTTTCTTGAGCACTCAGTTGAGACTGGTGCCTCCTGCGTGCACTGGGTGGACCTTCTGAATGGGTATGTTTGCCTGTCTGGGGCTACTGCTGCTTCTGGCAAGCTGTTACTATACTGACAGTTGGCCATCAGAGAAAGTTAAATAGGTTTTCTTAATATGATTTTGAAACATTTTCTCCATCTGAAGTGGTAAGCATAAAATGACTTAATATCCTGCCCCTGCTGTGTAACATTTTCATGGAAGCACATCATGGAAACTGGGAGAAAAAAAGACTTTTCTGTCACTCACAAGCATGAGCAAGGATCAGTGGTGAGCGCGCAGAGGAACAAAGCTCATCTGCACTCACTGACAGTTTTCTGTTTTGGTGATGTCTGTATTGTATGAGTGACTTCAGCTGGACAGTTGCCCTTTACTGTGAAAAAAGACCAAAGACTGTGTAAGCACCCAACTGCACAAATGGGCTTTGTGGCTTTGTTGACTTAGGCAGATACTTGAAGATGTGCCCGATCTGTCAGGTTGGGAGCGAATAATCTCAAATGACACATTTGTCCCGGAGTCGTTTTGAAGTTGGCCATATGGACCATCACAGAGGGAGGTGTAAATGTGAGTAGGAAGGAAGGGAAGTAATTTGAAGAAGTGCTGCTGTTTGGAGCTGTACATCACTGACCAGCAGTGATGGACTTTTCTCCTGATTTTATCCATGTATCTCAGACTGTGTGCACAGCAGTCCCAGTCTCCCTGCTGGGTGGCTCAGAGAGAGCCAGGATGGTTCCCCCTCCCGCTGATTGCAGGGAGCATGGGGACAGGCAGTCACAAGCAGCTGGGAGCGTGATTTGCTATTAGGCTACGTGGCATCCTGTCTGCCATCAATTACAGCCTCGGCTTGGAATAAAAGGGAATGAAAGGGACTTAACATCCAAGCTGTGGCCTGCTGGTCAGTAGAGGCTGTGGATGCATTTTGAAAGGAACGTAAGGGAAGTATCATGCTGGAAGGTCGCAGATGGGAAGAGAGGGAAGCTACCTTTCAAAAAAACCCACTCAACCTGTTTGTTACCTGCAAAGTTGTGTGCTATCAAAATACGAATTAAACAGCTTTTTCTAGAGTTTTGTTTGCTGAAAATAGGGAATTGTACTTAGGTGGAGAGGGGAAAAACTGATGCATAAGCAAGCAGAGTTTGTCTTACTGTACAGCTGATGTCAAAAAACCTGGTATCAGGGAGCTGGAGCAGAGGGCTGTTTCTCACAGCCTCAAATCCTGAGTGCAGCCGTGTGGTTCAGGAGTATGGGGTAGTTCTGAGGAATGCTCCTCTGCTTTTGAAAGCTATAACCAGCTCTCCTCTCCCTGCTCCCAGCTTATGCCGCAGGGCTGCTCCCACAGAAAGGGAGGGATCCTCCTCACCCGACCTGTACTGCATTTGCTGTTTTTGCCTTTCCTGGTTGCTGCTTCCACATGCTGAGTTAGTTCTGGAAGTAATACAGCTAAATTGCTTCCTCCAGCTACTCACTCTCAATTGACTCTTCTCCACGGGGAGCTTTAAATGGTGCCCATGGGGCAGTGCAGAGCCTGAAATCCCTGTTAACCCTGGTATTTCAAAAACGATCAAGGCAAACAGAGCTCTGATCTCTGCTTTAGGAAATGATGCACAGTTGTAACAAGTCATTACCCTAAAAAGAAGAAATGAGCCTTCATACAGTATGTGTTAACCTTCACTAACTAAAACAGATTCTTTTTCAGCTGTTTTATATGCTTGGTTGTGCATGAGGAAAAGCCTTTTTTTTTCCCCTCTGAGTGTAACTGGTACAATGCTGTAGCGCTTTTTCAAGGGATCTAAACTGAGAAAACATTTTAAAAATCACATTTTTACTTTTCTGTGCTAACCTAGTTAGTTTGTGGAAGGTAAATGCTTCCTTCCTTAGGCTGTAAATGCTTGAAACTGGTGGGCAGTCAACTGCCATCCTTTACCTTCAGGCACTGTAGATCTTTGCCCTCTGGGATTTACTCCCAGCAGCAGACTCCAGCTGTGCTCCCAGGTGAATTAGAGCTCTGAATTTATAGCTTTGTCCACTGATCCTTTCACTGGCACTTTGAATCAAGGCATCTAGAAGGTACTAGTGCATGTCTTACGAGCAGCATGCTGCTTATCACTGATGGTAAATATCTCCCGCGCAGTCTGATCATCACAAAGTATGCACTCGGTGTTAGCTGGATGCTTGTTATTCACTCAGATATTGTGACACAAAGCTGTTCTGCCATTTATTTTACCCTATCCATGGCATAAAATGGAGATTCTGGGCTGAGATGGACACCTTGCCTGGAAGGCAGTCATAGAAGTTGGTGGGTAGAGACAGGTACCTTCCTCCCTCCAGGTCTCTCAGCAGTGTGGGATACTAAAGGCAACAAAGAGCCTCTGGTTTGTGTATACAGCACGTCCCCACTAGCCTTGTGTTTCTTTCCTGGTTATTTCAGTATGTATTTAAGCAGTTATTGTGATAACTTGTTTTATCCTACTGAAACATCGGTTAGTAGCCACTCTTTGGATCAGTTTTGCAAACACAGTGCAGAGCATGTGGAGTGCCTGCTGAGCAGCCAGAGCAGCAGTTAATGTCACAAGAGAAAAACAAACCAACCTGGATGATGACTGGAAACATTACCATGGGAAAAAGATGTCCTACTGTTATGGTAAAGCAAGATCATGGGAAAACAAAAGCAAACATGTAGAAACATTTCTCCTCCCTACCCCTGCCAAAAAAAAAAAAAGTTTTTGAATAATTTGTCTCCTTTCAAAGTTACGGAAGTCTCCCAAAGATAAGAAATCTGTGGTTTCTGAAGTGTGGCATCACAGTCCTATGGTAGTTGCACCAATGCAGAATCAGCTACCTACAAAATCACATTACAGGTAGAGCTGCAAGCTGGTATCTGAAAAATAAGTAACCTGTTTAAAGATATAAAGGAAAACAAGTGAGCTTCACCATGAATTACTCCTCCACTGAAATGTCACGAGCAGCATCATTTACATTCAGCCTACCCTTGAACCCAAAGGAGCGCTATGTTAAATTGTTTCACTGACCCAGGGATGGACAGACTGGCAGGCTCTTTGTTGCAGAGTCAAGTTAGGAAATACCAGAGCTAAGGCTGTCTGTGCAACCTTCCTCTCTGCTCCCCATGCGGATGTGGCACAATACAGGCTTTAATTCCATAATCCCTCGGTCATTTTCCACTGGCCCCCTGCCTCCTTCAGTGTGGAGGAGGCACAGTGCTGCCTTAATGAGCAGACAAGCAGTGGCTTGGCTTGTCATTATTCAGTCTGTGACCGTGGACCTCATTCAAGTCCCAGTCTCCAAGTCTGCTCTGAAAATGCAGTGTTTTGTTTTCAGCTGTTTTACAGCGTGTCCTATAGAAGTCTCACAGCCCTCCACAGGCACAACCCTTGCACCCTGCAGAGGGTGTTCAGTGGTTAATACCCTTGTTTTACAGATGGAGACCAGAAATGGCAAGCATTAAACACCTTCTGATTGTTGCCATCCCATGCCCGTCCATAGGTCTGGAGCACAACCCCTGAGGAGGACTGACATGGTTGTGAGCGCTCTGCCCCTCAGCTGATCAGAGCCTGGTGCCTCCAGTCAGCCATCCAGAGAACGAGGGAAGGTAGATGTGGCCACCTCTGTCGTGGTTTAACCCCGGCCGGCAACCAAGCACCACACAGCCACTTGCTCACTCCCCCTCACCCAGAGGGATGGGGAGGAGGATCGGAAAAGAATGTAAAAGTCAAGGGTTGAGATAAGAAC
>JAVJGI010000062.1:65971720-65991391 GCA_035590275.1 Ibycter americanus
TCTCACATCATAGCCACAACACAGCACTGTACTAACTACTAAGAAGAAAATTAACTCTATCCCAGCTGAAACCAGGAGAACCCCTTACCATGGCCCGGTGGTTTCTGGCTGTGGCCCCTGTGAAGCAGAGCTCTGGCGGTAGGGGAGAGGTGCTCACAGCGCAGTGCCTGCCCTGCACCCCTGGGCAGAGGGGTCTGCAAGCCAGGGCCCCAGCCCGCATGGAGGGGGCATGGCCTGACACCAGCAAGGCATCCTGGGACGATGTGGCTTAGTAAAGCAGTTGCCTTGGCAATTCTTTTACATCACCTGCCCAAATTTCTCTCCTGTACCTGTACAGGTGCCTTTTCTGACACTGCTGCAACAGTTAGGGTAGGCTGCCAGAGAGGATCTGGGTTTTTTTGTTTGTTTGGGTTTTTTTGTTTTGTTTTTTTTTTTTAACTATTCTTGACTCTAAATAAAGTCTTCAGTTCTTCACTTCAAATACATCTTGAGTGTGAGCAGATGGGCAGAAGCAGCAGCTCAGGTGGAACTGGCACAGGCAAACCCTGCTGGCACGGTGGGGGAGTCTCCCCTGTTCGGCTCTGGGAAACACAGGCCCTTGAGCTCTGCAGCTGCTGACCACTACTGCAGTCATCGTTTTCTACCAGGTATGAAATTGTGATGAAATGCTCTTTCTTTATTAAAGCATACAACTCCCTTCCCCCAGCTAATCTCCAAGCAAAGTCAACTGGCTGTTGTGCTGGGCTGTGAGGAGTTGGATTGCTGAATATCTTACTACAAAATTAAATAACAGGCTAAAACTGAGCGCTTTTCTATTAGGTGTATTTTTCCCTTCAAACAGCTTCATGGCTTCTTTCCTGCTATCCCTTTGTTTGGAGGAGCTGCCCTTAAAACCCTGCAGACTCTTTGCATAATTCTCTTTTGCTTTGCTCCTCCTGACCTAGCATCTGTAGAGGTGCCTGCAAAAGCTTCAGACAGCAGCATGGCCATGGGTAGCTGGTGACCTGGGCTGCTCATAGTATTCATTTCACTTTGGCCTTCTCTTGCACTTTGTGTGATGTAGCATCTGCACACAAGGACCTGGCTCTACTGTGATGCAAGTAATCACCATTAGTGTGTTTTGTTCTGTTGCAGGATTTTGTGATGGAGAAATAATGAATGGTAATGCCTTAGTGTCTTTGTTTAGTTAGGTGGGTTTCTTTTTTCCATAGCTTTGATGCCACCACAAGATTTGTGAAGGGGCAGTAACATACTTTGGTTGTAAGATGAATTGCATCGGACACCTTGGGGTACAAAGCTTTTCAGACCAGGAGCTGGAGGCAGGAGGAGAAGGGATGCGAAAAGGCAAGCATGGAACTTCACGTACTGTCCATGTTAGCCCTAGGATGCTCTGAGAGCTTTTAATATTTTTTTTTTTAATACGAAAGGAATTGTACATAAGACCAATTATGTATATTATAAAATGGACAAGCCTGGCCTCAGATGTTACTGACAATAATTGCAAAGTCTCTCATTTTCACATGGTAATGGTGTTTTTGTTGCAGATTGATGTCCTCAAGGCAGATGTGGAGAGCGCTGAGTGGAAAATTTTGGAAAACCTGATCCTGGAAGATGTTGTTGAGCAGATAGGACAGCTGGTCTTTGAGGTGCACATCCACTGGCCTGGGTTTGAGGTCAGCGGCAATGACAGCACCGTGGTGCGGTACTGGTACAGTCTGCTCCGAGAACTGGAGCTGAAGGACTTTAGGCTTTTCCATACCTACAAAGACTTATCAAAACCACAGATGTTTCTGAAAAAGGAAGCCTTCAACGCCAGTAGCTGTTACACACTGAGCTGGGTAAATACAAGATGGAAGTAGCAGAAAGGAATTTATGATGTGTGACTGGGAGCCATCTGGCCCTGTAGCATTATTGAAAAGGACTCAGAGTCACTGGCTAAAGTTGCTAAATATGAGCACACATTGACTGCTTACAAAATGGACTGACTCTTATTTTTGTATGTTGTCAAAAGAACGAGCACTAGGAGAAGATATGTGGTGCAAATCTGTATAGCAGTATATTTGCTAGCGGGTACCCTGTCTCAGAGGACAGAGGTTTCTGTGAAGGTTTGTCTCAGGCGCTAACAGTGTGGCTTTCCCAGGCTGCCCCATGCCTGGGCGTGCCGGTGCGGAGGGCATCCCTCTGGGGCTGCTGCAGGAAGTTCTGCTCACTGAGCTGTGCTGGCCCTCGGGCAGGAGAGTGCTCATGAGGAGGTGCCTTTCTCAGGAAGGGTCAAGTGTTACTTCTCTGCAAAGCAATCATCTTTGATTTGCACCTTTTTTACTTTGGCCTTGTTTCCTGTGGAACAAATGTTGGGCAAGAACAGTGTGTTCTTGAACCCACTGGCAAATTTCAGCTGAATTTGGCAGAGGCAGAAATCACCACCAAACTAAATTCATACCTGTTTTGTTGAGCAGCTTCTGAGTGCTCTGACTTTGGCTCTTTAAGGCAGTTTGGCTGCAGGGAAAGCGAGTTCAGCACTTCTGACGCAAGAAATGGTGGGACAGAGGGACTCAGCTGCTGGAAAAGCTGCCGGCAGCACTCCCCCTCCTCACCCTCCGGAGGCTTCAGCCACAGAAGTCAGGGCTTCCCTAGTTCATCTGCTCAAAGAATGGCTTGTTTTAAATTGCCTTTGCAATGGCTGTAGCAAATGGTTTTTCATCTAGTGAAATACTTATTTAAAAGAGCTGAAAGTGAAACCTGGTCTTTTTCGTTTGTTTTGGGGTTTAGTTGAACATTTTGCAGCTCCAGCACTGCTCCTGGACACCTGCTACCTCCTCACCACCTCCCTGACACAAGGAGGCCAGACCTTGGGTCTGCACCGATGCTGGCAGAGGTGGTTGGCGCAGGCAGCTGCCCTGACCTGCGGCTGTGCTGGTGCTCTGCAGGATGGCGTGTGGGTTGTCTGCAGTGGCCTTGGGCAGCCTTGGCTGTTCCCTGAGGAGCTAAGGAATGGGGGGAGCAAAAAAATATATAGCGGGTTGGGTTTTTTCTTCTCTTTAAAAGAATTTTGCATTAAAATACAAGATGACACCACGTCCATGTCTTTCATATACGGCCTTTGTAACTGCCTTTGGTGTCTGGCTTCCACAGGGCTCAGTGTTCCTCCCCTCGGTGTGCCTCAGCCTGAAGTTGTGTTTTTACAAGTCTCTGTTCTTTCTCTGTCCTCATGTTGTTCCTTCTCTTGTAATCCTGGCATTTCCTTCTCTCCTTTCATACCCTCCTTTCCTTTTTTCACCCTCTCTGCTGCCTCAGCTCCCTTATCCCCTCATCCCCAGAACAGGGCCCTGTGCTGGGCCTGACATGCCCACAGGATCTCAGCAAGCAGCCAGAGTGGGGAAAATAAGTGTAGGAGCTTTTCCTTCCAGGCAGGTGAGTCAGCTTTCTCCCAGAGCCACTGCTTTGCCTCACCAGTGGATCAAGCCGTTCCCGTCACCTTCCCCAGGCTTCGCCCTAAGCCAAGCATCTGCTTCACTGCTCTCCCACCACTCTGAGGGCTCCTGCTGCCCCAGGGTGGGGAGGGACCGCTGTCCCCAGCAGAAACTGCTTCAGCCCTTCAGCTCAGCTCCCCTTCTCCCAGAAGAGGCCAGCAGGTGGGTGACCCTGCTAGGGTGACAGCCTTCCTCCCACCACACTCGCTCTGGGGCTGTGGAGAGCAGCCTGCCCTGGCACCAGCACCCACCTCCCACCTGGACCTGCAGAGCCTGTCGTAGGGCTCAGAACTGCTGCAGTGGATCCGACTTTGAGCATCCATGTTGGCCACAGAGGCCACAAGCCTCGGGCTGCTTTGGAAGATGCAGAAAACTCCCTCCTATGATGAAGGATTAGGGTGGTGAAGGACTAGTGGAAATGGAAGGGAATTCAGTCTCTTCAGTGAAAGCCGGCTCTGTGCCCTCGTGTGTTTGGGTTTGTATCGGTCTTCCTAATCACATTTGAAATTTTAACTTGTGGCTAAATGTCAAACCCTTTCTTTTTTAACAAATGCACGCTGGTTTTCAATCTGCTGCCTTTCAGTCATGCTGACAGTGCCTTGTGTTGTATGGAGTTCCTGATTTACTGCCTCGCCGTTTTTATTTTCCTTTTAAAAAGAAATCCACCTACTTCTTTAGTTACACTAGGATTTGCCGAAGTGGAGTTTAATTCTAAGGGGACTTAACATGGGCTTCTGCACGTCAAATGCCTTGTTTAGGGAAGAAGGAGACAGCTGGACCGGGACCACTGACCAGGTGATGATCCTGGCTATGCCTGTGCTAGCATATTAAGCAGTGGCAGGCAGCGTGCACAGGAATGGCTATGGTTAATTAATGAGATCGCTGGCACAATTTTGGCTCAGGCCATCTAGGACTCTGCCAGATGATGCCGAGGCACAGCCATGGATTTAGCCCAAGCCAAAGACAGCTTGGATGCAGCCACCTTGTTTGGGAAGCTGAAAGCGGTTAGTAAATGGACATGGCCAGGCCATCTTTGCCAGTTTGCCTCAAGGCTGGGGATTACCTCCTGGTACCGTTTTGTTTTCTGGTGTAATTTAACAAGAGCAAGTGCCGGACTCTGTACCTGGGACTGGGTAATCCTGGCTATACATACAAATTGTGGGATGAGACACTGGCGAGCAGCCCTGCAGAAAGAGGTCTGGGGGTCTGAGTTGATGACAAGTTGAATACGAGTCAGCTGTGTGCCCTGGCAGCCAGAAGGGCCAGCCATGTCCTGTGGTGCATCAGGCACAGCGCAGCTAGCTGGTCAGGGGAGCTGACCGTCCCACTCCACACTGCACTGGCACGGCCTCACCTCCAATACTGTCTGTGTGCAGTTTGGGGCACCTCAATGTAAGTAGGACACTGGACTATTAGTGTGTCCAGAAACGGGTGACCAAGATGGTGCAAGGTCTCGAGGGCAAGACTTACAAGGAGCGGCTGAGATCACTTGGCTCATGCAGCTTGGAGAAGGCTGAGGGGTGACCTCATCGCAGTCTGCAGCTTCCTCAAGGAGGGCAGCGGAGGGGGAGGTGCTGGTCTCCTGTCTCTGGTGACCAGCATCAGGATGCAAAGAAATGGAATGAAGCTGCATCCGGGGAAGTTCAGACTGGACATTAGGAAAAGGTTCTTCACTGAGATTAGTTGGTCACTGGAACAGGGTCCCCAGGGAAGTGGTCATGGCACCAAGCCTTTCAGGGTTCAAGGAGCATCTGGATGACTCTTAGTCATATGGTTTGGTTTTAGGTGGTCCTGTGAGGAGCAGGGAGCTGGACTCTATTCTTATTGGGTCCCTTCCAACTTCAGATATTCTATCAATGTAGCTTCTGTTTCTGCTTCTGCACATCCCGCCTGGACTAGGGAGCAAGAGGTTCAGCTCTGCAGTGCTCAAAATCAAGATGACCTGTTGCAGATGCGTTGGATTCCCTGTGTCCAAGACATTGAGCAAAGCACTTTTCTTGCAACCAAGCTACATACTAGCATCACTGAGCCACATAATACATAACCCCAGAGATCCACAAGCTCTAAAAATGAGTAGGAAATGCCTTCTCTGTGACAGCCATGCTTCCTGCAACCCTTGTACATTAAGTACTGAAGTTGTTTAATCATGCAGGGCCATGAGCAGATTCATTAAAATGTGAGCAGGTGCCAGGATTTCCTAAACCAGTATCTAGCCTGCTGGAACAATTACACTTGCTGCACCGCAGTATGGCTCAACTCCTATTTTTCAAATAATGGGGTGGCAAAAGCCCAGCTGCAAGTCCTGATTTATTAATAAAGCATAAAAATAGGGGCCCTAGCACTGCACAGGTTTTTCCTCCTGATTAGTCTTAGAGTAACTAGCCTAGTAGCTTATTATCATTTGTTTAGAAACCAATAGAGGTTAAAAAACAAATTACATGATCTCTCTCAGATGTTAAAATTCCGAAGGGATGCACATCTTCCATCATCTCTTGCCCTGAGGAAAAAATCGTGATGTATATGCAAATTACAGAAACAGAGTAGTGGTCCATCCTGGTTCTTC
Source organism: Ibycter americanus (assembly GCA_035590275.1). Classification (NCBI taxonomy): domain Eukaryota; kingdom Metazoa; phylum Chordata; class Aves; order Falconiformes; family Falconidae; genus Ibycter; species Ibycter americanus. Next base: position 65,977,754 of record JAVJGI010000062.1, read on the forward strand.
TTTGGTTAAGAGCTTAGTAAACCCTCAGCTAATCTCTTGCTCAGGATTGCCAGGTATTGTCAGGAACAATTCAGGCTGTAGCAAATATATCTGCAAGAAAAGATTCCAATAACTATGGTAATTTTTAAGGAAACGTTATCTCAGATACAGGATAGATAAAAGCCATTTATCATTCTGGAGGCAGTTACGTGATATTATGGGAGAACATGAGCAGCGTTCATTTTATGTGCTATCTGTGCCTTTCTGCTTCGCATCTCTTAAAGCAGAGTTACAGCCTTCCTTTCTGAGGTCTTGCTTTTGTGCCCTTACCCCTTCTCTCTTACTGATCTCTTTTACCTAAAGGAGAGAGTCTTAAAGGAATTCAGTTCCCATCTCCTAACAACGGAGCTGCTGGGTAGGTACAGGGGGGCACAGGCCAGTGCTGGCTGCCTCTGCCCCAGCGGACAGGCTGGCACTGAGGGACGCTGCGTGGGGTCAGCTGGCGTGCACCCACTGCCGTACCCAGGCACCATCAGCCCCTACCTGCTGCAGGGTCCCAGCCATACACCCTGCTCCGGAGGTATCGTCTCCAGCCCATTAGGGGCTGTGCTGAGAGAGAAAGGTAGGGATCCGGGACTGCTGGCATCCACAGGCTGATGCTGCTTCAGCCAGAGCCGAAGATCCACCAGCCAGCACCCCCACCCACCCCGATTTGCTGCTGCGTGCTGGCTCTCAAACCACACCAGCTACCCTGGGGACAGCCACACGTGTGCTGCTTGTGTTTGACCCCACCTCGTTCCTGCAGGATGGCTCCTTGCAGGGAGCATTGCGCTGCCCAGGAGCAACTCTGGAGGAGAGCAGACTGTTGGAGAGACCGTGAAGCAGGTGAGGCGCTTGTTGAGATCATCTCCCTGCAGTGAGCCCTGCAGTAACTGCATGCCAGCGTTGTACTCCACATCTCCTCCCAGATCAGACCTGCACAGAAACCATGGTAGCTGCCCACTTCTTCAAGGGCTGAGTACAGAGTGCCCCATTAAAACCAGTGTGGGCTGAGCATTCTGCCATTATTAGCCACAGCCTGGAGGCTGGTAACCGCGTGGCTGTGCCCAGGCAGGAAGAAAGGGCCACTGGCCTGTCCTGGCATTGCTAAAATATTCCTGAGTGCCTGGTCTGGGCAGTATCCAGCATCTCCTGCAGAGAATGCACTAAAGCCTGGTTTTTCCCCTTGTTGGTCTGAGAGGGAGATGTGGCTCTTCAGAGACCCGCTGCAGGGCCCTGCTCTCAGCGGCAGCTGAGGAAGAAAGTCAGGCTCAGCCTTCAAACTCTTAGTGCCAGGAGCAGCACAGGAAGGTGCCCGGACCAAATCAGGGCAGGGCAGGAGCAGAGGGGCCAGATCATCCCAAGTCATCAGGTGGCAGCTGGCAAACGTGTCTCCAGACTGACCTTCCAGCAACATGCTCAGCAATGCGCTCGCACAGGAGTTCATTGCAAGAGCGGCGTGTCCCCTTTCCTAAGCTGTATCTCCATATTATGGCATCTACCAGGTGCTCCTGGCACCTTCAGCTGCCTCAGATCTGCTCGGCAGCACCATCACAGGTATTGCCCAGCTTCGCTCTCCCTCCAGGTTTCTGGCCCCCAGGTGCATTGGGCATCTCCCCACGCTCCCTGCAGGGTCTGCATCAGCTGTGCAGCGCAGACGGCCCACTGCCCCCAGCCTGGCACCGGGCAGAGCCCCGGCCGGGAGCCGCCTCACTGCCCACACCTCAGCTCATGGTGGCCACGGCCAGTGCCAGCCCCAGCTAACAAGGACATCATTACCAGGTCTTGTTCCTGAAGTGGAGTCTATTGCATTAGTTGGACAACTCCACCAGGAGATGTCTCAGCTCGGTCCAAAGCGGATCTTTGCAGTAGGATGACCTCTGCAGGGTGGCAATTTTACTTGTACCGTTCCTTCTGTGGGCGAGGGCATTTCCCTTTGAGAGAGACCCACAGGGATTTATAAATCACACACACTTGTGAATCAGAATTCACCGGTGCTGCCCATCAGCTGGTGAAGATGAAGAGCGGCAACAGATGTGAATCCCCCAAACTACCGCAGTTAATGCTGCAACATGGGCTCCCCTGGAGAGCCCACGGCAGCACAGAGGGGATGTGGTAGGACACCAATACACTTCGGGGAAACTGGTGCCTTTTGGAATGCCATGCTGGCTTCCTTGCAAGTCCCAATATTTGAACAAAGGAAGGTCTGACCTCCTGCCGCACTCCAAAACCTGCTGTTTATGGTGTGCACTTCTGGCCCCAGGCTTTGATCCCATTGGTGACTTGTGAAGGGTTGTTTTTCACAAGCACCTCTCAACTGTGGAAGATCAAAGAAAGCATAAAGGGAACATATGTCTGGCCTTTCTTGGCAGATGCCAAGAAGACTTATCACCCAATAGCACACCTGAAGAAATAGCACTCATTCTCTCTGGTGAATTATTCAACAGCTGAGACCATCTGGTTCATTCAAAAACTTTGATTTCATGAGCTTCATTAGCCGCTCCCTTGCCCTTGAAAGGATCCTCGGGGTTATTCAGTAGGAAATCACTCTTGATTTCTTCCTGCTTGTTAACACAATGTGACATTTAATTGCAGTCAGTAGAGACCTGGTTTAGTGCTGGTGGATGTTCAGAGCTGACCTACATTCAGAGGCATATTTATTTATACCTGCCTCCCTCCACTGGCTTTCAAGGGCAGCATCTGCAGAGCAGGCCTGGCGCTGGAAGGGAACTGCCTGTGGTAATGAATGGATCTCTGCCCTTCAACAGAAGTCCCTGTTCACAGTGTAGTTTGACCTGCTTGTTGTAAAGAGCTTTAGCTGGTTCAGAAAGAGACCTTTGCAGGGACAGCCTGTGCTGCATCCCCTATCCCGATGGGCAGGACCTTACAGAAGGGGAAAACAGGAGCCCGTTTTGCGCTGCCCAGAAACAATGACCCAAATGTGAATGCCAGCGCGATATCCCTGCTCTTTCTGGTGGATGACCACCGTACGTACTTGTGTTTCGGCAGTTTCCTGAAAGAAAGTGCCGTGGTGTACACAGCACAAAACTTCTGCAAGTAACTGCAATGCTCCTGCGCCTCAGCAGCTATTCCCCCTCCCTGTATTTGAAGTTCCATTTCTGAATCAAAGCCAAACAACATGAATCCCACCCTTGCCTCCACCTTCAGATGGATCCACCTCCTGACTATCTTCCACCCTTTTAATGTTGGAGGAATAATGACAAAAAGCAAACAAAACCAGCTTGCCCCCCGCCCAAGGTACTCCCAAATGGTCGGTACCAGGGCAGCCAGGGAGAGGAGCTGGCTGCAGAGGAGCCCTTCTGACACAGCTCAAGGTGGTTTTGAAAGCTGCAGGGAATGGGCTTTACTTCTTTTTCCTGCAGATGTCTGGCCTGACAACTGACTTCCTTTGGAGTCTGACTTCCCTCTTCATGTCCTGAGCAAGGAATATTGGAAGGGATGACGTTTTACAGAGTACATAGGGAGGAGCTGAAGGAGCGCTATTGTACAAGGGTGCGGAAGCAAAGTACAAACAACTAGGGCTGAGCAAAGTCACGGCTGCGTGGGGAAATTTGCCTGGTGCAAGCTAAGGTAGTACAATTGTTGCAGCTCTTCTAGGACAGGGCGTTTTTGCCTTTTTTTTCTTTTTCTTTTCTTTTCCCTTTTTTTTTTTTTTAAGTGTTGCTTTGTAAAAGTTTAACCACCACTGAAAAAAAAGACTTATTTCACAAGTGAAAAGCTTAGCTGGCGAGTTAGAGCAAGATACCAACTGCGGGGCAATTACACTGGGAGAACTGGGAAGATTTGCAGCTCTCAGAACCATGGCTGGGTAACTGTCAGTGGTCTTGAAGCTCCATAAAGTTCCTATTACCGAAATGACCCCCTAGAGGATTTGTGCTGTTGTCTTCCTTCCCCAGATGACAGGAGAAGCATGCTCAGTTAGTCTTGACATCTTTCAGGCTAACCAAAAAATCCCCAAGGCCTAACAAGAACCTCTTATTCTGAATGACAAACCTAAGGCAGTAACATTTCATTTTAGCAGCCTCCCAGCACCACGAAGCACAGCAGGTTAAAAGGCAACTCAGAAAGGCTCAGTGCTTTAGCATTTAGCAGATTTTAAATGTTCTAACTCACAACAAGCTAACAAACAGGTCTGAGGTCAAACTGACAGTGTACCTGGCAAATTTAGAGGTCCATGCCCCACTGAAAGTTACTGTGACTTGTTTCTAAATGCTTTAAACTCTGCAAGGAGCTTCTGTAAAGGTAACTCTGCCACAAGCAGGGTTTTCTCTGAGTGCTGCAGGACAGCCATGGTGTGTCTGTGGTTTTTTCATCAGCAAGTCTGACAGAAAAGACGTATTTTACTGCAAGATATGCAACTTAAAATTTTGAGTGTACACTAGTGAAGTCAACCTACCGTAGCAAGTCCTGAAGTAGTCTGCAGAGGAACAACCTCCCTGGCAACTGATTTTTCTTGTGTATAGGTTCAACTGTTCAAAGTCTTCCAAGCAAAACTCCTCTCCCTCCTCTGCTCTCCGTGTGTTCCCCCTCGTGCAGGCTGCTTGTCACATGGAGTCTTCCCAGCAAACGGGAGCAGGGTTTTGTAATGACCAGCTGGTAGAAAGAAGGAAAGTACATTGTGTTTCAGGGCTGTCAGAGCTGCAAGGCTCACTGTTTAAATCAGCCTTTAAAGACCACAGTGCTGAATGCTATGTTGAACATCTGCCTGTTGCTAAAAATTGGCTTTTTACAAGACAATCTTGGACTTTTTCGGATGTACAGTAATTTAGATATTTGTTCCTTGTAATGAGGGCAAAGACTGAGCAGCCTCATCTTACTGGGGACAATTATAAACTCTGAGCAAGACAGATGCCGAGACCATCTGCTTCAAGAAAGACAGTCTTCTTACCAGCAAGCTGCATGAGGATATGTGGGATATTTCCCCCTCTCACATATGAGAAAAGTCCAAGAAAAAGATGGCACAAGGCCAAAGGAACGATCATGTTTCCCAGGCAGAACTCCAAGAATGACGGAGATAGTTCACTTATCTGTAAAACTTCCACTGTAAAGGTAATTGGTATTAATGAAAGTGGCAACATATTGCCACATCATTTCTGAAAGTTACAGATGCATGATCAAGGGGAACAAAATTATGACAGCAGCCCCACACTCCGGCTTGCACATATTCCTTCTGCTTGCCTCCAGCCCTCCTAGGTAGCTCCTTTCGGCTTGAATCACTTCATTGCATTCTCTGCCTAACGTTAGAGGAGAATAAATTTGGGGAACTCGAAACACGCTCTTCCCTTTTCTCCCATTGCTGCCTTTTCCCCGGCTCTGTCTGCTCACACACCAAGTTCAGCCTAGGGGTCTCAGTCTAGACTTGTTCTGACCAACATTTGTAACAGACCAATTTCTGGCAAAACATGAAATTGGGAAGATAAGAGAAGGACATGATTTGAGTTAATTAGCTCAGCAAGAAGTCTGTTCCCAGGTGGCTGCTGGAAAGACAAGTCTAGACTTGCACCACGCAGACACACGCCATCCATCCCAGTGCACAGCAAACTAGCTGACATGAGCTCTGGAGTTTGCAACTCTCCAGCTGACAAGAGGGAATTATCCTCATAAAAATTCCCCCTGCAGGCTTCCATGCAGATGTGAGAAATTCCACAAAAGATTAACACGGTGACCAACTGTGAAGGACAAAGAATTTTATCTAAGTTTACGGGGAATTCTGATTCTGGGCTCGTTGCAACCATTTAACCCAAATTCATTAACCCCAGCAGAATTGAATGAGTCAACATTTCTTATATTTTATTCAAAGACAACCGCCAGTTTATACACTTATTTTTATACTTTGTATATACTATATATAAAAGTTCTGCCTGGTAGGTGACATGTGGAAAAACACAGTACCAGCTACAGAGCCAAACATTTCGTATATTATGATTTAAGGGCTTTTAAGCATTTAGGAAAGGTGCTTCTGATATGGAAGCTAACGTACATTCCTGTGAGAAGTTTTTGTGTCTACTCTATTCTTCCTCTCGTTCCCCATTCCCGTACTTAGAAGCTGTTAATGGTCAGGGCACACTGCCACGTATCCATTTAGGAAATGTGTTTGAAGGAAGAAAACCATTCTAAATTATTTGAGCTTACTTTCTCCTGAAGTGGCTCCCAGGGCACAGCGCACACCTGAGCTCAGCTCCCAGCTCAGGATTCCAGTCTTCCCTGTGAGAAGCACCATGTTGGAAATTCACCCTTTGCGACACGGCAGCAGCTCACTCCCACCCGCGCCCTGAAGAGCCAAGAAACAGGAACAGCCTCTTCTCTCCCGGCAGAAGGGATGGGCCTCGGCACACACCGGACCAGCTCTTTCCTTTCTTTCCAGGCTCTGCCATTTCCTACCTCCGTACTCGCCAGGGGTGCCAGGCCAGGCAATGCCCAGTTACTGCCAGTGCCCCACTTGTGGAAACAGCACGTGGCGTTTTTCAGGTACACAAGGCTACAGAGATGGGAGAGTAAACAGAAACATGTAAATTTGGTGCAGTTACGTAATGGCATGAATGGACAGTGGAAAGACTCAAGCTTAGCTTTGGAAAGTTGTTCTAAAAATGTGTAAGCTCCATGTTCACTCACAAGGCCAAACTTTAGGAATTTCTCTTTGAGAGAACAGCATTCTCTTGTTAATCAATCAAAAAACCCCAAACCAACAAAAACCCCACAAAACCACCAATCCATTTCCTTCCATTTACACAATCTGAGATTCTATGCATCTCATCTACATAAGTGCCTTACCTTCTATCCTGCTGTCAATTAAGGCAATTACTCCTTTGCTACTGTTTATAATTGATGAGCAGTGATTGGATCTACAGTAAACAATATAATGTAATTCAAATCTGTAATTAAAGACTGATCAATGGGATAAATTCATTACACTTTATTTCCGTTATGTGCTCAAAAAGAGAGCAGACAGGGAGTTGAAAGGATTTTTTTCTCCTGCTTCCAACCTGCGTTAGTTTTGTATGAACAGTGCAAGAGAATGAGTTTATCTAAATGCTAATTCAACTGCAAATTAAAATAACAAATGGTAAGAAATATTATATAAGGACACTGCTAGACAGAAGAACTGACTGAAGAGAAGCAGACTTTTTATAAAAAGATTTATTAAAAATAAGTTCTTTAAAGAGAGAAAGTGACACATATATACATTAAACTGTCAAATCCTTTATGGGGTTTATAATACAATGTATTCTAAACTGAACAAGAGACATCCACTTTTTTTTTAAGTATGTCATGCTTATTGGAAGTAACAGTATATGGGAAGAGAAAAAAAATCCAACACTTAACACACACCAATACAAGCAAAATCTTGAAATTGAAGACTACTTGCAAAGATGAAACTCAGTGATCAACATGATGCTATTGTTAAATACAGGCAGAAACCAAGAGTTTATGAATACAGTCTTCAGTTGATACAGTTTATCTGACAACTGCCAGCTTCTGATTAGTTCTTCATTTCTACTGTGAATTAACAGATCTTAGGAAGTGGGTTTGTGTTCTAGAAATATTTTTGGGACAATAAAATACCACCCAAAGCCAGGTAAACAAATGCATGTTTTTCCAGCTCTATTGCAGTAGAAATCAAAGATTTCTTCTTAGTAAGAGAGTTACACAATTGCTGGTTTTCTCCTTTAACTCCCCACACCTCTGACAGCCAGAACCACAAAAATAGTTTTCCTTAAAATCATTTTATTTTACAAGTGTTCTGCATGAACAGTGACATGACAAACTAACACTTGATTCTGCATGCTTCAGATGACCTCAGCTTCTCATACTCAGAGGTCTTATTTAGAACTATATCCTTTCAGCAGTGTCTTCTGAAGATTGCCCATTTTTAGTGCATATACACAGCTGAGAACTGCAGTATTACAAATGCCTACCCATCCTTACAGCAGGAATCACTCTAATCTCAGATGTATGCAGGACTTATATCTTCAGATCTTCATAGCACCCTCTTCAGTCCCACAGTTTAATAAGACCATCCCAGCCGCATGTAATGACTTTAGATGTTTCGTGTGGATGCCACACTGCACCAATACAGACTTTATCATGTGCTTTTAATCTGCTGTAGAGTTTTGTTGTCTTCCAGTCCCAGATGTTAAGTTTTCCATCTGCATCTCCAGATATCACATAGCTGTATTAACAGGATTAAAATAAAAGCTGTATCATGTGTGAAGACTGCTTGCATTATAATACTTTTCACACTGAGCAATGGAAAAGAGCTTCACCCAACGAGCTTCCTGTTTGACAGTCTGCAAACACACCTACCAAAGAATTAGCATTCATGCTGTGCTCTAAAGCGCACAAGTCCTGCAGAAGGTGATTCATCAACTGCGAGGTAAATGTGCTAAGCAATGCGATTATACCATACACTGTTACTGGAACTAAAGAGAATACATCAGCAAAAGAGAAAGTGCCAGAAGTTTCTCTAAAATTTATAGACACTTCTCTTCACTTTTTCCTCCAGTTCTGCTGAGGTTATTCTCCAGTTTTTGTAGTAATGAATATCTTATGTACATACAGTGATAAATGTGTGAGCATGTTACTAAGCAAAGAGGATGAAAAAGATGGTTCTCTGAACAATCAATGAGGATACCCACACCAGACCTGCAAACTGGGAAAATGCTGGGCAAACCTGAATCCCAGGTATTCTAGACAAGTACATGTGGTGGAACCCTGTGCTGCAGACCATGTGCAAAAGCCAGATGCAAGTCAGAAGCAGAAGCCTCCTGTGCTGCACCAAGCCTAGGCAAAACAAGGGGAGTCTCTGGATGGTTTAACAGCAGTGCAAAGCGTCTTTGCAGAATGGGGAGTCTGGACTACATGGACTGTTTTCTAAATGCTACTCAGAGCAACCACCAAGTATAGCTTAGTTCTATCAAATGGCAAGAGTAAACTTTGAATTCTGCCGCTTGACTACAGAACTCTGTCTGATGCTGAGTTAACGTGATGGCTGTGCATCAATGAATGTCGCAGAGGATTCAAAAAGAAATTTAGTGTCCATGCTATCAAGTTTTACAACGAAGCTCATTCCCACAAAAACTTACCTCATGTCAGGTGAAAAATCCACTTGACAAGCATAGCCAGCTACCATGTGACCTTTGAAAATTTTCTTTTTGTTTAATCTGAATCTGTTCTGAGCTCCAAAAATCAAGATCTGGTTATCCATCGACTGGCAAGCCAACCATTTCCCTATAAAGGCAATAAACAGAGGTAGTATCAGAGTGCTGCATCTGAAGAAACAGACTTAACTGGAACATTTTAAGGGATTTTTATAACTTCTTGCACTATCTTAATTCAGATTTTCATTATGTATCAGGGTTCTAAGGTAGCAGCTGATAGTGCTTCTGTCTGGTACAACTGCAAAGAGGCAAAACCTGACATTTGACAGGATTTGGGATGCCTATTCCTACAAAATGCACTCAGGACTCTAGAAAAGCTCTGGCTGTCACAACAATGCGCTGCATCAACCCCACCAACTTACTGGTAAGTTTGTAAGTTACTGAGTAAGCTTGCTGGTGCACATAATCAAGTAATTCAGATGAGGGGAAAAAATCCCATCTAGCTGCAACCTATTTGATTACCTGTTTTGTGGTTATTCTAAGATGGTCACCTCATTTTCTTTATGGGAAAAACAGGTCTAAGGTAGATTTGGGAGTTTGAAAATCCATACATTCTTGCAACTATTTAGTATTCTCTGCCCTAATGGAATGCAATTTGATAAAGATACTTTAGTGAAAGAAAAAAAACCCCAGGGTTTTCTAATCTTAATTCTACCTCATTTTGCATCTTGGCAGTGCACTAACTCCTGTCTGAGAATCCAATAAAGATGATATGCTACACAGCACCATGGAACAGACAGTTTTGTCCTGAATTCTGCATATCTTCACTGCCTTTACAGTGTTTAATGCAAACAGTGATAACATAAAATGTGCCAACTTGACTGTAAATCTGATCAAACTTCCAGCTACTAGCTTGGAATTTGAGGCTTTTCTTCAGCTTCCCAAAGAAACAAATCAAGTGTGTACCCCACGCATGTTATTCTCCTCTTACAGTTTTTAAAAGCTCTGTTTCTTGCATCACTCAGGAGGAAAAATTTAATTGATGAGATTCATAAATCAATGCCCCTAAGCAGAAAAATTCTACATCTGTAGAACTTTCAATTTAATTTTCTTCAAAGGACTCATTTAACTCCAAAATGAGGCATAATGTGTCTGGCATAATCCGTACCGTAAGTATTCTGAAAAAACTTGTTTTGTGTGATACTGGACTACTGTAGGTCAAGATAATGTTGGTTAATGTGACAGGTGATGTCTTGAGCTGAAAAGATGACTACTACATTCCTAACATCATTTACTGTCTCATCGCAGAAATCAAATACTCAAATACTGGCCAGCCAGAACTGGGAAAAGAATGAGAAATCCAGTATTTCAATGTGGAAGAATGAGATGAACAGAGTACAGCAAGTTGTGCAATTTCAGAAACAGGGGCTGGAAAAGGCCAGCTTAGGAAGACAACATTTTTAAATGCAGCTATCTCCTTCTCCAGAATCTTCCTTTTCATACTGGAAACTCACTTGTACTGTTAAGGCTAAAATATTTACATTGCAAAGCAAATACAATTTGATGTTGATAGCCAGCTGAAAACGTCAGCTGTGCAACAAGTTGATCAGCCACTACTCGGCACAGTGGGACTGTTAACTGTAAATCTGGCAACACTTTAATAATGTTGACACTGAAGCTATTTAATTTTGGCCAAAACAGGTAACAGAGATTTAGTCCTGTTAGAAGGATTTTCACTGATTACTGGAGGCCTTTATCCTCCTTCAGTTTGATTCTAATTGAAGAACATATACAAAAGTGAAACATTAACATACAGAAACACTGAGATAACTTGGGATTTGTCTTATGCAAGAGTTATTTGGGCTATATTCAGAACAGAAAGGAACAGCATTAACAGGATCATGCACAACATCACTTTCTGCTTTAAACAGTGGCACCACAAGGTCTGCTGAATCTGCTTAGCACTTTGCAGCCATCGTCAGTTGCCACCATTGTTTCTCTTTATTTTAAATACAGTAAAGAGCACGTTGCAGCTCTGTGAAAAGAAAGAGTCCTTTTGCCATGTCTGGATTGAAGGTCTAAATTTAAATTGATACAGTTATTCTGATGTAACCCCCCATTTTGACAGATGTGTTCTTAAAACTTTTAAATCAAAACCCAATCCAGTCCAATCTTGGACTAAATGCACATACTGATTTTTTTTTTGGGGGGGGGGAAGGGAGGTAACACAGGGGTAACCAGGGGGATGCAACACAGCAACATTACAGAGATATCATCAGTAAGACATGCGTACGCAAACTAGGGCTAAGAAGGCAGTTAAAGTGTTAACCTACCATTTGGAGACAAAGTCACGGCTGGCATGGAATGCATACTTGGCTCAGCTATGTACTTGAAGTCTACAGGAATGTCCCTGCAAAAGGAAGACGTATGCGTTTTATGAAGACATGGAAATGTTCCAAAGGGTTGCCCGCAAGTCAGCTGATTTACTCAGCCACTGAACCATGGAGACTGTAAGGTGGTGTCCAAAGGAAGAATGTGCAAAAGCTCAAAATTATGAATGCCCAACTAGAGATCTCCAGCTGCAGAGCCATCCACAGGATAGTCTCTGATAGAGTGAGTTTACCCTAATCAAATGACCCAGAGTATAAAGCAGAATTGTAATTCCAATTGTTAAGAAATAACACAAAGATACTCTATTGCTTCCAGTTTAACTGCAGCTCCTGCAAAATCCTTATATAGGTAGCAAGAATAGACTGATATAAGCATGTGTCTTACTGGAATGTCTCACTGACTTGAGTTTTAATTAGAATATTTCTGCCTTATTTTTTTTTTTTTTTAAATAAAGGAAAAGAAGATGGGACTCTTGTCTCTTGTCTCTCTGACAAAGCCCTTTTCCTCCTGATCTCCCCAAATGGGATGCCAACCAATTCCAAATGTTCACAGCTGAACTGAACCATGAACTCCCTGGTCTCAATTGCATACAGGACTGTGCCAGTGTATGTTAAGAACACACGCTGTCCTGTACAAAGGCCTAGGGAAAAACAAACACAGTCTAATCCTTACTCTGCAGAACTGTCATTTGGTTTTGACTATATAAATTGGATTACTAACGGTCCATGCATATTCACAGTATTCCCCATACTCTACTCTAGAAGACCAGTAAAAAGGGAAGGCATGCACATGTCTTTCTCATTAAGTAAAAAAAATCTCCAGCAACAAATAGATTTGGTTAATGTATTCAGCAGAAAACACACGCAAAACGTTCTGTAGCAACATTAATTAATACAAAGGGGATGGTTATGACTTCATTGTCTAATTCACACAGTAGAAGGGCTGCTGGGATACTATCGGAGCAGAGAGCGTGGGTGGCTGCCTTGTACTAGCTGACCGAGCCTTGCTGGATGGCAATACAGTCAACATTAGCCAGGTAATTACAATTCTATTTTATTGTGGAGTAAGTGATTTACTGCCATCTTGGGTTAAGCAACATACACATGGGCAGCAGGGTGCGAAGCTGCTCTGTTGTCAGGAAGCAACACAAAATGCTTCTGTGAGTTAAATGTTAAAATCATTTACCCTCAGAATAAGAAGGAAAACCTGCTTAATACTCTCTGTGGATAAGGGCATGCACAGGGATAACTGGCTTCTAAACAGGCAGACCTAAGACTGCTGTTGGGCAGCAAATCTGTAAAGGAATAACAAAAAGTCCATGTAATCTCTGAGGCTGACTAACGTGACAGCACAGGAGGCGCAGCCCCCCTCCCTGTGCCCCATCCTACCCTTTCGTATCAACACCCATATAGCTTTAAACGCCACCTGCAACAGGAGACACAGCCATTGCTGCAGTGAGGCCAGATCCTGATCAGCTCCCACCACTCAACACTCCCTCAGCCCACTGGTCATCTGGAGTCCCTGATGCCAGGTAAAAGCAATCCCACTGGAAGCCCCATTAAAAAACCTCATCACAGAAGATGCATCTCCAATGCTGAACTGTTCTGCAGTGAGAAATTTAAATGCAGTACAGGTTGTCCTGCCTTCTCTCTCTTTACAAATGAAGGCAAGCTCATCTACTGGAATTTATTCAAGACCGCTCTGCTTTATGTTGAAACCTACCAGACACACTTAGGACAGCTGCAGGATACGCTGCATTAAACTATTAGGCAGAATAAAGAGATACCATTATGTTTCACATTTGCTTCCAGTCACATTGCTAAATAAGTAATATTAGCCTACTCTCTTAAAAAAATTACCAAGAAAGGTGCTGTCATGGTTGCCTGACCTCAAAACTCATGCGATCTATTGTTTGTTCAAGTTTTTCAATTTAAAGATCTTCAAGTCCTTTCCCCACTTCATAGCATTTCAAAAGCTGAAAAGTTTTAAATATCAACAGTAGTATCTGCTAGCCAAGATTCAGAAAAGTGATACTTTGGGGTTCTAATACAACTTCTTCCCCAAGCAGGAGAGAGAAAAATCCTTTTAAACAAAGAAGTGAAACACCCCC
>JAVJGI010000062.1:65991401-66025938 GCA_035590275.1 Ibycter americanus
CCAGACCCAAACCAATCCAATTCTGTTATCTACACATCATGAAGAGCTCTCTCAGGAGACTACAGTATCTGTACCAGGAACTCTAGAGGGAAAAGGCCTGCCAAAGAGTATAGCTTTACAGAGATAAGCCTCCTAAGCGTGTCAGGATAATAACTAAGCTACCACTGTACAGTTCTTGCTTTGCTAGCTAACTTGGAAAAAAAAGGAAATAAAAGCCTCCAAGATCAATTGCCCAAACCATTTCACTGTTTATCCAAGTAGGATCAGACTCATATGAAGCAAAGACAAAATAACATTTTGCATTTCTAGAAGAAAGACCACAGATTATGATACCCTTGCCAACCTTAATGTCCCTGCTGTAACAATACAATCCCAGGAAACGCAGAAGCAGACAGTTCTAAAGTACTCCCATTAAGATTCCTAAAGAAACCATTTAATCTGCAAGAGTCTGTGCTATACTTGCAGTCTGAACTTTCAGCAACCAACCAACTGCAATTCAGTGTACAGCACAGTGAAATCTACGCATGGGATGAACTCTCGGGGAAAGGAGATTTAAATTCTCAGGGGACAAGTTCCTCACTGTGATGAAGTCTGACACCGCATTCCATTACCAGCTCTGGCCAAGTCAAAGTGTTTACAAAACATACTACAAAATTCCTCTAGACAATTGAAACTAAGCAATTAGAACAGCTTTAATTACTGGCTTTTAAGGCCATACTCAGGTCATAATTACTTCTGCTTTGTTTCTGAAGGATACTGAAGAAATATTGTGCTGAAGAACACATGAAGAAACATGCTAAAGGTATAGTAATCACATCACCCTAAGTTGCAAATAATTTTCCTTGTGAACTTAGGAAAACAAGGATTTGAGGTACAGCATGAAATAATTTGCCATGGAAGTTTGCAAGCTCCAAAAGCTTCTGTAGTGAGTATATTTATTTAGTTTTAATGCATTGTAGAAATCTGGACCTTCAAATTACAGAACTGTGCCTACAGACCAATTAACATATATCATGGCAGGTTGTGGAGAAAGGTTTTCAAGTTGTGCCTAGGAAGACAGCATTACATTTGCTTTTTATAACCCCCCCCAAAATTCCTGACAACTGTATTACAGAATATTGCCTACAGTTGAGTTCCCTATTATCTGAACAAGGGAGCTCTTTATTCAGTGTACAGAGAGTACAGTACATATTTTTTTCTTCAGAAGGAAAAAAAACCTTCTGCTACTAGAACAATCAGGTTGTGATGTTCCCATGCCAGAACCTTTTTGCCTTTCCTGCTCTCTTCCCCACACAGTGACTAAATCCACCCACTTCACTATTTATTTCAGCCATCAACACAAAGCTCACAAAACAAGGGCAATCCAATTTCAAGGAAATAACAAATTTGTGCAAGTGAGATCATCCTCCCACTTGCCAGAGAGGAGACATTCTTTAGAAGATATGATACTGTAAAGATTTTTCTTTAAGGAGCTCAGTAAATGTATGGGCCTAATTATGAAGTACTGAACAGAGGCTCTCTTGGAGTGACATATGGTGACAGTATTACATGTCTAGCCTAAGCCTGAGTTCCCAGACTTTGGTCATTACCACTGCTGCTAACTGGCAATGATAGCAGCTGATCACAGATACGCTGAAGGTTTTGCTGGCTGCTTGGGTAACACTGAAATACCACAGACTGGAGTCTCTTGTCTAGGTTTAAAAAAAAAAAAAGGCTAGGAAGGAATTGATTAGTCACAGAGCTGTCGAACTAGTGTCCGTATTGCACAACAGCTTTGGATGTGTGAACAGCAAAAGGAAATGGAAACCTAAAGATATGGGAGTGATTATTTCATAAAGAAATTTCAAATCCTAGAGAAAAGTCCTAAGAGGAAAATCTTAGTACCTAGAACTTTGTAGAAAACATTTCAGATAGGAGAGATACATTATCTCCCCAGGTATGTTAAAAACTGGAAGCCATTTAAGATTATGTTTCTTACAAGTTTTTCTTGGATAGACTTTCACTTTTCTATCATCTATTGTATTTATACTGTGGGTACCAATGATTGCCAAAATAACCCAGACTACCAGAAAACCAGAAATGAAGCTACACTGAACTAGTTATTTCATACATGGGCCAAATATTACACACATCCAAATTCAAAGCAGTCAAAACTGACACACACTAATGTAATAGAGCAGGCATTTCTTTAGAAGGTTAATTTAAGGGCTAATACAGCCTTCAGGAAAGGCGAAAAACAGAGGTCACCAATACACTGCAGCAAGCTTCAGGCTGACAGGGCTCTCTTAGGCTTTCTTTGGGGGAAGAGGAAATTTATGAAGTGTCTCAAGCCTTAAGCCAGAACAGGGTTGTAAAGCTAGCGCTTCCTCAGCTAGCTAGAACACAGTACACTCCAGTGTCCTATGTGCTATGTATACTTTTAAAAATAAACAATGGTCTCAGTTTGCTCATAATATACTTTAAGTTAATATTCAAAATTTTAAACTTACCATTCCCAGACTCTTAAACTCTTGTCATCAGATGTACTCACAAACCTTCTATTTTCATCCACAAACACAATGGTGTTGACAGCTCCCAAATGCCTATCGTATTCCTGCACAATCTCACCACTTCGAATATCCCACTACAAATAAAAAGTCAGAATAAGACTTTTTTTTTTTTTTACTAAATATCTGAATTTTTAGAGAAAGACATATTAAATAGACATACCTGCACAATTTTTTTATCTGACATTCCTGCAACGAAGAGATTTTGTTTATCTTCATCAGGATTGAACTTGACACAGTAAGGAACCTTCCTGTTTGTGAATCTTGAAATGCATTGCCCTGCAACAGAAAAGCCATTCATAGTGCATCAGGTTGGAAGTTCTACGGGCCGATCAGTTCTCTGCAGATACCGATAAAAACCATTCATTTTACTAACAGCGGAAAATGCTTGTTTTAGAGCCTTTGAGAGAATTACAGGGTAGAATTTACCCTGGTCTTTGATTAGACCTTCTTTCACATGTTTGTATGCACAGACCCGTATAAATATACACACACACAAAATGTTCCATACCTTTACTGCAGCTTTCCAAACAGTGTAACTGCCTAGTAGCCTGTATGTCATCAAGGACATCAGGACCGGTCAGGCTATCACAAGCTGACCATTGCCTTTGCAAAGCATCACCTCCTTAGGATCAGAGGTCTTCTCATCAAGAGACTTAAACTCAGGCAAGAATTCCTCAATCCTAAGCCCAGAAAAGGGTAGCAGTAATCCAACTGCAAAACAAACTACTGACCTCCTTTCATAGCCTCAGCCATAAATACCCTGATTACATGTTAGCCGTAACTTACAGCAGCCTGCTTTAATCTGAAAGCTCAATACATTTTTCAGGTGTCTAACTGAGTTCAGACTTGAGACTAGAGAATGACTTATACCTTTCTGGCTGTCACCTGTATAAGACTAGTGGCACTGCCAACCAAGAAAACTAACAACTTTTTCAAACATGGAAACTTCCTGTCTTAGGAACAGACTTAAGTTTAAAAGAATATTGACAAAACCTATCCTGTATCTTTTTAGCTTAAGAAACTACTTGCAACAGAATGTTAGAGTATCTCCCAGGCAGTTCTGCGACAGCAACAGACCTACCCTCCAACTCCCAGCGCCAGCAGCTCGATTTCCACCACTTTTCTTATTGGGAGTGCTCTTCAAGTTCAGGTTAACCAAAAGATCAAGTGAAATAATTCTAAATTAAGCATATTCAGGTCTAAAGTGTGATTTCATTACCTAGTTTTACGCCTGTAAATGTAAACATGCAATTAACTGATTGGGTAAAATTTTGTCTTTTTTGCCAAAAATTGTTCTAGCATTACAAATAACTATCAAACTCCTCAAATAAAAAGGTATATGAAATACAGGTATATAGGTAGTGTCAACTGCACTATTACAGATAACAGCAAAACATTTAGGAAAAAAATTACTATTCATCCGGTAATGAAAGCCTAAACACTGAACTACAAGACAATATTAAGGATAATTGGAAACAACCTGACTGACTGATAATATATCTTGGTATTTACTATTAATTAAACACAGTGCCAAATAACAGTGTCTATAAATACAAGCCTACCTGTTTCAGTGTCCCAGAGTTTAAGATAGCGGTCATATGCAGCACTAAGAAACCGAGTGCCAGCGTTATTAAAACAGATGTCTCTAACAGCTTTGCTATGTCCTACAAGATAGAAAAAAATGTGATGATAAACTTTAATCCATTCATGCTTAGAATTAATGTTTTTTAACAAAACATTACTCAAGTTAAATGCTCCAGTCTTTAACAATACAAAGAGAACAAGGAAATCGCTTATTGACATTCTTCATGGGCCCTAGTAAAGAATGATTCAAGTGAGAAAGAAAAAACCCAAACTCATAAAGAATGATGAGAATAAAATCCCCAAACCCCCAACACCTCTAAAGCACTGGAGAGAGAAACAACAGCGTTGCACAGAACCAACCACTGTGCATTATCCATGAATTGATACAGAAGCAGAACTTTCAGTACTGCTAGCTTCAAAGACTGTTCTAGTCACAGTTCAGAGCGGCAAGAGAAGTTTAAAACACTGTAATAAATGCCAACATCTAATGAAAAAGAGGAGAGGGAAACACTATAGGAGACATATTTAAAGGAGAAACATTTATAATTAGAAAACAGGTACAAAATATGGGAAATATTAGATCAGAAAATTAAGAATGCTTTCATCTGGCGTTACCTTCCTACCCCTTAACCCCAATACTTTAATCTGACCACTGCATCAGACTTGTAGATCTCATAAGTTAAGGTATTGGCACAGTGCCTTAAATATAGCAAAATACCTGGTGAATCTGGTTGATAAGGACCTTTCCAGAAAAACAGTCAAACTGTTCAGAAAGAGCAGTCTACTCAGAGAGAACCCTTTTTGAGCCATCATGTTTGCCACACTGCTGTCATATGATATATTAGATGAAAAAAAGACTTCTTTGTGTTACTCAACATATATTCACTCAGTGTTCTAGAAATATTCCCATTTCAAAAGGAGAATCAGCTGCTTTTGTTCTGCATTCAAGGCTAAGAAGTTTGTATTTCTTTCTCTCTCAGCTATCTGCTTTAAAAAGCACCTGTTACATGAAGAAAGATGACACCTGAACCTAAAAAAATTTCCCAAGCTTTTGCACTAGAAACTGTACAGAAGATATGACCTGTTTAAGGTGGGATCATCACACCATGAGATGCCCTCACTGCATAATAACAGAGGGCTGCCGTTCTCAACATGAAGATGGGGCAATGTAATTTCATAATTTTGCTTTTGGAAAGGAGTCTTGCATAAAGTATTGATGACTGCAGTACTTTATTTTTTTCCTTTAAAGGTTGTAAGATGTTATACATCACCATTAAATTGCTTGGAATAATGACAAAGGTTCACTAAAAACTTGCACATTTTTCAGTTCTTATTGCCAAGATCATACTGAATACCATTTGCCTTGGATGTCTACAAGTCCTCTCTATGAAAAATTAGTAAGATAACCTAAATCATATCCTTCATGAAATTGTTTTAAATACACATCAGTTTAAAAAACCAGACTATTACCAATAAATGTTCGTAGACATCTTCGATCACCATATACTTCCCATAGCTTCGAACAAAAAAAAAGGGATGGGGAGAAAAGATGTCAATTGTTAAAAAATAATGATACTGAAATTAAGTGCAAACATATATAGCAACATCTTTTAAGAAATATTACAAACATATGACATCTACTGATTCATCACAACTATCTACCCAGAAATGCACAAGAATGGTCTGTCACTCTCTTGTTAGCAAAACCCCCTTAAGATAACTAAACCCCCCATACCATGTTCCAACTTTAAAGCCCCAAGGTTTTGTTAGTAATAAATCAATCAATCAGTCATCAGCTTTCTGGTATGATGTATGCTGGACTAAAATGTGATTAGTTCAAGACCACAAATGCTTCAGCAAAACACTTCAGCAGAAACCTATTGCTAGTTGTAAAACTAGGCTTCACAGAAAATGAATTATTATAACAGAGGCAATAACCCAAGGAACTTGTGACCTTCTAAATGCTGTTACTAAATGATTAACACTGTTCTAACACCCACAGTCTTGTGTATTATTTCTGTCTTTGATCCAACAAATTTTTGTTTTTCTCACTTGATTTTTAAATAACAAGTAACACAGACAAAAGGTACCTGGTAGAGGTACTAAACGTGTAAGTGTTCTAAAATGCATTGTCTGTATTCAATGATGGTATAAAATATATACATGAAAACAGAAAAATAACTCACCTTGATTTTGCAATCCATAGAGCAAGACAACAGTATATGCCCAGAGAGAGGAAACAACCTAACTGCACTGACACCCTGTAAATAAGGACATAATTAAACAGTAAGTGGAGCATCTAGGTAAGTCCTCAGTTCACTTGCCCTCTTTTCTAAGCAAAAAGCTAAAGCTTATCTTCATAAAATATACAGATACTGTATCTTGAAAAGAAATAACCTACTCACGTTCCATTTTAGAAACACTGATGCCTTTTGAACAATTGTTATTGGCAACAAATTGAATCACTTCAACAGCTGTATATATACCCTTCTTCAACACGCATACCATTACTGTGGTAAACAGAGCAAAGCAATACAAACTGTGGGCTTGGGCAACTGTTTCTGTATAACAAGCCTTTTCAGGTGGGGCAGGTGAGGAATTTTTCCAGAAAAAATGTTTCTGGCCAACTCCATTTCTTACATATACTACCAGTGGCTTCTACCCACTGAACTCAGATTTCCTGGGCACAGCATCTTCCCATCTCTCTGTATTTTGGGTACTACTTCCAGAGGAAGTCCAAAGAACCACCAAGTACTCATGGTCTGATGTCCCTCCTTCACATTTCGTATCAGTTACTCTATACACGTTCCATCCAGTTCCTCCCACCCCTGGTTGGAGTTGGGTGCTTTAACCTCCCTATTACTATGTACTTATATCCCTCAGCTTTTCTAGATTTGTCTGCCCATCCTTCTTTTGCTTTTCTCATCGATATTGTTATTCATCTCGTTCGAAGAAAAAAAGCTGTTTCATGCATCAGTCTGTTCTAATAGGATAATAGGCAGAGGAGTGACTAGAGCTTTGGGGAAGAGATGTTATTCTGGAAAGCACTGATAGTTGCAGCTAAAAGCTGTTTGATGCAGTAATCATAAAAGAAGAGTTCACAGCTGTGACAACTGAAGAAGGGTAAAAGCCAAGCATTCCCTGTGTCCTCCTTTCTTCCACCTTTCAGGTATCATTAAGGTGCTGTTCATTGCAGCACAGCATGTTCCCTCAAGCCATATTGAAAATTAGAGACAAAAGAAGCAGCAAATTGAGTATAAGCTTTACAAACCTGATAAGTGAAACACTTTAATACCAAAAGTATGTACATAGTTACAGGCTCTAGCACAAGAAGAAACTATAGATGTTAAGTAGTACCATCAAAGAAAACTCTTAACAAGGCACACTTCTCAAAGGTAATAGCTCTATTTAGGAAACCTGTAACACTGATTCACCATAATCACAAAACCTACATAACTTTTCGTAAGTTTGATATGAAATAGCCCTTAAATACTTTTACTATTAAAAAAAAAAAAGCATTTTTTGGGATCTCTAGAATTAGCCTTACTCTTATTCACGTGGTAGTTTAGGAAGTAACTCCAAATTGCACAGAAGTCTGAATAATATTCATCCCTTTAAGGGAGGACAGGAAGTCACTATGTTAATGAAAAAGTATATGCACGTAAACAACTACGCTGAGCAGGCAAACACCTTGTGTGAGCATGTAATGCAACCAATTATATGCATAATGTGGTAAAGATGAAAATATTCCTTCCTTCTACAGATACTTCAGTTTTACAGAAGTTACTAGCTTCAAACACAAAGTGAAGTGGGTTTTTATGATGCACATTCTCAAACATGACTTCCTACCTTTGTATGTCCAGACCACACATGGATTTGTTTCTTTGGAAGGTAGCACTTATCAGGTGGCACTGTAGAACGGAGATTAACTCCAACATCTTGAGGGACATGAAGATAAGATCTCCCTTGATAGTCATACATTTCCTTAACTGAAAAGGTAAACACAGAATGCTGAGAATCCAAGAGCCTGTGTAATAAGAGGTTATAATCTTTGAAAAGCTCAACAGCCATGCACAATTAAGGTTTTTCTCAACACAGCTGCTCTGCTGTCAAGCAAGAGGAAAAAACCCCAAACAACTCTTTTCATAGGATACAGATGTGAAATCTTACTTGACACCAGTTAAGCTCAAATTAAGTCATTTCAGCAAAGTCTGCTTGGAATCTGATACTAATCTTCCCCCTACACATCTTACTCATCATCAAACAGCAAGACAGTTCCTCTGGCCAACAAGGGTTTGCTTCCACTAACTCTACATGGATTATAATGCACAACTCTAACCCTGTCATATGCTTGCAACTCACATTCCAGCCAGCTCTGTACTGTCAGTCACATCAACCGAATTATAAATCAGAGAAAAAAAAGATCCATTTGGCCAGTGTGAGCCAATATTGGTCAGCAGTAGCCAACAGCTGCTCTTTAACTAGTTTTAAGAAGTTATTGGGACAGTCAGACATGGAGGGATGCATTTTGCATGGAAATGGATCTTTCAGAATAGACTTGTGTTGGATAGCCATGACATTAAGCTGTGCACCAATTAATTTCTTGGTTTCTGTGATAATGTTACAGCAGTTTTGGTTGTACAAGCGACCTCCTGCACAGTATCAACGTTTACACATGTCTACGACATGGCATACTTCTGGAATGGTTGTGTTTGAGAAAATTAAAAGTTTATCTTGTAAGGTTGTTCACTGTGAAACTTTCAGATAGAGACCATGAAAAGGTTGATACAAAATAATTACTCCATAAGAGGCTCAGTGGCTAAAATTTCAGGTTTGTCATGCTCATCAGTATTCAATAAATATTTTCATGATCTACTACATACAAACAGAATGAGGTACTAATGTCAGCAATGCATAGCTCATAACCTCTTTTTTAATGCATATAAGAATGGATGCTCCAGCTTGTGTGTGTGTGTGTGTCTGGCTGTAGAAAGTGGTAAACAAAGAGAGACTCTGTTTACCTAACTATTGTGCCAAGCTATGAGGCAGGACTACTTTGCAGGTGGAGAGCTGAAGTAACAGTTCCCAAAAATCGCTTGATTTTACTTACGTACCAAACCATTTTCTTTGAAGGTACCATATGCTATAGGCTTCCATAGGGTAATTATTTGATACACAATTATTCATAGTATGACAGCAAAAACATCTGCATTAGGAACTGAGGAAGTATAAAGTCCAAGTGATTTTCTAAATTGTATGTAAGCCATAACTCAAAGCACTCCCTGCTGATGAAAGTACTGACACATAAAACTGCAGTAATTCTGAAGCTGAAACTCTAAGCCAAACTCATAACTTTAAAATGTTTGTTCTGTAAAATAGGAAAGGGATATGTGCATCTACTAACATTAAAAATAAGTATATAAAAACAGTACCTTGAAAGATGACATTTCCACACTGCTCTTCACAGTATGAAGTGGAATCAGTCCAAGTTTATCTCTTTCCCTGTCCTTTATGCTTATGCCTGTGAGCACTATTATCTCCAATACAGAAACATCAAGGTGCCTTAGCCAAACTGCTGAGGCTGTCTGCCATACTTACTAATTAACACAGCAGGCAAGAAAACACAGTGAGCAAGAAAATGAGAACATGGAGGAAGATGCCGTTACCATGTAATATAGTCTTCTCCTCTCCAGGTTTATCATCTTCCAGTTTTCCTCTCTTTTGCCTCTTAGCTGTTATTTCATCCAACTCTTTCTGTTCTTCCTGGAAAAATAAACCATGATCTTTTAAAAATTCTGCACTCAGAATCACATAAAAAAAAAATCCAGAACTGTACTATCATTTACTTACTATTAAGAACACATTTACTTGCTAAATGAGATTAGAAATATTTCTAAGCCTCAATAAAAAGAACACCTTTATCAAAACGAGAACAGTTTGAAAAGCTATGTGCACTGAAAAGGATTAAGCATTATCTTTTTATTCATAGACTACAGCTAAGCATCACTGACTGAACAAGAAGGATGTTTCTTGGTTGAAGGGCTGGGGTTGTGCATGTTATTGTTGGATTTTTTATTTGGCTGTTTTTTTTCTTGGGTTTTTTTGTTTGTGGTTTTTTTTTAAAACAAATTTTACATTTGGTTCTTTTCAAGCTGCTTCTGTTTATAGACATCTTTTAATTACACACTACACACAGATAAAATGAATTTTATTTCCAAACAGTCTTGCAAATAATTGAACGCAGAATATTTGGAACATCTTATTCAGACATATCACCTGAAATATTTCTGTCACCCTAAAGCATAGCATGGATCTTCTGCTTGGACAAACTACTAGCGCAGCTGGATCTCTGTTAAAACCACTGCAATGTACTAATAATTTGTACTTATTGTGTTAAGGTAGTACTTACTTCTGATGGTTTGGCTACTTCTTTTTCATCAACATATTTTGCCCACGGTCCCAGAAAACCATCAATATTAGATGCATCATTCTCCTTGAATTTCTTCCTTTTTTCAATTTTCCTTTGTCCTGTTTCAAACACTGTTAGACCTAAAAAAGGAAACAACACACTGCCTAGCTGCTAACACAAAATACATCATAGATCATATAATACTCTGTTTAAAAGAAAAAAAACACCACCACCACCACTCCTTCCAATACACACAGCAAAATGGAAAAAGCATTTGAGTGAAACTGACCAAAGCATTGCTAACTTTTCTAACTATGAACACTGCTAACCATGTACAGCAACAGAGGAACCACTTAAAACTGTTTGTTAGAGTATTTAACTATGCATGTATCCATGCATTTTTAACAGTAGGTCTGCAGATTGTAAGAATACATCAGTTTTCATATTTCAAATAGTGCCGTGTGTTTGAAAGTATATCCTAACAATTGGCTTCTGATCCCCCTCACCCCTCTCAGTTTCCAAAAAAACCCCCAAAACCCCAACCACAACTGTGTATTTTAATTTAGTAAATATTCATAGAACGGTTTGGGTTGGAAGGGGTGTTTAAAGGTCGCCTAAGCCAACACCCCTGCAATAAGCAGGGACATATTCAGCTAGATCAGGTTGCTCAGAGCGCTGTCCAACCTGGTCTTGAATGTTTCCAGGGATGGGGTATCTACCACCTCTCTGGGCAACCTGTTCCAGTGTTCTACCACCCTCATTGTTAAAACTTTCTGCCTTATGTCTAGTCTGAATCTACCCTCTTTTAGCTTAAAACAATTACCCCTTGTCCTATTGCTACAGGCCCTATTAAAAAGTCTGTCCCCATTGACATGGTCGTCTACCTCTAACCACTATCTTGTTCTTTGATATAAATGCTAGCTTTTCACTAATGCTGTGTCCTCAGAACTCCATTTGTAAAAACCATTAAACAATATATATATATTGGGAGGAAAAAATTTTAAAGTTAAAAGTTGTAGTGACTTAAAAGTTCTTCAGAAAGGTATATATACAATTATGTGCAATTTTCAAATAATGCTTTCCTATAGTATCAGTAATACTGCCAAAAAGAGCTTAGTATCAAACAAGGGGAAATAGGCAATGTGAAAATTGAAATAATGATCATATGAAGGAACTGTACATTAGTCAAGAGTTTTCTTAAAATAAATTACTAAAATTCCATTACGAAAAGGTTATTTTTTTTAGTTTTGAAATTATTTAATCATAGCTATTTCTGTCAAATGTTTGTAGTTGCTATACCAAAATAAGTGTTTCCTTCATCTTACTTTGGAAGAAGAGAGTAAAATAACCTTGGATATATTCCATGGAAGAGGACACAAACAACGAACCTTATATACACATGCAAATAAGATGTTAGAAAAAGAAAAGGGCATGCATAACCATAAAGTTTACACATGTACATTCTTCCAATGCAAACAAGTAACTTTGAGTCTTAAATACCTTGTATCAAAGTATTAATTAGAAACCCCATGCCCCTGGTAGTCAGTCCTCCCAGTGGCACCCTATGCCTTTACCATTTGGCAACCTTTCAAAGGTTTTTCTTTTCCAAATAACCTAAACAGCTTAAATTGGCTAAGCAAAGATAACAAGCAGTTCCCAGCAGGAGTGCTACAGGTTGCATACAGAGTGATCAGTTTGCTACTGAGTAGTACAGTTAAGATGATTAGCTCAACATACAGGTATCCTAATGCAGACATATGACAAATTTGGCTAAGACAGAATTTAAGAGGATCAAAAAGCTGCTTCAAACATACAGATAAATTCTATTCATGCAATGGCATTTGTTAGGTGCCAATTGCTAATCCCAATTTGAAATTTGACATGCTAGCCTGAAATATTTGCTACTTCAAGAAAACAAAGCACTCCAATATCTCTCTTCCCTCTTCACATTACAATTGCAACACATCTTTCTTTATTGTGTCTTTGGACATGGGTAGTCTCTCATAATTGCCTCTTTTGCCAAAGCTATTTCATTACTTAGTAAAGAAGAAATTAAACAGTCAGCCGTTGCAAGTCATTTATATGAGATTCTGAATTAATTACCTTGATTTTTTTCAGCTTCTTCTACAGAACCAATATATT
The DNA here is from genome assembly GCA_035590275.1 of Ibycter americanus. Classification (NCBI taxonomy): domain Eukaryota; kingdom Metazoa; phylum Chordata; class Aves; order Falconiformes; family Falconidae; genus Ibycter; species Ibycter americanus. The sequence continues at coordinate 66,004,086 of JAVJGI010000062.1, forward strand.
TGGTAGCAACTTCAGGGTTATCTATAGAGGGATCTAATGCATAACCTAGAACAAGACAAGAAATAAAATACTGTTATTTCAAGCTTTTTACTTCTGTACAACTTTTATTTCTCTGCCCCCCCTGAAATTTTTTCCTGTTGGCTCTCAAGGAGCTAGGGATGAGGAAGGGTTGATACTTTGAAATCCTGTCCGCTTTTCACTTGGCCTGAGTATTAAGATTGCCACCAAGTATAACCATGAGGCCCTTAAGTATGCATCACTGCAAGAATGCTTAAATTTGCACAAGATAGAGAAGCAAATAAATATAATAGGCAACAGTTAACATAAGACACAAAGGGAGGGTAGTCACAGGAAACAAAGTCACAGAATCTTTCTGGTGGAAAGAGACCTCAGAAGGCCCCTGGCACAACACCCTGCCCCAAGCGAGGTCAACACTGAATCCAGACCAGTTTGCCATAATGCAAACATTTGAATTTGAAATGCCATAGCAACCTCTTCTTGTTGTATCACGGCATAAGGAAAAGACTAGCTCAAAAACCTTGTGTCAGGGACATGTGATTTTAAACAGACACTGCTTTAGTTCAGGGCGCTGTTCCTTGGTTCGCAAAGACAGTAAGTCTCACTGAAACCAGCCCGCTGCTGCTGCTGCACACAGAGAACCCTCCGGCTTCAGCAGCAGCCTCTGGCCCCACAGCCCCCTGCCCTGCCCACTACCTCCGCTGGGACACAGAGAGTGCTACTCATCTCTGGTAACCCTAGGCATGGCAACAGCTGGAAGGAAGGGGACAGAGATGGGGAAGAAAATGAAAGCAAATGAAGTTTTTTAGGGCTTTGTGCATATTCTGTCTCTCCCAGCAAAAATTATTTCATCCTCCTCCTGCCAGAGTTGGGACAGCTTGTTCCTTCAACTTGAAAGCAGTTGCTTTAACTAACGCGAATGGTATCAGAAGCAGCAGCAACGGCCTTTAATTTTTAAAAGAATTAAGTATTCACATCTTCATTTCCTGATTACAGCTATTGAATCTTGTTAAAAAAAACAAAAACCAAAAACCAAAACTGCTGCATTTACTCTTATAAATAATTTATAAAATGTGCCAGCCTTTCATAGATATTCAGGCTATTTACAGTTTTTGATACTGAGGTTCTCATATTAATATGCATATCTTACAGTTTTTCTCCATTTCTCCTGAAGTGGATAGCACGATCTTACGAGAATAAAATAGACAAATTCATCTAGCTTCCAAGGAACAGGTGCACTGAACAGCTACTGACCACCATGGCTTTTTTTTTTTTTTTGGGAAAGACTGCACCCTGGTGGACATACCACCGATTTTTATTAAATATTATTCAAGTGACAAAATGTCCCTTGAGGACCCGATGAGAATTTCTCCGTATCGGGAAGGAAAAGAAAAAAAATATGTAAAAAAAGCAACGAAGATCTTAAACCACTGGTAAAAGTAATCACACACACAAAATCAAAGAAATCCTACAGCATACAATCTAATTATTATATTTTCATTGATTCACAGAGACAATCATGAACAGCGGGAGATTACCCAGTCCATCCCAGAAACCAACAGCCCGTAACAACACTTGGGTGCATACAAGCTGAGAATCTATCAATACCATCCCAATAACCAAAGCAGATCATCTCCTCAAACATTTCTCAGAAAAACTACTGTCCTAGAAGAAGGTCGAGTTCATTTCTTTTTAGATGCTGCAAAAAAATACTGAGATTAGTAGAAAAGTCATTCCAAGAACACAGCAAGCGTTCCCATACAAATGGAGCCATCCACCTGCAGACCAGCTCGCAAGTTTCAAACCTGGTAAAGACCCTGTTGTGGAACAACATCTGCCCAGATGCTCCATGAATATGATACAGGGAGAGAAATATGTACCAATGCCCTCTTATGAAATATACATTCCTGCTATACCTAAACGAAGCAACAAAAAAAATATTCTAGACTATTACTAGGATTTACTTCCATAGATAACCAAAGTGAGCAGACACTCCAATTAGACTTTCACTAATAACTGCCTGCCTTTACTAAACCACTATTTCAATGTTCTCTTCCAAGCTATAAGGTTTCTGTTAACAGAGAGAGATATTACTTTGGATTTATGTCAAAATCAATACAGTAGTTTACTTGTCCTCCAACTGTATTGACACAGTCTCTGGGACTCTATTTGCTTGATACTTGTAAAAGAGGGACAGTATTCTAATGAATAGGGCCCCTGGGCCAAGCACAGCTTCCCGTGGAAGTGGAGACTTCTTATAGCTGGGTTGAATTTGGTCCAGCATCATCCTCATAGAAAAGCTCTGAACAATTTCTACTTTCTAGTGGATATATGAAAGAGAATCTTTTCTTTCTGGCTGGGACTCCTAAACGCAGCTGCAAAAGACAGCTTGCTTTTATCCGACTCAGCTGGTATGCCATATAATGTGCCCTGACTTCTACGTCTCCTTCAGTTTTATTTAGGAGGTAGGTATTTCATGCCACATTTTAGCAAGGAAAAGTACAATTCCACCTACATCCATAATTTCAGTGCACCTGAAAATGGTTGTTTAAATAATCACTTTGATGTGTATTCCAGAAAGACAGCCCATTAAAGTACGTTTACACTGTACTGTGCATTGCAGCATACAGAGACCCAAGGTAGCTCAGACAGGCGGGAAAATACAGCTGGACTAACCCGTTCTGACCACACTGGCCTCTCCACAGAATCAAAGTAATCAGAGAATAAACTGCCTACAATTGTAATAGTGACTGTAGGTGTTGCATGTAACATGAGCAGCTGAGAAAAAATCAGGAGTGTTATTTCTAAGTCAGAATAATTTTAAGCTCTTAAAATGTCAGTCTTACTGATGAAGTAATTCTGTTATAACCAAGTTACTGAATAGTCATAAAGAGCTTTGAGATTCATGGACACAAGACTGTTTCTTTTAAAAAAGGACATTAATATCTTGTGAAGGAGAGATTTTAAAATATTAATTGCTGCACAAATGAAGCAGTCCACTTACAGAATGAGTAGTGATGAATAGCTATGAAATTATTTTCCTACCATATTCATGAAAAGTTTGTGCAGCATGTAAAAAAAAAATCCACAATTCTGCTCCACACTGAAAATCTATATATGCCCATGTAATTAAGGAGAGTATATTCCTTTTTTTTTTTTTTTTTTTTAAACAATGCTCAGAAAGGAATTTTCAAGAAAAGAGACTGCTTCTGCTGAGGGTACAGACACAGAAGAATAAACAAGTGCTTGTATTTTAGGACCTCCTAGTCTTTTTAGCCATGCTCCAAGGACTACAACATGGAAAAATAATGCTTGTTAAGCTTTTGGCCATTTACGTCATGAAGGCTTGTGAAAAGAAATATTTTTTTCTAGAGAGAAAGTCTTCTCTTTAACATCTGAAATTATGTAAGAAGATTGCCTTACATCGGTGGATCCAAAATAGGGTAGATTATCTACAACTGCAGATGCAAAACTGGTTACCAAATAAAAAAAGGTCAGATTCTCACAGAGTAATTATTAATGGCTTTCCATCAAACTGGGGCGGGATCTTATAAAAGATTATAAAATGGCCTGCCTGAATCAATTTATTCAGTATTTTTATGGATTATGCCATCAGCAAAGGATCACATACCTGTAAAACCTGCAGCTGACACAAACTGAAATATTTCACTTTAGCAATGGCATACTCAGTAACAAAGAGAAAAGAAAATAACTGATTAGGTACAGGGGAAAAAAATACAGGCTACAAGGGTAGTGGTGTTGATACACTTAAGTCTATCTCACACCAATGAGAAAAAAAAAGAAATCTGAGAGTCATTGCAAAGGAAAAAACTATATAAAACATGGAACAGCAGTTTCAAGCAATGTTTTTTAAAGAAAAATTTAGATAAAAATTGAGAGTAACAACAATGCTAAGATGTTGGGAGTGGAGGGAAGGCCTAGAAGAGGTTGAAGAAACATGCTTGTCAGTCTAAAGAGAGATGAAGGACAGATGGCAAAAAACTGATGGACCAAAGGTAGTTTCAACATGTAAAACATTAGAGACAACAATGACCCATGGCTTGATAGGGCTGCTGAACAGAAAATGAGAAATAGTTTAAATCTGCAGCACAGAAAGTTCAGGGTGGTATCAATAAAATCTCAACTATTACACTTGTGAAAAAACTACAAACACAGTATTTATGTAGATTTTAAAGCCATGCAAAATAGTATAAAAATAGGACTGTTTGTGAAGCAATTCTGACTCAAGAGATCTGACTACATCACTGGTTTCAAGCTGTTGTCTGTGGATACAGAACCTGAATATCCCCTGACTCCTCCTGAGGAGTCTGAAAGACAAAAGCAGCAGGTTTGCATTCACAATAACAAGGGTTCACAACCTCTTGGGGGTCAGGGACAAAATGACAGTTTAAGAATTCAGTCTCTAGAAGAAAAACAAAAAACCAACCAACCAACCAAACAAAAAAGAATGACTAGAGCAGTCAAAGATTTGGCTATTATATGCCTGAACTACAATGTTTGTATAATAAAGAATGAAGACAGCAGCAGATATCTGACTACTTCCACATGCTGGTATCACAGAAATATTCCTGATAAAGAAGCTGAGGTCTGGTTGATTGAGCAGTGCAGGAAACTTGATTTTAAGACATTTTTTCTAAGGATACACATTTTAACAGTGACCATAATGCAGTGTAAATCAGCATTGGTGAGGAAGCAAAGCAAGCTGTAAAAAACATTTACTACAATGAACTCAATCTTACAACAGGAGGGCTATATTAAGTAAAGAAGATTTTACAAAGGAACAGAAAGCAAGCACCAAAGGGTAAAGCCTTTTCCAAATGCAGGGTCACTTCAAAGACACCATGTAGGTAGGAGAAAAAGAACTAATGCCTGCCAGCTATTAAAGGACTACTTTAAAGAGACCAGAAGGAAGTGACCACAGCTGAACAGTATGTAAAGAGAAACTATTAGAATAAGGAACTATTCTTCAAAGAGCTGAAGCTGCATCCAAATGTGAAAAATACAAAGAACCAAACCCTAACAGACAAAGTAAATGCTACAGCAAGGCAGCCCCCACCCTCCTCACCCCAAAGTGTGAAGGAAATCACATTAAGGCATAAAAATGAACACTTTCCTTTGTCAAAAACTGCAGGGGCAGAAAGCATACCAGACAGCATGTAGGCCAACAGATGATCAAGGAATGAAAAGAGAGCATGAGTGAGGTTTTTTTAAACACATGTTCATTATGGAGGAGCTTGGGTAAGCTCCTGTGCCAGAGGTAACGTGACAAAATATCTGCCTCAAAGTAAAATGTCAGGAGACTAAAGAGTCAAATAAGTGGTAACAAAACACCAGGACCGTAAGGTAGTCATCCAAGAGATCTAAAGCCGAACCGCAGTGCAAAAACTCTCACCTAATATCGCCTCAATATGACAGAAATCGAACGTTTCAAATATAATGCCAACTCTCAAAAGATGCTTCAGAGGAGATGTGGGGAACTACAGGTCAATCAGCCAGACATTGTATAGTTAGAAGTTTCAAGTAGTAAAAACCAGAATAAAAAAACCCACAGGAGTAAGCACTTGGATGAGCATTATATATTGCAGCAGAGCAGACGACACAGCTTTGTGTACAGGTAAATGACAATGACAAAACCTCCAGAATATTTCTGAGGTGACAATCACAGAATGAGCAAAGCTTGCTTGATGTTAGATACCTTTATGAAACTGAGACTGATTACAGGGTACCTCAAAGACACTTTAAAAACCCCACAGGTCTTTATATGGTCAATTGATTAAAAGTTATTAAAACACTGGCGAGAATAAATGGCTGGTTTCCACAGCACAGGAAAGTTGCTGGTGGATCCATGCTCAGGCCCGTGCTGTTCAACATACTGATAAACAACCTGAAAAAAGGGAGCAAGTAGCTTTTCCAAAGTTACTCAAAGTCAGAGAGAAAAATACAATGTTAAGAATTCTTAGAAACAGAAGGGAGAAAGCCTTTCACTTTATTAAGCCACAGAACAAATTCATAGTGAGATTACATGTTAAAGACTGTGCACGGCTTTGCAGTTCATCTCAGGAATGACACACTGGAACTAGCAGAGACACAGAAGAGGAATAAGCACAGCCATAGGCACGGAAAGGCTGCAATAGAGGAACAGTAAGATTGACCAGATCTTTTCAGGTGGAAATAAAGCAGACTGAAATGAAGTTATGGCCAAGATCTATAAAAAAGCAATGACACAGAAATGGTGAATATGAAATGACTGCTTGTTGTGTGTTCCAACACAAGAGACTAGGGTGTATCAAGCCAAACTAGAAGGCTGTTAAGTTTCACAAGTTCAAAACAGAGGTACTTCCTCACACAAGGTGCTGCTAAGCTGTAGGACAGCCTGCAATAGGTTACTACGTACACAGAAAAATTATATGGGTTCAAGAAGCAGCTGGACAAATTTGTCAAAAACCAAAACCAAACAAAACCAACAAATACACTGAAAATTAACAAATGTAGAGACATTGCCCTTGGTTGAAAGACTGCATAGTGAAAAAAAGTATTCAGAGTATCACTATCCACTTGCTTCTTTCTTCTCTTCCTGACTAGGTACCCATTGCTGCCCACCTGTCTAATGGGATAAAGGGTTGGAAGGAGCCTCAGTCAATGACAGCACGGATGTTCTGAGCTATCCAAGCAACACAAGGAAACTTGACAGTAATTATTTACTGCAAGAGAAGCAGATGAGAAAAAGTGTGCCAAAAAATACTTGGGTTTGTTTGTGATTAATATATAGGTTTCTCACTAAATATGTACTAACTTTGAAGATGATATATAAAGCTCTCCCACTCCCCCACCCCCCTTTTTCTTTTTCCTAAAAGACTATGCAGCAGTTGAACTGTTTTGGATACATGATCTCATTTACCACCCTCTCTGTCTTGTACCACACTCATCCTCCATTTATAGTCACTGCTTATCTACATGCTAGCCATTGCAGATTTGTTTGAGACCTCCTGCCTTAGCACAATGGTGCTGAACAGACTAAGAGGCCAGAGGTCTCAAGATCTGCAGCTTTTAATTAAGAGGTTTACCCTCTGTTCTTCCAATATGTTATGACTTAGTCATCAAAAACATGTATGACATAGATTTATGCCTAGCAATTATACTTGCGTTTTTATACTTGGTCTTTTCAGAGAAGATACCTATTACCTCCTTCCAGATGTGAAAGAGAATATTGAATTTTTTAATAGACAACTTTTTGATAACTCAGAGGAGTGCTGTTTTTAACAGACCTTCTAGTGAGCCAGGACATCATGCTCATTTACTGCATCTTCTAGCTTGAACTTCAGCTTCTCAGTGCTTGTTCTTGTAGTTTAAATTGCCTATATCTCAGCCTTTTCATAGCTCCATTTTCACCCTACACAGATTACTATCTATCGAACATTTCTAGAAAGCTGAATATGATAGTTGCACCGTTGACAATGTTATCAGTCTTTAAAGTATATTTTTATACTCACTTGTAATACAGCTTTCAAGGCAGTTGCTGTACACTGACGATATAAAGCAACAGCAGAAACTTTGAGTAGACTTACTAGTTCTATCTTTCCGCAAACTAAACTTCACAAACTAAAAAACCCCAAACCAAACACTATATGCCTACAGACCCTTTTTTCCAATATCTGTTTTACACACACACACACAAAACTACACAACCCACATACCGCAACTTTTAATTTCACTGAACAAAATCTAGTCAGTCCATTCAGATCCTGAATAGGCTCCTACCTGCATTGTCTGTCAAGTTCTAACATCAAAATTGCAGTCAAGTACGTTAAAGTTATACTATGGAAGTAGACATCCATTTCTTAATATCGGCATTTTGCTTATATTCCACATCCTAACAACTTGGTGAAAAGTACCTATTAGCTAAAACTGTGTAGAAGAAAAAAACCTGTCTTAAATATATTTAAATCTTTGCCATTTACAAGAAAACCTCTAATAAAACCCAAATACAAAGAGACCCTGAGGATGTTATAGTCTCTGACTTTAAGTATTTTTTCTTCCAGGTTTCACTGTAATACGTGGCTCCCACAGATGTTAGCCATAAAGTCCCAACCCCATCCATCACAGAATGCAGTACGTGAACTCATGCGTGCATAAAGCCCTAATGGATTTAAGGGGACTCATGTGGAGGGAGGTGATTTTGAGGTATGACAGTTTGCAGGGAGTAGTATTTTGGATGTAAATATGCATACAGACACATGCAAGTCTGTTGTGCAAAGTTGAGTGCTGTGACACTAAGTTTACACAGGAAGATCAGAAGTTGCCAAATAGACTGAATTTGAAGAATATAAAGTGATACTTCATCTGAAAACAAAGATTCATATTTGCAAGACAAGCACTTGCAGTCAAGTTTAAAACAGAAATGAAAGCTTACAACGGAACACAGAAGAAAAATTAACCACTGTTACATGTAAATACATGGCAGTTTTGTTCTTTCAAACGTGTCCAAAAGAATGGTTAGAATCCATAGTCTTTCCACATTTTCCCTATTAAAAAAGATAATCCGTTTTTCTTACAATCCATAACAAATCTATTTGAAACTCAAGCCTCTCCAAAACTCAAATGTCTCATTTCTCAAATGCAACTATTTATAAGTGAAAAGCTTCTTCAAAACAAGAAAGCAGCTACTATAATGACTACCAATATAGAGTTGTTTGGGTCTGTCTTTGCTAAGAATATTTTAGTAATATATTTCCACTTTCTTTGATTCCTGTTCATTTAACTTGTATCTAGAGGCAACCACTCCAAAGAGCCTGACAACTCAGTAAGGCTTCCTTTTGGTTTTGAGAGAGCTACCTTTAGTTAGAATCACATGAAAGAATCTATTTGCATAACAGATCTACAGTTATTTGTCATATTTCAAGTGTGAAATTTTGATTTGTGTTTACTACACTGATGCAACTAATGGAAGGATTAATTAAGAGGTGTTTTCTAGGAGGTCATACACTTGATTACACTTTCAAAAGGAATTACAAAATGAGATTTCCCAAAGAAATACTATGATCTCCAATCATATAGATTCTCATTCAAAGACCTTTCCCCATTTTAGTAAGTCTGTTAAAAAGCAATGTACAGAACTTGTAGTGCTATTAACTGTTCTATAGAGAACAACTTATTTTGTCCAACCTGGGTATAATAAAGGTGGAAGTGAATTCCACTGTTAAAGACTTACCATAGGTTGCAAATGTTCTTCTTTGTTGTTCAAACATGAAATCATTGATGTGAGCTGGTTCTGCATATCCAGAAAGCATATTTCTAGGTGCAGCCATTTGTTGAGTCCTAAATGGGTTTTCTGGTCCAAACTACACCAACAACGTTAAAAGAAAGTATGTCAGAATTACTAATTTCTTGTGTGTGTGTACTTTTTCAGGAAAAAACACAGGAAAATAAAGACTTGTCTTTCAAATATTGTAACGCAAAATCACTTCAACTTTATAGTTCTTCATAACTACTGAATAAGCTTCTTGGTCTGTTATTTTACACAGTAATTGCTTACACAGTTGCTAGCTCATTTTCATGATTGAACTTTCTAGTCTGTATTACTGGTACAGAGGACAAATCAATACCTAGTTGACACAAAACACTGCCATTCAGTATGTGATCAGTATAAGCATTCAGAAGACAAAACCAGAGCATACTGTCCCTTCTAAGTGAGATATCAAATAAGTGGTATCAGGTCCTACTAAACTTGTGTACTTAGTATGGAAATTACACCGCCAACAATACTTGCTTGCATTTAAAAAGCAACTGGGGACTTGCTGTATTATTCCAGGAAATACACTTATGAAACCCTGTCTTGCTTTTCTTCTTGCAAGATGACAAATGCCACTATTCCTGACCATAACATGGTTAGGGAAAAGGACAGTGAATATAAACAAATGCAATACACTGAGACTAATATCAAACTAAGTTTAATTGTAACCCCTACGCCTATCAGCCGTGTTTGGAGACACCTGAGACTATCCTGTATTACACTTCCCTAACTAAAACACTTACACAAGGTAACACTGTACGAAGTCTAAGTCAGTATTTTTGCTCACACACTTCACGGCTTTGGTACGTTGCAAAATGCAAGCTTGCTATGAAAAGGCCAATTTATGTGGTTTCACAAAAGGTTTTCTACACATAAAGCACAACTAATGTAGAAATTTCAGACTGATGCAGCCTTTGTCTAACTACAATGCTGACCCCCGGTCTAACAGAGGACAAACTGTACAAAAAAGTTAAATACTGAAAAAAGTTACAAGTCTGAACAGCTGTTTTGATCTTTCAGATATACTGTCAGTTATAATACAATAGAAAGTGGTTCACATGGCACCATGCAGTCCAAATCCAGCCTAAAACGTTCTTTCACTATACACATTTAGCATAGGTTAAGTTATTAAAATACGTAACGCTGATGTGAATAGTTATACTGAAAGTACTGGGATATAAATTTTAAATCTTCCTCTTAAAAGCCATATATCTGGAAGACTTACATCCGTTCATTTTGCTCTAAGTAGTACGATGAGTAAATCGCAAAAATGTGAAAATGGTAAGAGACTACTTTAATTCAGTTCATGTTTTACTCAACATCTTTATAATGCTATTTTCCTAGCTTGATTTTTAATTTCCGTAGCTATAATTCTGCTAAACACTTTAAGATTCTTCTTAGAGTAGCTTTATGCAGAACATTAAAATTCAAGCATTAAAAATACCAACACACCTGTGTAGAATCTTTTTTCAATTTGCCCAAACTAGATTCCAAAATATAGCAAGCATCCAAAGAAGATATGCCTTATATGAATTTCATACAAGATTTACAGAACCTCTGCCCTTTAAGCCAAAGGCATTCCTGCTCTAAAGATGAGATTTGTTTCTTACCTCAGGTGCAAACATGGTTTCATAAGTGGGATTGTATTGAACTTCCTTGATAGCAGGATCAAGATGGACTCCTGTTTCCACATCTTCCTGAAATAAAACATATTGATAAATGAATTTTCACATACAGGCTTCTAAAAATATGGCGTTATCCCATTTCAGACCAAATTACAGCTGTAGTTCAAGTTGACACTTTCAGCACTATGAATGGAGAAGAGTAGCTTGGCCAAAGTTTCTATTTTAAAAAAACACTGATTGCAAAACCAGTGTCAGGCCCTCACTAAAACATTCATCTAAGATACATACAGAATTTTGCCTGTGTATTATTTGTTTTTTGTTTTATTTTTTTAAAGACTTTATGCACACATTTTAAAAACAGTAGATTGGAGGCAAGCTTTTTTTTTTTTTGAGGATGTTTGAAAACTAAACCTTGTAAAGAAGAGCCAATTAAAATGGTCACCGGTTTAATACAAAAGTGTGAAAACTAGAGTTCTACAAAAGGTAGAAGGCAGAACTCACAAGTAACTGTTTTGAAAGATAGTTAGGGGAAAAATATTAGACATCAGTGCAAACATACCCATAACAATGAGTTTCAGAGAATCTAATGATCCCTTATCTCCAAGTTTTTACCAAAAGGTGTAATTCAGCTTCAGTATCTCAAACTCACTCAATTTTGCTTTGCATTATAGTGTCTTGAAAGAGCAAAATGGCATGTACTTTATTTATTTAATATTGTTAGCTATTCTCTGACATACCATGACCAGGAGCTCTTTTCTTCCCCAACTCAACAGCAGGTCAATTACAAAAAAAAATTTGCTTAGGCATGCAACTTCAAAGGTTTTAAAACCTGGTTTTCTAGAACACAGAAAAGAAAAACAGTACCTAAAGATCTTTGGCTTGTTACCTAATTATATTTGGGTAAAACTGCTACCAAAAAAAAAAAAAAGAGGTGATTTTTTTTTTTTTTTTAAAAAGAGAATGGTATCAGCAACCCCATCAATTGTTTTTCTAAGACCACTGCCTTAGTAGAATTGTTAAGTCCAACTAGAAGGCTTTGCTCTCACTGTGTATCAATCATTTTAACAGGCAGGTCCAGCCACTGCACTGCTCTTGCTTGAGCCCCTATCTAGCAATGCCAATTCTTGGACTGACCTCATTTCCCTCATCACACGACCTTTTCAATTCACTGGGCTTGGATGACAGTGGCTACCGGTACATTCACAGCCCTGACTTTCATAACACTATGAACTTGCCTAGAAACAGCACAGCAGGCCTAATCCAGTCATTCCGCAACAAAAACAGACCTCCCCCATTCCCAGCTAGAATAGGAGCATTAACCTGTACTACCTACACATTTACATTTCCTTTCACAGCTCCCTGATCTGAGGACATTTTCCATAGCCAACTGTTTCAAGTCAAATCATATAGCTTGCTCTGCCACTAGAGTTCACATCTTATCCACCAACCTTGTAATTTGAGAAAATAAAAATTAGTATCATTGATAATATGGCAAAATTCATCTAATTGACTATCAGTGATGTTTAAACAGTTATCAGTTTGCTTGAAATTAAGACACAGGTATTTTTCCTGCTCTTTAAACTGCAGAAGTGAGAAAAATCCAGTTTTGCAAAAATGCCAAGAATTTTTCAGTTCTGCTATTTGTTTTCTCCCTGTTAAGTCCTATTATATGTTGGTTGGTAATTGAGAAAAGAAACAGATTGTGCCATGAAAGCTGATCCTCTGCTGGACAATTATAGCAATTCTGGTTCTACTTTGCTGCTGGTGGAACAGTGCTGAGTCACTTGGAAGCCACACAATATGTTCACTCCTAGACCACCACAGGCAAAGTCTTTCTGTGTGAAAACCACCGAGCCTTGAAATTGAAGCACGTGTTACATTTATCAGAGCTACACTCCTGAAGACCTCCAGCCTTATTCACACTTTCATATGTTTGGGTATCAAATGATGATCTGTTAATATGCTGCTGAAGAAGATAATCATTATCTTTTCACTATGCCATTTCATTTTAAACTACATAATAATTCAAACATGTCCCAACTCCCCAGTTTACTTTCTCTGTATTTTAAAGCATCAAAATCTTGACAGGAAAATAAGGTATTGCCACAAGATATTCTGAAATGTTAGTCTACGGCAAGAGTTCAAATTGCAGCAGACAAATTATTCTTTGGTCAACATCCGATAAATGCCATTTTGTACAGCATTATGAGACTCTGGTAGGTAGCAAAAACATTAGAAGTATGTTTTTACCTGTTTTTACTCAGTCCATCAACCATATTGCAAGTTATCTGCATTGGGGCATTCTGGTTGTTTTTTGAGTGGGGTTTTTTTGGTTTTTTTTTTTTGTTGTTTGTTTTTTTAATGAGAGGAAAGAACTCATCAGCAACCTCTGCAATATGGTGAAGATCACTGCGTACAACTGCATGCATCACCAGAAGACCATTTCAGCAGAACTCATCTTTCTAAGACCCAGAAAGCAAAAAAAGTCAAAAAGTAAATGTACAGATCTTATGACTCTGTCCCTATATGCTGGCAACAGCCAACAGAACTTACCTGCATGCATTTTAGATGCATTTGCCATATCTACAGTGAACAGAGAAGGAATCACAGGAGCAGCAGTCTGGCAGAGCTGTGACTGAGATAAGGTAATCTAAGGGATCATGTCCTTTTGCTGTGCTGTAGTTTTTCCTTTGATCACACATGACATGTCTTGATTTATCTAAAAGACTAAGGTGAGCATTCATCATATAGCTTATGTCCCAAGTGTGACACAAGCGGCTCTGCAGGACGAGAGACTATCAGTAGCCAGGCTGAAAGAGAAGGGCATCTGTGAATTGAATGATGGGCTAAGTATTAGCCTAGGTCACTTCCCACTCACAAAGGCACAGGAATCATAAAAAGGGGGGGTCAAGAAGCTGTCAATTTAAAACAGATACAGTATTCTTCCAGAGAAAGCTAAACTTTCAGCCATAGGACTAGCAGAGAAGCAGCTTGTGTTTGCTGCAACTCTGAAACGATAAACACGGACTTTATGGCATGCTGTAATATCATTAAAGGTCGTACACCCTATGTAACTTGGAAAAGAAGAATTAAGGTTTTAGGAAGTTATGTTTTACTGAATATGGTTTTCTTGGAAGACATAATACCATGGGGCTGCAAACTTCAGCTCTACATGTCACCTCTCTGCTTTTCTCAGCACTGGTAATGCACCCAACTGAAATACAGCAGCCACATTGGACACCACATATCAGGTAAGATACATGCCGCTGAAAAGGGTCAAAAAGAGAAAATCAAGAATGATCAGAGATCTAATAAAATATGACCTGTGTAGAAAAACTGAACCACCTAATTCAGCCTAAAAAAAAAAAAAAAAAGAAAAGGCTGAGATTATACAGCTCAGTAGAAACAAGGACAGTCAAACACTGAAATTGCTCAGTCTATAGATCCACTGAAGTAGACAGGTTAAATGAGTGTCCAGACAGAAGCAGGTACCACTCTTGATGCAAGGCAAAAGAGAAGCAGATGATGTCTTAGCACCAAAATACTCCGTGTGTTGGTTGGGTTTTTTTGCTTGCTTTTTAAATAGATGTGATATCTACTTACTTGCAGCATCAGATTGATTTACAGTTCAGATATGATTTGATTAGGTAAAGAAGTTCTTTGACACTGAAATGCTTTCCTTTGGCCTCTCTCATCCTACAACATAGCATCACATTATCACAGGGAAGTGGCACTCAGGCTTGTACTCTGGAGTATTAGCATTTCCTAAGGAATCTACCTTGAGACAGAAAGAAGCTTTTGATGCTAAGTGTAGACAAGCAGATGCTTCACTATAACTCCCCAGAGATCACAGAATATCTAGCTCCTGCCAAGGTGTGCTCCTTTAGTCCTACCATAAAGGCCCTTTAGCCAGTTAAAAGTCAGCATAGGAAAGAGCACAGGAAATAGAAGGGATTTCAGACTATAAATACAGTAAATCAGATTAGCTTTCCTTCTGGATTCCTTAAATATGAACCAGTCCTGTTTTTCTTTCCAAAAAACCCTACCTGAACGCCATAAACCACAACTGTTATTGATGAAAAGTACTTGATTTACAGAATGCAAAATAAGTCAATAATTAAAATCTGGAAAAAGCTTGCTAGAAGTTTCTTTTATATATATGCAAGACAAAAACATTTTTGAATAAAAAACAGGCGAAACCCCTGTAATAGGCATCAAAGCAAAGCCTTAAATAAAAGAAACACACTGCAGTATGGACTGCAACACTGGATGCTAATTCTGTTCCTTAAAAAGAATATAACATTGCTTATGTTAAGGCAACTCACAATCCTTTTCATCCACAATATTTTTAAATTTCAGCCAAATTCTGTACACCCCACTGTGCTAATATGTGGCTACCTGTGAGTTTAATGAGAGCCATTTATGCATTTAGAAGCAGAATTTGACAGTTAAATCTCATATGTTTGTCTAAACATGAAGTTTGTTATAACAAACCAAGGGTCAGCATTTTCCAATTTTGTATCATGCAAGTAAAGAGTTGTGGTGTCTATATGTTTTTTTTTTCTGGACATTTTAGATAATAAGCCTACAATGTTCCCTTCTCCCCAGGTAAATTCATCACTAATTAGCCAAATAGCTAAAAAGGGCAGGCTGCTTTGCATAAGATTTAATTAGTTTTAATTATCCATTAAATTAAAATGTGGCAAATTAAGACCCCATCCCGTGAGCCACAGAGGCTTAAGCAATTTGTCACTTACCAATTCTTGCATAAACCGCTTGGGCTGTCAAATACACAGTACTGTCTCATTCTAAAGATTTTCAGATTTATTACCAGGAGTTGAATGGCGATTACAATGAAGTCACATTAAGATTTGGTTGTTGTCAGCTTTTAGTTATTCTACCAATTCATACACTCTTAAAAGTAAATGTCCATCCCACTGACTTCAATAAAATAAAAATAAACTAGCAAGAAAAGCATCCATTAAGTGGTTTTGTGTAGCCAGGCTAGATTCCCAGCATCTTGTAGGATGAGAACTTCTAAACATCTATACAAGATGTTTTGTGCCAAAGAAAGCACGAAACCCCACCATATTAAAATAAGCCAAAACATTCCTAATAAATAAGACCTCCTGAGTCACTAATCTCCAGTCACATCACTGCTACAGAATGGTCACACAGTGACTTTCTACCTTTCCTCCCTCCATAGCTGGGCATGCATTAGGTTTTAAAGAACATTAAAGAATATGACTGAGGGCTATTTCTTCCCCTGAAGCAGTATTTTTCTGGACACCTGCACATTGCCAAAGGTAAACTAGATTCAACATAGTAGACCCAAGACTTCCAACCCCTTCTCACAGTAAAGACAACACAAACCATGCAGCTCCAGCACTGGGCCGGGCCAGGCCAGCCTAGTTGATTTCAACCCGATAGTTGAGTATCCTCTCCTCAAAACCACTGAACTAGACACTGTAGACAAATACCGTAAAATCCGCTCCCATCAAAGTCTCATCCTGAACTGATGGAGATCAAACAGTAAATGTTCTCTCCAAAAGCAAAGTTTATAGATGCAACATTTCTTGTGAAAGTGATTTCTTCACAGAATGTGCAATTTCCTGAATTTCCTTCAGCATTTTTATTTCAATAGCGAAGGTAAATACTTTGTGAACAATCTTAGAGTGATTTTTTTCATATCAATAGAAGCTGTAGGAAAATTAATTGCAATTGATTTTGGCAATGTCTAGCCGAATATAACTTAGAAAGACTTCTGAACTAAGAGGCTTAGAGTGAAACCACTATTATTAGAGGACTTTAAACACATGCTGGCCTCTACTTTCAAAGCAATGCCAGCATTATTGAAACACTGAACAAACATTCATAATGCACTGGTGTTAAGGACCAAGTAAACTGAGTGTCTGTATTTGACTTTTTCAGTTTATGTTCTTAATTAGCCTAGTTCACTTCACACATAAAAGCTAACAAACACACCTTACTTAGCCAGTTTCTGTATAGCTAATTACAAGGGAGCTCTAGATCATCAGATTTCCATTACTTAAATATATTCTGGGTTTCTTCTCACTGCACTAGCCACAGTTAATCTGTCCACAAAACAGATATGTTTAAGAGCGAAAGAGATGGAAGAGACTGCCTAGCCCAGCACCACGGGCACTGCCATGCTGGGGAGGAGATCTCTATGGCCAATCCATACCTAGTGCCTCAGGTTCTCCATAGGTTCACACCCCACAATAACCACAGTCAAAACAACTGTCCCGGAGCTACCCATTCTGCAGCAAGATGCTCTTACAGAGCAGAAAGGCCTAAGGCTTACTCCAGGTCTATTTCTCCTTAAAGTAGGCTGGAGCAACAGACAATAGCCCCTCCCTGCATGAGGCCTGACTAGTAGCAAAAAGCATCTGGTGTTCCTGTATGGGAGCGAGGAAGGGAGATAAGCCTCCCTTTCTCTGGAAGTCACATGTGTAGCTCATAGAGGCAAAAGGGTTGTAACTACTATTGATTTTAACTACATTAAATCTCACCATAAAGCTGATTAAGGCACGAACATCCATAGAAAACCAGTACCAAAGCACCAGGATGGTGTGGGCTTAGCCAGCGCAGTTACTACAGAGTCAGCTGGGATGGGTGAGTTATGCTTCGCAAAGACCTGCTTCTGCCGTGAGTGGATGAACCTACTGTATCTTAGCGATAAAAAGGAGAACAGGACTTTATTCTTCCATACAGAAAACACAACTACCAGCAGGAAGCTGAGAATAGTCACATCTATGTCAACAAGTCAATGAATCGACAAATCCTTGCAGAAGTCACAGGACCTGACTTTTCTCTGAATGAAAGTCCACTCTGATGGGATAGACAAGTAGAAGTATTGAACCTCCACGCTCATGGTGCAAGCACTGAGGACACCACAAAACTATTCCATATGTCCTGCCCCTCACAATGATCACTGCTGGAGGGAAGCCATTTTCTAGCCCTGGCTGTTGACAAGTGGGCTCCCTTCCCTTTGTGGAACAGCCTCTATCAACAACACTGTCCTGCTTATCTGCTAACTGATGATGTATTTGGAGTAAGAAAATACCTTTATTAACTCTCTCTACAAAAGAAAACATCAGCCTTACAATAACTTGACACCTAGGGGAGACTAAAAACAGGGCAAGTGTACATGATACTACTTCTGCACTCTCCCAACAGCTAAATACTTTCAGGTCAGAAGACTTGGTGAGCTTGAAGCAACCTGTGTATTTCCCGACACCTCTTCCTTCAATGGATCTCTTCCAAGTACTTGTCCAGACTCTCCTTGTAACAGTGTAAACTTCTTGCATACACAATACTTCTTGGCATGGGAACAGCCCTAATACATGTTGTGTGAAGAGCTACATCCTATTGTTTATTTTGAACCCAACTCCTACTAGTTAGCTTATAGTTGCTGTACTGGAAGAGGCAGTAAGCATTCAACCTCCTCTCCATGCCATTTAATGATTTTGTAGGTCTCTGTCATACTCTTCACCTCAGTCATCTCTTTTTCAGTTTTGGCCTTCTCAATAATCCTTCAACAGAAGCAGAACCCTTTTCAGCCCTGCTGCCCTTCTCTGAACTTTTTGCAGCTATAATGTATCCTTTTCTGGATGAAGGGACCAGAAGCTCACACCTTCTTCCTCTGTTGCTAAAAATAGTAGTAGAAACATGCACTTTCATCTAACTGGCTTTCCAATTTAAAATTAAAGTAGAACTATTACTGGATTAAAGTAACCAATAATTATAACTCAATGTTATTTATTATGAGTAATTTAACATGAAGATCAGCAACAGGCCTATTTTAACAAGCAGACTGTAAGAAGAAAGTGTAACAAAAGCCATCCCCTCAAACTTTTGAAACACAGTTACAAATCATTAGTACTGTTTTCAGTAATAGAAAAAATTATTTTCACTGAAATATATTTTTATGTATCTATGATGTACTTTGAGGCAAGGACTCAGCAGATTTCTGTAGAATAAAGAAATACATCTTGGAGTAACATCTTAGAGCTATAATTGATATGCAAATTTAAGTAACAACAGAAAAAACAAATGCTGTAGCTGAGTGTGCTAACAATTACACCTTATTAATAAAGAGAGAGGAACATATTCCTCTTTAAAGTACATATAAATCTATTATCTGGGCAAGTTAACAGGGCAAAATTCTGAACCAGAAATGGGTACAGTGATTAGAACTAGTATGCAGAACACCAGCCTGTTAAGATTTACATTCTCAACTGCCAAAAATGCACTTGTGTGCAGCTGTCATTTATATTTATTGTATGACTAACCCTTCTAGCCTTCCTTGTTAGCACCATCTTTTCTTATCCATTCCTGGTCCCTTGTGTAATACACATCCATGCACTTAAGAGTACTTGATCCTTATTCATGTCACAACAACATTTGCACAAGTGAAGTGATACTAACGAACTGTAACTCTGCTTTCCTCCTCAGTCAACTTGCTGTTTTTCCAACTCCATACTTAAAAGAATTCTTGTGACCTACACTCAAACTTCACGCCTTTTACATTTGTTCAGCAAGTACTTTCCAATCCTAAAGAATCAAGGTGAATTCCTGAGGGGGTGACTGGCAAGCTTTCACTGCTGATTGATGGGATGCTATCATTTTTAGACATGGAAGGTGTTGAGAGCATGTTGTCTATGAGACCAGCACTTCTTTCTTGAACCGTGAAAGTCTGAAAAGAAAGTCTGATATCACTCTACAAGGAAATGATCTGTTACTCCTCAAAGAAAGTTATGGTGCTAAAAGAAGCTCCATTATGCTATGTATTCAGAAAGCCTCAGCTTGAAGTCATTGATCCTTTCAATTATATGCATCTCATCTATGATCTCAAATAAAAATGATAAACAACATTTTAATGAAACATCTTGATAGTCAGAAACCTCACTTCCTTCTTATCTTGGTTAGCAGAACACCTGTGGCAGAGTTGGTCCTAGTTGTACTGGTGGCTACCCCTTTCACAACAGAGCCTGATGAACAGCTTTGAACTGAACATGTGACTGACACCTAACCCTTTCCTCCAGCTGCTTGTTCCTACTCTGACACTGGGCATTTAACTGTGCTGGCACAGCATTTGTGCAGCTACACTGCAAACCGGATCAAGGAATGGATCCAAGGTCAAACAACTCCAATATAATTATTTATTTTTTTTTTACATTCAGGTCAGTTCCCTGATGGCAGCCACCAAGCAACTGCATAAACCTTTGTGCTGGCATGGCAAAGGGAAAACGTATTGCTACAGCCTTAAGAGTGGCCAAGAGCACAGCCAATGCTGCTTGCCACTTACCATCATTCACAATCAAAATATATTACATATGTTAATTAGCATTCCTTTCAAAGCCTGTACAAGACAGTCTACCAGAAGCTGCAATTTAAGAAGTTAGGTATTTCTAAGACTAGAAAGATAAGAAAATGCATGTCTAGCCAGTACATACGATATAACATACACACGCAAATATGATCAGTTGTGACAGCATATGAATTAACTAATCACAAAGTAAAAGATTCTATCCACCTCTTTGTGACAAAGTAGGAAACTTTTCAGAACTGGAAGCAATACAATACTACAGTGACAGTCATCATGATAAGACGCTTGTTTTTTATTAGAAATCAGTTGCCTATACCACAATTCCAAAACCAAAACCAAGACTGTCCCCTCCTCCTTTTTCTGGAATCACAAAAGTGAACCAATATGATACCAAACTTGGAAAATTAAGGTTTCCCCAAGTGCCATGGTTTAACCCCAGCCGGTGACTAAGCACCACGAAGCCGCTTGCTCACTCCCCACCTCCCCAGAGGGATGGGGAGTAGAGTTGGGGAAAAAAAGGAAAATTCGATGGTTGAGATAAAAACAATTTAATAATTGAAATAAAGTAAAATAAAAACAACAACAACAACAATTATAATGAAAAGAAGAGAGATGGGGACAGGAATAAAATCCAAATGGAAGGGGCGAAAAAACTCCAACCAAGTGATGTACAATACGATTGCTTACCACCTGCTGAGTCCCCGAGCACTGACTGGTAGGCCCCAGCCAACTGCTCCCAGTTTGTACACTGAGCACGACATTCTATGGTATGGAATATCCCTGTGGCTAGTTTGGGTCAGCTGTCCTGGCTGTGTCCACTCCCAATTTCTTGTGCCCCTCCACCACCCTCGCTGGCAGGGCCCAAGAAACTGAAGAGTCCTTGACTTAGTATAAACATTACCCAGCAACAACTGAAAACATCAGTGTATTATCAACATTATTCTTGCACCAAATCCCAAGCACAGCACTGCAACAGCTACTAAGAAGAAAATTAACTCTATCCCTGCTGAAACCAGGACACCAACAGAAACACCTAACAGCTTTCAGGCAGCTCTTTAGAACAGGATTCAGCTGCGCTCAGCCTATCAAATATCGATTTCACCCCATCCCTCGGGCAAACCACACAGACAAACGTCTCAAACTCGGGGGAACAGAAGACAAGAGTATCTGTGGAACACCTAGCAAGGCACGGGTTTGAGATAGAGATAATACGCTTTAGTAAGCTTAATCGCCGGAGTGGGGTCCACCGGCCGAGCTCCCGGCACACGCCCGCTCGCCCTCCCTCCCCAGCTCCGGCCCCAATACCGCGGGGCAAGGCCAGGCCAGGCTAGGCGAGGCCAGTCGGCGGCAACGGTCCCCCCGCCGGCCCCGCACCCGCCCACCTGGCACCCCGCTTCCCCGGCCCGAGGCTGCCCCAAGGCTCTCTCCAGCGCTAGAGCCCGAGGGTGCGGCTACAGCGGCAGGCGAGGGCGGCGGGCCCCGGTCCCTCGGGGGCGGAGGGACACTTACCTTCACGGCTACTTCCGGGGCCGCGTCTACGGCCAGGGC
>JAVJGI010000062.1:66026038-66075606 GCA_035590275.1 Ibycter americanus
GGCCGGGCTGGGGGCGCCGGGGGGGCCACGGGCAGCGGCCGGCCCGCAGCGAACAGGCTGCAGGCCCGGGGGGAGAAACTACAGCCGCTCCGCGGGGACAGGAGGGGAGTGAAAAGCGGGCAAAAAGCTGCCTTGTGTGGCAGAACCGCCCCGGGGAGGGGGGAGGCGGGTTGCTGCTAACGGCGGAGGTAGCGCAGCGGGTACCCCGGGGATTTACACCTGGCTGCGTATTCCCGGTATTCCCGGTACGTCAAGGCTCCCCAAGAGGGGCATGAGATGCTGCTGCCGCATCCATCTCCCCAGCAGGCAGGGGCACGGCGAGGCCAGGGCAGCGCGGCCGCACGGAGCGCCAGGCACGAGACAGAGTACCAAACTAGATTTACTGTATACAATAGTAAAGGACAACAAATAAATGTACAAATCGGTGAATAAACAATGTGATCTACGGGATGTCCCACCCCAGCCCACATACAAGAAAATGAAAAAGAAAATCGGGATTTTTCCAGCAAGACTTCCAGCAAGCGGGAGATGATCTAACATGGCTGAAGGGGTCGGGTACATATCAAAGGCAGGTAACGATCCCACGGAGCAGCAGCAAACCCGCCGAGGGACAACAGGGTAACTTTTGTCAAAATTCATCTGGAACAGACTCCATGCTTCGCGCAGACCTCAAACCCCTCACGCAAAAGCATTTAAAATTCAGTAAGTTTTGGGAGACAGCAGAGCAGATTATTATTTCTTTGAACACGTGACACGCACGCACACCTCTCTCTCTTTCCTCGCTCACCAGGTTCTTGACGGCTCTTCCGCACATACAGCTTGGTGACATTAAAAGGCGCTTTTTTTCCTCATTTATCAAGTTTATCTAACAAAAACAAGTATTAAAAAGAAACCTGAGGCCACACGCTTCTAGTACCCACTAAGAAATAGAGACATACTAAAGAGAGCAGGAGGAAGGTGACAGATTCTGCCCAGCACTCAGCAAACGGCTGAAGCTGCAGTGCCAGGTTTCTCTGCTTGTAAGCTTGTGCAACAAAAAGTACTGCTGCTCTATTACAAGCGTTAAGATTTTGGACCAGCTGCTCTGCCAACTCTGGTTCTGACAATAATTCAGGACAAATCTCAGTTCTGCATTAAAAAAGTATATTTTGAACGACTTTATCATAGTATGACAAAGCACATGTAAATCTGCAATATTTTAAACTCCAACTCTATACTAAGCATTGTATCTGCATGTACTAGCCTTGCATCACAGGCTTAACGCTTCTGAAGTAACGTTTGCAAGACGTGATAAAAACAAAATCAGCATCTCTTTTCCTTCTCCTAGGCATATCTTAACAGGAAACTTTTATGCTCACAATTGGCATGAAAATATACTGAATTATTTACATGATTGGAATTAAACAGAGGGGCAAGACCAACAAGAGCCAGGAATGAACACTCCATGCCCTAACACATGGATGAATATTTAGGCCACAGGTTTGAAGAAAGAAAAAAGAAGAAAAAATAAGAAATAAAAAAAAAACAGCAGAGAGACAACGAGTATTACTTAATCTGAACTGAAATCAAATTGGCCCAATTTAAGATATAGATTAATCCCTGCAGATACTGTTTTGACTTGCACACGCAGTACGTCAAAGACAACAAGCAATTTTGGTAAACGTCCTCTAAAGTTTAGAAGAATCCCGTGTGATTGGCATGTTCATTTGTTTACTATTTAATAGCAAATCCAAGGACAGATGAGAAAGTGAGGTGTGACGAGGATCTTTAAACTCCTTTTCTCAAAAGGACGGCATGTCTTAACACACTCCACCTGTCTGCTGTTGGAACACATCAATAGTGTCTTCATCTTCCATCTCCAGCTGTTAAGAGTAACACGGAAAATACAAGACTTGAAATACACACGGTTACAAAAGCACTTAGCTCTCTACTCCTAACCAGTACCACTAATCGAGCAGTTAAGGTGCAATTTTAATTAATGCATGAAACACTTTCCATTGGTCACTCCAGAGCAGGTACTCCATCGTCGCTCCGACTGGAGCATCACCAACACTGAAATGGGTGTCAGAGGCACGCTTGGCAGTGTCAGACCAAACTCCACAGTTTAGTGTCTTCCACAACAAATCACCCAGCCAAGAGTCTCCTCTGTTCCTCACCTCAGGCCTTGCCAGCCCCAGTGATCGACTCCCCACGTTCTCAGCACTGCCAGTGCTGATGGCAGCTATGGCTTCAGTGCCGGCTCTGAACAGGCTGACACAGAGGTAGGACACAGCCAAAAACGCCAGCACTTGCCAGGGGTCCTTTCCACACCAGCGCTCATGCCAGTGCATTCAGCACCGATGCTCCTACGTGTTCCCACCCCACCCACCACAAACAGTGAAAATATTAAAGGGAGGAGGAGGGGAAATAATAATCTCACCCTAGACAAGTTATTTGGAACATGTTAAATTTACAGAAACTATTTCAGAATCATTTTGGTTTCAAACCCTCTTTGATCTGCACACAGCCATCAAAATATCCATATAGCAATTTGCAGTAAAAGTATTTTTCATACCTGTGCAGGTGTGTCTGTTTCATTAATCGGTTGTCCATCAAATCTGAATCTAATCTGCCTCATCGACAAGCCCTGGAAGTTTAAAGTAATTAATATGAGAAACCATGCTTCTGTTTCTGAATCCAAACAAAACATTTATGGATTGACTGTCAGAACAAATATTAACAAAAGTAAGACTCAAAAGATTTAACCAGGCAGGAAACTGAGTGCATCTATCTTGCTACAAACTGAGGAAGCGGAGCTGTTTGAGCAACGTCCCGTAACAGCATGCTGCTGTCACAGCAAGGACTCTATGTGAGACCACAGGAGTGGGTTTGGCACCTGGTTCTGATCCAGGTTCTGATCCTGCTCTGCAAGGCACAAATGCAAAAAGTTAATTTACAAAGGTAACTTAAAAGAGATCAATCAATACGCCGTACCATAAAGCCTCAGAGGACATGTCAGGAAGGAGCAGCAATTGTTTCTCACGCAGTCAGAGAAGTAATGGTAGGTTAAGTTGACTCAAAGGAAAACATTTAAAAAAATCTGAAAAAACTACTTTTTTTGTATAACTAGCTATCCACACTGACTACCCATAGTTCAGGCAAGTTTTCACTCATGCCAGGCATCCGCTCCCGGTCCTAGTTCTCTATCTTCTGATGGAAAAAGGAACCATGAAGGAGACTCATGAAAAAAAAGAACTTGCAGATGTTGACGCAAGTTTTTACCTGCAAGGTTTATTAGAAAAATGCTAGGGTCTAGCATTACTACATTAATGTTCCCCTTAAAAGCTAAGGTGAATTCATGACTGAATCCTGTTTTGACAGCCTTTAATCACACGAGGCAGTCTTTATTCCCCGCCTCTGGGATTGAGGTCATTGCTTTGCCCTCTAAAATCCTTCGAAATCCCCGTGCGATTCACACCTCCAGTCATGCACCGAGGCACATGAACTCAAATGCTCCCGCCACCAAAGACCCTATGTGTCAGTTCTTATTCCCAACCTGAGAGGCGTTAAGCTACATCAGCCATGAGACAGGGCAGAACGTAAGCTTCGAGCAAAAAAATAAAGGCTCCTGCACATAATGGGCAAGCAGAAATGCTGGCAAACACAATCCGACTTGGCTTCCAAAAGCCACCCCCATCCCCAGCCTCTGCTCTATGCCACCTAATACAGTGAAGAGGCACAGGCCCTGAGGGCTATGGGCTCAGGAGCTGGGCTGTGGGGAGAAAACCCTCTCCTCTTTCCTCCGTGCCACCCTGAGCTAATGGCCCCCGGCACACAGCAGCCACCTGCAGCCCAAACTGCACAGCGGGCAACAGGAGACACGTGAAAGGAGGAGAAAAACACCCACCACTGTGAAAATCGTGGCAAAGGAGAATCAGGTTTTGTGCCATTTCCCAAGCAGAAGACACACTGCAGATAGAGTTGGTCAGGTTTTTAGAGGTGACAGAACTGAGGGTTATGGGGCTAAAAATTCAGTGCGAGTTGGCTTCAGAGGCAGGATCGGGCCCCGGGAACTGGCGGCAGCGGCCGGCGGGCGCCTCGCATGGGCTGGCGCCTGGAGCCGTGCGTTGCCCTGACTTCCTTCCAGGCTGCATGTGCTTTCACAATTAAAGCGAACATACAGTGACATCTAATTGCGACACGGTGGCATTTAATCAGATTAAATGCGCGAGTCTGATTTTTTCCACCCTTCTCAGCAGTCGCGGTTTTAAACGGGTACCTTAGCTTAAGAAGGTGTAACTTGGCTTCTTTTTGAAAAAAATGGTAGAAAAAATGTAAGGGTAAATAGAAAAGTGTGCACAGTGCAGAGTGTGGAGCGAGGTGCTGCGTATAGATCTGTTTTACTGAACACGGACCTGCCTCTTCTTTGTATGCTAGAGTCAGGATTTTAGGTAAAAGTCCCACATTTTCAACACTGAGACCTTTCTTTTGTTTGCATCTCCAACAACTGAAAATACTACCCTTAACTAGCATTTCATACGGTAATGAGTTGACTTTTTCTCTTAAATGTATGGATGATGCATCTGCAAGTAAGGAAAGCTACATGAGCTTCATGTGAATCACCGCTTATTAATATCTAAAGCGGGTCTTCCACTCTTCCACTGCAGTCGATTTGTTTATTGGCTGTAATTGTTAACTGATTCCATACGGCTGCATTCCTTTTTCTCTGGGCATGCCAATGCTGGGTGTTGTCTGAAGTTGAAAGGTGTGCTTCCTGAAAAGTGAAATATTTCAAGATCTATTTGTGCAACCAGTCTGTGACATTTTAGTTGGAGAATTGTGTTGAAAATGATTGAAATAGTTCTGCTTTGTTATCCTTGGATCTGAAATGTTTAATTGACAAAGCTTTGGTAGTTTGCTTAAGTACGTTCAGCTATGTTGTGTCCAAGCATTGCCAGTGCAATTTAGTCATCTGGGATTCTAGATACTTTCATTGTAGATCCTATGAAAATCACTTACTGGTTTAAGTTAGTTGCTTTCCTGGTACCAGCAGGCTAGTATATAGGCAAGCACACAAGAAGTCATTCAGTGGAACGCTGCCTGAAGTTTCTCTTTGCTTAAATCATAGCAAAGATTAATTTTTAGCAAGCATGCAGATGCCATTTTTGAATATGAAATACTGACTTGACTATGCTTGAGATGTGTAGATGGATGATATACGTGGTTATCTAAAGACTGGTTTTACTGAAAAAGCTGAGGAATTGCTGCTCATCATTTGTGTGGAGATAATATCACATAGTGACTATTGACTGCATATTTGTGAGTTGAAAAAGGGGGTGATTAGTATAAAACAAATGAAGAGTGATATAGCTTTTAAAAAAGTCTTATTGATTACTGTATGCTGTAAGTACGTTCTGTTGTAATTGGGTTCCAGAAAACGTATTATGTTATGTGTTGGATGCTGCTGGTTCTCAAGGCAGAGTGGAATAGAGGGTGGGAGGTGATTTGGGTTGTTTGGCTTTCCTTCGCATCCAGCTTTTCCGCTGCTGTTTTTCCTTGCAGTCACTGTGCCTCTCTTGCTTTGATTTCTGCAAAGGAAGATAAAAATTTCCTGCTTTGTACAGCACTTTTGCATATAAAAAGGGCCTTTTGGCACATTTGTTACTACTCCAGATGGTGAATACTATACCAAGTATTACCATGCCTTCCTTTTTTCCCCAGGTGAAAGAGGAAGAAGTATTTTAAAAGGCTAGTTCCTTGAGCAGTAGAAGCCTAGCACCCTACCCTTTTTCTTCTTATTCCTCTTTTTTTTTTTAATCTCACAGATGATTGTAAGCTCTAATTGATTATTTTTCCCCCGTTTGAAACATTTATAGTCTCACCCTTTTGTGGGTCATCTAATGTCTAATAAGGTCTTAATGCATACTGCAGCCTTTCGCTTGGTCAGGACACTCCTAGCATCTTGATTTCATGAAGTTAGCATTTTCTTTGCCAATTATCTTTGAGACCTCTACCCTTCTGTCAGATTTGATTGGATTCAGCCATCTAGTTTCCAAGTGGAGGAACCCCCCTCTCCTCCCGCAACACTTCCTCTGTGAGACTAACTTCCTTAAAAAGCTGGGGTAAAATATTTTAGTTTTAACTGAACGTTTTATAATTTTTCGTTCACTCTTTTTTTTCCCTATAGTAGGTAATGAAGTCTGTTTCCCCGTGCTTTTATATGTATTTTATCCTACTTTCTTTTCCCTTTACTTGTTCTTTCATAGTTCTTTTTTGTTGCTTTCCATGATGGATGTTCTTTATATCGTATCCTGTGTTTTCTGTTGGTTTTTCTTCCCTACAGAAGATGATGCATATAATCCTGCTTGTTCTATTTTTTATATATATATATAATTTATATATATTTTTTAACACTCTTAAACTGCTATCAGCCCACTTGCATGTACACTCGCTTCTCATCCACCAAGATCTGTAAGTCTGCAGTTGGAGGGGAAAAAAAATAAAGCAGCCAGATATTTCTCAGACAGAGGATTGAACTAAAATATGAG
This sequence comes from Ibycter americanus, assembly GCA_035590275.1. Classification (NCBI taxonomy): domain Eukaryota; kingdom Metazoa; phylum Chordata; class Aves; order Falconiformes; family Falconidae; genus Ibycter; species Ibycter americanus. Next base: position 66,032,566 of record JAVJGI010000062.1, read on the forward strand.
GCTCTATTGTCTGTGGAAAATACAGAGTTTGAAAGAAAAAGAGGGTTTTTTCCTTTGTTCCTGTGCTTTTGGCCGCTGAGAAAAGGTGTCATGATAGAAGTCTTATCAAGTTGCTGTTACTGCATTGCATTGGGCCTTTTTACAACCTTCTGCTTGTGTGTCTGATGCATCTTAATGTACTCTATTTAATTTAACTGCTCGGAGAGTGAAGCACCTTTTATAACTCATGCTCTGCTTTTTCTACCACCTTAGAGCCTCTGACTGCTGCAAGGGTGATAATACCTCTTTTCCAGTTTTTGGTTCTTTGGACTGTGTCCCAGACTCTCAAAGATATCAAGGCGCCAGATTGCAATAGGAGTTCTGTGTTCCAGTACATCTGTGAATCAGTCTCTTAAGTTTTTTGGGAGGGATGTTGAGGTCGTCTGACACAGATTACAGGCTATATATTTCATGTTTACAAGACATGGTTTCAAAGTAAAAAAAAGATATGGGATAAGACTGGAATGACTTAGACTGTCATACTTATTTCAAATGACTTTACAAACAAAATAATTTTTTTTGCAGAGCCACCTCCTCCCTCGAGGTCAGAAGCAGTGTAGCCTCTTTGGGAACTACTCAAGTGCTTATGCAGTGCTGTGACCTGCATCTTACAACACAAGTTGAACAAAGAATTTGTCGAAGAGGCAGCAAAACATTAATTATAGACTTCCAGGAAAATAAACTAATTAGCATAATTAGAAATTTGCATATCTTTAATAGTGGATTTCTTAATTCTCTGAAAAATGTTTTTTTAAATCAGTTAAAGGACAGAAAATGTCATCAAAAGTGTATACATTTCTAAAGATATATCTGTTAATGTAGGCGCCTGTATTTTTGAAGGGGTGGGAAGGTGAACTGAATGCTAGCTTACTTATGCTAGTGTGTTGGTGTAATAAATTACTTACACACAAAGAAATACAGAATAACAAAGGTAGTTACATTTTAACAAAACACTTAATGAAGAGCAGAAATAATGAAGTTTTCAATGAGTTTATATCTGGCTGTTGATTGACCTTTCTAGTTAGATGTTATGATTGTGACATGAATTTAGTTTTCTGACAGCAGACTCCAAACAGAAGTAGATTATTATGAATGCCTTGAGTATCTGACACTTAAAACTTACTAGAAAACAGGTTATCTATTCTAAAGCCAGGTGGGGTTTTTTTGGCATCTAATAAAATACATTAAATTCTGTTGAACTGTTTCTTAAAGCTAAGACATTTGTGCTGTTTTTTCCCCTTTTTTCCTGCTCTGTGGTAAGCTGCATTCATTTACTGGGAGTATTAATAGAGGCTCTGTTCTCTATCTGGCTCTTGTTTTTGTAGGTTTGGAGAACCTTGATGTACTTGATTCCAGTTTGGTAGAAATTGGTCAGTAGATTTTAAGTTACTGAAAGAGAGCTTCCAACAAATACTCTGCAAGTGATCTCAAAATTTGTGTAGGAAACAGGTCTGAAAATTGTTGGGTGCTTGTTTAAAGAAAAAACATGTGCATGTAATTCTCATCCCTTACCGTTGCAACTGCTTGTAGATAGAAGCATACAATGACAACAGAGACTGATGCTAGACTCAATAGTGCTAACTAGTATTACTAACATAGTTAGTACTGCTTCTGCAAAGGCAGTTGTGCCTCACTAATTAATCTACTAGGGTTTTTCATTGCAGTAATAGCAGAGCAGATTAAATTTCAATATAGTTCTAATTTACATATATTTTTTTAAAGGTGTAATGGAAGGTTCCTCACACCGGCTATTCAATAAAGAAGCCATGATGTGAGAGGTAAAATAGTTTCATGGGTTACAAAAATCTCTGAGAGGAAATAACAGTAATAAATGCTAAGTTATAGAAGGCTTAACATTTTGTCTTAAATGAGGAGTTGTTCATCATCAATATTAATCATCTGTAGAATTTGATTTATAAAGTAGCAGTATTTACTAAGGATTCAAAACTGTTTCATCAAATTCAGAAATACTGGAAAGGTCACCTGAGAAGTCTAAGCAAGCTGTGTGAAAGGACTGCAGGATGACAGGTAAAACTGATTGTTGGTTTGTGCAAAACAGTGTGTTTTGGAGGCAGAAAATAAGATACCATTTATATGTCTTAGAAGTTCTTAAATTAGTAGTAATATAACAAGAACATTTGGACATCATTGCAGTTTGCTGAGGTATCATTAACCAATTTATAGCTGTAATCCGAAGTGGGGGAGAAGCATGGAAAAAGAAGTACCATTCTATACAAATTCCTTAATTCTTACCTGCTGTTCAGAGTGTGTTATTAACTGTCAGTTAGTTCAGAAAAGATGAATCAGAGCATTGTGGAGTTTGATACAAAGGATATGGCAGAGTTTTTCAAGGGATTGAAAAGATTGAAATGATTTAGCCCAGGAAATGTAATGCAGATCTAACAAGTGAGGATTGGGAAGTTACAAAATAGTTGCAAATTTATGCTCTCCAGTAGCAGATGTAAAAGAAAAATGCTGCATTCAGTAAAAGACGATTTGTTGAAGCCATACTTTTTTGCAGGGAGGGGGGAATTGAGAATTTTTCCCTGCTTCCACTCAGTGTACCTGTGTTTCTCTCTGTATATGTATGCATGTGTCTGTTATTCAGTGTTGGACTGTTTCTCTTGAATACACAGAACCAATTTAAACTCCTTGCTTTATTTGCTTCAAACCAGTAATTTGAACTTTGGTCTTTTTCATCAGATATGACTGCTCAAATAAATTAATATTCATTGCAGTGAGGTATTCTTTGTCTCCCATAGCTGAAATGAATTTTGTAATTTCTGGGCTTTGGAGTAATTTTCTGGCTGTTTGGTGTAATGAACTGTTTTATACAAAATGAAACAGTTCAAATCAGGGGGATAATGATAGAAATTCTTACATCAATGTGTTGAATATGGAAATGGCTTATAGCATGGGGATGGCTAGTTTGAACACAAACCATGATTGAAAATTGATGTTTGAAGAGAAGCTGTCTTCTGCCAATACAGTAAGTTTATAGTGAAGGTGTATGGCAAAGGAGCATGAGAGTCCTTCTACGGGTGGAGTCTTTTTTCAGGTTAACTCTTTTATTTAGTATCAGCACTGCATAATAGATGCACAGGTTATGGAAAAATGGAAGAGAGATTGATACTAAGGTACTTTACTGGTAGTACTTTCACTAAATACTGTATTACAGTGGCTTGTCGAGCAGCACCCAGTTGCCACCTGTAAAAGAATGGCTATGGAGTGGCCAAAATCAAAGTTGTCAGCTGTATTTCTGCAACTTGGTACTGTTCATCATTTGAGGGTCCAGAATCTTTTACCTCTAAGCACATTTAGGGTGGTGATGTGGGTTCAGATAGACCGTCTGCCAGATCAGCTATACCAGATAAGCAAAGTCACTATTGAAGAGCCATTGTTGGTAGCTGAGAGCAGTTTTCCACAAAATCTTCTTTTATCGTAAGACAAAACAGCACCCTTCATAGTGATTTTGGCACAGACCTTCAAATAATTAAAAAAGTTAGGAAAATAACTAGTTATAAATAACTTGATAATATGTGTGAACTTAAGTAGTTCAGCCAGCTCTTGTAAAAATGGCATGCAGAGTCAGCTTTTCAGTAAAAAAAGGAAATGCTTAACTTGTTAAATCTTGTTCACCCACTAGCCACTGAATCTGTGTGCAGAAATGCTTAGAGAGGTCTTTTACGCTCAGCTGGTTCTGCCTTTTTGTTGATATTAAAAGAGAAGCCTGTGACTTTTCCAATTGTGATTCTGTGTGCAGTTGTGAAACTTCCTAGGCTTGAGAACACAACCGAAAATACGAATTTGTCATAGGTGCTCTTTCTTTGGAAGCCTTTCCTCAGGAACAAAGGCTTTACAAAAGTTGTGTAATTTGTGGAGAGGGAAATCTCACTTCTGTGCCTCCCAGCTACCCAGTGTGCCAAATGTCAGCCCTTGGTAGTAATACAAGACAGTGGTATTTGTTACATCTTAATACGCTGAGCAGCATGCTCTAGTTAATCCTGCTCTGGACAACCTCAAATGTTCTATGATTATATGATCTTCATAGCAGGAAGAAAAAATATCTTACAAATAATTCAGGAGAAGTGATAGGTGTCCTGGACTGCTGTAGAGGTGGTAATGAAAGTTTCTGACATTGCAGTCTGATCTGAATTTGGTCTTGTGAAAATACATCAAAAATGATACAGTAAGTATTTGGTGTTGCAGAGGATCTACATTGCAGCTGAAGAATGGCATTTTATGGCAGAATACCTCTGCATATCATTCATATACCAAATGAACTGATGTTATTCCATAGTCTTGAAGATTCAATGCTATTGTGCCCTGGAAACTTCAGATGTGGCTAGCCACTTAAAGCAATACTGTCTGCATCCCCAGGTAAGACAGCGGAATGCATTCTGTGGGTCTAGCTAGCATGAGTGGTCTACTAAAAAAATAGATTTGAGTTACAAAGGAGTTAACGGTTTTCATTTCCCATGGGAATGAATTTCAAGCAAATCTACCTTCAGCAAGTTCCATAATACAGGGAGAGGTTCTGTACAGTTCAGTCCAAAAAGAATGTATGTTCTACCAGCTATGATGTTTCCAGTAATGGAAGTCAGGTATTGGGGATCTACTCCTAACTATAAAAAAGATTGTATATCTTTGTCTATGACAGGAGAAAAAGTTTTATTAACAAAGAGAAAGATTGTTTTCTCGTTGGAGGAGAATTGGACCTCTGTTCCATACCTGTGGCTACTTTGCTGATAAACAGATTATTTTATTCCAGGATGACAAATGTACATGTCTTTAAGCTCTGGACAGGTTTGTATTCTTCCTATATACTCATCTGTCTGATCTGCAGGAAAGTTCAGAATGGGGCTTCATTATTCAAATCTTTACAAGTACTGGCAGTATTCATGAAAAGATTTGATAGTAGTGATACTACATCGAAGAGGAAAAGGAACTCTTATGGCTCCTGAGTCCTTACTTGATGGCTTATATATCGAACTCTGAGTTGCAGTTGGGGTAGATGGGATTGGTTCTTAAGATGTGCCATACTTGTTAGATTCTTGAAGCACTAATATATTTATAGGCTGTCTTCTAGTAAACTCTAGGTTCCTCACAAGTTTACTATCTGCATATTCATTAGAGATCTGATCAGTGTGGCCAAGAGATTATTCTCTTGAAACCTCTGGACCATCCCTTTGAGTGTCTTGATTTGTTTAATACAGCATAGCATGTTATACTTGGAATGACCACCTTGTGGTGGATCAGTGTTGCCCAATGATGGGACATCTTGATGAATGTATATACTTCTGAAATTTTTCTTGACTTTGAACTTCTGACAGCAACTGAACACGCGCTCTGCCTAGACATTAGAGAGTTCCCATGGGAAATAGCCACTTAATGATTAGCGTTGTCCTAAAGCAATACTTGGTAAGAAATTTTATGTAGACTAACCTATTGGTAGAGAAAAGTCCTTGTTACTTTGAATACTTTCAGACTCATTCCCTGCCACATAAAATAGTTCCTTAATTCTGTCTTTCATTGTTCCTGGGAACACATTGAAAAGCAAAACCATTTGTGTATAGAAACAATCTAAATGGGTCATCTTCTGTGTCTTGAGTATTTTCAGAAATGTAAGCACTTTCCCTTGGCTCAGTGCTTGCATGTGGAGCACTGGCTACCTACCAATGCTGATTTTTGAGCATGAATGTAGCATCCAATCCTTTTATTGTGGTACGAAGCAAATGTTTCAGTTTTTCAGAATCCCAAACCATATGCTTGTTGTAGATATTCTCGTCCATCCTTGATTATAATGAGCTGCTTTACTCATAGTTAGCCATTTTTCCTTTGAAACTTTCTGTATGATTCGAGAAGGAATCTTATTAGAAGAAAGATTAACTTCCTTAAGCAAAGAGACAAGGATATGATTTTAAAATGGAGACAACTAGAAAAGAAAACCCTAAGAACTGTATTATGCAGACATAAAACAGATGTTGATTTACTGTTCTGGTTGTTGGTCAGTTTTTGTTCTGAAGCACGTTAGCTAGAGAGAACTAAGAATGTGTCACAAACGAGTGGTTTAGGTTAAGTTGCTGAAAGAATCACCATCAAATATATGAGCAGAATAGTTTTAATAGGAATTTTAGGAGTGTGAGTTCACAAAGTTTGATGGCAAGGTTCACTGTGTTACTACATAGGTAAATCACACAAAGAAGAATCAAATTAAAATTAAGCTGTAATGATTTACACAGAGACCAAAGACACAAAAGGGTAAGGGAGATCCTCCCATTGGGTCACAAGGTTCAGAGTGGACCCCTTGCTTTCTAAACTCTAATATAGCTTAGGTGGTGCTGGGTCCAATCTTAGTCTCAGACTCGGACAACAGTTTATATCTAAAGGATGTCTATAAGGTTTTTTGACAGTTTAATGTTGATCATAAGATTGTAGAAACATTTAATCATTGACTAATTTATCATTTACAAAGTGGATCAAGGATTCAGAATGGTAATATTTTTACTATATTTTTATTCTGAGGTTCCTTAGGTCAATTCACACACACATGCATACTGACACAAAGGATTAGCAGTATAGAGATATATGTACAAAGGTGTATACCTGTTAAAAGTTCCCCTTGATTTCAGTGAAATACTCATGTTGAATGCCTTTGCTTATCTCGGTGGGTGAAGGATTGAGCCTCAAGAAGCAGGAAGGTCACCCCAGGCTCCATTGTCAGCTTTCGGCGATGGTCGCCCTAGTGTCCCAAACTTGGGAGTTTCTGAGCTCTGAGAGGTGTCCCACTCAGAGGGAGATGCTATTCACAGCCCACTGTGGTCCAGTAGAGTTCAGAGGGCCTCACTTAGGACTGCTGTTTTATAAGTTTGGAGATTATTGGCTTTAGTCATCAGTAGTTTTCCATCCTGGCTGCAATCTGAGTCTGTATTTAATAGAATTTTTTAAAAAAATTCCATTGACTGTGGTATTGTACCACTTGGAGTCATAATAAAGAGTGTTCCCAGGCTTGTTAAGGGATGTTCAAGGCTGTCAGGTGGTGGTGTTCAGATAAGGAATGTTTCTGGTATGGCCAGTGCAGTTTCCCACCTCAACTGTGCAAGAGTTGCTAGTACAGTCAAGGGACACTTAACTGCCCAACTCATGACACAGCGGCTAAGGCCTAATGGGGATTCATGGGATCATAGAGTGGTCCGGGGGAAGGGGTAAGATGCACCACCACAGGATGCTGCTGGATGGTAACCTTCTAGAAGGCTGAGAAAGACGTTGAAGGACAGGTTCTTCTGTACGTGTTTTATGCCTCCTTTTTCAGGAATTCATAAGCATGCATTGTAACACTTCCAAACATGCCCTATAAGAGTTTTTTATCTTGGTTTCCAAGCTTCCTCAAAAGTCTCACTTGCAACATGAGGCTTTTCGTGTATTTCTTCTGACTTGCAACTTGCCTATGTACTATTTTTGCAGGTTAGCAGTTTGTTAATTTTCAAGATATTAATGTCCATTTAGATACCAAGACACATCTGTTAGCCTTATTTTTAGAGTACTCAGCTATCTCTGAGCTTGAGTTGCAGACAGAACGATAGATGGTTTTGATTTCATGTTGGAAGACAAACAACCCTTTGTACATTGTTGTTGAAAGGATTGTGGAGAAGCCTAGTTCACCTGTACTTGGGAACAGTACTTTGATTCAAAAGATACACTTCAGAAAAATATATATTGTGTCAGGACCTTACTTCTGTAAGACTGTAGGAATGTTGAAGTATCTGGAGTCTTGTAGAAAGACAATGCATGTTCACTGCACGGAGTTACAGACCCTTAAAAGTGCAGACATTTTATGATACCTAAAGCAGACAATGAAAAATTTGAATATAATGACAATAATCATGTAATCATGTTGATCAGATCGGAGGTGGGTTTTTTTCCTACCTTTCTTGATGAAAATTTATAACTGGTAAATGGTGGTCTAACTGTAGTGCATGTATTAATTTTAGGTAGAATTATGCAAGTTTTGGAGGTAAGATTTAATAAATGACATGCAGATCTAAAAACTGTAAAATTGTAGCAATTTGTAGATTTAATGGGACAAAACGATGCTAATTCCTGATATGTAATAATTTTTCTTTTGTTGTAAATGCTTTGGGTTTTGATGTAGATGTAATTAGAGTGCTTTGAAGTCACTTGTTATCCAAAGTTAGTGAAAGTTTATAGTAAAAATGAAATATATTGTAATTATTACATTTTTAGAAAGTAAAAGTATCGCTAATACTATTTGTTATTGTACAACTGTTGGGATTTTAAATATATACTATGTAATAATATGTAATGTAAAGGATAACCTAGGGAGATAAATTTGTCTATTAAATATAGTTAGCGTGAATTGTGCAGATGAGCAAATGGCATCCAGTTTGACTCTGGTCTGAGGCCAATATGAGCCAAAACTTAGTATTTTCAATGGACACGCCTGTGTGTTATAAAGCTTATCATGAGAACTAGCATTACTACTACCACAGATAAACAAGGAGTAAATGGATCTAAATGTGTATTAGCTTCTTCTATTACATTGCTTAACTCTTCTATAAACCAACCACTTTTGTTCCAAACTTTCTATGTCAAAAGGACACATTTGAGTCATATTCTTGCAAAGTCTTGAGTTGCAATTTTTCTTGAACTGCATTTATTTTCAGCATATCAAGCTTTTTATCGAAGTGTATTTTGAAGAATATCAACATGAAAACCTATTTAGAAAACCACAGCCTTTAACAATCCCCCTCCTTTTCCCACTGTTACTTCTTCAATTTTCATGTGTCAATTATATGATAAGTTTTCTTTTGTTGATGAAGTCAGAATTAGGTCATGATACAGGACTCCTGCTTAATAATTTTAGTGTGCTTCTGCTGGGATGCCACTTTTAGACTTTCCTAAAGATTCAAAAACTAGTGCTCCAAAATCTCAGGTAACTAGTATGTATTATATAGGAAAATAATTTTTGGTAAGTTTGATTAGCATTGGGGAAATTAATGGACTGAATCTTTAGTACAACCAGCAATATTAAGAAGGTACCTTACTTGTCAGTAGACAGTTAGGAAGTTTCCCTTATTGAGTATGAAAACCAACCTAAAGCTCAGTATGTTTAGAATTTGTAATTTCAGTTTAATAGCTATAATTTAACAAGTATTAATAGGAAGCGATGATAATTTTTGTCCTGTTCAATACACAGTGTGTTTCATTCCCTCTGCTGCAGTTTGGATTTTTGTCAGAAAGTTGCAGAATGAAATTAATGCCTGTCAACTTAATTGAGACTTAGTTACAGTCTCATCTCTTCTGCATAGCATGCATGAAAATGAGAGTAAGTGGTTTGGCTTTGTTTTAGCGCTAATTGAGATACGATGTGTCCAGTATATGAGACTTCGAGATAGAAAACACAAACTTCAGGGATCTTGTTTTTCAACAAGAAAGTGGTGGATTGCTAGGCTTTAGTCAGGGAACTGCGACTGTTACTGGTTGTGGACTTTACCATTTAAAAAAAGGTGTCAACTGCTTGCTGTTTTGGAGTGTGGCTAAAAATTGACAAGCAAATCATCAGTCTTTGATGTTTTGTCCTGTTCAGTATCTACCTAGATTTTTCTAACAAATAAAATGAAAATAACCATGCCAGACTTCCTGAGAATGTACATTTTTTTCTTTGTTTGTTTTTTAAGGTTGTTGTCTGTCTTCTGCGTTTGTAACATTTTTTTGTTGTAATAACAGAATTTTAGGAAGTTACTGAATGAAATACAGAAAGGCTCTTTGGAGGATGTATTGTGTGTCCCAACCGCTGAGTCATACAATAATGCTTGCTCTTTTTGTGCTATTGTGAATCTTGTGGTTAGTTTTGTGGTTAGTGGAACAACTGCAAAGGGAAGGTGAATAGTTTTCTAACTTGTGTTTGTCTATAACGTATCTTCAACATACATATTCTCTCCCGTGGGAAGCAGATAGGCTTTTGAACTCCCAGAAAGCCAAGGAAGATGTTTCTGCTTTGCAGGGGACAGACCTAATATCAAAGATGGGTACCCTCTTTCCTGGCCACATTTTGTGAGAGAAAATAAATAAGGAAATCTGCTTCATTCTCTGAAGGAATGAATGTAAACAGCTATGTTCATCTTTAGTGGATAAACAAGCTTGCCTATAGGTTTAAATTTGACATATGAAATCTAGAAAAGGGGTGGAATATAAAATTCGCCTGACTTTACTGTCATCCATAGATTTTTTTTTAATTTTTTTTTTTACATTATACCCTCTCCACATCATACCGTGTGTGGGTAGTCCAGATTCTTAAAAAAGGATTCTTCTCTGAAAGGCAGTCCATGCTGCCGTGGGCATAGGATGGGGCTGAGGCAGTGCTGGCTTATTTCGAGACACCTTAACGGATAGCTGTCTTCAGCACTCCAGGTAGACAAACTGTAAATGTTTTATTAGATCTAGGCTTTAAAGTTATGATCAGATTTGACCGAATGATGTATAATGCAAAGTTGCTTGACGCAACATGTAAATAAAATCAGGTTGGGGTTTTTTTGTGTGAGAATAAAGCTGTCTATGCAGTACTGAAAAAATGTATCTTTTAAATGAAAGGTGACACACGAAGATCTGTGGAAATGGAGTCACAGTGTCTCTGTCTTAGTGCATTTCTTAGAAAAATGAAGTACGCCTGACAATAAACATTGGGGTTTTTTTTTTGTTTGGTTGGTTTTTATACCTCCCCTCCTCCTGATATTTCAGTATTGAGTGAAGCAAAGTTGTTAAATGCATTTTGGGTAGTTGTAAGTTTGTTTTATAGCATATTAGTAATCTTGAATACTGTTTGCGGACAGACAGTAAAAACTAAGCTGACCAGTAACTGTTATGTCGTAGTTTGGTAGGGAAATAAGAATTGTTAGAGTGTGGAATCATTTACCATTACAAACTTCTCTCCCTAATCCAAACTCTAGTCTCAGAAAGATCATGTTCTTTCCTGGATGTGTGAAGTTTAAAGTCTCACCATTTTCCTCTCAATCTTCTAAATGTGGCACCTCCACAAGTGCTGATTTACTATCAGCTTCTTTATCGCAATGGAGCATGAATTTATGAAGGTGATCTATAGCTAACAGAGAAACTTTGAGCAGAAAAATAAACACCTGTCAGTGTTGTTCCACCATTTTCAGTGCATGAATCTGGTGGTGTGCTGCAAACCTCCACTGCTGTAAGGTAGCTAATAAGAGTGTAAATTGAACTTTTTCTTAAACGAGCCGTTTTCAGACCTTTTTCGTTGAAGCTGCTGAGCTTGTTTACTGCAGTTTGAGAGACACTGGCTTGGTTTGTCTATCCTCGCTCTGTTGTACCTCTGTGCTTACCCACCGAACACAGCTGAGAATGAGGAATGCAGCGAGGCAATAGGTTCACTGTCTGCTCTCAGTGGACAAAGGTACCTGAGCACTGTTGCTTTTCTAAAGGGCAGTGATGAGCTTCCCTTAGAGATTGACAGACAGCTAATGCCTTTCTTCTCACCTCAGAGCTTTGCCATCCATGGTCTGTCACATCTGCCCAAAATGGTCCCAGGGAGAGCCTTATCTGTAAGGGGTCACCCCTTACAGTGTGCTTTAGTCCAGCATTAAAACCCCCTCAGACTGACAGCTGCTGTCATGGGGGAAGAGCTCTGCAGATGTTGTGTGACTGCTGCTTTGTAAGAGCCGAAGAACCTTTAGTCACTCTAACGTTCTGTTGTGACATGTGCATGGTGGATATTTCGTGGAATTCGTAAGTTACTATTTGTCAGAACATTTTGAACTTCAGGTATTAGAAACGAATTGAAGTGAACATTTCACTTCAGCCGTTGCTGACCTCTGCAGTCCGCATTACTGCTTGGGATAGTAGTTGCATTCACTCTGCTGTTAAACAACTTCTCAAGCTCTATTCTCTGGTCTCAAGAGTGTAGTTTTCTTAATGGGATTTTTTTTTGAAGGTGGCCATAAAAGACAGACAACAGCTACTGTCAGAAGTAGTGTGCAGTGTGACCAGGCTAGTTTAACTCATTCCTAAATAGAATTCTTCTAGATTCTTCTAAAAATAACGCTCCTCCAAACAATAAAAATTGACTTAAGTTGACAGCATGGTTTAGCAAATGTTGACAAAATGTTGATTTCTGCTTTTTGATCTTTTAGATAAAAAATGTAAGCAATCAGTAATTTAAACTCTTCTTAGTAGATGTTGCTATATTATACTGTCCTTGTCTGGTTTTTGTGTCAGATGAACACTACAAATAAGCACTTCATTTCTCTTCTGATTTTTTTTTTCTTTATTTCACCATTCTCTTTTCGTCTTTTCTACAAAATTGCTATGTTTTATTTGCTGAGGTAGTATCTAGTTTGAGCAAGAGATAACAGCCTCAGTTGTGGAATAAGTTACTGTTCACAGTTCTTGTCTTTCCATTCCTTGCTAAGTGAACCGGTAACTAAAATAGTTTGTTCTCTTTCTTGTGGTGGAGGTAAGTCTTCTCTGCATGGTAAAGCAGAATGATGACATGCAGAACTTGTTTTGATGTGGAGATATCGTACGCGTGGCTAGGCAAGTAAATATATTACAGACTCTTACAGCAAGTGTCAAGCTATGCTTATGTATGTTGGCGGGTCACTTTAATGTGAGTATGTGGAAGGCTTAATCGCTTTAACAGCCTAAATGAGTTGTACATGAAAGATACTGCCTGGATATTTTTTTGTAATTGCTATAAATTGTAATATATAATTTTATTTCTATTGTTATTCGTTGTAAGGCTTACCACTTTTTCAGATATTTTAAAGGTAGAAGTGCTAATAAGATGTGTTATACTGTGCTTATTTTGATTAGCATGAGTTCATCATTATGTGCTGAAGCAACAAACAAACTGCATTTAATGGCAGTTGAGTTTTAAACTGAAGCTAGAAATTTGTAGCAAGATCAAGAAGGTAGCAAACAAATTGTGTTTTGACCAGTAAATTCTAGAATTTAGAGATGTATGTAGAATGGAAAGACAATAAACACTATGTTTTATTTGTAATAACTAGCATAATTTAAAGAGCTAGAGATATGAAGAGAAGGTAAAATTTACTGTCGGAATTTTGAATTCCTTATGTCACATAAAACTTAATTTTTTTTGCCTTAAGTTCTTAACAACTCTCATACATGTAGGGGTTTTTTTGGGGGGGGACTCTTTTTACATTATGCTATGTAAAGCTTGCTCAGGAGATAAATTTTTAACTAACTTGATGCATCTGTGTATTCCTAGGACTTGCTAAAAAATACCTTTCTAAACAAAACTTTGCAGTTACTGTTAAAAATTTTTTCTTGTGCTTTCATTGCAATTCTGGGCAGAATTGTATTTAGTGAGAACAAAATAAATCCATAATCCTGAGTGGATTTTGTTGTTGTTGTTGTAACAGTTTATTAAAATAAAGAAACATGCACAAGTTCAGATAAACCAGTCATCTTCGGTGATCGGTAATGTGTGTGTGAAATCCTAAAGGATTTCTGTGTGACCATTCACAACTATAATAAATATAAATATGTAACAGCTCATAGCATTTATAGTTGTTATAATGAAAGCCAAACAATTTTTAGAGCTTCTCTGCTCTCTTCAAACTCTGGGTAGCAGTGTATGAAGGAAAAAACCTATGTGGTTTCATCCTGTTACTGTCTCAAAACTTGAAGAAACCAATAATTAGAAATGAGTTTTAACAGGTAGAAGAGTAGAGGTAATTACTAGCATGAACAGTGAGCAGTTCCAGGATCATGTGCAGCAGTTATGTTCTGAACAAAATTTGCTGAGGCTCCCAACTGAGTCTTAAAAAATTCTGCCACGAAATTAAAGGAAGTCTCAAGTGGTGTTGTTGTCTGCAATAATAGCCTTATTTCTGGATATTGCTAAATCACCATTATAACGCATAAATTATGTGGGCATCTCAGGAAACAATTTCTAAAGTATTACAGCTTTTTGGAATGAGCCAGATTTAGCAAAATAAAATACGCTCTTAAGATCTACTAAGATGGTGTAAAAAATAAATTCTTTACTCAGAATTTGTTCAATCCTTATATGCCAGTTGGCAGGTTCAAATGAAATCTTGTCTTTCAATAAACTTGTGCTTTTTACAAAGAATATGTAGTTCTTCCAGTAAAATGCAGCATGGTATTTGCTTGCTTGCCAGTGTATTTGTTTTTTTCCCTTGGTAGTTAATAGAAAATTTCAAAGTAAACCTTGTCATACTGCTTTTCTTTCCAATTACAGACTATGGATACAGCAGCTTTGTCACAAGGTAAAAAAATTGGGTTTAAGGGCCTCTTGTGCTATCACAACCACTTGGATTTCTAGCATAGGTGCACTGTGGATGGGGTGGGATGAGGAGATTTCAAAGTTCTTTTCCCAAGCCTGCTGTGGTAGGTCTTCAGGAAGAAAATGGATGACTACTAAAGACTGAAAAAACCAAAGAGAGAGGCGAGTGAAAACTTATGTCTAAAAACCCAAAATCCCCCTTTCTTTCACCTTAAAGGCTAAAACAAGAACACAGACCTAGTGAGTCGTGCTTTGAATCAGTTTATTTGACATTTGTTTTTATTTTCAGATAGTGTTTTATCTACTTAATTTCTGTCTCCTTGGTGAAGACCTAACTTGACAAACGATGAGAAAGGGAGTATGACCATGGCCATGCTTACCAGTTTGTCCTGCTTACATCAAGAAGATAACAGTTTTGAAAACATGAGGAAACTCATGTTGTGGTCAGTCTTCCATGTGTGCAAAACAGGAAGATTTTTGGTTCTTCTCAGCATTAAATGAGAGTGATTATGTTCATAGTTGTGTGTGCTTACATCCTGTTGTGATGGAGCTGCAGGACATGGATGAGTGGGATCAATAGATGGTATTATCTGTGAAGACACAGAAATTAATCACAAAGATAACATAGGTGAAGCAGAGCAGCAAGAAACTGTAAGGAGGAGTTAGATGGAATAGAAGAAGAAGCAGCATTTGTGATTTTTCAAATACAGTTTGAGTTTGAGGGGCACTGGAGACTGCTGTGTGATTTTCTCCTTTAAGAAAATTCACTGTAAGAACTGCCCATTTTTCTCTTAAATTATTTAAAACCCTGACCCTTTTGATAGTAGTAATATTCTCAAGGTTTTCTTTAATGATGTATTGAATGTTGATAGAGAGCTTTATGTGTGTGTGTATACATGTATATAGTATACACAGGGAAGAGTTGAAGTTAGTGAGAGAGTGGAGAGGAATTAAAGGACAGCAGATGTACTAGGAGAAGAAAGTGAATCTGGGAGCTGGAAAAAAGAAGAAAAAATAAATCTGGGGTTTAGGAAAAAGTAAAAGGTGAAGGAGCTTCAGAAGAAAGCTTTAACTTGCTGATATGCACATTTAAGAAGAAACAGAGAACCAACAGTAAAGGAAAGGAAAATAACCTGGGAAACAAAATCCTGTATACGAATCTAACTAGTGGAAAATGTGTCTGGAAACAGAAAGTGGAGGGAGAAAAGAAAGCAGAGAAAGGTAGCAAAAATACTAAGGATGCAGAGGATCAAAGCACATATCCATCCTAAATCAGGGGCTCATTTAAGAAAACAAAACCACCTGAATTTACAAATCATCTTACAAAACTATGAGGAAGAGGAATATGGGGTACAAAACTAGGTTAAACTACAACTTGAGGTTAGAAACCCTGTGCAGATCTTAAAGGTGTGTGGGTAGTAGAGCTTCTTTATGGGCCATATTTGTTTTATTCACAGGAAGATCTAGACAGTCAGCCTAATATCTTGTTAGCCATTGTCATTCATCCTGTAATCTAAGAGTATCAGTTGGGTTTTCATCTTGCCTTCTGGCAGGTTCTTTTTTCCTTAAAGTAGCAACGTAAGGTCTTGCGGGGAGCCAGTTACGTTAATTATTTCAGTGCCTTATGTTAACAAGGTGCACAAAACCTCAGTGATGTCTGATTTTAAGAACGTTATACAATCTGAAATTGCATTATTAACTTAGGTTGATCCTGTGTTGTATAAAATTCATGCACTGTTGATACTGAACTTTAGGCAGGAACCTTGTCTCTGTCTCTTCTGTGTCTTTGAAAAAGTATGGATTTTATATGGATGTAGTATTTTAAGTAGGCTCAGTGAGTTTCAGAATTGTGCTTGTAAGAATGTAGATTGTCAATAAATTTTTGCAGTTCCAATTTTGTTAGGCAGCCTCTGTTGATGGTTCTTGCATTCATGTCACCCTGCAGTTGTGTGGTGTTAAATTAAGTGGGATTGGGTGCTCATCCAGGATCTTTTTGGTTTTGTTTGCTGGATTATGTTTTACTTGGATTAATCTTCTGTTCTTCTCAGACAATTTTACCTGCATGTAGAAAGATAGGGGAAGAAACTGCAGCATTTCTGTCTTTGCTGCTTAAAAAGTAGTTATCAAATATTATGTAAGTGTTCATTGCATATTTATGCAAAACTTTTCCAAGAATTCTCTACAAATCTATTTCTGTATTTGTGAAATCAAGGGGGCTTTGCAATTGATTTCAATAGAATCAGGCTCCTTATAAAAAGGAGTCATCTGAGGAAGCTGGGTGGCTGGAGAGAATTCCTGAGGTTACTCTTTCAAGACACAAGTCACCTTTTCCATTTTCTTCACTGTGTGCTTAGTTTTAAACTAGTGGAGTAAGACAATAAGGCATTTACGTAGGTTTGGAATTGGACTTCACGTACCAGTTGGGCTTTTGTCAGAAATAATTACAGTGAGTATTCCACACAGTTACAACGTTCTTTCTAAAGTTACAGCTGTAAATGGTCCTTATTCTTCTTAAACTTGGACTGTTTTTCAGAAGATCGTTCTGGCAAATACGTTATTCCAAGCTGGAGACACCCAGTTTTGTGAATCCCTTAAAATTCTTAATTATAAGTGCAACATTATGGATGGGGAAGCTTTATTAATGAACTTGGGAACTGAGGGAGTTTGGAATAAAATAGGCAATGAGGGTGACAGTTAAAATGAAATGAGATTTTATGCTGTTAGTTCTGTAAGACAGTAGAAAGAGCTTGTTCTAAAATCAAATAAGCAGTTTACATGCATAAGTTAGTTATTAGTAAGATGATGCCATGTCAAACAAGGCTTTTGTAATTGTTTATTTTTCCAGAGGAATGAAATATATAGTTTATATTAAAAAGTTAAAAGTAAGGGGGAAGGAGTTTCTTTTGCATTGACATTCTTCTGAAAAAATAGTTCTTTGATATAGCATCAGGACTGGCTTAGTTCAGAACATTTCTTTGCATGTTATATATGTTATATGTTTCAAGTGAACAGACACATTTTATTTTAGTGGTAATTCCAAACTTTCTTCCTGTTTCATTTTGTGTTGAATACAGCTACTTTAAGGGGAGATAGCCCTACAATTCTTAAGATAATTGTCATAACACTTGGAAAATTAGGTTTGTTTTTCTATGTCTTTCTCCACCTATTCTTTTAATCCCTTAGCAGTTTTAAAGTCTTTTCATAAGATAAAACCATAGATGTGATGACTGGGGACCTCACTTTACCTATTCCAGACCCCTGCTCAACTCAGAACCTATGGTCAGCACTAAGCCAGACCAGGTACTTTTGTCTGGATGAGAGTCTTGAACACTTGCAAGGATGGAGCTTCCACAGTGTCCTTTATGACCGGTTCCGGCCTTGCACCACCCTCCTATGGAGGAATTTATTCCAGAAATCTGGTCTGAACCTTCTGAGTTGCAATTTATGGCCATTCAGTTTTAACTGTCTGCTTCTTCCAAGGATCATTTGACTCCAGGGTCTTTGTAACTCTCATCCATGAGTTGTCATTTGCTGTTATTAAATTGCTCCCGAGTCATTTTGGCTGAAATGGTCTAGCTCACCCAGTCTTCTTGGAGGCTGTGAGTTCTCAGCCCTTTACCATTCAGGGGGACCCTCTCCAGTTTACTAACAGTCTTTTTGAAATGGTAACCCCAAACCCAGTATTCTCGGTGTTGCCTTACTAGTGCTGAGTTAGAGGGGAGTGGAAACTTATCTTGATCTGTTTGTTCTTGTTTCTGTCTTGTTCTTTTTCTTCCTGATACAGCCCAGTGTGCCGTTTGCCTTATTTGTGATGAAAAAGTATTGCTGATTTGTCTTCAGCTTAGGGTCCGTTGTAAGCCTCAGGTCCTTCCCAGCAGGGCTGCCGCTTGGCCGGTCAGCTGTCAGCCTGGACTGATGCGTGGAGCAACTGCACCTCCGTGTACTTCCTAGGGAACTTCACAGGTTCAGATGAATCAGTCCTCAGATTTCTCCATGTCCTTTTTTTTACTGTTAATATGATGAGTTGTTGTGGTTGTGGGTTTTTTTGTTTTGGTTTTGGTTTTTTGTTTGTTTGGGGTGGAGGGTTTTTTTTGTTTTGTTTTGTTTTTACCATGTCAGAACAGGATCAGAGTTAGATGTTCTGTACGACTCTGCTTACAGTCTGTGATAACCTAAGGACAACTCAGGAATCAAGGACTCATCAAAGTGAAAAATGGCCCTGAACATCTTGAAGGCCCGGTCCCCAAAATAGGGGCTTTTTTTAGATTTTTGCCTTTAAAAAAAAAAAAGGCCAAATTGCCAAACTTGTAAATTAAAGAGAAGAGGAACATTTCTGTTTTAATTTTCATCTGTGTAGCGATGAGAAGTTACTGCTTCTGAACAACTATATAGTGGTGTGCCTGAAATTTCTTAGTAGTAGCACCAGCAGTGGTTACACAATCACTTCAACATATTAGTCTGTGCTGGCCTTCAAGGATGGCATCCCAGTAGACTGTCCATCCATATACATGTGACTGTCCATCCATATACTCCACGTGTTGAATCTCTTTTATAGGTGAATAAATACATCCTTTCTGGGAGATGTAAATACCACCAGCTTTCAAAGGGGGAAAATGGACAGATTTCATAAATAATGGTACAGTCACATTGTGAGTATCTGCAGTAAAACTTGCTTTATAGCCACGTATTTAAAATATAATTATTGACATACTTTGTTTTGATTGATATAGTTAATATTGAGATTCTTTTTACATAAATAATGAGGTCAAACTAAGCCTCTTACCACTTTTATATTAAGTATTTATTTCGAAGATATAATTTGAATAGGAAGTGGAGGAATGAGATCTGATATATTTGTGTGTAAAGGAATTAATTTTTGTTAATCTGTTAATTAAAATTTTAAAAGAAAAATACTTGAAAGTTTTTCTGACAACCTAATCTAGTAGTTTATTTTTTATAATATTGCAGCTGAAATTAAAAGCATCTATCATAGTGATGTGGGTAAATAAAGAATCTCTTCTTCACAAAGTCATTATTACAGGCTTATGTTCATCTAGTAATAACATAGTTAATAGCAAGTAGTTTGGATAGTGAGTGTACAGAAGGTTAATGTGACCGAGATGAAGAATGCAAGAGTATTACTGTGTAGAAAGTAGCTATTAAGTTATACACAAATATAACTTTCCTGTGATTCTGATGGTTTTGTTACTGTTTTGTCAATTAAGACTGCAAGATTAAGACCTAAAATGCTTATATTCAGTAGAGACACGACAAACACTGGTAGTAGCAATGCAAGCCTCCTGCCCACACGCCAAATGCTATTACTTGCTTTCAGTTGATATTTAACATAGTTGTTTTAAGGATGTGAAAGGAAGCTGGGTGTTCCTTTCCTTCTCCAAATTCAATGATTATTTTCCACCTTTGACAGCACTTTATTTTTTTTAAATTGAAGGTGCACAGATATGGGGATCCCTTGCACTGTGAAAAACTGTCTGAATTTGTAGTGTGTGTAAATTGGAAGGCAGAAGCCTGTTTTGATTTCTCTGCACTTCTACTTGAAGAATTTTAGGTGTCTGTGTCCTCTGGTACAGTAGTAGCATGTTGCAGCTGAAAGACTAGTAAGTGTGGTGCTTCTGATTTCTGGGTAGGGGGCATTTCTGATTCATTTTTGATTGATACTGAGGGTTGGTTTTGTTCAGTTGTTTTTCTCAGCTGGAAACGTAGTGTCCATATGTATAAAGACTTGGAATGGAGTGCTGAATTCCCAGTACACTAGTAAATCTCAGAGAGCTTGAGGTGGAGTTACTTAACCATCTTTTGTTTGTTTTACCTATTAATTTGCCACGAGCTGCAATACAGGCAATAGTGACTCTGGAAATAGATTGTAGGATGTTGCGTTCTCTGTAGTTCCTTATTTTTACTGTAGGGCAAACAAATGCATATTCTTTTGCTCACAATTAGTCCACCTGCTGAAGTGCAGGACCTTTCCTCAACACTACTGCTCTGTGACAAGCACATTATTGTAACTGTATCTTTTTCAGTCAGAAGAGCAGTAGGAGGAATAATGCATTTAAATACACCAAATCATATTTAATTTGTTGCTTAGCAGCCAAAGCAAATTATGGAAATCTCTGAGGCAGATCAAATATTGCTGTAGTAAAGGGATTTCAGATCAGCTTGTCCATTTTTGTCGTTATTTAATACTACACCAAAGTTCAGAGTTTGGGGGAGGGACATATCTTTTCCCATTTACTGATGTTCTCATTAGCCAAAATCATTTTGAAACCTGAAAGGGCATTAGGAGAAATGTGAAAGTGAGTATTAAAAGAAAAAAGGGAGTGAGGGGAAGAAAAGAGGCAAAATCCAACTCTGCCTTTTGAAATCTCACCAGATGAGCACTTTAGTCAGGTACATAGATGAGAAAATGTAACATAACCCTACTCTGGATGTTTAGGGAATTCCCTGGATGCCAATTTAATTTACAAGTTTTTTCACCCTGTAAGTGAAAGCACATGAAAAATACACTAACTAGTCTTTGCTGTTTTGAAGGTATAGGTGATTCAGTTTCACATTGTACGTAGGGGAAGCTATGTTATGTGTGAAATCTTAATACTTTCATTTTAATTTAGCTTTACTGTGTGTGGTTGGATACAAAGGATAGTAATTACCACAGCAAAAGCAAACAAAAGCTTTGAGCACGTACAGTTCTTTCAATGTCTTTGTCTCCAGTATTTTGCACAGGAAGGAATTGCTATGAATTGATGTTTGAGGGTTGGAGATGTGGAACATAAAATCTGTTTAATATAGTAGCATTTAAAAGAGAGAGACTTTAATATACAGATGAGCATTAAGGTGTATGCAGACAGAGCCCAACTGCCTCAAGTTGATTGAGAAGCAGACTGAGCTGAGCAGAGGATGTTCATACCTGACTAACAGGAGATCATCTGAGGGGCTGGTATAGCTATAAAAAAAACACGCCAAAGCTCATGCAGTGGAGAGGGCAGAGATTGGGGGTTTTCGTTTATTTATTTATTTTATTTTGGGGGATTTTTTTTGGCTGCAGTGCAGTCTGATGGCCTCTCCTGTGTTCCCAAGCAGCAGGCAATGCTGGTAGGGCTAATCAGTCCAGCCAACGGCATCTGAATTTGGGGTCTTGGATCATGAAGGAAGCAACTGCTGCAGCGCGTGGAAGCAGAGTACTGTAATGGGAGGTGTGCATGCATGTATGAATTGAGGAAATTCCTAAGCTTAAAGCATGAAAATGGACTAATTTTGAGTAACGTTTTGTGGTTGCAAACCTGTTGCTGTCATGAATTATTCTTCATAGAAACTTAAAACCTTTTTGAAAGAAAAATCCTTTTGGTCGGAAGCCTTATGTACACTAATCTCTTTGTTACCCAGCAGAGACCACAGTCTATTTTCTTTAATTGTCAGTAAGAAAATAGAAACTGAAGTTCTCACATTATGATTGCCAGTGTGATTTTTCACTTTTACCTCCTTTAACTCTTGGGCTTTTTTTCTTTAAATTTCTTTTGGTATAAAAATAGTGCTCACCCTTCTTTTAAACTTTCTGTTTCTGGTTTACATGAGTAATCATTATGTGTGGGCAGCATCATTTTGAGGGTACCTTTTGATGCATAAGCTGCTGCTGCAGAGTGGATATTTATGGAAGTTTTTTTGTTTTTTTGTTTAAATGAGCAGAATATTTCTTATCCTAACACAGAGAAGGAAATACATACTTTTAAAAATAAGATACAGAAAACGTTAGCAACTATGATATCACAAATACTTACTTTATAAAGAAAAACACAAACACAGTACAACCTGAATGTTTAGTTTCTTGGAAATATTTCTGCTGTTTGTATGGTCTTCCAAGAATTCTGTTTATGCAGCATCTTTTGTTTAAAGGTATTTATGTACTTCAAGGTTTAATTTGATTTAGTAAAACGTGAGAAACATGGGAACTCTGTTTTCTTTCATAGAAAGCCTAAAGGGATGGAGAATCTTTGTGGACTGCTTAAAATTAACACAATCTGAGGAGCTTGGTAGAAGAGCCGACTCCCCAGATTTCTTCTGCCCTAATGTCAAAACCATTATTTTTCATTTTTGTGGCATTAAGAATTTAATTTCAAAATTTCATTTTAGACAGTTGAAAATTCCAGGTTACAGAACAGTGCTGACATAAACATCATGTTTCTCAAAAGGTATTTGGATACTAAAGCTGAAACTTGACAACCTAGTTTAGTTATAATTGAGGGAAGGGGCTCTTACTGTGTTGTGTTTTTGGCATGTTTGGTTTGGTTTGGTTTTTTCCTGACAGAAACAGGCTCTATTATTACAGTCTACAGTTTCAATGGCAAAAAAGACTGCAAAGCATGCAGGGAGCATCACTTCGGTGTTTCACAGATGAAATTCAAAGATAATGTTACCAGTCAACAGTGGTCATCTAATGGACAGTTTGCCTACTGACAGAAGCCTTAAGGGAGGTAATGTACAAATTAGCAATGAAATTGTCAGAAGTGATCTCTTTTTGTAAGGTAGTACAGTTTTTAGTTTGAATTGTGAGACAAATTCCTGTAGCTGTAACAGGACCTCTGTTTTTCTCAAAACTTACCATAGATAGGCTTTTCTCCACATCTTCCATATGAGCCATATATAGCTTCCAACTATAAGGGATGTTTCTCACAGGTTCTTGTCATATGCTCACTTTTAGGACACGTGATCTGTGTATTTCTGACAGGACCAGTGCTTATTGCACTTGTGCAGTATAGCAAAAGCACTGACATAGATTCCTGCTTGTGTCTCTTGGAAAGGTAACATCCAGAACCAGCACCGCAACAATTTGTATGTAGCATGCTCCCAACCATATTCTTTCCCGAGGACCTTCAAAAATATGTTGATGATGAGTTAGGCAGCTGCACTCTGTTTCCATCGTCTCTCTCTTCTGGAGTCTCTACTGTGTCGTAGGACTGAATGTGCATCTATCATATGGAGGGAGTGAAAGACAGGTGTTAGTAAGGAGCAGGCAGCAGCTACAGAGCAGTTTAGTTCATGTGCAGCCCCTTTCCCCTTACTATGTTTGAAAGGTCCTAAATAAAGAGCGTGGGCTTCGTGTCAGGTGAATTGGGATGGCAGGTTGCATGTGTATCTTGAGTTATGTCATTCAGGAAATGGTGGTGTTCCAAAGAGGCTGAAAGTATTCTAGTGATCATGGTTTTCTCTCAGTATTTTGATCTAACCAACAACGTACTAGGTTTGTTGAGTTGAAAATTATTTGGCAAGAACAATGTTGAATCTTGTTTTCTAGCCTGTGATCTTGCGGTCAGGGCAGAGACTTGGGAACTGTGGGGCTTTTGTGTGCACGTGCTGATGTTTCCAGTATAAACTTGTGAGGAGTCATTTTACCTTGATTTGCATTGAAATGCATTTGCAGATTACATCATCTTGCAGGATTAGATTGTTAGACTTTATTGCTAAGTTTCTTAATTTATGAGCTTGAATAGCATCTATATTCCTGATGCAGATGGAGTGAATTTGTCTGGCTGCCTGCATTTATATTCTTGGAGTAGAGTAATACATTCTAAACAAGCAGAAGATACCATGATGGTTGATGTTACTCAGAGCTGCAAAGCTGTGGTTGTAGCGAATATGTGAAATTGTGTAGTTTGCACAGAAAGCTGTTGTGCTTATAGAACAAAAAAATGCACTCATTTTGTATGTTTTGTGAGCTCAGGTAATTTCCTCTCGTCGCCCTGCTCCCCTAAAGCATAGCTGAAGTTCACCTGAAATTACCAAAGACAGATCTCTTTCCTGCTTCTTCTCTGGGTAAATTCATTGTAACTGCTTTTCAGGAACATAAAAAAAGCTTTTGTGAAGGCTTTCTGTGAAATTATAAAGAATGCACTACATTTGCTTGGTGTATGAACCATTAACAGTAGTCATTCAGTGAGCATTAGGTTAGCGTTACGATGCCATTGGAAGTCTTTGAATATTGTAGTAAATTAAGATGTTCACTTTCATTCTAATGTCAACAACAGTTTCTGGAAATTTGAACTGTGTGAGGATGACAAATTTTGGCAGACTTGTTGGGTTTTTTTCTTGTGTAATAGTTTAGACGGCTTTTTTTTGTTTTATTTATTTTAACATTTGAATATAAGAATGCTACAGTCACATCCAGGTGTCTTCAAACATGAGCACTTTTCCAGCATTCTTGGTAGTCTGCTGTGAGAAATTCCTGTATACATTTAGATTAGGAAGAGCACCATACTATGATACTATAGATCATATTATATCACAGAATAGTTGAGGTTGGAAGGGACCTCTGGTAGTCATTGGGTGCAGCCACCCTGCTCAAGCAGAGCCACCTAGAGATAGCTGCCCAGGACCATGTCCAGATGGTTTTTGAAGATCTCCCGAGGACAGAGACTCCACAACCTACCTCCTTGGGCAACATGTGCCAGGGCTTGGTCACCCTCACAGTGAAAAAGTGTTTCCTGATGTTCAGAGAAAACCATCCGTGTTTTGTTTGCTCCTGTTGCCTGTGGTCCTTTCACTGGGCACCACTGAAATGAGCCTGGCTCCGTCCTTCCGTCCGTGCAAAGGCACCCTCCCTTCAGGTATCCATACACATTGGTAAGATCATTCCCAAGCCTTCTCTTCTCCAGGCTGAACAGTCCCAGATCTCTTGGCCTTTCCTCATACGTGAGGTGCTCTGCACTTCTCCTTGTTGAACTTCATAAGGTTCCATAATTTGTTCTTTAATCTTGTATATCTAATGTAATGCTTTGTCTGCAAGATCTTGTGTATTCTTCGTCTGGTTTTCCATCCAGATTTTCAATATGTAAATAGAGATGAATTTCTGAATGCATTTATGCTCTTTCGTTGAGCATTCTCAAAACTGAAGGAAGAAGACAATTGTTCTTTTTGTATTGTGGCTATATTTCTGTTACAGTTGTGAAAAAGCTGACGTAGATGCATTACAAGTAACTCAAAAAGCGTGTTTGAACATTGTAAATACAGTTGTAACATGGATACAAATCTTGAACTCTTATCTTTAAATGAAAAGAGAGGAATCAAGCCTAAAAAGAGCTCAGCATCTTAATGTATCATTTTGTTGAAAGTTACTATAAGTTCTTTAGGTTAATAATTTTGTATTGATATTACATCTTTATTTTTTAAATGGCAGTCTTAAAAAATTGTTAGTAATGGTTATCTTCCTTTTTACAGAGCACACCATTTAATGTTTTTAATTGTTGTGTCCCTTTTAAATTTTAATGAGTTATTATTGCTGTGTGTATAAAGAACACTTACTGAAAAGGGTACTTACTAGAAAGGGATGGTTCCTGAAAGGGGAAAATGTAAAAAACTAAACCAAATAAGATGGTTTCAAGGAAACAGTTCCACAATCTGGCACAATCTGCCCTTTCTCCGCCCTGTAGATGTGAGGAAGCAGGTTTTGGCCCACACTGAAAGAACAGGATTTGCACCTTTTAGTAGTTGTCTTGGTCCTGGAGGCCTACATACAAAGGTGACAGTAGAAATTCTTATGAGGGAGCCCAGTGCTTTCTTGTCACATGGTGCCTTTAGCAATCTGAAGGCACTCCGGGGAAAAACGGAGAGCTGTCATAACATCAGGAATCTTCTGATATCATCTGAACTTACCAGCTCTGAATTTTTATCTTGGAATTTATAAAAATTATCACTCCATTGAGTCGCATATTAGAACTCTGTTATGTGTTATTTCTTCTGCTATTTATTCTCACCTGGTCTTGTAACCTGCCTGTTACATCTCAGTTTTCCTGCTCTTGTTGCCAGCATCTCTTTCATCATCTCATTTTATTTCTTTTTTAGAGATATCATTATTCTCTCCAGTGTCCAGAGATGACATCTACAATTTTGCTTGTGTCTATATTGAAGTATCACCTCTGTGATGCTATCTATATCTGAATGAATTGATCAGCTTTTGTTGTGTTGTACTGGGTTTATGTGGCAACGTTTTGGTAGCGGGCAGGCTGCAGGGGTGGCTTCTGTGAGAAGGCACCAGGAGTTTGCCCCCATGTTGAACAGTTTCACCCAGCTCCAAATTGGACTCCTTCATTTCCTGTCACATTTTAAGGTTTTTGGAACAAAGAGTAGGCCACTTACAAGTACCAGGTGAAAATTAGAGGATATATATACATCATAAGTTGAGACAGGGTGGTAAGGCACTGGAATAGGTTGCCCAGAGAAGTTTTGGTTGCTCCATCCTTGAAAAGTGTTCAGTGTCATGTTGGATGGGGCTTAGAGCAACCTGGTCTAGTGGCAGGGGGGTGGACTAGGTGACCTTTAAAGGTCTTCTCCAACCCAAACCATTCTATGATTCTAAGAACCGGAGAGGTTTATGGTGGATGTACACAACAGAAGAAACTGAGGAAGCCAAAGTAGTTTGTTGACTCAAGGTTCTTATCTTAATCTTGCCTGGAACAAATGCAGACAGTTTTTAACTGTTTGCAGTAAGAACTAATAAAAGCTATAATCTAGTCTCTAAATGTATTGTAATGTCTAAAATGCTGTAGTATAGTTACAGGGAAAGCACTGATTTTAATAATACTGCCTGATGTTCATATATTAAAACCATGAAACTTTTAAATAAGTATGCTTTAATAACGTTTAATCAGTTGCTGTGTTCCTGTTGGGCATATGCATTACTGTAGGCATACTGAGCTTTGCAAACACACATATAAGAATCAAGTATATTTCTATTTAACAAAGCACTTGATGCTTGAATGTTTTATGTTCAGAAAGAAAATAGCTCCAAAATTACTTGAAAATAAGTCTCTTTTTTTTTCCTGAAAATACATAAAATAAAGGTATGTGTGTGTCTGATGTCTGTGTTGGGCTTTTTTGTATTTTTTTCCTGGTCAGTGAAGAGAATAGGGAGGGACAGTGAACACCTGCAGAGAAATAGAAACCATAGTCCAAACCCAAGAAGCTTCCCAGAAGTCCCTCTGCTCTTTCAGCTCCCTCCAATTGAGGAAATACTGATTTAAGAACCCTGCCTTTTCCTATCTAACAAGACCATTGAGGTACTTGGAGTTGACAGGACTAGAGACTTTAAAGTCAGTATCTTTTGCTGGATCAGAAAAACAATTGGTGGATTTGTACAGAGAACAAATGCTGTGTTATGATTGCCTCACAATAAATTTATGTAGAAATAGATGCAGTTCTGTTAGTTCCTGTCTTTTGGCCTAGTGCCAACTGTACATGTAAACAGAGAAACCACCAGAGTATGTTTACACATCTGTCCAGCAGGCTGTAACAATTTATTAAAGTACAAACACTAGAAGAAACCACCCCAGAGATCATGTGATTTGTTTAATACAGTATGTAAAACTATTTCTGTTCTGTACTCAAGCATATGGTAAAGTACCTGTGACTTCTAATGATGGTTATTGTTTGCATTTTATTTAATGGGTGGAAAGATATCACAGTCATAAAGTTCAGCCAAATGCCTTGTTCTTAATATTTTATTTCTGTTTCTTGACTGTGATTCATACACACTTCAATACGTCTGCTTCAAAAGATCATGAAAAAATGTTTGATGGTCTTAAAATATACAAAACTAGGAGGAGTTGCTGATAACACCAGGTGGTTGTGCTGCTGTTCAGAGGAATGGGGACAGGCTGACAGGTACCTCATGAAGTTCCACGAAGAGAATTGCAAAATCCTGCACCTGAGGAGGAACAGCCCCAGGCACCAGTACATGCTGGGGGCAGTCTGGCTGGCAAAGAGCTTGGCAGAAAATGACCCTGGGGTGCTGGCTGAACATGAGCCAGCAAGATGCTATTGCAGCAAAGGACAACCGTGTCTGGAGAGGGTCACCAGTGAGTTGAGGTGATCATTCCCCTCTACTCAGTACTAGCAAGACCGCATCTGGAGTGCCGGGTCCAGTTGTGGATTCCCCAGTACAGAAGCAACATGGACATACTGGAGTGAAAGGCTACAAAAATGATTAAGGGATTGGAGCACTTGTAGCACAGGAAGAATCTTGGCAAGGTAGGGTGGTTTAACCTAGAGGAGAGAAAGCTCGGAGGAATCTCATAATTGTGTATAAGTGCTTGGCAGAGGGCAGTGAAGAAGATGATGGAGCCAGGCTCTTCTTTGCGGTGCCTAGTGACATGGTGAGATGCAATGGGCACAAAGTGCAACAGAAAATCCCATTTAAACGTAAGAAAAAAACTTTGTTCGTCTGGTCAAACACTGGAAAAGGTTGCTCAGACATTGTGGGCTTTCTGTTTCTGGAGATGCTCAAAATATGACTGGACCAGGCCTGGAGCGACTGCTGTGGCTGACCCTGCTTTAAGGGCATTGATCCAGATGGTTTTCAGAGGTCCTTTTGAACTGCATTGATTCTGTGATTTATTAGCCAAAGTTCTTCTGACCTGTTTTTCCCTGGAACTGAGTTTTTATTACTTCAAACTTTCTTGAACTTCCTGGAAACGTTCTAGGAGGATAGTGCAGCACTGGAACGGGTTGCTTAGAGATGTTGTAGTCTTCATCTTTTCAGGCCTCTTGACCAAGATGAATCGAAACCAAGGCTGCCCTGGTGCAGTGTTGGCAGTAATCCTCATTTGAGTGGGAGGCTGCCCTAGATGGCCTCTGGAGGTCCCTGCAACCAAATGTCTCTGTGAGTCTGTGTCTCCCTGTGCATTTTTGATCCGTGTGTTCATCAGACTTTATTTAGAAAGTGAATAAGGATTCTTGCTAATCACTGTGAATGGGGTCAATATGATTAATTGATCCAAGCAACTTAACCTCCTGTAGCTGCTGTTCTTTGAGGGGTTGTCACTATGCACGTGGTGACCTACCTTCTGTCCCTTTTTGGAATTTCTGCAGCTGAGGGTTCCTGCCACTGCACATGCACAAAGAACAACTTCATCTATTGTATCTGCAGGTGTCATAACATAGAGCCAGTGCAGCAAAAGAAAATGGTCCTGGTTAAAAACAAAGCCCAAGTTTACTGGGGTGCTTTCAGACCAGCAACGGAAGTTATGTGGTCAACATATCAGATGTAACTATGTTTACTTCTTGATCAGTAACTGTTTTCTGTTTATAAAACAGGTGTAAGTTTATGCAACAAAGGTACCCAAGTTTCACTGTTTTCTCTTCTCCTTAGCAATAACATGGAGAGGTTGTCGTTGGGGTAAGGATAATTTGTCTCTGTGCTGATCCATTTTGATGTCTCTGTGCAATAAATGAACTGTATTGAATAATCAAATCCCTTCACATTAGCTGCTAACTGGCTTTCGCTTTAGCTAGTGTCACATTGGCTATACTAATAGATAATGGTAAATTTTCATACTTACACTAGTTAGAGCATTTGGGCTTGTTTTGATTGTTTTTAGTGCTGATTATCAAATGGAAGACTAGTCCTCACTGTTCTGTATTTTCTCTTTCTCCTCCATTAGGAAATGGGCAGGAGGGCGGGGAAGGAAGGAGTAATGAGGTAACACTGAAAATCGTGTTGTAGCATGTTATGTTCTAGTAGGCGGTTTCAGGTGGTGCGTATCTTGAGAGATGTTTTTGGAAGTTTACATAAAACTATGCAGCCAATGAAATTATGCATGCTTCAGTGAGTGATCTAGTTGTGTCGTGCACACACTTGCACTTAGGTCTACATTTACTTATTATGTAATAAGTGTATCATATCAGTACATACGGTTTTGAAGTAGAAGACGTAAAAAATGTTTTTCACATTTATAGCTAATTATAGCTAGGTGTACTTTAGTTTCAGACACTTATTCTCAGTAGCTTGATTTGGAACCTGAAAAGCAGAGTTTGTATGTGTTAGCAGGTGTTACTTTAAATACAATAAATAGTTCTGTCTTCCCATTTTCTGTATTTTATGTAATGGCAGTAATGGTTGTTAAAATACATTTGAAATATCGGAAGTATTGTGGGATTCTGTCAGGTTATGTAAATTCAAGACTTACTTCCCCCCCCTGCCCCCCCTTCCCCCCCCTTGCAAATAATTTAGTAATTACTCATCTTTTTATTTCTGCAAACAAAAAAGGTATCATGAAGTATATTCAGTACAATAAAGATGAACATTTAAATACGAAAAGTGCTTTAGTAAACGCAACTTTAGGCAGTTTACATTGTGCACAATGTTTTTTAATCTTGTCAGGCCAGGTTAAACAGATACAGGATATGGGAAAGAATTGAGTGGTTTAGAAAGTTAAGATCTATGTATATATAAACAGAAGATGTTGCCAGTAGGAAACCAACAGGTGTCTTTAAAAATATGATCTTGTTTTCTTCTGCACTTCTTGTATTAGTTCTGATGTTGGCTGCAGAAGCTCTGACAGCAGATCACAGACCTAAGCCTCTTTTCTGTTCCTTTAGCACTCTGGGTGAGGTAATACATTCCTTCACCCAGCAACGTGTAGCTTTTTGGTGACTGGAAGAAGGAACAGTCGGAGATCCAAGCTGCCAAAACAGAATTGCAGTGCAGAGGAAAGACAGTTACCCAACTAAAAAAAACAAAAAAAAAAGGACGAGAATACATGAGGAAATAAGATGAAAAGAGAAATGGATATATGGACAAAGGAAAATTAAGTAATTTGATCTCAGACCAGATTTATTGTTCTCAAAACAGATTAACACAAGGCTGTTGGATTTAAAAAGAAAACAACAAAACCCCACCAACAAATAACAGCCCTCTCTCTTCCTCATTGTCTGTCCCCATGAAAGGCGTGGCTGATATTTCTCATTCTAACAATGGGTTATATAACTCTTAAAAAATGAAAAGAGAAACCAAAAACCAAAATCCCAAACTATTGTTTAAAAATATTGTAAGTACGTTGTCTCCCTTTCGATAATATCAAGTAGAATACTTAGATACTGGTTTGACATCATCTGGGGCCATGAAGAAAGGAAACTCGCCAACTGTGCTTGAAAGTATAGTTTATGCTCTAGTAGAAGTGGTTTCACTTTCATCTTCATTAAATATAGTAACGGAGGAGTCAGGAAACTAAATATTTTTAAATCAGTGTTGTCTGAGTTATTTTGAAAATCAGCAAATTAGTTGCATAATTGAAGACCTGAAGGGGGGCAAAATTGTGTGCACAAGGAAACTATTGTTTGGAGTTGCACAAAGCACTTCAGTTGTGTTTATATGCAATAGTGGAATTGGAAGGCAGGGAAAGAGTAGGACTACATGCTTTAGCACAATAAAATGTGAATAGTTGTATGTAATTTACATAATACATAATGCAGTTATGGGTTTTTTTATCAGTTTTTCAAAAGACACAAATATGGAAACTACGAATTTTTATAGTGCCCCTGTACTGACAAGGTTTAAGGTTTTTAAGGGGAGGTAACCTGCTATGAAAAAGCTGAACTCCTGCTTAGTCCAAAGGTGATAGTTGTGTTTCTGATTTTTATAGTCACAAAACAGTAGGAACAATTAATGAAAGACCATGCTGTTCAGCCTGAATTAGTTATTTAATTCTAGGTGAATGACTGGATTTTTACTTGATTGAAAATCCTTAGAGAAGCATAATGATTTGAAATACATGGATTTTGTCTTTATTTACGGAGGGGTGTTTTATTTGTGGGTTGGTTTTGATTTTCTTTCAGTTCTGATTTTCTATTTACTGTGCTCAAAGATTAGAAAAAGAAGGGAGAGATGAGCAGCTGGGAGCTATGCATAGCAGGAAGGCGACAGCATTGTTCCCTGTAAGAAATACCCGTGATTTGGTTTGGACCACTTGTGGAAAAGACGGCATGCTTCTGTTTGATCTTGCTTGTGGTGCTTTAATAGATTTATGTATTATGTACAGAAATGTACAGACTCAGTGAGGCATAGTGGAATAAAGAAGTGAGGATGCTCCATTAAGCACCTCCCCACCTCCCAGCCATACAGTATTTTAGTAAAGAAAAAAACCAAACCAAACAGGTTTCAGAACTGAACATGTGATATATGTTCTGGCTATTTTGTGATTTTGACTAGGTCTTATCACTGTGCCTTCAAGCGATCATTAAAACGGTCACAATATTGATAAGACTTCACAATTCTAGGATTGTATCTTTGACTTCTGATTTTTCTAAGGTAATTCTGTTAGAACTGAACAGCCTTTCCCTTAGTTTCTACAGAAAAGAGTGAATACACTTGGATTGTTCAGCTTGAAAAAAAGACATTGAAAAGCTTGAAGAATGTGAATGAGAAGCTTCTTTCTGAAGGAGGCTAGTGTACATTGTAATGAAATTAGGATGCAGATGTTGTTTTAAAACAGGGTAGCAGGTTTTCATGTAATGCTTAAGTTTTGACATTCATTGCTTCTGTATGTGTATGCTGACAGTATGATTTGTCCTAAGCCTTAGGAGAATTATTAGATAGATACCCAGTTAGGAATCGCTAATGTGGATACAATTTATGATTTAGGGAGTATCTAAATTGCTGGTGGATAGAAGTTGCTAAGCTATGTAACAGAAGTGTGTTTTTACTTGCACTGTTCTTAAATGGCTTCCTTAGACATTCATAAGTAGCCATACTCAGAAACAGGATCCTGAGCTGGGTATTTTGAGAGCGTATGGCTATTTTTCTGTAAAAGGCCTTAAAACAATGCGAAGAAAGGTTCTGCACAATAGACAGTGACGCTGCACAATAGACAGTGATATTAAAAAGCTCGTGTGAGCTTTTTGTTGGGGGGGGGGGGGGGGGCAACACAACCCCCCAAAAAACTCCACCACCAAACAAAACAAACAAAAAAATCCAACCAACCTGCCTGTGGAGGCTTGTCTGAATTGTGATAAAATGCAGCAAAAATGCAGACTACTCGTCCTGCAGATAGAAGGTAAAAATTAGATACAGAGGGAGTACTAGTGCTGCCTGGGAACTCTGGACCCATGAATATAATCTCCCCCCCTCTTCTTTTTGTTTTCAACCAAAACAAAACACATTGTCATTCATGCCTGGTGTGTGCAAAAGAAGGACTGTGTCCATTGTGACCACATTATTAATTCTTTTTAATTCATCTGTCTTTAATAAATTTATATCCATTTGACTTTTGGTCTCATTCCTACAAATTATTTTGACTGAGTAGAACTACAGAAGCATTCTTTTTAGATCAGTTTGTAGGATTGGGATTTCCACAGGCTTTTGGGATAGGGATCTCCTGTTTCTAATTGAGAGGCTTCCTGTCAGACGTTATAGTAGAGCATGAGGTTTAATTTTAATATGCCAGTTGGGATCTCATGCATTCTTTTTCTTTTACATTTAAATGATACCGAGTTGGCTATCTGAGGTCTTCAGCTCTCCTTTGCTAAATGGAGAGCAGGAAGAAAAAGGTAGATAATCATCTACAAAAGTGCCAAAAGCAAACTTCAGCATTTATTCTCTGGAATACATATCTGTTATTTCTGTGTGACATGGTAACTGTATCTTATTTCGTAGAGTGGGTTTTAAAAAATTGTACATTATACATTTTTGTTTCATGATTATTTTCATCATGACTTTATCTTAGTAGAATTGATCTGATAACCTTGTCCTAGAGCAGTTTGGGGTCTATTGCAACACTGCATAACTGTTACATAACGACTTCAAAAAAAGGTACATACAGTTTTCACATCTTTTATTCTTTGCATGGCATGTCCTATTGCAAGCTTATTATTCTAATTGATTTTTTTTAAGTAGTAATTTTAAAAGCAGTTTTATAGCTGCTAATTTAGCTATGACATTTTAAACTTTTTTTAAAAAAAAATTTATATTTCCTTGGCTTTTTAAAAAATATGATGTAATCATTTTACATGCTTTTACTCTGGCAGCCTGGCATTATCACAGTCATCTCCTAAACACTAAGGACTCTATGTACATATTTATGACTACAGTTCTGGTGTGTATGCCATTTTTTTTAAATTTTGTTTAGCAGAATTGGCATCTAGGCTATGGAACAATCTGGAGCCTACCCTCCAAGTTATGCCAGTAAAGACTAGTATCTTAAAAAAATTTTAGCTAAGCATGCATATCGGTAAGGAAAGAGAGTAATTGGGGTGTGACATTGGTGCTGGTGCCCCCTACTGGTGGGAGTAACTTTCAAAGAGAAGGAGACATTAATTTTCCCAAGCCTTTTTGTTTTCAGGAATGTTTAGAAACAGATATGTAACCTTTTTTTAACAAATTCTTATCTTTGTTTACTTTTAAGATTATGTAAATACAACTCAGTTCCTTAGGGTTGGCTTGTAATAGTGTTTTTTCTTAACATCACCTAAGAAAAGAATGAAATGGCCTTTTATAATTAGATATATTATGATCTACATGGATGAAGAAAAATTAAACATGGATCTTTTTCTGTTAGTTCATCTGACTATAATCAACTAATTAAGGTAGGGTGGCTGTGATTTTTTTTTCAGTTTTCAGAAGCTGCATTTTAAGATGCTATTTTCCAGGCTGGATGGGGGTGTTTTTGTTGTTTGTTTGCTTGGTTGGTTTTTTTATGTTGAGTGTATCACTGGCAATGGAAATCATGATCTAAAACTTCAGCTGTGTGTTGGACTAAGTACAGCTTTCAAGAACTGAAGGTACTGTAGGAGGTACATGTACCATTAATTGGGAGTTCCTGTTCTTGAAGAGACTCCTTCTACTGGGGCAGGTTGAAGAGCACCCTGCAAAATAGAGAGTGAGATACATTGTGTTGAAAAAAACCACATTATCATCACTAGTTCACTGTGATTCTATATTTGGTATTAGTTGATAATCTGAGGTATAAGCCTGAGTGCAGAATTTCTGTAAAATCTTTCCAAATACATATCTTGCCCAGGTTTGTTGGAATGGTTTGGTTTAGGTTTCTGAATTTGTCTTAAGTAAAGATAAATTCACTTTTTGTGTTAGCCATGAGATCATCCTGTGTTCTCAGTTGTTCACAGATCCGACCAAATGCTGCTTTCATAGCCTTAAATTAACTATCAGTTCTTTGCAAACTGTGCCCCTTGGATCTCTCTTCCAGGAAAGAAGAATTTCATAATTTTCCCTTTCTTCCCTCCTCAGAGTCAGCTGGTGTTTCTTTGCCAGAACTGTTGAGAAAGTTGCTCTACAAAAGGCTCCTAGGATGTTTGTGGAAGGAGTAGTACCGCTTCCTAAACAAATGTTAACTTTATCCATGGAAACAGCTTATCAGATGTGAATATTTATTCCTTTTTCATTAATGTAGCAGATGCACAACAAATATTTAAGACAGATTGGTTGGAATATTCATTCCATAGTGCTGCTTTCACTGCTAATGCTTATTAAAGAGAAACTGCATTTTTAAAGTGCTCAAAAAGAACTTCCAGCTTTTTCATGCAAGAGGATTAAGCCAGATTTATTTTCACAGGGTATGCCTGCGCAAGTCACAAATCAAAAATATTTTTTCTGTGCCTTGATCTAGGCAAGAACACTTGCTTGGTGTTTTGTTTGTTTCAAATCTACTACTACTACTACTACTACTACAGAGAAATGGTGTTAATAGATAGAGAGGTAAAAGTGAGTGATAGAAGCCATTTTTACTTCCTAACAGTAAAAAAAATGCATTGGCACTCATCTGTAGAAAACTTTCTAACCACTAACAGAGCTGCACTTCGGGAAGTGAAGAATGATTTGTGGTTTGCTTGTTTTGGGGTGTGTGGTTTTGTTCTCTTTATAATTCAAATGTAAACATAAAGCTCTAGAATTTTGTATAAGTATAGATGGTAAAAAATGACCAACAAGACTCACAAAACTATCTTGTATATTAAGGGCTTCAATTTGGAAGCATATCACCGTGTTGTGACAAGAAATCTGTCCTTCAGCTGGTTTTGCTTGTGTTGTGTGTCTACACTTGCATCTGTATGCTTATGTATATTCTATGTTGCAGAACTGGAGAATGCCCTACAGTTGTAATGGAACAGATTTTATTATCCTGCAATACTTTATTTTCATAATCTTTAAAAATTCCTTTACTGTGTACAGTTGCTTTTGCCTGTTGTTAGTAAGCTCCATATATTTGTCTTCATGAGGAAGAAGAGGGATGGAAGAAATCTTTCTGTATGCAACTGTACATGCGATACCTGTACAACCTTGACTTAAGATCGAAGTAGCCACAGAATGTGTCAGAAGCTTTGAAAGCATATGATTTTGCTGAGATATACCTTACAGTTGGATAATCCACTATGGTAGGCGGGGCATTAGAGAATAGGTATATTAAAAACAAATGGCGCTTCAAAATTTTAGAGATAGTGGTCAATTGAGGTATATAAAAATATGTATATTCATCACATGTTAAAAAGAGTATTAAAGAAAGCACGGTGCTGAAGAAATTATTATTGACATTTGCTATCATCACTGCATTATACATATATTTAATTATCATGGCAATTGGCAGCTTGTTTTTGAGGTGATTAATAGGTTTCTCTTTTATGCTTGAAATGTTTCCTGAACTAGAAAATACCAAAAGCATTAATTTTGAGGCTGTAATGTAAATAGTAATGCTGGGGGGAGGGGGGGAATCATGAATGTTAGGAAAAACACATGTAAAATATCCAACTTAATTAAAATCACAGAGGCAAAGGGCAAATTTCCAGAAACCCACAGATATGTGAAGTGCTGCTTAAGAGCAGTGCGGAGGCAAGCAAAAACGGAGAAAACAAATTTCATACTCAGTCTATGGCGCTGGCAAAGAACAAGAACAGGGAAGGCGTGTATACAGCTATTCTCTAAAATACCTTCCCAGCTTCGAGTTTGTGTGGGATTCAGATATCCAAGGTCAAGAGAGTGATCTGAATAACTGAAAAATCTGAAAAATCTAATTAACTGTCACCAGTGTGTAAAGTTTCTGACAAAAACTTTCATAAACTTTGAAGACTCTGCTGAGCCCAGGCCTGGAGGTGCAGCTTCCAGCATGCTTTGGTGCGTGACTTCCAGCAAAGGCTCTTTAGAAACCATGGGTGGACGCTCGTACTGCTGCATTCTCATAGGCGTGCAAACCAGGAGGAATGAGCTGAGCGCATTTGATGCATGTAGACAGTAGGGAGTTAAGCCCAAACGACAGCTCTTTTTATTTTGCGAGATTACAGAAACATAGAAGGTGCCAATGCCTGTGTCCTGGTGCTTAAGGCATTCTCCTAGAAAGTAAGAAGGGTGGATCTGAATAGATGGAGAGTTTCTGCTTAATGAGCCAGTATTTCCCCTTGGTGCTTTAGTGCCTAGGCTGTTGTGTGAGAAATGGGCAGTAACATCAATTAATCCAGTTGTCTGGATACAGATAACATATAGTTGAGAAAATTAAATGTGGGAAATGTTTAACATAATTTGAGGTGCTTCAAGTCTAGCTTAGGTATCTAAATCCATAAAGGGGTAAAATTCAGAAACACATTTATTTCGCAGATTTTGTTTTGGTAGTTGTAGGTATTTTTTCTACCCGGGATACTGAGTATTGTGAATACTATTTTTCTGTACCTAAGGCTCTATGTAACAGTGTGTAGACAATGAAGGTGCTTCAGGAAGCCTGTGAGTTCCACGCCTAGAGCCAGACACCTATTTTCTTATGCTCTGGCATTAGTGCCGAGTGTTATTTTGGATGTGACCCTTGGATACGCTTTTAACAACAGCAGTTAAAACTGGTACAGTTAATTCAGTGACATCACTTAAGGCACATCTGTTATTTCTGATAGCTCTGTACACAGAGAATGAAAGATTCCATTTTTCAGTTCTATAAAAAAATCTTTTTAAACATTCTGAAAACAGCCTTATCTAATTCCTGATTAATGTATCTTTAATGGCAAAGAAACACAAGCAATGAAGAAAAATTGTAAAAGGTTTTCAGTGCACAGTATATTACCAAACAGACAGTGCGTATGTAAAGAAAACTTTCCAGGTGGAATTTGCGTATATAGTCATATGAACTGTGCTGCTTCTTATGCTTGTGTTAATGGTATTCATTATTTAATATCTGTAAAAATACTTCATTATAGTCCGTCAAAACCCTCCTTATAATTTGTTGTCAAATCCCTACTTAAACAGGCATAAGAGATGCTGATGCCAGTATTTGTGTCTATGTTCCTCTGTCTCTTACTTTCTTGTCTCATGTTGCATGTCTCTTGGAGATACCAGTCTTAATCAGTACACAGAAAATGGGAAAATGGTGATGGAATCTGTAGATGAGACAATGAAAAGCATCATTAAATAGTGAAAGATCATATTATAGAGAAAAGATTGAATATTTCTGAAGACTGAATTAATTAGGGTGAAAAGTAATAATAGAAAGTGCAAATGTCAAAAAAGCGTTTTTACGTTTATCAGTAGAAGAGTGCATGAGAGAACCTGAGAAGCACTAGCTGACCCAGATGGTAATTGCCAAGCAAAAATTAATCTGAATTCTGTAAAAGGTACATTTGATATTAGATTAAGTATTTCTGAAATAGCTAGAAATAAAATACTGGGATTTTACAGAGCACTGGAAAGATCTAATGTAAAATTTTGTATCCAGGGATGATATATTGTGATTTTAATACCTGCAGCTAAGGACAAGGAGAGTGATTTATTTGATATACAGAGTTAAAGTTTAAAGGAGTTGTGACACCCCCTCCACCCATGTAAGTACATCAGAAGGGTAAACATTGAAGGAAGAAGTACTTAAGATGAACGATGGTTCTGGCAAAAGAACAAATATCTATAAGGTTGGGCATGAATACATTTCGGTTGGAAATTGGAACGAGTGTTTAACCATACAGAGTTGTGACGCTCTGAAATAGCTTTCAATTAAAGTTTTATCTTTTTTAGCTTGGTTAAAGAAAAATCATATGACAGGATTAGCCATGTCGGACTTTCTTTCCTAGGTCTAGCTGTATGCTGCTTTTTGAGCAACACAAAGCAGCACAATAAAGCCTTGATCTACAACTGTGGCTCTGAAGCTCTGCAGTAATACAAGGAATGCTGAACATCGCCCATATTTTATAAATTCTTCAATCTGAGAGGCTTACTCTAAAGCAAGCTGACTTTCTGTGTATAACCTGAAGGCAGTTCACATTCTAGTTAAAATGTTCCCTTCTACAGAATGGTATATCAAGGTTTTCAATGCCTAAACCAGTATAATGGTTTAGGCTTCAGTACTTTTTTAAATTCTATTTTATTTTATTTAAAACTCCAACTTTTTCTCCTTTGTTGACCACTGGATATTAACTTGGAAAATACAAACATTCAAGGCACCTGTCTCAAGTGAACTGGGCTTTCATAACAGAAATTTTATGTAATGTACTTAATTGTGTAATCCAATGAAAAAATAGAGAGGAGAAAAATACAGCCATGACAAGATAAATGAGTGTGCTACAGTAATACACAGAAAGTATTTAGAAATTCTGTTGATAAAAGATGAGAATAAAGGTACATGTTTTTTAAAAAGGAAGTAAAAAAAAGAAAATAGCTAAAATCCAGACGAAAGATTATTTCAAATAAATGATTATTGATAAACTATTTACTGTACTATTAATCTTACCTAGCTCTCATAGGTTCAGCAACTAAGTTGCAAGAAGGGTTTGGGCTTCTCAAGATAGGAACTTCTGCATGAACATGAGTTCAAGGACAGTGGAATGCAATTTTAGTGCTTATTTTAAATATTTGAGTTTATGTAAGGTTGTTAGATATAAGTGTACCCCCTTATCTCAGCCTTTAACAATGTGAATTGTTTGTTAGTAGTTTGCAGAAAATGTTGCACCCAAACAGCCAAGCAAATAATGAATTCTACACTAAACTATCTTGCTCGCTATTCTTACTTCAATGTAGTATTCACCAGCAGATGCCTAGAGAAGGGTAAGAACAGGATGAGTCCATATGATAATTCCTAATATTCTTTCAAGCTTGAAGGATTTGTAAACCTTTGGGGGTTAGTCTGTTCAGGTACCTGCAGTGAATCTCTCTCATAAGTGCTTGTCTGGTAGTTCTTTGACCTCATCATGTGAGCTTTTTGCATTCAGTGTCCCTGTCAGAGCCCAGGGGGCTGCTGCTCATTGTTTGAAATCATACCATGTTGGCTTGAACCTGTCTCCTCCTACCTTTATGTGATACCCATCTGTTGGTTTTGTTGGAAGAAACTGTGAATACTTAATCTGTCTCTAGGTGTTGCTACTAAAGATTTTGTAGATCAATTGTCATAGCAGCTCCCAAACTCAGATTTTTTGCAAATAGAACAGTCCCAATCTATTTGAGCGTTCCTTGTATGGGGGCAGTTCATACCATAGGTCATTCTTGCCCTCTCAGGACCCTTTCCACTTCTACTGTGTCTTCTGTTGCAAGGAAGAGGCAAAAGCTTCATGCAATATTTAAAGTATAGAACAAACATAAGTTTATAGAATTATATAGAACTACCTTTTTCTGTTTTATACTCTTTTCCTAGTATTTCCTCGTTTTCATAATGCTTGTTGAATTTCCTGCTTTGTTTTTCAGTATGGCCAAGTACTGAGCTGATGCTTTTATGGAATAATCTAGCATAACCCCCCTGTTCTGCTCCTTAGTGTTACTGGTCTACTCAGAGCCTCTTGTTTTATATATGAAGCTAGGATTAGTTTTCCATACATGTATCGTTTTACATGAATCTAAATTGAATTTCACCAACCATTTTATTACCTGATCACTCAGACTGATGAGGTGTTTTTGCTGTTCTTTAAAGCACTCATCCTTACTACCTTAAATAAGTACGTACCATCAGGAGATTTTCTCACCTCAGTGGCGTACTGCCATCCCTTTTTCCCTCTGCCTTGTCATATTACTTAAGCATGTGTTAAACAGGTTCCCAGTACAGCCCCCTGTGCCAGTATCTTCCCTCCATTATGAGAGCAGAGGCTGAACTCCTGCCTTTGGTTCCTCTGTTCTAATCAGTTATTTTTCCATACTTCAATCTTTGCTTGTATGTCTTGGCAGCTTAGTTTCCCAAAAAGCATTTAGTGAGGAATTTTAGAGCTGGATCACCCCTGTGCATTAGGTTGTAATCCCTGCAGAGAACTTCATCAGGTTTGCGAGGTGGGACTTGCCTTTACAGAAGCTATATTGGCTCTTCATTGATGGATTGTATTTAGGGAGCTGTCCATTAATTCTGTCCTTTACTATACTTTCTATTATCAATTCTTAGGCTTACCCAAATGTATTCCCCAGAACTTTTTTGTTTCTCAAGCTTGACATTGCGTTTGTGAGCTCCAGAGTTTAGATACCGAAGAAGTTGTAGTCATTTGGCTATTTCATCCTGTATTTCATTAGAACCCTTGGGTGAATGCCACAGAGCCTAGGCAACGTGTTAATTTGTGTGTCTGTACTGTAGCTTCTTCCATAGTTGCTTTCATTTTAAAATGAACCTCTGTCTAGTGACTTAATGACTTCGTTGTTTAGTGAGCTGATTATGCTTTACCCTGTACCAACATTTGCTTTAGTAAGTTGTGTACTCTGGCGTTGCACTTCCGATACACTATCCTTCAGCAGTGTCTTACTTCTGCATGTAAGGATTCATTTGTTTTAGGAGGTCCCTTCTGGATTTTTTAACAGTCATCCTCATTTTTATATACTTCTACATTCTGAAGTTTAGCACAACTGTGATGATTTTTCTTGGCCTCTGTTGCTCATGCAGTGACACTGATGTTGAGTACATTATAGTCACTGCTGCAGTGGCTCTTTTCACTGTGAGGGCTTAGACTGGCTCTATGCATTCCTCAGTACAAGCGTGTCATGGGTTGTATTTCCCATTTCATGATGCTAACCATGAAACAACCTCTGATCTAAAAAATAAGCAGGATCTAAACAAATGTCACATTTATGATGTTTGTTCCATCTACATAATGCCTAATATAATTGAATGCTCTGCCGTTGCTACATACCTGATGTCTGTTAACAGATGATGCCTCTGCGATTGGTGTCACTATCATGGTTGGGCAGGTAGCAATATGCAGCAAAACTTTTTATTTCTAGCTGAATTTACAGTTCATCCAGCTTGTCTGCTAGTCACTGAAATGGTAGTTTGTTACTTAGATTTGACTCTAAAATCTGTTTTTCATATATAGTTCTCTTTTTAATACATAGTTCTGTTGTACACCTAGCACAGTTTACTGTTATCTGTCTGTTTTGTGTCCCCAGGCTTCCTGTCACAAAGTTTCCAACATGCCTGGTATCTTAATGTTGTTATTTAGGACAAGAAATTGATCTAAAATGGTCATTTGAGTTTTCAATTCCTGTTCTAATGCTGAAAGTACAAATAATGCATTCTGCATTGTTAACGCATTCCATAAATATTGAGACATAAGTGTTAATAATTTGATAAAATCAAGCATTTAGAACACAGTTTAGTATATAAGATGAAAGTTAGAAAAGAAAAAAATGGCATGGAAAAGTACAAAATGAAATGTCTGAAGTGATATGCACTAAAAGTATGAGCTGTGTAGTACAGGCTGTTAATGTAGAAACGCTAGTGATGTAGAAAATATGCAAATGCATACTTTTTCCAGCTCTTCTGCTGAAAGCCCAGAATAATAAAATGAAACAAATAGCTGAACCGATCAGCCAGAATAGTAATGTTAGAATTACATACTTGACAGAACATTTTTGTGTTAAATGTATATCTGTCTCATTTTAAGGGGAAAATAATTTGTTTTGTTAAAAAAAAAAAGGAAATGGCATTTTCTCTTAATTGGGGGGGGGGGGGGGGGGGGCACAAACA
>JAVJGI010000062.1:66089988-66134766 GCA_035590275.1 Ibycter americanus
CAAAGCCCCATCCAGCCTGGCCTGGAACACTTCCAGGGATGGGGCATCCACAGCTTCTCTGGGCAACCTGTTCCTGTCCCTCACCACCCTCACAGTGAAGAATTTCTTCCATATGTCCAATCTAAATCTACCCTCTTTCAGTTTAAAACCATTGTCCCCTGCCCTGTCACTAAAGGCTCTGGTAAAAAGTCACTCTCCATCTTTCTTATAAGCCCCCTTTACAAATAGAGAGGCCGCTATAAGGTCTCCACGGAACCTTCTCCAGGCTGAACAACCCCAGTGCTCTCAGCCTTTCCTCACAGGAGAGGTGTTCCATCCCTCTGATCATTTTTGTGGGCCTCCTCTGGACCTGCTCCAGTAGATTCATGTCTGTCTTTCCTGCGCTGAGGGCTCTGGAGCTGGATGCCGTCCTGCAGGTGGGGTCTCAGGAGAGTGGAGCAGACGGGCAGAATCATCTCCCTTGACCTGCTCGCCTTGCTTCTTTGGATGCAGCCCCGGATACGGTTGGCTTTCTCCTCTGTGAGCACACGTTTCCAGCTAAACACCATCCTGATGTTTAGACTTTTTTAGGTATGCTCATGTAACGCAAATGCATCCACAATGCAGTTTTCAATTTTGGATACCACATTGTTAGAATAATGCTGATAAATTAGATGGTACTTGAGTAACAGTAATAAACACTACTGGCATTAATGACACCTTAAATTTTTTTACTGCCACATAAGAACAGAAATGTATAACTTGGTAGAATTGCTAGCAAAGAAAGGGTACATCAGGTATCATCTAAGGGTGCATACATGTATCATCTATAAATACCTGAAGGTTACAAACAACAAGAAATAAGAACTAATATGTAATCTGAAAGTATGGGGGAACAACACTGAGAGGCAAAGAGGGAGAACTGATACGTTTTCCTGTGTATGAGATGTAGGTGGTTATAGATGAGTTTACCCAAGAAATTCTTGGAAACCCCCTACCCAAAATGATGAAAATTGAATGAGAAAATTATTGTCCCCAACAGCACTGCACTGGGTAGGAAACAGGCACATCTAAGTCCTCCAGTCTTCACTTAGCAAATTTTTTATTCACTTCAATGGGGACTGTTGACTTTATACTGAGTGAGGGATGAAACAATCAGTTTCTAGGCTTCAACAATATAAATCATCAGTATTTCTGGACTGTTGAATATTTAGTAACATTTCTGTTCAAAAGTAAACAACTTTTCTGTGAATGAATGTTAATACCTTTTTCCTGCAGCATGTCTGTTGAGACACGTTAAGTAGCATAAATAGCAGTAGACAGGGGAAAACGTTGTTTATACACGTTCACATTTTTTGCAACAAATCCTCTTCTGAGGAATTTTATTGTTCACAAGGGGGGAAAATGCCTCTACAAAGAAGCTCAGTTAGAAATAATAAGGTGATTATTACACTGTATATTATCTGTACCTCCCACTTGATAGTTCATATATCTCAATTCTTCCTTTAAAGCTGTGAAAAAGAAAATCAAAACCAAGAATCTGTCATT
This sequence comes from Ibycter americanus, assembly GCA_035590275.1. Classification (NCBI taxonomy): domain Eukaryota; kingdom Metazoa; phylum Chordata; class Aves; order Falconiformes; family Falconidae; genus Ibycter; species Ibycter americanus. Next base: position 66,091,516 of record JAVJGI010000062.1, read on the forward strand.
CATGGGCTTGGTATCCTAGCATAAAATGTCTTTAGGCATTTGGTATCATAGCATAAAGTGCAGTGAAAATTTCACTTTTAAGTACATGGCTTATCCTCTGGCTCTTGCAGTGCAAACATTGCTTCTTCAAATCTCTAGTAATGTTTTGAGGTGTGAAAAGCTTCTGATAGTCGCTGTTGACACCTGTTACTTAATTTAGCAAGTGAGTACTAGTTAGTATAGTGTGTATCACTGGTGGAACAATATATAGGAACTGCCTAAGTAGCTCCTGCGTTGTATGAGGTTTCTGAGTCACAGACCGCTGTACATTGGTCTTACTACTACTGTAGATTCCCAACATTATTTATTATTTCATTAGCATCCGATTTCCTTCTCGGATTCAGCCGTAAGATCAACACAATGAAAGGCCTAGACTGTCGTATTCCTTCCTTCCTTCCTTCCTTTCCTCACCCAAGCGCAGCGACTCATTTATTTCATTTTTGGCACGTCATAATTTAATATTTACCAGTTGTAGCTTGGTACCAAAGGAATAATTATTTCTCAATCGCTTTGCCTTCAGGGGGTTCTCCACTTGTGTCTGGGGAAAAAGGGCAGGCTTTGGTCACCAGCGGTGAGCGCTTCTGTGTTCCCTTTGTAGGGACAGCTCTGTTGTGAAGGCAGGGCACTGTGTGTTGAATTCTAATGCCTTTGTGCGAGGGCCAGCCTGTTCCGAAGCGGGCCAGCGTGGGAGGTGCTGGCGGGTAGCAGTGCCGCTGCCCGGGGCTCCCCCGGCGGGGGCAGTTCTGGGGGCTGGCAGTGCTCCGCTGCTGGGGAGCATAGCGGTTCTGTGCCCACCAGGGTGGCACACCTTATCCTCCCCGTACCTACCAGGTTGCTTTTCTTAGCAGCTGGGAAGTTCAGGTACCATTTCTTTAAATATTTATAATTCACTGCCACGAAATACTGTCCATTCAAGAGCAAGTTGTTGTTTCTGCGCAACAGAAGTACTATTGGCATTCATTTTATGTGCATTTGGTAAATTTTATAAAATTGAGGTATAAAATTGATGTGTGCATTTAATAGGTCTTATCCTGAGCTGGTAAAGGACTATGTACCAAAGGCGAGTTTATATATAGAACATACATTTTCAAGAAAAATTGTAGAAAATGTTCAAAGGTAGTACGTTATGATAGATACACGAAAAGCATAGAAGCCGTACCCTCAGTTCTGGTACTAAGGTTTTGATTTTAAATTAGCACTGGATTAGTTATCTGTCTCTGTCAAGACTATAATAAAGAGCTTTTGTTACAATCCATCATAGGGCTTTTGTGTTAGACACCGTACGTAGAAACTGTGAACAGGAAGACTAGATCAATGCTGAGAGAAAAAATGTCATCAGATAAAACATAGGTCTCAAAAAGCAATTTCAAATCACATAGTATGTTATGCATTAATACATTTTTAGCCTTTGGGGAACGGAGGAAAACTTGTAATAAAAAATTAATTTGAGCATTCTTGGCTGTACCTAAATTAGAACCCAGGATACTTCCAAAATTGTTTTTAATCAAATGACCTGACAGGAGCTCAGTAGGAGGAAACTAATGAGTACAGGGTAATCTGAATAATATTTAGTAATGCTGGTTAAGAATTTTTACAGCTCTTTTTTCAAATCTTACATGTAATAATTTAAAAGATTTCTGTTTAGAGGTAGCTGTATGTCTGTGGACGTACGTAATACAAAGACATTATGCATATGTTTCATGTTTTTTAAATGAACTTCTTCAGAAAGCTTACCAGAAATATAAGCGCAAGGAGTCACTATTTTTTTTCTTTATTAATATCCTAACCATAAAGTGCAATGTAGTTCCACATGATTTATATATTTCTCCATTAATATATGGACACATATGATTAATTTCTTTTTTTTTTCTTTTTTTTTTTTCCTTTTTTAAAGTAAGGTATCATTAGAGCTTGTGCCTGTTTGGGAGCAATGGTTCTCATCTTTTCTGTGAATTATTCACAAGATTGGTTTTTTAAGTCTTCACTGTAGTTTAATACTGTAGTTTCAATATTGGAAGGAAAAGAATTGGTGATTAGTATTTGGTGCCCTTAAGATTTGTATTTGGATTTGAAGAATGCAATTATGTTCTATTCAGTTTCTGATTGTTTACTGTTTTGTAAACTTAAAATATCACAGGTCATGAAAGGATTGGATCATTAGATATGTAAAAAAAAGTTTTAGTTTAAAGATACTGAGAAATAGAATTGTAAAGGAAAATACCAATTCTAATGCCTGGAAATCTTTAGTGGGTTTTTCTGTTTGTTTTAAATATACTTAGGGATTTTTTTAAATAAAATTTTATTCTTCATGTGTTCTGTGAGGGTTTTTTGTTACATATATTTTGGAAGTAAGTTCTTATACCAAAAAAAATTTTCACTATCTTTTGTAATTACCATTTTTGCTTAAAATACCTAATGTGAAGGAAATTTGTAAGTCTAAATGTTTCTTGCTGTAGACATGCTAAACAGCGTCATGTCTAACTTAGTTCATTGAATTTTGTGTATGAGCCAGAAATGCAACTGGCTTAGTGCCTTATTGCCCCCAGCAGTCTGCTGTTCAGGGTGGGTAGTGTTGAACCTGATTTTTTTCAGGTTTTTTTTTTTTTGTTACAAGAGCATTAGATTTCAATAGTTTTTTTATTAAGACAAAGAGAAATGTTTTTACAGTTACTAGCAAGACGCATCAAATAACTGTAATTATGGTGTCTGGATTTTTCTTTTGCTTTTGCTGTATATTTGTTAAAGTTGATATGAACAACTTACATTTAAAAGACACCATAGCAAGATAGAAGCTGTTGGTAGTGGGGAAGAATGAAGGAAGCAACATGGTTAAAATAATCCATACTTAACAAATTGACAAATCAGTAGGTGCTTTTTATATTCCAGAAATCAAAAGTGAAAACAAAGGAAAAAACTGAAGTTATTTAGCCTTATAGAGAGAAACTATCTAAAAAAGCCGCAGTTTGTAAGCTGCCATGCTCTGAATTGTTTGTGTTTGAATTCCACTTCACTAATAGGAATTCTGCTTAACAAAAGGGATGAGGTTTGCAAATCCACATGCTGTTCATTTAACCCTATTGTATTTTGTACCTGTATTGGGAAAAAGAAACCAGTATTGAGCTGAATATTCTCTCCTTGTTTTTAAGGATGCCTTAGGTTTTTACTCAGTACACATGATCAGAGTGAAATCTTTCATTAGGGCTTGAGGGGAGGAGAGGGCTGTGTAATGGTGGTGACAGCCTCTGTCATCTGCATTCTGGGACAAGAGGGGCCAGTGGCAGCGCAAACAAAACGCAGGTGGGAGGAATTTCAGACAAGTGTCTAAGGACCCTGAGAAAGCCCAAAGCTATATGGTGGGTTGTAGCCAGAGACAAACTTTAAAACATCTTCCCCAGCAGAATTAGAAGTGGTATGGAAGCCCTGAGGGCTGGACTCAGTAGAAGGTGGTTGCTACATGCTATGATGCTGTATTTTTGTTACACGTAGCTCGTTGACTCGACCCAGATGGCAGTGTTTTACTTACTGAAAATACAGTTGCCGCCTCTAAAACTTGAGGTGGCCCATGTAGTTATGAGTTGGTATGTCAGCTTTCTGCCCTGAAATGTTGCTGCTGTTTCTATTAATGAAGTTGTACTTGCTGCATCAATAGTAGGGGGTCATATTTTGCAGTGTTATCCATACTGACAATTCTGCTGTTGCTGCCATCACCAGTCATCTCAGTGACAGTAACTACGATTTTTTTGAAAAGCTGATTTTTTTCCACTGTAAAAAAAATTATTGCCCTTTTTTCATTTGTTTAGCTGAAAAAAGGTGAAACTTAGAAATCTTGGCAAGGAAGCAGATGTAGCTGCAGTTTGTGTCTGTAATGAAACCCATGATTTTCAAACGTTTTTTTTCCATGTACTTTAAACATGTGTGTGCCTGTGTGTGTGATGGTGTGCATGCATGCGAGGGAGAGAGATTGTAGTCCTATAATACACATCTGGGAGAAAACTGGCTGGATGGTAGTAACTGAAAAGTAATTTTTTAGTACTGTCTGTAATAATGCCTTGGAGATTGAGTAGAACTCAAGTCCTACCCATTTTTGTGACTGCATTGTCTGTTTTCTGCTTATCTGACGTGACAGATGTACTGAGATGCTTACAAATTGTTCTATAAGAAAATAATAATTGTCACAGGCAATTAAACCAATACGGGAGTCAGTCAATATTAAATACAAAATAAAAATTACAAATTCATTGTAAATACATTTTGTACTTATGTGAGTTAGATATTTTTTTTTACAATCTGTTTGTTATTATTTTGCAAATCAAATAGTTCCCTATACAGTGTTAGTGAGAGAGACTTCTGTGGCCCATTGACATATTAATCCATCCCTGCATAATGTTATCTTCAGTTCAGCAACAGAATATTTCGAGAGGTATTACTTGAGGAACAGTATTTTTTATAGTTGTGACTACAAATAAGAAATATTTTATTAATGACTCTCTGGTTTAATAAAAAACAAATTATCAGCTTCCTTATGTACCCTGTATAGGCACTGCTCCTTACATTGACCAAATGTATAACAACTTTCTGGAAGAGAAAATCTAGTATAGGTCTTAAGATGTAAACAATTCATTTTATAATCATTCTTATACAGCAGTGATGTCAACATTGATTTCTAGTAATGTATTTTGGATTTATTTCCTTTGACACTGCTTTTTAGTTACAATAAGGTCATCTTTTCCTAGTCACTTGCAGTTAGAAAAATTTTTGAGAGTTGCAGAAGACTGAGATTTGAGGGAATTGTTCCAAGGAGAAGATCTTTCATTCTGTGACATGGTTCATAACAGAAAGGATTGCAAAACTTTAATTTTAACAGATTTCTGTTGAATTGTCAATTTGAGCTGTCAGTTGTCATCTTGTCAGTTCCAAGATGGATCCTCTAAGGGGTGTTAATTGCCTTTAGAGTTTTAAAATGGTTATGTTGACTCAGCAGTAGGTGGTAGCAGCCTACTTTCTTGAAGGACACCATACTGTTGGTGTCTGTTTTTTCCTTGAGTTTTTACCTGGGCCTTGATCTTGCAGTGAGAGCTGCAGAGAAACAAGCTGCATGAAGTCTTTGTACATTTGCCTTTTCATAGTAGAGTTGTGTATTATAAGATCCTCATCTTTGGATTTTCTGCAACTGGTACAATATGATGTCATATAGTATAATTAAAAGAAAATTTTATAAGGTGAGCTTGTTTTGTTAACTGATAGGATTCTGATTTTACCAGAATCATTAACACATTTGAGGATTTTTCTTAGCTGCTTTCATTCTATCCCAAAGTCTCTGTAGTGTAGATGCAGTTAGTACATGATTATATAAGCAAATATAAAACCTATTATATATTCTATTTCTGTTTCTAAGGGTGGGTGGGGGAAGTGTTAAATTGATTGTTGTGTTTCAAACTGGTGTGTGCTGCCAGCAGCTAGAACGTGATCAATAAATGAGGCATATGAAAGGCATTGCTGTTGCACACTGTTAAAGGAAAATTACAGGAAGTATGGTTGTATTAAGGCATAAAGATATGCTATAAAAATGGCTGGAATTAAATTTAACTCCGTGAAAACAAGGGCATTTACTGTTGCATTATTGATATATCATATAAAAATTACAGATTAATGTCTTTCATTAATGCTAAAAAAATAAATGTCAAGTTTAATAAAGGACAAAATGCAACCTAATCAGAAGTAAACTTCTGCTAAAAAAGACATGTGATTGTGAAACTTCATTAGTCTTCTGAAAGTAAAACTGAAGTATAGTTTAATTACCAGTTAAACTGTTGGGCAGGTTAGTTAGTTTTCCCCACCTTAATGTGCTTTCATTCCTACTTGTCTTACTGTACGCGCTAGAAAACCTGAATCATTATTGTGACAACTGACATTTCAAATTTTGCACAAGCTTCTAGTAAGAAATGCAGCATCTCTCCACACATCTTGCAATTCTGAAATTTTTCTACAGAAGCATGTTGAAGGGAAAATGATGGCTGTTTCCTACGCCAGTGCTCCCCAGGGCCTTCTCTCAGCACCAGCAGCGGGGTGAAACCGTCCTGGTGGGAGCCGTGGGAGCCACGTGGTGCCTGCAAGGGCTCGGCGTGGGTGCCAGAGGGAGGGCAGCTGCCCCAGCTGCTGCCAGCTGTGCGTGAGAAGTACGCGACAGAGAACAGTGTCACCCATAACGCCCCTAATAGTTGCAGAGGGCTGTGCGGCACACTAAACAGCTTGCTGTTTGAGAAGTGTGGTCAAATCTCATTAAGGCTGTTCTTCTAAAAAGGTATTAACTTTCCATTAGTGCCATTGTTCTGTGGTTTTTTAAGTAATAGGAATTAATTGAAAAAGCAACTGGAGCAGTTTTCCTAGTTCCTAAAAAATCACGTATCAAAGCATGATAGATTAATGACAATATTAGGCAGTCATTATGTACACACATTCTTCGTATTCTCTACTCATACTCACAGCGTATGTATGGGGGACAGGGTTGTGCCAGCCATTGTGCAACTGAAGTAGCAGAGGGGTTTGTAAAGAAGATTAGAGTTGGCTTCTCAAGTGGGTTCAGAGTGCTTCAAAGGATGCATAGGAACTGAGGGAGAAGGGCTTTCAACAGTGGCTCTGCGAAAGAGATCAGCATCTCTTTGTAAAAAGGCGTTTCAGTTTAAGGTCACTATAAAGCATTTCCAGTTAACTCGAGTGTAAACTAGTGCTGCTTCTGAAGAATTGCCACAAAGATTTGTATGGGACAGTAGGGAAGAGGAGATGCTTGTGTGTGAGGACTGCTTTCCCTTCCCTGGGTTTTGAGCTGGGGAGCAGTGGGGCGGAGGGGAGGGCGCGCTCAGACCTGTGCCACAGGAGGAGAGCTGTAAGGCTCCGGGAGGTGTGGTGTAACCTTTCAGCCTGGGCATCCTCATGCACTGACAAGCTGCTTCTCTCCTCTGCCTGGTTGGGCTTATGAACAGTTTCCAGGGCTTACTTGGGAGCAACATGGTAACAGGATTTTATGATCTAGGAATGAGTTTTTCCTTTGCTGCCCAAGTGGCTTGGGTAATGTATGGTTTGGGAGCAGGGGGTGGGGATGTCTGTTGTTTTTTTTTCTTTCAACCTAAAGGATATACTAGATTGTAACTGCCTTTGTTTTTTTCCTCTTTCACAGCTCTAAAGCTGCATAATAAATAGTGATTTCAGAATTTTTCAGCTTTCTTGATAAGAACCGCATTAGGAAAGATCTTTTATAGGAGCGAAGAAATTGCTTGGGTACAGTAAACTTCTGTTTGCTGTTGCACACCTGTTGCTCCCCCGTGCTGGGATCGCTAAATACAATTGGGGAGGAATCATCAAGACCTTCTAGTGGTTGCAACAAACTGCAAAGAATATGTGGTCCGTAGTGGACAAATTACTGGCAGGTACTTTTGTTGTATACAGCATCCTGTGGCAATGAGTTCCACAATTTATTAAACAGTGTGAAATGCCTTTTCCTTTGCTTTAAGCATGTTTGAGTGATATTTTCCTTCGTTGCCTCCTCCTTCTTGTTTCGGTGGGGAAAGGGGAGATACCCTCTGTTCAGGCTTTGCATAATTTTCAAACATGATGCATGATTTGGAGGGTGTCAGTTATACCTTCTGTTGTTTGTCTCCCAAGTTTATTCTTGTTTTAAAGCTATACCTTTTACCATACTTAACTGTTCCCTCTGCTACCTTTTCTTGTTACGCTACATCTTTGGGTAGGACAGCCACAACTGCATTATTCAGATATTAGAAAATGGTATTTCTGGGGTTTGGAGAGAAAAAAGATCAAAGAGTAGATTTTCTTCAAATTCTGGAGAGGTCGAAGCAAGAGAATTTCCATTGTCTTAACTGGACTTTTATTCATGTTCAGAGTTGTACATTTTGAGGTCCGGGGAGTTCTGGCTTAATCTCTGCTTGTGCAACATCTTTTATGCCTATTGGAGAAAATGTTTGGGCTGATACTTGTCTTTTCAGCTATTTTGTTACGTGTTCTGTCCTAAAGACAAATTAGACTGGTAGAAGGCAGTACACACTCAAACACTGTTACTTAAAATCTAGCGAACAGTTGGCTGGAAATACTTTTAAGAATATTTTTTTTATTGCTATTACAGTTTTCTAAGGGATCTGTCACTTAAGCATCTGAAGCTTTGTGATCTATACTTGCTATAAATTGGGCAGGTTTTTTCATGAATGATAGAAAATCAAAGAGGGAGAGCAGTATCATCACTTACTAACATCTTGATTATATAAGAAAAGAAAAGAAAAAGTGCACTAGCCATCAACCACTTTTATGCTTGCTATTTACAGGTTATTTTTTTACCTTTGTAACCCAGATCTATATTAGGTAGAAATAAGGACTATATCAGTTTCTTTTATATGTAGATTTTTACTTTTCTGTGATGTTTCTTTACATACTTGTTTGGACCTCTTTTTAAGACTTGTCTACTGTGCTGCTTATACAACAGTATCATTAAAGCAGTAATCAAGAAAGGACTTAACTCTGGAATTAATATTTAATTACTTCAGTAGAACATTGCTTACATATCATTTGTTGTGTTTCTTTGACAGTGACAGAATGGTTCCTTTATTTTCTCTTGGGGAACTGCGATAACAAACCTGTAGTTAAAAGTATCTTCAGGGTCTTATAGCTGGGGGGAGAGGGGTTGCGTGCTCCTAAGACAGCAGAAGCTCTGCTGGTGGGGCTGTTTGATCTCTCTTGCTTTGTGCTACACCTGTGTCTTATACCAGCAGGTATAAGGTCTCACTTTAATTATAGACACTTTGTCATTGCTTCTATCTGAGACAGTGTTCATATTTGCACTTTTTATTTCATTTAGCTTGTATGTAGCAGCTAGCTTTTTAGTACTTAGGTATTTAAGGACTAGAAAGATTTGGGGTATTCCTAGAAAATAAATATAAAAATCTGTTCTTATACTTTACCCCCATGCACGCTTCCATAATTTTTACTGTTAATGTTGGGAAACTAAATTACAAAATTTTAACAGCTGTATAATCTTTCCCTTAAGCCAGTGGCTAGAATAATTATTTCATTGGGGTTTATTCCTCAAAAGCATAAAATATTTTTGATTTTTCTCTCAAGAAATTAAGAGCAGTAGGCACAGTGTTAAAATGCAATGAATCACGTCTAAGCAGATCCTAGAAACCCAGAGGTGTTTCTCGGGTACACTTAAGCATCCTGCCTGAGTCCCTCAGCTGCAAGCCCTGGCTTCTGTGAAAGAATATACTCCCAGGAGAAGTGGCAAGGAGAAATCTAATCAGTCTGCGAGAGGGAAATCTCCATTACGGTCATCTTTGACTCTCTTAATTCACTATGCCATTCTAGGTCAGCAAAATTTCAGCTCTACCACCATGGTCTTATGTTATTCTTATCCAAAAAATCTCTGCATTTCGATCAAGGAAGGATAACGATAGCTAAATATATACTGTAGGGAAGATGCATCCTGTGGTGCAACACAAAGCCCTAGCTGCGCCCTGGGAACATTTTGGGGTAAAGCTTCTAAGCAGAGGACAGATGAATCTGTGGCAGGCTGTCCGGTTGAAGGACGAGGACTGCAGGTTGTGTTGTGGAAAACTCGTCTGCCGTGCTGTCTGGAGAAAGTGTAATGTCTTCTGCAATGGGAAGGGAGACCATGTTGTACCAGTACCAAGTATATCTGTTCTCTGCATGTCAAACAGTTTTGCATTGGTCCTTCAGAGTTTTACATGACAGATGATGGAAAATTACAGAATTTTAGGGAATCCATTTTTCATGAAGAAAAGTTTTAGTAGACCAATCCTAATAAGCAGCACTAATAAGATGAGAGACATAACTTGCCTCCGGGGAAGCTCCTTCCAGTCAGTGTCATGGGTGCAGAAAATTACAGGCCTGGGATTTACAGCCTGAGGGGATCCTTACGCTGTCTGTAGAACTAGTAAAGACTCTTGATCAATTTAACATATGTGGATCTGGAAAGGTGTGGAGGGGTAGCATTTCTCAGTGGTGGAGGACTTTGCACTACCACTTTCCTGAGGAGACTTTTGTATTTGCAAGGTGTCGTCTTAGCTGAATTTATTGTCAGTAGCAGTGTAGATGGAAGGGAAATGTTCTTTTTTCTTACCTTGATTAGGTGTGTTTTAGAAGTGATGTTTAGACTAGAAGGGTGACTCCTGCTAGTAACATGGCATGAAATAATGAATGGATCATATCTACCTTTCCGGTGGAATAGGCAACTAGTTTGACTTTGACTTCATAATAAAGGGAATTTGTTGTTGGACTTTGCCTGGCCTGAATAAGGAAGCAGTCCATCAAGAAGGGAGTCATTCTTTAATGGTTTTGTACTGCATAGATTTGCCTGTCTTTTTTTTTCAGGGGGGAAAAGAAAAAAGCATAAACTGTAAAAAAATCATTTGTCACTTCACTGGCATCTGAGTCAGGTAAAGGTTTAAAGAGAAAGAATGAAATAGTCTTTCATTGGGCAAAGAAGAAAAGATGTATATACTCAGAGCAATGAATTCCATCCGTACTTTGGAGGTATTTTTATCTTGTTAGGATTAGTCAATTTTACTTTAGACATAATCTGAATTTAAAATATAATTAAACTTACAACAGTATTTTGTCTCCTTTCTTCACAGGTTTGCTGGTCCTGTGATACATTTCAGAATGCCACTGGTAAAAAGGAACATAGACCCCAGGCACCTGTGCCACACAGCTCTGCCTCGAGGTATCAAGAATGAATTGGAATGTGTCACCAATATCTCCTTGGCAAATATAATCAGACAACTGAGTAGCCTAAGTAAGTACATTGTCCCAGTAGCTGTGTTTAGAACTAATACATTTTACAGTCACAGTTTTTGTGGTTGAAGTAGGAACATCTTTTCAAGTTCTCAGTAGAAAATTGTGCATGAGCCTTGAATGTACTCCTTTTTTGGCTGGTGACTAGCATGGACTTCTGTGAAAGAAAGCTAGGAATATTTCCAGGAGCACATCTTAAAACTGTTCAGCCATATATTTCTGTTACCAGAGGAACATGACAGAAAAAGCTATCTGGTTAATGAAGTCAGTAATTGCTAACCTTAGAGCAGTTCTTGAGTAGGGAATATGACATAATGAGGAATATATCACTGGTTGCTAAGTTCTGTTAACATAAACGCTTGGTCATGTTGTGGTCATTCAGAAAAAAAAGTAGTTGCCTCTTCAAATAATAAACCCAGAAATGTGATTATCATGTAATATTTCAATCAGCTAAAGTTTTTTCTCCTGTCTGTCAACAATTTTTCCCTTAGTGCATTTGAGAGGAGTGAATACTTCTCAAGCTCTAGAACTCTAAAGGAATTTTTCTGAAAAGGCTGATGTCTGGATTATTTTTTCATCAAGTTACAGCAACTTTAAAAAGTTGTCAGATGAACCAGCATGATAGCATTTTGAATTTCCCATACTACAAGTGCTTTTTAACCACTAGGACATTGGTAAGACTGCCAACATATTAAAGTGTGAGTGTATATACATCTAGAATGTGAAAAGCTTTTCAGTTCTGTCAGTATCTTGCAGTTATAGGTGATGTAGCCTAATAATTTGTTGATTCAGTTAATTTAGTTATTGGTTTGATGGTGTACTGTATCGTGACTGTTTTGGCAGCCTTTCAAAGCTGTTAGGGTGCTATCAGGTCGAAGACTCTTAATTGGGGACACTGAATTGTGCAATCAAGAGGGGAATGCTTACAGCACATAAATATGAACATTATTAATATAGCTGCTGCAACAGCAAGGAAAATAACTTATTTAAATTCTTTTCAGTGAACCAAGAGCGTATCGGATTAGGATGCAGTATAAGATCACTGTCTGTGGTCTTGCTTCATTCTAACAAAAGCCCTTCTCAGACTCGTGTACTAGCCTCCCCTTCCAAGTCACTCTTATTAATACTGCATTCATTTATTTTAGTTTGCTTGTTTTAAAAATTGTTTGATTATATACTCCATCTAGGGGAATTTCCTTTCATAGGTGGCATACCAAATTTACATTTGATATTTTCATTTGGAAGTTTCATTTGACCTTAAAAAACAAAAACCAATCACTTGGTTTTTCAATTTTAAAGAACACCAAGTTCCAACTCAGCGTGGTGGTCTCAGTACTTACCTGTTGAGATTCAGCTGCCTTTGCTACGTTTTCTTGATATACAGAACTTATGCCTGACATTGTGTGTATGATTGCTCAGGAGGAGGTCAGGATGAAGAAACAGTAGAACAGAAAGAACTCAAAGGAGAAAAAAAGTGTGGAAGAGTATCCATTGAATGCTGCTGCATTTGTTATATAGCTTGCCATATATGTGTAGCAAAGTTGGGGAGGTACTGTCAAGGGAATACGATTAAATATGTAAACTGCTTTTCTGTAAAAGGAACATGGTTCTGTGTGAAGCGTGCATACATGGAGATGAGCCCTAAATTAGCTGTTTTCGCTTGAGAGGAGTTCTGTCATGAACTTGTGACTCACTAGTGGTCAAAAAGGTATGCAATGTTGGAAATTACAAGGAGGGTAAAAAAGGAGGGAAATTGCAGTAGTCTACTCTGCAACAGCAAGCCCAGAATAGGTCATTCAGAATTTTTCTACAAGTCAAACACTGATGAGCAGGACCTGTTATTTCAGTCATTTGTTCCTTCCCTCCAAATAGCATCATGGTGTTGGTAGGTTTTCTACAGGCAGTGTTTATACCAACTGAAGTAAGGTTTTGGTTTATACTGTGTGTTTTTTACAGAAAAACATTTTAACCTACATTTAAATGGAACATTTTACAAAACAGTCCTTATTTCTCAGCAAGGTTAAGGATTGCTCTATAAAAATGGAGATCGTGTTACAAAGGTATGAGTACCTGTGAAAGTATTTTGTGCCAGAATTCTTCTAGCTTTTTTGCCTGTTTATGCTAGGAGCAGTACAAATTCAGAAAGATTTGGGAGTCCTAGCATAGGAATTTTGTCTCTCACATGCTTAAACCCAAATAACCAGTCTTCACCTCGTGTGTCACTTACTGGTGTACAGCAGGGCCTGCTGACATGCAGATAAATTCTAGTAGTTGCCTGTGAGTCACAGCCAGCAGGCATGGTTTCGCAGCGGTCCCCTGGCAACCAGCTTCTCTGCAGTCCTTCCCTTTTTGTTTTCTGTGGATAATGTGTACGTTTGAGAATCAGCCTTCAAGTAGTAGACAAAACGAGGCTTCACTCAGAGAGTTGAAAGTGAGTGTTCTGGTAGGGTTTAATTTCCTTTAAACTAGAGCTGCTTTTGCTTTTGATGGTAAAGTTATGCAAACTTAAATGAATGGTCTTTGACCTGATTAGCACTTCGTCATTTCTGCCTATGAGATTTTTTCAGTTGCCAGCCCTCAAATAGAGGATTAATCTCCTGCCATTATGACTCTCAAGACCAACTGTTCTTAATCTTTCTTCTGATATGATATGGACAAAGAGCGCTGTGATTGAATTGAAGCCTCCAGTACTTTAAATGATACAAAAAAAAAGCATTATTTAGAAAAGCTAAGTTTTGTCATTAGATCTCCATTCTCTGAGATTATTAATAACTCGGCTGGATTAGTTGAGCAGCTGGATCTAACTGGGTCTGCTTTGAGCAGGGTGTTGAACTAGATGACTTCTGGAGGTCTTTTCAATCTGAACAGGACTGTGTTTCTATGATCTTGGATGCTATGTGTAAGTAGGACATGCATGCAGAAACAATACCTATTAAATGACAGGAATTCTGTTTTCCTGTTTTTTAATATGAAGTGAAAAGAGCTTTACATCAGTATGTCAGCAATAGCTGCTATGTGTCTCCATCCAAATTCTCAATCCTTTCATAGTTTATTTGATGTGTTGCTTTTAATTGTTCAGTTTGAGAATTTTTTTGACCTTTAAAAGTAGAGATGAAAGGACGAAATACATATTTCTGCTTTGAGTGATAGTTCTTACCTTTCTCCCTGGAGCATGAAAACACATCAGTCTGTCTTGATAAAACATACAAAATTGCCAGCAAGTAATTTTTCCCCCCTGTCTATTCCCAGTCTTCTCTAACTTCATAAAAGGATCTGTCTTCTGACAGCTTTTCTTAGCACTGTGGCAACAGAAACTCTCTGGACAGCAGCAACAGCTGTTTTAGTTTCCTAGCCTTTCTTCCCTGTATTTCTTGCTTTCTGACTGTATCTGCTCTGAAGAAGTGCTTACCTGTTTTTTTCAGCAATATTGCAGATACATTAGTAATCCAGTACTGCCTGAGTTTGTATATGTTGGTGTACGTCAGGCTGTCTAAGCATTCCAGCATATGTGAAACACAACTGATAGCACTGTGCAGCTGTGCCATTGTTAGAAGATGGATAAATAGTTCTCTTGTGTGCATATAATTTCCTCATTTTTTTCACAGCTGTTGACCAATCTTGTTTTTCCTTTTATTCAGCTGTTCCCTGTACACAGAATCTCAGTACCACATAAGAAACCTAACTGATGGGTTTTGTTCTTGGCTCTGGTCTCTGACACCTCCATCTGAAGAGGAGAACATTTCTCCTTTTGAGTATGTTCCTTTAATGAATATTTATATTGTAGGCATTCAGACCAGAACGTTTATTCAATCATAGCAAGATGTCATTTCCCTTTTTTTCTTCTACCTCTGCGTAAAGAGAATGCTGCATAACTGCATTTGGTAAGCTGGAGTACCCTTTATGTTAAGTGAAAACAATTTTCAGTTAAAATTGAACCTTCAGTAGCCTTTCCCCTCTTTCTGTCTTTCTTAGTACTGTTTCCTATGTTTACCATGTTCTCCTAGTTAGTTCTTTTCCCCACCCCTTATTTTGTTTAATTTTCAGGAGTGAAACCCTGCCTTTTGAACGTATTATTTCTAACCCCCCCTTTTCTCCCCCTCTCAGACACTTTTAACTTTTCTTCCTTATTTTTTGCTTACCGTGCCATCCCCTAGAGGTTTTTAAACACTGCTTATCTTGTGAGAGACTTTTTCTCACCTCAGGAAAACCTTCAGATTGCCATGGCTTAAGGTGTTAACATTCAGTAAGTGGGAAATGTTTCTCCAGAAATACTTATCAGCAAGGTGTCTGGAGACTGCAATTAATCTTCAGAACCAGGCCTTTTCAGCTCAAAGACCAGTTTCTCTCTCTTCATCCTGTCGGGACAACATCTTCAGCACGTGGTGAGGCCCCTGCTCGTTAGTTACATGATTGCAGGTAGGTCTCTGCCAATCTGCAGCTGGAGCTTCAGTCACTGTTCCAGAACCAGCAGAATCCCTGCAGCAGGTCGTGCCCTGGGAATCCTCCTTCTCACTGTGCTTACAAGCACATTCAGTATTCTCTCTGAATTTTCTTCATTAGTTATCCCTCTTCTTCGTTAGTTATCCCTCTTTCTTCATTATTACCATGATCGCCAGGGAACACTTTCTCTAGTGTTCTTATGCACATGGGTTGAGGTAACTGATGGACTTGAAAACTAAAGGCTTACTCAGCTTTTCAGAGACCCCCATCTTCTCAAAGACTTCTAATTTCTTGATGTTGTCTCCCCAGCAGTGGCAGTATTGGCAATGCAATGCTGTTGTCTGTCCACCTCAAATGCTAATGAGGGGATGAACAAACAGTCAGTAATTCCTCATTGAAAACAACTATGTGTTAGCAGAAAAAGTCCTATCTGTCCTTAATTTCTTGCCTACACAGAGCAGTGATTTCAAGTGATATTAAAAAAGGAAAGGAAAAACAAGACTTCCCTGTGAAATGATCTTTTGGACTGGTGCCTTCAGCCTCGGGTTCAGTGCTCAGCAGTCTCTTTCACAGATTTCTGAATGGATAATCTCAGCCAGTTTACTTGATGGGGGCTCCCCAGTGTTAGATAAGAAATGATATCTCATACCTCCATGACTGCAGATTTTTGAAGGCTGACTTCTTCTTGGATGTCAACAAGAAGCATCAGACCTGCTCCAGAGATGGCCTTTAACAGAGTTTATTTGATACTTTTGTTACCCTCGTCAGGTTGTCTGATAAATGCCTGGTTCAATATTGCTGGCTAAAGGAACCAACTTGTCTCTTCAGTGCTCTGGTATTCCTGTTACAATGCTTAAATCCAGTCTTTGTAGACTGACCTTACACCTTCGTAATGATAGGTTTCTAATTAGCATCACTGAACTAGATTTTGTAAATCGTTTTTCAGAGCTTGCTTAGCCATAGCCACTGAAGTTCTCAAGGGTCTACCAAGTTTCTTATCTCCAATCCTTGGACAAAGTTCAGTCTCCTAGCCACTGAGCTGTGAGACTGAAATGATCCTGATGAGAAGCAAGCCTAGGGTTTCAAGTGAAAGTCAGATATACCTTGCTTTTTGCTAAAACATTCAATTAAATAAAATTAATGTAGTGAGGATCTGAAGCTGAATCAACAGGCAATGGATATGTTAAATTATGTGTCAGAATTAATGGAGGAGGAAAAATGTATTAATAGAATAAATTTCTTATTTTGCTTTATAAATGGACCCTGGTTATATATTGTTAGTGGCTTATGTGGTAACTAATTACCCTGAAAGAATATTTTCTAATATATACACTATATTGTGTAGGAAGGAGCTATTCAGCAGTGAATAATGTAATTTTGCATAGTGTAAGTATATTGGGAAGGAATTGTGCAGCAGGACATGAAACTGGGTTTATGGCTGCTTTTGTTCTGTGCTTTTATTTTTTTAGAAAATGTTCTGGGCGAAAATACTGTTTAGTGTGTGAATGGGATTGAAATAATAGAAATCAAGGAATGATAGCGTATAGGTAGGTAACACTGAATTCTTAGCTTATTCTTTCTCATATTTTGTTAATTTACACCTTTTTTAAAAATCAAATTGCCAAACCTATATTTTTAAGCTGTAATAATATTTTGAGGTTTGTGTATTTCAATATGTCAACATATTTGCTATTTTAATATTAAAAACATTTAATAATATTCAATTCAATAACAATTATAATTTAATTCCAATTACAAGTACGTTGGATTAGATTTTGGTTTTGTACATGTTAACCCAGCCAGTCCCTGCTGAACTCCAGAAGTTTAACAGATTAGTTAAGGCTAAATTTAATTCAGATTAACACTTTTGGCAACATTGAATAATTGTCTCATTTTGATTGTCCCACTTGATGCATCTTGCATTGGCCTGAGATTTGCCAGTCATCCTCCTGGAATTTCCGAAACCGGTGCTGGTTTATGGCATTGAGCGCTTTAGGTGCTCAATTTGTTTATGCAGATAGCTACTTAAAATTTAGATCATGGTTCCTAGAGGCTGCTGATGCCATAACCAATCTGCAGGTTCCTGTTTCCAGTTTAGATGTGGTTGAAGGATTTGGAGTGTTTGGTTTTGTTTTTTTTTTTTAATGCAGAAGGATAGTAAAGAAGTGGCTTCTTCCACCAGTCCTGCTTCAGGACTCATGTCCCACTCCTTGTCTGAGAGCCTGTAACTAAATATGGTGGTAACTGATCTAGTGTTATAAAATGATTAATTTAAATGCCCTTTCCTTAAATTTTCTAATGAATACAGCTGTAGTTCAGGTGAATTTAAGGACTGGAGTTTTGAGGGGACTGCTAATTTATGCTCTGATCCTGCAGCATGTTATCGTGGTTCTAGGAATTTTTACAACACAGTATGTAAGACTTACAAGATCTCTTTGTCACGCTTTGTTTAACTAGCCTGAAATAAGGTTCAGAACCTTATATAGTGATTGTAGTTGACTTCAGTTCATCTAATATATACCCAGTCCCCCAGAACAAGACACAAATGGCATTTCTTTTACCTTAGTATCCCTTCATGTTAGTGGATTGGATAGTTAGAAATTACCCATTTGTGCACAGAAACCAACGCTGGACAAATGTTTGACGTTATCGGGGGAAATGAGGAGATAAAACAAACTAAGAGGAACAAATGGTGGAAGAGGAGAACTGTAAAACTGCGCGGTCGTTTTTTCAGATTTTATAAGCTATTGTACGCTTACTGCCACAGTAATGAACAGGAGTGGATGATCCATGTTTTGGTGGGTTTAATTTAAAAAAAATGAGGAAGGCCGTGAGCAGTATTATTTCTATTCTATTTTCAGCCAGTAGCTACTAGTTAGTATTCTGTTTTCAGCTCATAGGTCTGTTTTAAATGTCAGGAAAATTAGTTGTTCAGAAAAGGCTAGCAAAACACATGCACGTTTTTGGGGGAGACATTTTATTTGGCTGTCACAAAAAAGGACATTGACTGACACCAGAGGGAGCTGCATTCCTGTATCCCTTTCTTAATGAAGGGTTAATTGTGAATAGAGAAATAGTGAAAGAGAAAAAGTTGTTAATAATCAGTTGAATAATACATTCCTTAATTAAAAATAAATAATAATGTATCCTCTTATTTAAGTGAAAAAACTTGTGCTTTGTTAATAAAAATAAATGCCAGTATGATGGACTGAGAAGAACAGCCAGTAAGATTGGGGGGAAAATTACTTGCTTTTTGAAAATGACAAATTTTGGTATATTTCTGGTCAATTAAGCAAGTTTTGCAAGTACAGTAAAATAAGCTTTTCACAGTTGTTGAAATAATTTGTCTGCAGAAGTCTATGTTGTCATTTAATTTAACAGGCAAACAAGACCACTGATCTTTCTAATCTGGTATTATGTATCCAGCTGTGACCAAGATCCAAAGGCGTTGTTATGTTAATTGTCATAGTCAACTGTCATTCTCTTTATGTACTACATGAAACAAGAGTAGAGTTTTTCATCAAGCAGCCCCATAATGATGTAAATTTTCTGAAGTGTTAATACTACTTTGGAATATTCATTCAATGTAACGGAATTAATTTTGATTCCTTACTCTTCTAACATATTACCCATAAATTAAGTGGAATGAGATCAGCATTGTTTACTAAAGTGGTTTTTTCTTATACTTTTTTTCACTTACTTTAGTTTATGACATTTTGTTCAGTGTTATCACCTGAAATCGTATCTTTTGTAATCCATTGAAAATTGAAGACCTATTTGTATAGAATGCACACAGAGACAGCGATATAAATAAATACTGGCTTATAAATGTTGTATACACACATACATTCACATATAGTATTCTTTTGAACAAAGTTGTACATTTCACTAAAGGCAAACATTTTACTTTGTTTGAAAAAGCATGTATTTAAATATACTTCGAGCTAAATAAAGAGACTGCCGACAGGCATGTAAGTAGAGACATTAGGTTTGGCATACCACTTCAAATGCAACAGGTTTTTAGTTTTTAATGTATTTTCCATTTGAGGATTAGTGTTCATAGGCATAGGCAAATTATTCCTTGCAATATGTTTGTGGCTGTATACAACATAATGAAAAGATTTTTGAGACAGATTATTTGCAATTGGAGCTCATTAATGAGGTAGATGAATTTTAAGCCTGCTGAAGTGAGATGGATAAAACAAATTTGTAGCCTTGAAATACACCTACAAAAGGGAAGTTACTGGATTTGAGAGCCCTGCAATTTACTTTTTATTCTATACATTAAATTATACACTTGATTTTAATTTGCATGTGTGTGAATATTATGTGAGTTGTCTAATTAAAATGAATATATCTGAATATAATAATTATGTGAAATACATTAAATTTGTAGTAAATATATATTAAAAGTTCAGTAATCTTGCTCTTAGTGGATCACATTTTTAAGTAATTTCTCTTGCTTCAGATACAGGTTAAAGAACATAAACTTTTCAGAGTTTCAAGACATATATTAGAAAGTCTTATGTTAGGTGAGTTGCCAGCTAAGTAGACTTTACTAACTTTCCATCTCTATTTTACTGTGGACTGGTACTTAAAGACAAAGGTTCTAAGAATGGCTGCACCTTTGATCTGCTTCTCACCGTAGCTAATAACAGATGCTCCAAGAATGGCAGCAAGGCAAGCATGTATGATACTCCTACTAATCTCCCAGCTTCCAACTCTTTTCAGCGTGGAAGCCTCTACAACCAGCTGGGGTTTCTGTTTTACTAATGCTCAGTGTGTTTCTTTTCCATGATTTAGTATTGTTCACGAACTTTAATCTCATTTTTTTCAGGTCATTTATGGATATCTTGAACAGCATAGGTCCCATTAGAGAAATCTATGAAAACTCACCTTTCTCAACTGTGAAGACCAGTGATTTACTCCTGTCCTGTGTTTTGTACCTTTTGAGGAATTATTTATCTGTGCCATGTTGTTTCTTTTTTATGGCATGTCTGTTAAGTTTTCCTAAAAAGCTTTGATTAAGGACTTTCAAAACTCTTTTGGAAATCTAACTAGATCATAGCTCTCTATCTGTGTGCTTATAAACCCTTCAGAGATTTCACTTTACAAAAGCTGTGTTGTCTATTCTCCAGTAAGTCATACAGCTGCTAATTCAGTTCTTCATAGGGATTTATACTAATTTGTCTGGATGTCAGGCTTACAGGCCTGTAGCTCTCAAGATGTTCCATGAAAAAAATTTTGAACCTTACTGTTGTGCTTGCCACCTTTCAGCGGAGACTTACAAATTGTTACTGATACTTTACTGATTATTTCTTTCCATTTAGTTTTGTAATTTTTATATAGTCCCTTCAGGTTTTTTGAGCCTCCCACAAAGAGTTCTGGCATGAGGGTCTCTCCAATTTCTTTCACTGAATACCAGTGGAAAGTGTTAAACTAACTTGTCCTCAGGGGTCTTGTCTTCTCTGAGTACTTTATACCTTCATTACTAGTTGACCGTACAGACTCCCTAGCAGCCTTTCTTGTTCCTTTGAAGGAATATTTATTATTAGTTTGCTAGTAGTTCCTCAGGCTAGTTTTTGAGTTTTATGTTTAATATGCCAGAAGTTACGATCCTTTCTATTTTCTTTATATCTATTTCTTTTTCTTCTATTATCTGTACATTTCTTCTGATATCTCCTTTTATATTCTGTTTATAGTCGTGCTGGTTTTCTATTGCTGTTGTCTGAGTCTTAATAAATGGTATGCGCTGGCCTTGTGCTTACTACATACTACCTTTAAGTAGTTTCCACAGTACCTGCAGGGATTTCATGTTTGTCCCTTTGATCTGTTTATTTTTAAATGTACTCATTTTTATGTATACTTCCAGATGTATTGTTCACCAAAGGCAAAATTTTCATAACTATCCTTTCCTATTGTACCTGTGTAGAACTTGTGTGCAAACCAGGTAGTTAGGAATTTGTGAGATTTATACTTCCAAAACCAACGTAAGTGCACAAACAGTACACAAATTACATATGCGTGGTATGGTAGAAAGTTTCAAAAGCTATCATGTGGTATTTCCCAAATGTGGCTACAAATTTTGCTAGGCAGCCTGGTGATCTGTTTTCAGTGGCACTGACAGACTGCTTGAGTCCAGGGGACATTAGAAGCACTATATGGAGTAATCTGTCTGTAGAAGAGAAACTTGTTACTGATCCTTTTCTCATGATACTTTAATCTCCTGCTCTTTTGGGCTAAATATGTGATGTCCATTGAAGTGGACAAGGAGAGTCTTCTTTTACTTCAGTATAAATTGGTCAGTTACTAGAATTTTGATCCTTCAAAGTAGGATTTGTTGGTTTAGAGTGTATTTTTGAATGGGCTGCTTCTAATTAACCTGGATGTAAATACCTGATCTTCAGTATTTGAAAGGTTTTCTGTTGAGTAGGAGTAGAAGTTGTGCTTCATTTTGAGAAAAGTTGAGATAAATTTCACTTGGAAAGATTAGTTATTGCTCATACAGGAGCAACTTCAGATGCTGGAAATCATCCTTTTATACATATCCAAGAAACTAATCAGTCTAGTTCCTTGCATATCAGCATAGTTAATCAGTTTATACCAGGTGAATATCTTTCCTGTAATGTATTAAATAATTCCATTTCTGATAAATAAATAAAATTTTTTATTATTATTATTATTTTATTTTTTACTTTTCTGAAGCTTTCTTAATGGGCTCAGTAAGTGCGGGTTGTTACAAATTATACTCATGCATCTTAGATTTACTTAAACAGAGCAGTTAGAAATCTGTTTCAGGGCAAACTCATTTGGCTGTCTTGTGGTATGCTGGAATTTTTTTAAATTTTTTTTTTTATTATTTCAGGTAAATATGCTGAAGATATATTTGGTGAACTTTTCAATGAAGCACACAGTTTCTCATTTAGAGTCAACTCCTTACAAGAACGTGTAGATCGCTTATCTGTCAGTGTTACACAACTCGATCCAAAGGAAGAAGAATGTAAGTTAACTCTTGTATTGAAGATTTCTTACTTTGTCACCCAGACACCACTGATACATGACATGGAAATTATAATAGTTTAGATTATTCTTACAAGAACACAGAGCAAAAAAAACCCCTTCATGACAAAGAGGTCCATTTCTGTTTCTGCTACAGGTTTCTTTTACAGGCTTGAGCAGATTTCTGAGCTCAACATTTTTATGGTTACTGAGCAGTACTGTTGTGAATTAATTTACATAAAAACTGTTACGGGAGTATGTGTCACTTCAGTAGTGTTAAGTATTAGTGTTAGTAATATTAATAATACGTATTATTATGTGAATGCTTGGAGATAAGTCTTTACCCTTTTTTTTTTACCTTCCTACTAATTCCCATGGAATGCAACCACCTGTCGAAGAAGGGTTTTTACATTTAACTTGTTACTATCTTACTTTCTGTGTAAGGTTATAGTTGTGTAGCTCTATTTATTGATGCCATACATCCCCTTGGATTCTTCCTGAATAGCTTTAAGTACTATAAATACTGGTTAGCACTGAGAAAACAAGTATTTCCAAAGTCAATAGGGTATGCCTCATGCTTGTAAGATAGAATTTGTGTGGGATTTAAGTAATGCATAGGCTTTGTGATGACTACAGGAACATTGACCACCTAATATGTAAACGCCATGAAGCTTTTTTGCCTTCCTGGATATCTGTTGGTTACAGGTGGAACTATGAAAGGTCTTGTAACCCTAAACAGTTTTAGGGTGTTCTAGACTCTATGGCTAAGACGTAGAAAGTAGAGCAACATCCTGTCATGAAAAATAACTTAAGATTGCTTGTGAGATCCAGTTTTAAAGTATAGAAGGCTGTTCCAGTTCTGGATGTCTAGGTGTGTCAGGAAAAATGAAGTGTCAAACCAGAAGCATGGTCTTCGGGCTGTCTTTAGTTACTGATGTTGAAACTTCACTAATAGCAAAATCAAGCAAAGGAGGTTTTGATTCTGTATCTCGCACGGCATTAATTTTAGGGCACGTTTTAGAAGACAGCTGTTCATAGCTAGTAGCAGATTCTCCACGAAATTGTGACTTGTGTAGGGGAATTCTTACGTTAATTGGATTTTCCAAGTCTCTTGACAACTAAGCATAAATCATACACATACACCTCTTTTTCCAATAAAATACCATGTTTATTATGATTGGATAACAACAAAAATCCTTTCTGTGTACAGTAACAAATTGTCAGCAACTGTAATCTTGTAAGAGCTGTAATACTCCAGTGTTAGTGTAATTTCTGTGTTACCCTTGACAGCATAGTTTTTGGTTTAAATCAGAGTGGGATATATGTTGATATGGCATTCCATCTAGTATGGCAACCATTCACAGTCCAGGAAAATGGAGAGACCATCTGAAGTCAATGAGTTAAAGCATCTAAGGATGTTACAGGATAGCAAGACGGAAAATTGTACTTTCCTGCATAATTGGCCTTTGATGAGTTTCACTTTAGGTTTCAGTACTAAATATCTGTAACTATTTGATATTAGAAAACTGCTAGAAATATTTTTAAATAGTATGTAGTCCCAAATGCACCAGATGAATAGCTTTTCACAGTCCTGTGTATAATGTAGCATTTGCTAAACTGTATAAAGAAAGGGAAAGACTGCAATTAAAGAAAACAGAGCTGAAAAGAGGTCTACTTGGTCAAGTCCAGAGTGGCTAAGTGTGACTCAAATCTGATAATCCTGAATTCATCTCTCATGCCACAGAGGAGCAGTGACTGCTAGTGCTTCAGAGGAACACGTGCATTCCTCAGTGTTCGTGACTATTTTATTAACCTAAGAATATCCAGTCCTTGAGCCATACCCAGTGTTCCTTATTCACAAACATCTGCCCAGAACTGAGTCACCAGATGAGGACAAAGAAGATGAGAGGAAATTTGATATTGGCAAGTGTGCCCAGGTGGCCGAGAAGGCCAACAGCATCCTGGCTTGTATCCAAAACAGTATGGCCAGCAGGATGAGGGAAGCCATTGTCCCCCTGTACTCTGGTGGCACTGGTAAGGCTGCACCTCAAATACTGTGTTCAGTTTTGGGCCCCTCACTTCCAAGAAAGACAGTGGGGTGCTGGAGTGTGCCCAGAGAAGGGCGATGAAGCTGGTGAAGGGTCTAGAGAGCAAGTCTTCTGAGGAGCGGCTGAGGGAACTGGGGTTGTTTAGCCTGGAGAAAAGGAGGCTCAGGGGGGACCGTATTGCTCCCTACAACTGCCTGAAAGGAGGCTGTAGGCAGGTGGGTGTTGGTTTCTTCTCTCAGGTAACAAGCGACAGGACAAGAGGAAACAGCCTCAAGTTGCACCAGGGGAGGTTTAGATTGGATATTAGGGAAAATTTCTTCCCTGAAAGTGTTGTCAAGCGTTGGAACAGGCTGCCCAGGGAGGTGGTAGAATCAGCATTCCTGGAGGTGTTGAAAAAACGTGTAGATGTGGTGCTTAGAGGCATGGTTTAGTGGTGGACTTGGCAGTGCTGGGTTAACAGTTGGACTTGATGATCTTAAAGGTCTTTTCCAACCTAAATGATTCTATGATCCTATGATTTCCTTAAAAATTAGGGATCAGGAAACTGTTTCTCCTTAAGTACCCTGTTTTAGGCTTGAAACTTAGAAATTATTCACAAATAGTTTTTAGTCCTGATCTGGTCTAAAATAGCTGGAGGATATTAAGGCATGAAGGTGTGGGGAAAAAATTTGGATTTACCTTCCTTAACCCTCTATGTGAGAATTAAGCAAATTTCAGTACTTCTGCTCAGCTAGCAGCATGTGTAAAATGGGCTATACTTGTAAAATGAGTCTCATTTGCTAGTTCGTTGCCAGCAGGCAGTAATAGAAGATTTAGTATGTTCCTTTGGGCCCACACTATTACACAAGAGGAAGAAATTAAGATTCATTTAAAGCTAAGTGGCATGAACAAAACCAGCCCAAGTCAGATTCATTGAATGAGGTGCAAGTACTTGACAAGATGTTTCTGCTAGAGTCAAAGTAAGAAAAAACGTCTGAATTTTTGGAATAATCTGTGTGTGTTCTCATTTTGAATTATTACGATTTCTCTGTGAAAGAATAAAACCAAATGAAACCAAGGCTAGGATTGTATCCTGAAGGAACTAACTCCTGGTGCGCCGTCTTTCAGTTATAGGAGAATAGCTATGAATTTGGTTTGATTTGAATTATTACACTGTTTTCAAAATCTTGTTTTCTCAGAATTATTAGTTTCACATTGTAATAGATTTTTTTTTTTTTTTTTTTTACGTACTTTATTCTTTTTACATACATGTGGGGTTTTTTCCCCCTCAGAAGAGATACTAAACTTGCATACAGACAAAAAGAAATCCTCTGCTTTCCTTTGGTAAATTGAACTTTATTTCAGTTGGGAAACTAGTACATATGTTTTCAAGAATTACCATATCTGCAGTGTTTTTAGGACCAGGAAGACACATTCTTGCTAGTGAGGTGAACTAAGGTTGACAGTTTCAATAGCAATGTAAGATACCCTCATAGGTCAGAAAATAAACCTTATAGTTTCTTTGCAACCACTTTTAATTTCAGTATTTACTTTATAAATAACACTACTAAATCTCTCCATATATATGCAAATTTCTAAGTATAATAACAGATTTTTATTAGTTTACCACATTTTTGTGAACTTGTTTGTGCCATTAAGCTTGACGTACAAGTGAATAATTTCATGTCTGTAGAAATCTGACAGTTTTTAAAAGGATATTCATTTTAGCCTTTATGTTGTTCTTTTCTGAAATGCTGATGCACAGTACAGCTCTGATGTACAGTGTAGTGAAGTATTAGAAAATAGTTGTGTATCACTCAGAAGTAAATGGTATCATGGCAGAAGGAGAATTCATAAACTAAGAGTTTATCTGCATATTTTGGTATTAATTTAGTGGTTCTTCAATATGAACTGCCTAATTCTATTTAAATCTGGAAGTTTAAATAAATTTAAATAACTGGAAAGGATCTTAATTTCAAGTGCTGTGTATGACATTCTTGGTTTCCACTGTATTTCTGTTACAAATCTGACAAGCAACTTAAAAAACATAATGGCAGAAGTGCTATGGGTGAGCAGCCTGGCATACTTCAGGAAAGGAATCAAACAATGTTGTGAATTGTATTTCAGTAGGTTTCTGGCTTTGAACACATGTGCTTGTTTTTTAATAAACATTCTGGAAATACTACCCTGTCACAACAGGATAGTTCAGAAATTCTGCTGGATTAATGCTAAAGAGAGATTTGATGTTGTGCTATAGGCAAAAAAAAGTGGGGAGAAACCTAAAAAGCTAGATAGCTAATTTTGATGTGTCTACTTCTGAAAATGGGAGAGTCAGACAACTTTAAAAGCAGAATACTTGGCCCATATGAGACTTAGAAGGAAAGAGTAGTGAATCCCATTTTAAGAGGCAGCTCACTTACTGTGTAGCCTCTGAAGAGGATTTTGGTGGCTTGAGTATAAATGTAATCAAAGTCAAGAACAGGGAGCACATGAAATTTGCGTCATGACCTCCACGTGTAATATGTTAATGTGGAGGGTAACACTATTGTCAATTCATTCTAAGAATTTTTACCCCGAAAGTCAAGTAAAGAAAAAGACTGTTAAATTAAATTGTATAGCAGGTCACTTTTCCTGGTACATGTCCACCTAATGAAAGTTGGATTTGAGTGCATCTCCCGCTCAAAGATCTGTGCAGATGGGCTGAGCTCCAACTGCTCTACATGCTTTTTCTCCAATTTTCTTAGCCCTTGATTCAATTTATAGGTTATTTAGTAAGTAAATGAGTTTTAAATTAGTGTCCAAGGCTTAATAGTTCAGTGGTAAAGCCATGGTACTGCATAATTTGTATTTTGTATGTAAAAAGAGGGATCTGGACAAAATGCTATTTGCTAAATAATGTGCAGGTCTTCTTGAGACTCACCAGCAAATTCACTGCTTGATGTAGCTGGGTGATTCACATCTTCCCGAATGGGCTGCCTGGGGGCTCCCTGGTTCTACACGCTGCATTGAAGGCAGCTTCTGAGTCCTCTTAAAATGATTGCTCTAACATTTACACCTTCTCTTTGTTTACCTGTAGTGGTTAAGCTACATAATTCTCTGTCCAAAGAGTGCTTGAGCTGGTTTGAATCTTTTTAAACCGGTATTTCAGAAAATGTGAATTTCTTGTACTGGGGACAAGCCAAAGGAGAGTAGTTTCTGTTCTGCAGAAGTAGTTAGTCTCTCGTTTAGCCTCTACTAAACCTGCAGTGACCAGTCAGAAGTATTCTCATGGCAGAGAAACCCAGTATGTGTGCGATTCTAGGCATTGTTGAAGTGAATAATCATTAAAAATACAAAATACTTAAAGTAGAAATCAGACTGCAAGTTTTCAGCATCTTTAGGAACTAAATTGCACACATTTTATCTGAACAGAATTTTCAACACCCACACACACCCACACCCACCCCACCCCCCGTTAATTACCTTTAACTGGAATCTTATGATTTAGGTATTCACTCAATATTGTCATTCTTTCTTCCCTGAACTTTTCAAATAGCTGGGTAAGATTTTGAACAGAGAAAGGGAATTGTGGGCAACTAAGTTCGTTCATTTGTATGTAATTTCCCATAGTCATTCAGTTCTGCAAGGAGTCATAGCTGTGGCATTCGAGAGTTCATGGTTATGAGAGTTCATGAGAGTTGTCAGGATGACATTCTTCGGAAAGCATTGAGAAAGCAACCTTTTAAAAGGAATATATTTTATTATATATTTTATTTATTTATTTACCACCTTTAGGAGAACAGTATCTTTTGGCCTAGAACCTTGTCGTAAATTGTACATTGGAGTGAGTTTAAAAGAACAAAAAAATCTAGTAACATTTTTTTTCTTTAAGTAAGGTAAAATAAAACATAGTCTTTAATATCTTTGAAATGTAAAAGTCGCTACTTTCTGTCAGTACACTGGTGTGCTCCATACCTAACTTTTACTACAAATTGAGGATTGCAGTTTAATGAGAGGCTTAACAGGAGGTAAAATGTTATTTTATACATGTATATTACTGATGTGTTCTTTTATTTAATTTGTAGTTCAGCCCCAAAGAAACTTAAGTTATTGTATATTAATAGAAGTGCAATTTAAATACCTTTTTTCCCCAGTTCGTTGTTGATTGGGGAAAAAAAAAAAAAAAAAATGGACTGGCATCTCTTTTTCAAAACCAAAGGTTCATACTTTAGCTTTCAGACAGAGATAATTTTTAATTATGCAGAAAATATTGTTGCATACAGGAAGTTAGACTGGCTGATATAATTCATACAATCCAAACAACAGACACAGTAAAGATAAGCTGACATCTGTTCACATTGTTGAATGAATGTTCAACTTAAATGTTGAGATGTTCACAATTTAAGGAAATTATTTAAGACACCATTTTTTGTTCATTGCAGTAAACACAAGTGGTATGGCAGATGGACTTTTAGGAAAATGTATCCATGTGAAATTTAGGATCTTGGGCTATGTGAAGGTTCTGATGCTGGTTAGGAATTAGGCAACTGGAAGCTTAAATTTGTCAGCATCAAATCAAATGCGTGCAGCCTTTCCAACTCCTCCTCCCATGTCTTGTCTCTTCTCAGACCTGAATTCATGCATCCAGCTTGTTTGACCTGTCCTCTTGCAGTGCCAGTTTGTCAGCCAGCCAAAGCTAAATGGCTGGATGACCAGCCAGGTTTTCACATATTCTCTCCCCTGAGGTGGCAAGCCACGCAGGGCTTCCGTTTCTTAGCCAGCTGGCAAGCTAAACAAATGGCTTAGTAAGCCAAACCGTGCACAGCCCAGGATTACGCTGTGCTTGCAACATGGGATTTACCTGATCCCTGTATGTAGGCAAGTTATATCAGTGTCATGATTCTCAGTATTTTGTACGCCATGTCCTTTCATTTCCTTAGTAATGTTGTCTTAATGTAGTCAGTTGTTGTGAGCAACGGCATGCTTTTCAGTGAATGCTGGTCATTGAATATCAGCGCAGAAAATGCTGTTAGCTGTTTGAAATTCTACAGTGTATGTTTTATATAAAGACTGTTGCGATGTAGCTTAGTTTTAGAAGAGAAAGTAATCTACATTTATTGTTGGGGATTGATTGATTGATTATCCTCAGGTGTGTTATCCCCTTGTACATTTTTTACAAAATTTAAACAAGAAAATGGAGATTATGAATTAGACCGGCTGTATTTGCTCACTGAAGAGAGTAAGGAATGCTAATGAAGAGTTTATAGAACAATGTATGTCTTAATACTGTGGTGCCACATACTCTGTGAACATTCTGATATTAAAACAAATAATTGTATTTATTTATTGGAATAAATTAATTTATTTCCTTCAGAATGTACACAGGTTCAAAGACAAGTACACTACCTTTTTTTTCATTGGCATAGTCTCCAATAAGTGACAGACAGTTTAAAGACTTGCAGGATTGCCAAGCAACTCTGAACAAGTATGTTTGGTGAGATTTGTAAAACCAACAACCCAAAGGAAAAACAGCTGAAGTGTAAAAGAACATAAGATCAGGTTTTTAGATGAGGTAAACCCCAGTTCTTCTAATTGTGAACTTCTGCTGCAAATTACAACCTGTACTTGACAGGTACAAAATATATATGGTTATTTATGAGTGAAAAAACACCTGCAGAAATTGAGACTCCTAGCTGACATTTGATACATTATAATACTTCTTCCACACACTTGAAAAGGCTTCTGAGCAGCTATTTAAAGGTATTAAAAAGAACAAAAGACACTGTAATAAAATAGAGCCTAAGGCTAAAAAGGAGGAAACTTCTCCAGGAACACACAACCTTGCCAACTGTAATAAACCTCAAAAGCCAAACTGAAAATCAAATAAATCCCATCTTCAGCCTTAGAAAGGATGCTGCCAAAACGCTTAGGTAAGAAGATAGAACATTCCAGCAATTACAAGCCCTCTGGAAAAAATACTGCTTTCTGCCCCTTCGTGATCATACCATAGAAATCCAGCTCTGTATATGTGTACGTACATATGTGTGTGTACACTTGCGTGTGTTACAGGAACCAGAGTAAAATGCAGTTTTGAGCTTAAACAGATGCAGTCTTCTAGAAAATTGTTGCCGAAGGCCCTAGGGATACAGGAGAGCGGGGGGTGTCCTCTCATCTTGAGTAAAGGGGCGCTACTATCAACCTGTTTGTATAAAATAAACTTAACTATTTATAGATAAAATGCATGTGCTGAAAATACCCTCTTTGCTAGCATGTCTTAAAACTGTTTCCAATATTGTTTGAGATTTTAAAAAAAAAAACAACCAAAAAGCCCAAACCAATGAAAAGGCCTGCTGCTTTATCTAGTGGAAGTCTAACGCTGGCTGCAAAGCTAGTCTTGAGACACACCTGGGCTTCACAGATGCAGTAACTGAAGATCAAGGAGGGAGAGAAATATGAGACTGAACAGGTACACTGTTTCTAGAATTAAAAGTGCAAGTTTCATCAGTTTTGGTCACTTTTCCATTACTCTTTTTCTAAATTTTAATGACTGTGAAATAGAAGAATATATAGGGGCTTTAATAGCAGTAAGTCAGTATATTTCAAGTCACTGTTTAATCTACTGTATTCATCTAGTGTTGTTTCCCTTTGAATCTTACATAAAGATAATTAATTATTCCTAACTACTGTGCTTAAACACTCAAGGTGTCTCACCTGAATTAAACAGAGAAGTCTCACCTCAATTAAACAGTCTGATTAAAAAACATTTGACTAGTTTCGTGTGTTGGAACATAGTATCACCTCCCATTAAAACTCATTGACATCAGTAGCATAAGCTTGAATGACTTGCTGGTTTGGCGTCTCAGTGGGCCTTCAGTGGAACTGCTGCCTACATGCAAGGAAGGCAGAGTGTGGCTTGCTGATAGTATAAAGGTAAAATCTATACCTCAAGACAGAGAGTAATTTCTTAGTATCAAAAGGATTGTGAAATGGAGTTGGTAAATGTTATTAGGTACTTCTGAACTACAGAATGGTATTTTATAGCTGCAGTAAAGAAGTTGTTGAACAACTTTGGAGGGACAGAATTCTGATATCTATCCAGGTGAACAAAAATTCCTTGTGAAGCTAAGTAGAGGATAATGTGCTAGAACATTACAAGCATGTTTTTGACATAATCTGACAATATCTTGCTGTTGCAATAGTGCTATATGAATTTATATTTGTTGTAAAATGCATAAGATACTAGCAGTAATGCTTGGTATTTGTATACTAAGCAGCATTATGTAATTACAGATTAGTCCAAATAAATTTTGGTGGGTTTTTAAAATGGCAATACCCCCTTTCAGTGTCACTGCAGGACATTACAATGAGGAAAGCTTTCCGGAGTTCCACAATTCAAGATCAACAGCTATTTGACCGCAAAACTCTGCCTATTCCTTTGCAAGAAACTTACGATATTTGTGAACAGCCTCCTCCGCTTAACATTCTCACCCCTTACAGGTAAGTAAAACAAAATTAATCAAAAACAATTTCTAGCTTCTTTTATGCAATACAGATGCTGTATCCAGGCATCTTGCTCGTGTTGAGTAGCACTTGAGTATTTAAGGAGGCAGACTATAAAACTGTGAAGCTGCTGGAGGAATACAGGCAGCAGAAGACATTGTAAACATTAAAACTACTCCACTTCACTCAGATTTTACCCCAGTGTAACAATGGTTAAGAAAAAGCCATTTTTATTATCTGTGTTTATTAAACTGTATAACGCCTTGGATGTGAAGTGAAGAAAATAAGCAGTTAAGTATGTAGAAAGATAGATCTTTAATGGAAATGAATGTTGTTTGCTGCCCCAAAGTCAGTTTGAATTGGTCGTTGAACACGAGCAGCCACACAAATTTGTTCATTATTTTAAGTGCAAGATTTGAGTCACTGGAATGGGATTTATGATACTCTTCTTGTTACCCGCAGCTTGCGTTAGAGTTACTTTCTTAGAATCAGGACCTTGAATACAAGGAAAGATAGTAAAGAATGATGGCACAGGAGGTCAATGTTCATTTTTTTGATGTTATTCAGTAAAATATTGCAGGGTCTGAGATATACTAGGTATTCTTTGATATGCCTTTCCTTTGCCTTAAATGTTTGGATTCATGTGTTGTCAGATAAATAGTATGCCTGATCTGTGTCATTGTATTTCAGGGATGATGGAAAAGAGGGGCTGAAGTTTTATACCAATCCTTCATACTTCTTTGATCTGTGGAAGGAAAAAATGCTGCAGGACACCGAGGACAAAAGAAAAGAAAAGAGGAAGCAGAAGGTATGTATGTTAGCTTTACATAGCTTCTGGTTGTTTTTTCCTGGAAAGGGTTTACTTGCAGATATGGTACTTTTTTTGGTTATGCAATTAATAACAATCCAAACTTTACAGAGTTGTCTTCATTCAACTAAAACTACTGGTATTCGTTCAATTCCATCAACTTTAACAAATAATAATAATAATAATAGTAATAATAATAGTAAAATAATACAAAAGGGCCTAGAGGTTTCATGCTGTCTTAGTGTAACTAACAGCAGGTTTGCCAAAACTTGTAAGTCTTCTAGCAATGACTTAAAAAGGAGAAAAAAGGAGGAATACAGCAAGAATGAAGAATTTCACTGGAAAGCGTTTTTATAATACAAAATTCTGACAATCTCACAGGTGAAAAAGCTTGAATGACATTCTAATGGATATGTTTACTCTAAACCAGAAAGAAATCAGTAGGAATAGAGCACTTTGTTTATATTTTCTTAAAATAAAACAAAACACTTCTGCAAAGGTAATGCTTCTTTTTTGTTTCATTGTTATTCTTTGTATTTCATACATAGAGACAGTAAATACAAGTGTCAGATTCATAATTTCATTTCAGACTCAGAATAAAAAGCTACTTATACAGTTATTTTTCTCTGTATTATTCAGCTAATTATCCACTAGACTGAAGTTGCTGACTCTTGCAAGTCATTTTGGTTTACATATTGCCTTTAATACTGAAAGTAAATTTTTCTTTTACTTGAATTGGGATTGTTTTTCATTATTTTGTGGCTGATGTTTAAATGCAGCTAATTAAAAAACACTGTCTTAGTTGTCAGTTTTGTTTGCACAACTCTCCTACAGCAGAAAAATCTAGATCGCCCTCATGAACCAGAAAAAGTGCCAAGGGCACCTCATGACAGACGGAGAGAGTGGCAGAAGTTAGCCCAAGGTCCGGAGCTCGCAGAAGACGATGCTAACCTCTTACATAAGCACATTGAAGTTGCTAATGGCCCAGCTTCACATTTTGAATCAAGGTTCCTTTTTATTTTTTCTATGCTTTACTAGGTACAGATACTCATAGTGAACATGCTTGAGAAACAGTAAATTATGAGATGCTGCTGCTATTGTTGAAATACACTGGAAATCATTGATATAGCTCAACCAAAACTCAATTTTAAAATAGTGTGTCCTTAAAGGAGTAGTTAGTATTATTATTAAGTGTAGCATGCATCTTTGGAACTCATTGTATCCTTGTGGATGTGGTGTTGTCTGCATCTTGAAGAAGGTGTAGTGTCACTGTTGCATGCTTGCACCCAGGTGTGTCACTACATTCCAGTCTTGACCTACAAAATCCCTATTATTCCAGTCTCTTGAGTTTTCTTAAGCAGGCTCAGCCAAGACTAGATGATGGGTGCGATGGGAACAAACATCCACTTGGAAGTCAAATGAGAGCACTGAGCTTCTCTTTACTCTTGAGCAAATCCAAGATTTGATTGACATTTCTGGTTATAGTCTATTACAAAATCCAACCTGTTGGATTCTCATTTCACAGCACGTATTTGCTGGTGGCTAAAAGTAGCATTTCACATGGTAAACACCTGCTGTGTTTACGCTTCTGGTGCTTGTGCAAAACCAAGTCTGTTTTACCAGCCAAGAAACGTCTGATAGGAAAGAGGCCTGACAAGTAGTATTAGGAGTTCTGGAGGTATGTTTTTGGGGGGCTTGTGGTTCTTTTAATTAAAAAGTATTCATTGTCCTCCAGAAAACAGTTACATTTTTCCCCTATCCTTTGCTGGCCAAAAGTGTACCATAAGAGAGTGTTTTGCTTAGCTTTGTAAGACCTTCAAACGAAACTTACCAGTGACAACTCTAGGAGATAGTGTTTGCTGTCTGAAAAACGGAAAAAACAGCTTGTAGAAAACTTAGCTCAATTCAGAAAGTAAAAATGGTCTCAGTGCATTTCACTCAGTAGGGTACAACTCAAGTTATGGTGATCAGCATTTTTCTGGGAACAACTTTATAGTATCTTGTCTTTGTGAACTGCTGTGCCAAGTTGTTGGCAGAAACATCTGCTTTCCTGCTGTCCTTCTGTTGTGTTGCACATCACATTCCACATTAGACACACTTGTTGCAGGACTCCTTTTATATACAGGCAGGAGTCTGGCCTAAACTTTGATTATCTCGGTACCAGTAATGCAATTATAAACAATGCTGTAGTGCTTGGGAGCACTACATGTGCAGAGCATGTTGTTCACATACAGAACAGCGCCAAGCTTTGGAATAACAGGGTAAGAACTTCACACCCACAGAATTTAATAGGGTTAGATACTACGGTGGTGGCAGTATGTGGAAATGTAGAGTATTGCTTTACTTGTTGGAAGATGTTCTGCAAACACATTTCCTCTGAATTCAATAAAGAAATTTTTTTTAAATCTTTCATTGAGTAGTTAATTAAAATTTCCTAAGTGATCAGGTCCTTGAGAGGTGTCTAAAGTTGTCATCAACAAGTAAGTTGAATCATCTTTATTTACAGCTACTACTCAATAGATACTTAGATTACCTTCCTTATATCCATTGTATAGCTACGAAGTATTAGGTCTAAAGTAGTGAGTTCTCTGTATATATTGGAATATAGATCCTGTGACAGCAGTTCAGCTAAATTGTTGTAAGTTCTACCATTCTAAATGTTACCATTCTAACATTGATGGATGTTTCATCAATGTTATAAAAGGATATGGTTGCATATATGTAGAGATTGAGGAGCAGAAAAAATTACTGAGTATAATGTCTGTTTCACAATACACTGGTATATGTGTATTTCTGATTGTATTGCTGTGTTTACTTAACTCAAAATAATGTGACTAATAAACACTAAGATCACACACATACTGTAGAAATTGTCTGATATACCTATCAAAACCATTAAACCTTTGAGCTGCTAGAAGCAATGGCCTGGAAAGTGGGGTAAATTATTAAAAAGCCATGAAGTACAATATGCAACATAAGTGCAGAGAAGATACTTGCATTCAGAAATCAAACTGAAGTATAGGACAGTAGCTGAGGGCACTGATACTTTACTAAAGGTTACATTGGATCATTTTTTGCCATTTTCCTACAGATCTCAAGCATATGTGGACCATATGGATGGATCATACTCGCTTTCTGCATTACCCTATAGCCAGATGTCTGAACTTCTGAACAGGGCTGAGGAACGAGTGTTGGTCAGACCACATGAACCACCACCGCCACCTCCAATGCATGGAGCAGGAGATGTGAAACCTGTGCCTCCTTGTGTTAGGTACGAAGTGGTCATGCCACATGCAGATTTATTGGGGAGTTTTAGTTTCCACCACCCCAGTAATAGCCACTAGTAGTATTTCCATGCAAGCCAGGCAGTACACACATCCTAGGGGCTATGTCAGTCCACAGCATTGATGTGTCTGTAGCTGTAGGGCCACAAAGGAACCCGAGAGAAAGGGCAGCAACTAAACCCGGTAGGGTACCATTGTGGAGACAGGCCTCACCTTGCCATTAATACTGCAACTGTGTCGCCTTCAGAGTTAAATGGCAAGACAAATAAATGTATGGAAAATGTTTCTGCAAAAGATGTTAGAATCTCAGGATTTTGCTTTGGAATTTTGGAAATTTGGAAATCTGAAATTTGTAAAACTGAGCTGTGTTTCAGCCTACATAAAAGGAAGAATATATCACAGTAAGACAGCTGTCAAAACTACATATTCATCACATTTGCTAAATTGCAAGTGCTTTTTTTTATTTCTTCCCCCAAGTTTTTTAATTTTCTATTTCTCTGTGCCTTTCCAGAACTGGATACATACTTGGAGTATTTTCTAGAGAGAAGCTCTGGTTGTCACTGCCCTATTGTTTTATACCCAAAACCTTACTTTATGGTCAGGTACATACAACTTGGAATAAAGGACAGTTCATTCAGACACAGTTATTACATCAGCAAGACTCTTGAACAGAATGTCTTTTTACTGTTCAGGAGATCATACACAGAAATGCCTAACTCTTTAAATGAATTTTCCACAACAGCTGAAAGAAATCCTCTGGTGGTCTTCCAGGAAATTAATTTTACTGTTCCCTTTTGTTTTCTTCAATTCACCTATTCATTGCAGTGTAATGAGTATCTAGCTTATAAATATACCTCTCTGTACATAGAATTGATGACCTTTGATATTAGTCTCGCTCATTGTGTCATCAAACCTTAAATACATATTTCAAATGTAACTCATCTTCATTGCTTGTACTTGGTTTTGTTTTTAAAGTTCTGTAAATTGAAGCAGTTAATGAACCTCTAGTTCCCTTACTTCAGAAAAATAATTTGCATTTACTTAGGGATGGGAGGGGAGAATTATACTAGTATAGGAAACCTTTGATAAAGATGCAGGTTTGTATAAGAGCATAAACTCAGTTAACAGCTGAATTTGAGCAGAGGTCTGTTGGAAGACTGATGCATACTCCATACTGAGAATTAGATTTCCTTGTATATGAGGTATGTCACCAGAGTACATAAGTGCTCTTTAATGCCCAGCGTTCAGTATTCTGTAGTTGCAGAAGTGAATGTATTACTATTTTTTTCATTCTCCAGCTCTAATAACTTTGTCCTTTTATTGGATCTTTCAGTTCTACTACTGGCTTGGTAGAAAATCGTCCTCAGTCACCAGCAACAGGCAGAACACCAGTGTTTGTGAGCCCCGCTCCTCCTCCACCACCACCACCACCTCTTCCATCTGCCTTGTCAACTTCATCATTAAGAGCTGCAATGACTTCCACCCCACCACCCCCAGTCCCACCTCCCCCACCCCCTCCTACAGCTGCTCTGCAAGCCCCAGCTGTGCCACCTCCACCAGCTCCTCTCCAGATAGCTCCTGGAGTCCTACACCCAGCTCCACCTCCAATTGCTCCTCCCCTAGCACAACCCTCACCCCCTGTCACTAGAGCTGCCCAAGTGTGTGAAGCTGTACCGGTTCACCCAGTTCCTCCACAAGCTGAAGTACAGGGACTTCCTCCACCACCCCCACCTCCTCCCTTGCCACCTCCTGGCATTCGACCCTCCTCTCCTGTCACAGTTGCAGCCCTTTCTCACCCTCCTCCTGTTCTGCACCCTCCTCCCACAACCGTTGTCCCTGGCCCTCATGCCCCGCTGATGCCTCCATCTCCACCATCCCAAGTGATTCCTCCTCCTGAACCCAAACGCCATCCTTCAACTCTTCCTGTAATCAGCGATGCTAGAAGCGTTCTGCTGGAAGCAATACGGAAAGGTAATGTTTGGCTGTTAAGGGGCAAAAAGAACGGTCTCAGGAACTTCGTAAATACACATTAGCTTTGAGAGATGGAATATTTCACATGTGTAAGAAGTTAGAGGAATGCATCTGAAGTCTGTTTCTGCTTTTTATTCTTTATAGCGTATGCCTTGCCAAGTAGATTTTTTCAGTTTGTAATTGCACTTGTCAGATGTTTAGTTTGGATGGCAAAACTGGTTTTCTATGGAAGTTAGATTTTTTATTTTTTAAAAAGTATATGTTTATAGATGATCTGTGGAGATTGTATCTTCATTTCTGTTTACCTGAAAGCGTGGCTATTTCCGATAACCTACAGATTGTGTAGGAGAGAAAAACATTTTTTTACAGACCGGTAGATAAAAGCAGAGCAGATCAATTGGCATCATACAGCAACATATAAATGACATTCAGAAATCGTTACTCCAGACTTAAAGCTGTTAAGTATCTAATCTTGACATGTCTCCACACCGTACTGGAGCAGTCTTAACTTACAAGGTGCCCCACTGGCAGAGTGCAAGTGAATGGCAGAGGTGCAGGGCAGTGTTCTCCTGATGATCTAGCGAGGAGCTGTATGTACAAGCTGTACTTTTCAGCTTACATGCCTACGGCCAGAAAAATCCCCACTGCGCTGTGAGTGCTGCTGTTTGACTGTGTGGCGTCCTTGAACATTTATTCTTTCTCAAAATGGTTCGAGTACTACTACATTCTTCTGTTTTTCCTCTGCACCTACAGCACAGTACAGAATCTGCAGGTACCATAATACAAGTAGATAGGCTATAATACTAATTCAAAATATTTTTAAAGTATCTATGTGCAGATGAATTGATAACATCACTGAATCTGAAGAAGTATCAACAACAGTTGAGTACAGCAGTGGCGTGTGGACATTAGTAGAGAGTGTCAGCAAAAAACCTAATAAAGGAGAGCCGGCTGGTATAATTTAGGTGATTTCCTGAAAGCGCTTTTGACCAAGTCTTGCCAAGTTACCACAGCTTAAATTCCACCTGAGGACCTGTGCTCATGTTGCCTGTCAGTTGACAACAGACAGTATTAAGCACAGGATGTAGGTCATGTTTAGACTGTGTCAATCTGTGGTGTTGGTGAGTATGAAACCAAAATATATAACCCCTGTCATGTTTTTAACTTTCTTATACTGTTGGTATGTTATTTCTCCTTTGTGTTTGATCTTTAAGTAATACGTTATCCCAAAACAGGTCATTACATGATCAAAACTGGGTTACAAGAGGTCCTGTCTTGTTAGGATACTCAAATAGCTGTAACTTTTAATTGAAATCATGAAGAGAGGATATAGAAAGTGCCTGGAAATACAAATAGTAAAATGGCTTAATCACAGTGGTACTAAAAATGTGAGTGTATTTTTAATGGGAAATCAGAAGCAGGATATTACAGTAGAAGGATTGGTGATCTAGTGTGCCATTGCAGTTCTGACATTCCTGTCCTTAGAAACTTGACAGAGAACCTCTGAGGGGGACAGTGTCCTCAGCCTTCACTTTTGCTTGCAAAGCATTTTGTGAATCATCAGCTAAATACTTTGTATAATGATAAAGGAGGAGAGTAATATGTTTGTGATTTAATGTTCTTAGGTATTCAGCTACGCAAAGTTGAAGAGCAACGTGAACAAGAAGCTAAACATGAGCGCATTGAGAATGATGTTGCTACTATACTTTCTCGTCGCATTGCTGTGGAATATAGTGACTCAGAAGATGATTCAGAATTTGATGAAGTGGATTGGTTAGAGTAAAATTATTACATTGCTGTACACTGCAAAATCGAATGCTAATGTCCATTGTGGTGCTTGTTCTTTGAAAGTTTAATGGTCATTTCTAGTGTTTTTTGTATTCTTTTCTTTACATAATTAATCCATGTTTTTCTACTTTTCAGTTTACAAAAAGCTCCTAGTGCATCTTTGAAACTAAATGTTTTACAGTGGCTTTTCTTACACATCTTTTTTGAAAGAACATACTTTGTTCCAATAGACCACTAAGTATTAAGCATGGGCAGCTGTTGGTAGAGTAGCAGTTTCAATTTTTTGGCATATCTTTACTGTGCACTTTGTGAATTTTAAGTTAATGAAGGCAACTGAGATTGACATTCCAAGGGCAGCTGTATGTACTAATGAGCCTTACTCCACTTCTGATCGTGTTTTAAAATGTTAAACCTAGCTATCAAGATATCACTGCCTTGATTACATCTGTACACTAAAAGTACATATAGTTAGCAGCACTGAACACACTGAAAGGAAAATGGGTATTTGGGGGTTTTATTATTGTTTTATCGTTGTTTTTAAATAATTATGGCCTTATTTGAATGTTTAGAGATTCCCCTTCCCTTCTTCCCTCCCAGGTATATATTGTGTGGTACTATTTTTGCCTGCATAATAAAAGTTTAAATTTTTTTTTCCTTGTGAAATCTTTTGACTTAAACATGCTGTGTAACTTATGTAACTGTTAAAATAACAGTTTGATTTAATAAATGGTTCATTTTAAATGTTCCTGGTTGTTGCTTTTTCAATGAAGGCTGCTTTTCACTGGTATACCTGAGGGATCCTTGAATTTCAAAGGTTTAGTCTGTGGTCTACAAAGTTACAATCAACATTCTGCACTTGATCTGAGGACCCATATTAAACAAGAAAACACGTATCATCAAATGATATCTATATGCATACCTACAAAAAAAAAAGCTGAAATTTCACTGTGATCCATTAGTTAAAAAAAAAAAACAAAAAACCAAAATTGGGAGCTTGTGGCTGATTTAGGGTTTTATTAAAAAAAAAACAACTTTACCATCACTGTATCTTGAGGAGATGAAGCAGTCAAATTTATGGTTAATGAAAGATGACAAAGAACATGGGTGATACTGCAAAGTAATTTTTAAGCGCTATCTAGCAGTGTACTGCGTGTTGCGCAGGGCTTTTGTTTCCCTTCTCTGGAATAACTCCTTCAAGTCTGAGCACGTAGTCAAAATCCTATTGAGAAGGGAAGCATGAGAATGTGAAGAGCACTCTTACCTTGTGAACTCGTTCCTGGAAGATGGAATTGTATAATAGAAGAAAAGAAGTGTTGAAAGTCAGAATGAGATTTCTGCAAGTGGAACATGGCATGTTCTACAGGCTGCAGAACAGTTTACAGAGGCAGGTGGTTATTAACCTACTCTT
Organism: Ibycter americanus; assembly: GCA_035590275.1. Lineage (NCBI taxonomy): Eukaryota > Metazoa > Chordata > Aves > Falconiformes > Falconidae > Ibycter > Ibycter americanus. The sequence goes on from JAVJGI010000062.1 coordinate 66,132,577, forward strand.
GGGACTGGGAAAAAACAGGTACAGACTGGAGTAGGAATACTGTACAGCAACTCTTGCAACTTTACTGTCACCATCTCAGCCTCTCCTATAATTTTGTGTATGGCCTGCTATACTCAAGACTTTTTCCACTACAACAGTAATGCCTTTGTTGTGTTTGTGGGAGAAAAATCATTGTCACAATTTGTGAATCTGCATCTTTATGGGTGCAGTTCTTCTCTATACACTATTCTCTTTGATACTTCTCTTCACAGTAATGCCATCTGGTTTATTCCCCCATTCTCAGTTAACTTTCAGAGTGCATGTTCTTAATAGCTCACCATAACATTAAAGGAAAGATGTCAGAAGTACCACTGTGTGAATATTTAATGGTGTTTAATCTAGGTGTTTCCTTGGATCTCAATAATCCTGAATTGCTAAATCTGGCCCAGTAACTAAATGCGAGAGATGCTGTTTACACAGCCGTAAAGGATTGAGATCGTCAAGCCAAAGTGCAATATACAGCCCTGCAGCTGCCCTTTAAGCAGGGAGCCAGATCTACCTGTTGGGCAGCTGAAAGAAGAGCTTGTGCCTAATTGCCACGTGTAGGTAGTTCTGCCATTCACAAAATTACTTTTCAACTGATGTTTATACCTGTTCCTTGCTAAGTCTCTAAACTCCTGATTTTCCTGGTGGATGTTATAGACAGCAGCCTACATTGTCACTTAAATGGAGCAGCAGCATGACTGTGCCTGGGTTGTGACTGTTCCAGGTAGAGGATCTCCTCACTGCACCATTGCGCCTGCACTGTAGGTATGCTCTGAGTGCAAGCAGGCACTGTGAGCTGGGTATAACTTGCCTAAAGCAAGGAGAGAAATTAGCAAAAAAAAAACCACAAAAAAAATCCACCAAAAAAACCGCACCAAAAAAAAACCACCAAAAAACCCCCAAACATTATAAGAAAGGGAAAAAAAGAAAAAAAAAAAGAAAAAGAAATCAAAGCAAAAAGGCCCTTACATGACTGCAGTTATCCCACAGTGGACTTGAAGGCATAAAAAAAAAAAATCCTTATTGACAAATAGTTGTTATTGACCTGCTTCACTGTCCCAGTGATTAATAATATCCCTTCCAGACCAGTACCCAGGGCAGACAAAGCCCTCATTTAGTATGACACAGTCACACGAAGTAATGAACCTTGTCTGAGAAAAGTCAAGAGTTAAATTCAGTTAACATTTTGAAGGCGGAATTCTTGGCCTTCTGCCACAGCTACAGGTTTCTGTCATAGCAACTAGCCTCCAGATAGCAATAGCGTGATTCACTAGTAGCGAGGGGTGATTGTTGAATTAGAATATTTGCATTTATAGACCTACTCCACGCGATGCATTTGGAATCTCAGTGATTTGTGTCCCTCTTACTGTGGTCTCCAACTGCCCTTCTCGTTTGGTGGAATGCTGTGCAGAGGGCTGCTGGGCTCTCTGTGCCTGTGATTAGATGCCTAATAGATTATTGATTGCTTTGTCTTGTAAGGTACTAAATCAAGTCTTCTGTATTGAACTGTTTACAGAGTCTGTTGTTTACTTCTGTACATTTGCAGCAGCTGATTAAAATCAAAGGCTCAAAGCCTGCCACAAAAATAACGTGTCAGTAACGTTCAGTATACGTGAAGAGAAACCTTTGCTCGACTTCACACCTTTCTTGAACTGTAACCCAGGATAGTTAAAAATTATCTACCTCTCCTACTGAAAAATGGAGAGAAAAAAGAACAAAATAAAACGCATAGCAAGAACAACAAAACAGGTACTTGGTGGCAGAACCGGAGCAGAAGACTAGGGAGGTGCAAAACTGGTCACTCGGGGGGGGTTATCAAAAGGTGAAGTAGTAACAATGACACCAGCCATCACGGAAAGAACAAAAATAAATAGGTAAATGGAAGAGAACAAGTACTGGAGAAACAAAAATTACAGAGACACGTAATCCTGGTTCTTTTTTTAGTGGTGTGTTGCGAACAGCAACCATTAAATACTAGACATTGTTAAGGGATTATGTTATCTCCCGTTAAATTGGGATTAAAGAGCTGGAGGCACTTTAAAAAGGCCTTTAGCCCATGAAATCATCCTCGCGCGTGGCCCGGGGGCGCACCCAGCGTTCAGGCGGGCGCTGACAGGCTGGTGCCGCGTGCTGAACGCGCAGCCCAAGGCGCCCTGAGCTGCGGCC
>JAVJGI010000062.1:66140412-66159402 GCA_035590275.1 Ibycter americanus
TTGTTTTCCTTTCCTTTTTTTTTTTTTTTTTTTTTAAAGCAATAGGAAGGAGTGAAAAGAGGCAGAAAAAAGGCAACAAACTGCCCGCAGCAGCCAGAGCAGCATCCCAGGGTCTCACCCAAGCACTGCTGGTCCCCCTAGCCCCAGCAAGGCCAGGTGCCAAAGGAGAGGGCTCCTAGGTCACCCATGTCACCCATGGGATGCACGCTGCAGGACCAAGGCTCCCACCTGCTCAAGGGGCTGAGAGCTGGATGCCCCCAGTGGGGGCTGTGGTGGGGCTCCCGTTGGCCTGCTCATCTAGGGAGGGGGGAACAAGCCCCACAGGAGTCCAGGGAGAGCCCCCAAAGTGAGTGAGAAATCCCTCTCCTCTGGTCAGCTGGGAAAGGGAAGGCAGCACTGCTACAGCTCTGTGAGCAGCTCCGCACCACGGGTGGCACAAAGCCCAAGGGACCCCGAGAAGGGACCCATGGGGGGCTCAGCAACCAGACCCACACCTGCCCCTCTGGGTCCTCCAGGCCTGCTGCAACCTAGGCTGGGGTGGGTATCATAGCCCCACCATCCTGGTCTCCTTCAGCTACAGGGAAGGCCATAAACCACAGAAAACCAGTAAAAACATAAATCCAGGCTGGGTGCTGTAGCAAGGGCTCTGCAACACCTTTCCTGTACAGAAGGCAGCAGCCTGATGCAGGAGCGATGCGCGTCTGCTCCTCCCTGATGCAGAGCAATCGCTCCGCTGGGGAGTTTAATCAATCAGCTCATGCCCTACCTGCTGCACAGAATGCTTCCAAACCCCAAAGCATTTCCTTGCCCTCAGTGTGCCAGCTTCAGCTTCCTGCAGACCACAGATCAGTGCAGATCCGAGGGAGCTTGAGAGCACTTTAAAAAAAGCACCCAGATGACTTTGGATAACCTGAGATCTCCTTTCCTAAAGGAGCCACAGCACTTTTGGAGGCCAAGAGGTCATTCGGAAGTGCCTGTGCCATTTCTGCCAGTGGAGCATAGCTGGTTTGAGAATATTTCCCCTTGTTTGCAGAAAACTCCTGAGTGGAAAAACACCCAGCTCTGCCGTGGGAAGGGGCGCAAGCAGCCATGCTGCTAACCCACAGCCAAGGTCCAGCACTGGTGGGCACTGGCCAAAGCCGCTCTCCTCAAGCACCACCAAAAAAAATTAGAAAACAGCCTCATCTCTCATTTCAAGAATCTCCTGGGACATTTCCACAGGCCTTTGTGAAAAACTGCGACCGTGGTCCTTTTTATGGACATAGCCCAGCACCATCAGTCTCTAGGATTCACGTATAGAAAGGCAGGTGGGATGGTGCCAGCATTTAAATGCGCAAGAGCAGCAGAGCCGGAGGGCACACCTTGAACGTAAACTGGTTGTAAACCGGTGGTCAGAGGGATTCTGGTCCCAGCAGAGCAGCATCACAGCCCTCAGGCGCAGGAAAAGGCACTGGGAATTGGCCCAAGTGCTAATTACTAAATAAACTAGACTGGCCAGAAGCGGCAGAAGGCACATGGTGTAGGGTAAGTGAGCTGTTCCCGAAGGATGAGCAGAGCAGCACTCATACACAGCTATTCCTCTGCACTGAAACGGTGTTTCTGCAGAGGCCAGTACCTGCCGGAAAGCTGTGATCTTCACAGCACAGCTGAGGAAACATGGGGGCATTAAGGAAGGTTCACTTCCTAATAGTTTGGTATAATCTTTCATAAATACTTAAAGGTATCTCGTTAAGTTTCACTTACACCTGGCAAGTAACACAATTGCCAGTCGCGCATTTGTGAACTGGTGCCGCGGTGCTGCTGCGCAGGGCTCGGCTGGCGCCTCCTTACCGCGGCCTCGGGTTTGTGGTGAAGCCCCCGCGGGATGCAGAGGCATGTTTGTGGGGTGCCGGGTCGCGCCAGAGCCCCGCTGCACCCCTCCCAGACCAATGTCCTTCCAAACCCAACCGTCTCCCCAGGGCTGACCCGGGAGAAGGGGTTAAAGTGAAACATCCGTCATCCCTCTCCCTTTTCTGTCTGCTCTTGCAGCGTTATTTTTGGCAGCGGGCTGGTGGTGCAGGCCTGGCTGGTGCTGCGGCTCCCCCAGCAGCCTCCCTGGCACAGCTCTGGCAGCGGGCACCGCCACTCGGTGCATCTCCAGATGGATTCACCCTCAAGCAAAAGCATCCAGGGCTGCTCCCCTCACTCCATGAAAAATTACAATCCACAAATGAATTTTTGATTATCCCTTTTGTCTGTAGGCATGAGGCATTGCAAGAAAAAGAATCTTTTTGATCAGGTCTTTGAGGACAGGTGGGCTGCCACAGGGGCATGTCCTGAGAGCATCATTCAGGTTAAAACAACGAGCAACCTACAGGCAAGTATACCAAGAAATCCCTGCACTTCTACTCGTTGCTGCCGTACCTGTCTCCTAACGTGTGCCAGGGGCTGGGGAGGAGCAGCCCACACTTCTCTGAAAAGAGCAAAAAGTGGCTCTTTTCACCCTTGGCAAGGAGAGGGGGAATGGCAGGGATGATGCTGAGACCTTTCTGCATCTCAGATTTGCAGGACAAGCCCAGACCTCCATCCGGGCAAAGCTGCTTGCCTGTGGTGACCAGCTCACAGAGGCGCTGCCCGGAGCCAGCAGAGTAGGCTATTTCACAAAAGGAAACAAGTGGGCACATATAAATTCGGAGCCTGCTGCCCCACAAGACCACCCACATGCATGTGGGGTGGTGTTACTCCGCGGTTTGTGCTTGCCCTGCCCCTTTCAGTGAGCCTGGGCGCGCAGTGGCAGGGCTGGGCTGCGGCGCGAGGCAGCGTGGCTTCAGCCGAGAGGCCAGTCTGCTCAGGAGTAAACACGGCTGGCACGGCGCGGCAAACAGCCCCCTGAGTCCCTCTAAATGAAACAACTGATCCCTCTCTCGTAAACGTTTTCATGCAAACAGCATTAGCCATGCCTTTATCAGCGACCGGATATTGAGATATCAGTGCCTGCAATTTCGGCAGCTTGTTTAAGCACAGATTTTCCTCTTAGAGGCTGCAATAAATCAGGCCGATGATGTTGGCTAAATTACTAGTTTTCTTTTGGCTAGTTGTCTGCTGATTAGAGTTTTACTGTCGCTGATAACTGCACATGTTCCTGTGTCACACACCTTTCTAACATGAACGTTTTTAATAGTACGGAAAGAAAACGCTGTAAGAGTCTTCCTTCCCCTTCTCCTCAAGGCCAAGCCAACACGAAGAGCCAGCTATAAAAAACCATGAGCTCTTATTGGTTGTGTTAAACATCTTTATTAACCTGATGTTTACAGAAAAGTAAATGCTTTGGGATAGTATCAACAAGGGTGATACATTTTATTTGGCAGTTGATCACACATGGCTGCGAAGTGCTTTGCTATGACCATTTTAAAGCTGGTTGCCGGTAGCACTGGGTACGTGCAGCAGGCAGTGCAGAGCAGAGACAGTGTGTCACCGATGTGCGCTGCCAGAAATGAAAGACCAATGAGTCAAGCCCGTAACGCTAACCCAAACCCTGGCCATGGAGCGGGACCATACGTGAGGGTCTTGGCCAGCCTGCTCATTGCTGAGGATGCAGCACTTGGAGTCCTGCAGTAAACACAGTGCTGTGACTCTTGTACCCAGCCGCACCCGCAGCAGCAATGTCCTGTTCAGGTAGCAGCCATGTCTATGCAGGCACTCGCTGCAGCCCGCTGCCCTGCCTGCCCCAGAAACAAGTGTCTTCATGATGCCCCTCACACCATTTCCACTGCCCAAGGAGCCTTCTGCCTGTGCTTCTTTCATTCAATTCTTGCATGTCCTTGCACAGTGTGTCCATGGGGTGGTCCTGGAACTCACATCTCCTTGGAAAGATGCACTCCAGTGACACTGGTTGTAGTGAACTTGCCCTGTAATACAAATCTTCTAAGCCATATAAAGGCTTTCAGTCAGCAATTACTTAGGATAGTGAATGCACAGGGTTTCTGCATGGGGTGATCAGTGCACCAGGCAGCTCTATGAGTGTTGAACAGCATCTGGTCCCCGATCCTGATTCGAAATGTGTCCTGTCAGCATCCTTCAGAGGGTTCAGAAAACTGAATTCTTGTTGTTTTTTTTTTTTTTAACTAACAAAGTTTGACTAATTCAAACTCAGCAGCATGAGCACCTGAACAGATTGCCTCCCCCCAGGTTTTCTACAAAGTTCTTTGTTGAAAGTTACTATAATTTAGATAAACATCTACTGTTGTCACCAAGCCTATAGCTTTGACAAAGGCAGCTATTGATTTTGTCTGATGTGATCTATCGTGTATGAACACATGCAGCTTCTCACTCGTCAGCTTACCTGCTACATTATTACATATCGATTCCCTTATTTGCTTTGTATTTACCAACTGTAGAAGTTGGTGGAGTTGTTTGGCAATTTCAGAGACCAGCCTTCACAAAGACTCTCTGCTTTACTCCAGTTTTCTCAGCAAAGCTTGGCCGAAGTTTGTCAGAGGGATGGCGTTGTTTTCTGCTAGTTTCCACAGGTTCCATGAATGGCCTGAGCAGAAAGGGATCAGGGTGATCCCTTAAGATCCCTCCTACCCTGACCTTTCTGTCAAAGCTGTAACGTCTGTCCTCTGAGGTTGCAGACACTGACTTGTGCACGTATGCACGTGCACACCTACCTTAATTCTGCTGTCAGACATCATTACATTGCAATTATCATTAATTAAAATTAATGGCTGTGTCCTAATGACATCGACTAGAATTTGACCCCATTTGTTCATCCACAGCATTATGATTCAATTTGCAATCTCTATAGTGCTATGCCAGTTGCTACAGGGCATGTACAACAGACCTGAGCATCTCAAGGAGATTTTCTTCCACCCCCTGCTATTTCTGGTAGCAGCAGCCCCTGCTTGCTAGAGGCCCTCCACGCTGCCTGGTGAATGGTTGCTCACACTGCATTGATGGGAATGGCTCAGATCAGTGGCAGTGAACAGGGGATGGCAGTCTGGTATTAGAAGCTCACAGTGATTCAATAACCCTTCCCTCCCATCAGTTGTAGATAACCTGGAATAAAGAACATCTCCATGGAAATCACTTTACTTGGGACATTTTTCCTACACTGTTCTTCATTTGTGACCAGTTTCCAAACTCAGCTTTAGCTAAAGAGGAAAGATGGTTTACTCCATCATCTTTTTGCACAGCGTCTCAAAAAAAAAAGAGCATGTCAGCTTGTACCTGCAGGTACAGCTGTCCTCAGATGACTTCAGTCATTTCTCTATAACAACTTGGAGGTCAGCTGGGTGTAATCGTTATAGAAAATGTACCAATGCACCTCCTACTGCGAGGGATGATTTGTAGCCCTCCCTCCTAGCAATGGGCTTGCACGCAAGCCAGCCCAACAAAAGAAAACTTGATTTAAAAAGATGTGTATACACACGCACACATGCAAACTTGGAGTTCAATGCCTGATAAAAAAGATGCTGACACTGTACAGGAAGTATTTTGGGGAAAAAGTGCACTGTATTTATTCATAAACAATTCTGTTCATACAGGCTCCATTCTGGTGTCTAGACACTGTATGAATTGGGAGAAGCGTTGCTGGCCCTAGGAGGCCAGCAATACATAACAAAGTAATCACAAAGTCAGGCCTAAACAGAAGGAAGAGAACTGTAGCATCTGCAGTACCTGACTAGCTGCTACTCAATATTTGCAAACAGCAAATTAAAGAAATATGTGTGATGGTAACAGTGACATACTAAAATAGCGCTGGAAGATACCTCACAAGTTTATTCAACCTGTCGCTCTGTCTGGAGACAGACTCATTCGCTCTGTGTTGTTCCTGGTGGATGTTTGAGACTTGCTGTGGGAGGTTTCCAGTGATGGAGGTCCCCACAACATCCCTAAACAGATTGTTCCACTGCTCCTTTATTTCTGGCAATTTTCCAATCCCAAGCCTGACTCTTCCTTTAAGCCCATCATTTGTTATTCTACAAACCATGGATGCTGGACACGCAAGATTTCCTTCCACTTTTACAGCAGCTTTCACATACCGGAGGAGCTCCCCTGAGCCTTCACAGATGATGAGGTAGTACTGTTGACCGAGCTCAGCTTATGATCTTCCTCTGTGGGTTTGCTATGTGACTGGTCGCTCCGCATCCTGGATTTGCACTGCTGATTTTCCTGCTGGACTGCTGCGCTTGCCCTTAATAGATTATCATCTCCTTTTTTTCCCAGACTCTCTTTCAGAGTTGATAAGATCGAGTTGAACACCAAGTCAGTCCTCCAAGGTAACTGCAGCCCCTCTCAGCTGCCGGACAGTTGCACACTGAGTAAGTATTGTCCCTGCTCCATCACCCAAGTCGTTTATGAAAAAATCGAACTATGCTTTGGCTGAGACAGACACCTATGAAACATGACTCAGTACATCCTCCTGCTTTGGCAGCCCACCCCCAGTGATTGCTCTCACAGGGGGCTTTACAGAGAAATTTCACCCAGACCAAGCTCTCCTCCCCCATTTATGAGACTAACTCACTGCTCTTGAGAGGTTACACAGAAGAATTAGGGTTTGTGTCAGGCTTTCTTCTTCCACTGTAGTTCTGAAGGACATTTGCGTAAAGCACTGTCATACTTGTAGAAAGAGAAAGAAACAAAATCAACTCAACAACAGGAGAAGAGGCACAAAAGGGTGGTCAAGCATTGGAACAGGCTGCTCAGGGACGTGGTGAAATCACCATCCCTGGAAGTGTTAAAAAACACGTAGATGTGGTGTTTAGGGACATGGTTTAGTGGCAGGCTTGGCAGTCCTGGGTTAATGGTTGGACTTGATGATCTTAAAGGTTCTTTCCAACCTAAATGATTCTATGATTCGGTGATTCTATGATTCTATGAAACAAGCAGCAAGAAAAGGCTCTCAGGCTCTGGAGATTTACTGGCCGCACTGCCTACATCACTTCCAAGTAAGACCTTAACAATTAAAACTAGAAGATGAGTAATACAAACCATAAAGATTATCACTGTATCTCTCTACAAAAGAATGTTTTCAAAAGTTAGAAGCCACCACTGTTGGGTCCCGGCATAAAGGAGGTTGCAGAAAGATGGACAGCATCTGTGTGATGAACGAAGTGTGCAAGCTGCTCTCGAGAAACGCAGTTGGCAGGAACCTGCGCCGAGCACGAGTCCCTCTCTCCCCTTTGCTTGGGGTGAACCAGTGGGGACGGACCTGGTTAACCACAGCACAGTGAGAACATCACAGCCGGTCGATAGCCCAAAGTGCTGGAACAGCTGAGAAATTGTTGCCATGGATTTATATACGGTTATACATTTTAAAGGGAGGTCACCTGAGAGTAATCTTAAGAAGCAGGAACAGCAACTTCTCTTCTATGTGGAAGCAAAGAAAGGTGATACTGGGACAAAGTTATAAACATCATATTAAGGCATTTGGGAAGGGAGTGAAGGCAAGATGAAGTGAAAGCTGGCTTAGGTTGTTTAAAAGATATTTTTGCTGCCTGCAGGCGATATGTTCCAGGACATAAACATGGATTTCTCAGTCTCAGTTTCTGATTTAAGAAAGCCAGCAAATTACAGACCATGGCCGTAGCATCCCTGAGAGGCAGTGGGACAGAGTGGGGAGGAAGGCCACCAGGCACCACCACCTGCCCCAGCCTCAGGGTTTGTGTGACCGGAGTGGGAGAGACAAGGTGCCCACCTCCTGAGGGAGCCACGGAGGGGCTTGTGGCAGGCTGGCTGCCGCAGCTCCCCTCGGCTGGGTTGCCCTCCCCACCTTGCCCAGTTTGCCCCTCAGCTCTGCCTTCTGCCCTCAGCCAGGTGGCCAGGCTTGCGTATCCGTAGGAAAAGTGAGCCATCACCAGAAGCACTACTGCAGGGAAGAGCGTTTACCTCCACTAAAGGGTCTGACCGACCTCTCTGGTACGTGCAAAAGCAGGTCATGGCATGTTTTTAGACCAACCTGAACATGTCTGCAAGTTGGCTGTGCTCTGCAAGTGGGACTTCACCACTACACCCACGTTAATCTCTTCTGCTCCTACCCTGGTGCCTGGAAAAAATGATCCACAGGGCATTGTGCTGCCTATCACAACCCAAAGGCAGGTTTTGAAGATGTCCTTCAGGTAGCCCAATGGCACAGCATGCCCTTTAGGATTTTCCTGGCCACAAATCAGCACGTAATGGTGAGGCAGGCTAAGCCTTCGGTTCTCGCTCTGAAGTCCATAGGAGTGTAATATACTGGGTAGCCTGAAAAATACCTGTCCTGTTTTGTCTTTTCACCTCTGGCGGTAAGTATCTTTCAAAAGGCAGAGAATAAACTCCACCAGTCGCTAACAGGGGCTTCTGAGGAGCACTGGGAGACAAAGCAAGCTGCAGATCTGATAGACCCAGTCATTTTTGTTCGCATCTCTGCCAGACTGGCCCATGGACCTCTCTCATTTGTAGTTTTCCCTGGTGTGGCAAGAGCAGAAGTGGCACAGAAGTAACACTGTCCCCCTCAGAACAGTCCCCTCTGAAGTGATGTCCACCCAACCCCTCACATGTGAAACCCCTCTGAGAGAAGCAGTAGTGCCATTTGAAAAGAGAGGAAAATGGAGATGTGTTTGAGGAAAGGCATTTCACGCTAAGAGCAGGAAACCTGACATTGTCACAGTGCCTTCAGGGAAGAGAGAAGGAAAGGCAACCTCTGCGGTAGAAATGAAGGTGAAAGGGGTATCAGGCAAGAAGAGGGAGCAATAGGAATAACAGATGTATATGGGTGTTCCAAAAATGGGAACAGAAGGCATACATTCTACTCCTGTATGCAAATACCTTGTTCCAGGAGCAAAATTACATTTCTGATGTTCTTTGGTATTTCCCAAGCAAATTTCACTGCTACCTCATTTTCTCACATCATTATTTTCTGCCCTGCAGAAAAGCAGGATTACAAAGCACAGGTTTTCATGCAGGTATCCAGCTCTCACCTGTTACTACACAGGGATGCTCCATAGAGCAGGATAAGACATCTTCCATGCCTTGAAGTGTCCAGTGATGTGCTGTACTCCTGAGAAGCGGGGAGCACCCACAGCACCGATTGCCACTGACACACTTCTCAGTTTGTGGCAGGGATAAAGTGGGGAGGGGGTGCCGGGGCGCTCATGCCCTGATCAGCACGGGCTGAGGCACCAGGGAATCGCTGAAGGGATGGAAACAGCCACGTACCTTGGCAGGCAAATGGGATAAGCAACTGGTTGGGCAGAAAACCAGTTCTGCTGCCTGCATGATAGAGAAGCTGGATTGACATCGCCAAGTCAGGTCTCAGGCACGTTCAGTGTGTTTCTGCCTGCGCAGATGAACTGACAAGTGCTCAGTTCAGACCAGGCATGGCAGGATGGAAGGGTGTTATTAGGAAGCCTTTATAGACCTGACTGGTACTGCGGACATGCTGTGGTTAGGCAAAAGGTCCCACTTCTAATGACAATGAAAGCAGGGCCAGAGCCTTTCCTAACTTCTAAAAATGTCTGACAAAAGAAGAAAATCGGAGATGTTCTGGTTGGCACAGTGAGTGCCACGTGATGCTGACGTAGCAGTGGGTTTCAGCAGACAAGCTAGCAGCCGGGGTATTTACCTGGACACAGCTGGGAGAGCTGTTGTGCTTCACACAGTCTCTGTTTTCCACAAACATGTCTCCTGTGGAACTGATGCTGTCTGACAGCACAGCAAGTGCAGCAAAGTATGCTAATCTTTCCAATTTCATTTCAAGCGAAAGTAATGCAATTAGCTGTTCTCGTTCATGAATAGGCAGTATCTGATTACTCTTAGGGCTCTCTATTCCAGTGTTATGAGTGAGGCCTCATACAATGAATTGCTCTGCAAATGCCTGTCTTCCACATGACGGTCTTCGACTGCCACGGAGGAGCTCAGATTCCTGGGAGAAAGGAGTCCATCTTCAGCCACGTCAACTTGGAAAGCTACTCAAGGTCTTGGTTTTATGCTTGGTGCACAGATCACACTTCATCCTCAAACTCTCCCTGCAAAAGGCTTTCTGATGTGCTTATTTTGACAGTGTAATTCAATCAACTTTATTATTTTCTTCGAGCCATTTATAGAACAGCAAGTGTACAGAAAGGTGGAACCCTTAACTTATCTGTCTCCCATTTTCCTTATTTGCCACTGCACAATGACATTTAAAACAGAATACACTGCTGCTTGGGAAAATGATAAATGCTTTAGGAAGCCTAACTTCCTACCAATTAAGAAAAATTAGCACAGGATCAAAAGTCAGAGACTGATACTGGGAAGCAGCAAGGTCCCCATATTTACTGATACATTCAATTTCCAACAGAAGAGACTTCTTCTGACAACATCTTAATATTACCTAGACACATTTCTTTCTATAAAAAGCAGCAACAACTAGAAGTGACAAATTATATCTGCCTGCAGGTATACAATCACATTATCTCACTGTGATGCAAAGGATAACTCATCACTGAAGGTGATGATTAGAAAAAAAACCAGTCATTCAAAGTGTGTCATAGATCTAATTACATTTTATAGGAGACTCAACCTTTATTTAAACAATCTACATCTTGGAGAATGTTTCCAGAGACTCTCCTTCTGTCTTGGTTTTAAATGTAATTATTAATCTGCATGCCATCATCTTGTTGGTGAGAAAATGAGTACTGATCCATACAAATAAGCCTTATCTCAAGAAAGACAGACGTTTCAAACTAATTGCAAAAACCTTCCTCTAAACCTTCCCTGAAAAATCTTAGTCTTTCAATTAAGCTACAAACTGAAGCAACCACACAAAAAGCAGACCACTTGGAGAAACTCCTTCCCAGGAAAAATAACTTTGTTTTAAACCAGCCAGGAGCTAGACAGTAAGTAGCAAGAAAAAAACATGAAAATATACCCCCAGCTCATAATTTCTTTCCTTCCCCTGGAACCCATTTGCCTCCTCCTGACCCCATCCAGCCCCCATGTTTGAAGCATCACAGCCAGTCTGCCTCTGCCACACTCACACCATTGAACCAAAACACCCTGTGCTAGAGAAACAAGTGTTTCCAACAGCGCTGATAAACCTCCAGTGCATAAAAAACCCCCACTCTCTGCAAACATCCTGGGCTCAGCCCCTTACTCTGCTGGAGTGAATTTAAGCCTGTGGAAACACTGGCCATCGCAGAGATGAAAAACCTGGATCATTCTTATCCCACAGGGTGTTCCCGTGCTTTCCTATCAAATGGAGCCACATGGGATACACAGATGCACAGACACAGAGCTCCTCAATCCCCATGGAGTTTAGGGGGAAAAAGCAGCTTCCAGGCTGCTTGGGCTGTGAAAAAGCAAAGCACCCTTTGCACGTTCTGCTGCCTGGCTACAAGGCGCGGAGGATAAAAATATACAGCAGCTGATTGATTTGGTATTTGTAGGTCCAGTCAGTAAGCAAGATTGCTGAGGTGCCCACCTTTAAGAATATGGGTGCTTAAGTGATTTTTCTCATTTTGATCCTAAGCATCTAATTCTCACTTTTAAGTGATGACACAGCTTTTAAAATCTGCCATCGTATGGATTTTACACACTAACCAAGGAAAACAAGGGGCCCTCTTTCCTTTCTGAATAAAGCTGGAGAGGTAGATAAACTCTGAATCAAGAGGCCAGTTCACATGGTATTGTTTCTTTTTCTTGATTACAGAACTGTAACTCCTATTTACTTAGTTATAAAGAAATGCACGTGTAGAGAAATACAGCTCAACTCGGAAAAACGTTCCCTTAACAGTTATTCAGATTTCCTGGTTCCACTTAAAACCTCTTGTAATGCCTGCGGGCACCAGCAACGGGCAAAAGCTGGGAACGAAAGCACACTCAAACACTGGCAGATATTTTCCCAGGTATTTTCCTCATCAGCCAGGTTCTGACACCGTACCCAGTTGTGAGTGAGATCGAGAGCAAACTCACGTCATCTCACAATGCAGTAGGAAGCAGCGCCTTCAGGAGATGTTCCAGTAGCTGAAAGACCCATAACAAGGTGCAGCTTTCTGGAGATGTGGAGGCATAAACCAGAGCTCATGTCAGGTAACACAGTAGTGCAGCGGTCCATTGGTGTGGATGACATAAAGCACACGGGAAGACAAGGAAAATCTAGCAAACACAAATAGGATGTAGCAAAGACATTGAGAACACCTCTTGGTCTGTACCATTAAGAAATTGTAATTTGGGGGGTGTGTGGGTGTGTGTTTTTAATGTTTTTGGTCTTTTTCATGCATTTAATACACCATAATTGGATGCTAAATGTTTCTGCTGCGGACCCAAACATGCATCATAGAAACAGCAGTTCCTTTGTTTGAAAACAAAGCAAAACATATTTTTTAAGCAAAACAGCAAGGACTATGCACTAACCAAGGCTGGCTGTGCTCAGATGCAGGGGGAGATGGTGGGCTCAGTGCCTGGCTCCTGCTCTGGTCTTGCCTGGGTGGAGAGAAAGCCTGTGCCGCAGGGGAAGGTGTGAGGGACAGTGCAGAGATGCTCTGCCCCAGCACCTTGTGTCAGGGGCACAGAGGGCAGAGGAGGATGGAAGAGGCATGCTGACTAGTAGGTGATTGCAAAGTCTGGGCTTGCAGCTAGAAGTTTAACTGTGTTCAAAAGCAGGGTGAAAGGTGGAGCTGGACTGTGTTTTATTCCTTCACAAGGCTGTATGGTGGGTTGGGCAACTCGAGGGATCTGCCTGCTCTGCTCTTGTAGTTGAGGGGTCTAGGATTGATGATATCTCAAATGATGCTGCAATGAAGAAATGTTTTTGGTCTTTTGCCTTGTGTGTGGCACCAACCCACTGCTGGAATTGTGCACCACATTCAGTTGATGTATCTGAGGTACCTGCTGGAGGAGCTGTGTCTCCATGTTATGTGTCCTACCTTGAACCACTGTGCTCTTCCCCTAACACAGATATTAACATGTTTGTCTTTTCTCATGCTTTTTGTCTCCCACCACTTGTATTATTATGCCAACAAAGCAGAATATTAAAAAAAGGATGGGAATCTGCTGGAAAACCTGTTTCACTATCAGGCTTTGCTGTAATGCGTGGATGCTGCACAGAGACCACACCATTGCTTCACCTCCCGCTGCCTTCTGTCACTTCTTTGTAGCAGACAGAGCTGACATGAGCAGCCCTGCCTCCGCTGAACCGGTTGCCACATCTACTGTCAGTGCTGAGCCAGTGCTTACGGCTCTCCAGGTGCCCCAGCAGCAGTTGGATTATTTCCATGCTGAGTTGCTGCCCTCGATAAATGAAACTGCCCCTGGGGGAATGTTTTCCCTGGGAGAGCTTTCTGTAGTCAGAGGAAAAAAGTTTAAACATCAGGAGGGCAGTGAAAGGCATTTTCCGCTAAGGTTGGTTTCCCACCCAGGGGAGTTCTGTGCAGCACTCCTGAGCAAAATGCAGCTGCTCAGGAGCTGCTCCGGGAGCTTACAGCTGCCGCAGGTCCCAGGGAGGCGTTCACTCGATGAGGACCAGGCAATGGGGAGCCACCTCATAGCTCAGTGTCCCCCCGACAAGCCAGCCCAGCAGGGGTTCAGGTGAGCCTCAGATGTGCTCATCCGTGCAGAGCTGAACTGCGAGCCCTCCAAGTTGCCTGTCTGTCAGGAAGCAGCAAGAAGGAGAAAACACATTCTTTTTTTGTTTCCCCTCATCTATTTTTTCTTTTCAAACGACTACCACAAAAGGTATCTGAAGAGCTTAGGAGCAGCTGCACTACCAGAAATTATTTTCACCTCATGAAAAAAATGTATTGCTTTGAAATGAGAGTGGCAGAATGGAGATTAGAGCTTCTAGTGCTTCGCTGGGTGTTACTTAGTACCTGTGGATCATTACATTGATAAAAATATGTACAGACCCACTTTTCAGGTTTAAAAGTGTTTTTTCCTTTTGTTTGCTTAGCTAAATAAAGAGGTTTTGTTTGACCTGTGGTTTTGAATCCAGCTGGCTTTTTAATATCCAGTGACTCATACAAAGCAGCCTGCAGAGTCGGTCTCATTTCCACCGTTACGCCGCTGACTTCGGCAGAAGCCCCACAGAAAACCAGGCGGTGTGGGGGGGTTTCTGCCCAGCTCCTGCCCAGGCTTCCTCACCAGAGCCGGGCCCCTCCTTCCATAATTGCCCCCGCTGGAATGAGGGGGCTGGTCGTGGAGAGCGGTACGTCACGCAGGTCAGATTGGCAGGACCCGGCCTTTCGAGGCACTGCAAGTCCCGTACAGTTTTCAAGGTTAGTGATAAACCATTGGTCTCTAGCGAACACTGGAGCTGAGGCCGAGGACCTCCTGCCTCAAAATGGTGACTTTTTGTAATGAGGCGCTGTCGCTACCTTGGCTGAGGTGCAACAGGGCATTGCTGGTTTCAGCTGGAGCAGGCGGGGAGCTCTTCAGACCAAGACTGACGTTATCTTATCTACTTCAAAATAAGCCAAAGAATTTTTAAGGGTGGTAAAGCAGGAAACGTCATTTCCATTTTCAGTAAAGGAACTGTTAGCACTGGGCCTGACCCTTGCACCTAACCCAGTGTGTGTTTTCTCCTCTCACAGACTGCACCATTGACGCCAGAACGTAAAAACCATTGAGCACACGGTCCCTCAGGGAGAAGGAAAGATGCCTGCTCGCCGGTGGCAATGGCAACTTCTATTGCAGTTCTGCAGTCTCCATGCAGGCAAAATTGCCTGATGACTTTTGGAAATACAAGATCAGACACGGTACATGGCTGTCCCCCTAGCTGGCTCCCTGTCGGGGCTGCATGGGGGCCACGGCGATGCACTGCCCAGAGACTGGCAACAGGGGCTCCAGGAATTTTTGTCCTCCTCAGATCATTTCATGACCAAGGTAGAAGTGCTATTGTCTGACAACAGGAGGAGTTTGTGGGTCCAGGTACTGTAACACCATTTTCTCAAATAAATGGCTGCTCTTTTGATAAAAATCTCAGCAAGGAAAATACAGGCATCATGCTATACACAATTCCTGGACTTCCTCCATCAGGAGTTGCAGCTCTTCTTCTGAAGTGAGATGTTATTTGGGGAGACAAGAGATTATTTAGCCTGCTTTATGTTATTCTGCTCAGGTATCCCTGCAGATCAGGACTCACTTTGAAAATGAAAGGCTGCGTTTTACTGCAAGTGGGTTGACATGAACTCCACTCTCAGGGCTAACCAAAAACCATTGAAATACTCTCTCCTCTTTTGCCCTAGTCTTTCCCAGAAATTATGAGTCAGCAAAAGCTTTCTGAATGTGGTATATAGAAAAAAAACCCACATTTGTATTGTCACGACAAAATGAATGGCTAAGATCACCGTAACCCACATTTGCTTCCTAGAAGAGGGGAATAATGCTCAGGAAAATACCTTAAAAGCGTCACGCTTTTAAAAGGAGGGATCCAGCTTTATTTTGTAGGTACAGTAAATCACTGGGGAAAATACTAAACTGAAAATGCTGCCATATAGTGAAAAAATGAAACAAAGCAAGTAACATGCTGGGCTAAAAATGAAAAAGTAACTCACCTAAGTCCTTTTCACTCCTGGATTAAGTGGTTTATTACTGAAGTAGGATTCTCTCCATCTAAGTTTTCTATATCTGATTTTTATACAAGTTGTCACTGCTTAATGAATTTATGGTAAAAATCCCTGATGCACCGTTCCTGACAGAGTTAATGGAGGGATGTGACATCAGGGGTGGTCTCTAGCAGATTCTGTCTCCCTAACTTCGGGATCTAAAAGTACACATAAGAAATTTCTTCTAGGGGCTTTTAGAGCCTGCACAGGTCTCCCAGGAGCCTTCGCAGGTCCTACTCAGCATCTCACACCTGTGTGCAGGTTCAGTGCTGGGCTGTGAGGACCCACATCCCAGCGTGGAGCGCTGCCTGCGGGAAACACTCAGTAAGGGAACCGACGGCAACCCTGCCCCGTGGTTTTACTGTGGTCCACACAGGAATAACAAAGATTTATGAGACTAAAGTCTAGTAGATGGCAAGTTTTCCAGTTTTACCAGAAAGTTTTGCCAGATTTCACCAGTCCGGGGCACTCACTGGTCTTTGCTCTCAGCAGTTGCTACTGTGGGTGATGCAGCATCTTTGGCTGAGTCTGTGCAGGTTCCTAGAGCAGGGCCAGCACGCTCCAGCCAGTGGTTTGGTCCCTGGCTTTACAGGGCGAAAAGAGCGCAGGCAGGCTCTGTGCCACCCAGGTGCAGGGCTAGAGGGCAGGCCTTGCCCTCTTTTACTTACTAGCTTAGACATAGCATATGACATGAGGGCTTAAAAGAGGGGGGAGGAATTATTTCTCGCTAGCAAATTTACAGTTCTTAATCTGAGCAGCATTTTGACCTATCATAAAATCTGGTTTAAACCATATTTGTAACATCACTGCAGCAGTGCCCTGGTGAACTGCATGCCTGAAGATATACATCAGTCACAATGTCACATTTGTGATTATTAGAATTGAGAAAAATAACGGGGCTAGTGGAGTCTGCAATACAGGGTGGGTTGGTTTTTTTTTTTTTTAAATAGAGTATCTTTGCATTATCAGTGAAATGATACTGGTTTTCATAATACCTGCACTCACACAATTGCTGATCCACAGCCTCGCTGAAGCTTGTTGGATCCCTGTGGCCCCAGCTGCTCCAGCAGGCAAATGCTTGATGCATTGCCCAGTCATAAGCTGGGAAACACATTAGTTCCAACTTTTTATGTGGTACTGTGCACATAAAAGTAATCTGTTATAGCCCTTAAATACAAATTGTGATTGTGACAAACTATAAAGTAACCAGGATGTAAATGTGGCATAACTATAAATAAAAAAGCAGCAACGCTGCTTCTGAAATCTGCTGCACGTGTTATTGCCCTAAATAAATCAGTCACCAGAGAATTTGAGCCTGAGTGAAGAAATGTTTCCGAACTCTAAACGACATTGACCTCTGATGGGCTCTTTGAAGCCACTAAGCCATGGGATTATCAGAAAACTGTATACTGCTCTGAGACAGGCAGACAGCAAGATGCACTTAAATGATTTTTCTGCAGCGCACAGTCCAAAAAAAGGAGGAGGACAAACAATTCAGGTTCCCCTCAGAACTGCAGTTGATAAGGACAGTCAATTTATCGTGGTGTTTTACAGGCTTTTAGGAAAGAAGACTGTGACTTTTTTCCTTTTACCTTTTTTCCCCCTCCAGTGTTAGACTCAAAGAGGAAAAAAGAGCCTAGCCTAGAGTCCAATTTTCCCACACACCTTGATAACTTTTTAATGGAGCAGTATCATAAAGGGCTAACTTATAACTTGAAGATGAAAGCTACCGGAAACCTGGCAAATAACTGTAATTAGCAGCCTCTTTGACTAGGCTTTCTGTTTCTTTCATGCTGGAGAATAAAAAGTTTTCACTCTTCATTACTCTCCCTTTGCCAGACAACAGAAGAGAACAAAACAAGCAAGCAGGAAGGTGCCTTTCTTGGTGCAGTATTTCATCGCCATAGTAAATGATGACCTGTTTAGGCAGAATTACATGGGGAGCTTTCAAAAGTAAACAAAGGGACTTCGCTCAACTGGCAAATTTGCCAGCTCTCATTTCCAGAAGCATCTAAACACACAAAGGTATGTTACATCTTATATGTTTTTATTCGTATACAAAATGTTATAATTTATCAATATTGTGCAGCAAAGTATAGATACACACATACATACATACCCCCCCACCCACCCCCAACATACACACGTACAAATACAACACAAACACTCCTTTCTTTCTCTCTGCCCTTCCGAAAGGCAACACTGTTTTGGCAGGTCAGCAGCTAGAAATAAGGTGCTATAATTAAGCAGTATCGGAATGTCTTCACTTTACAAATGCGATGTGCAAATTTATATACAACTACTTTTTTTTTTCTCCCCTCCACAGAACCCCGAATTCCATACCTCGAACCACTCTCAGATACACACATGTATAAAGTGCTAATACTTAAGCATGTTTCCAACGACTTCACGACGTAGTTTGAAGTTTAGAACAGGCACTGTAAGAGTTCACTGGGTAGATTGTCACTCGGTGCGGTGCGACAGAGAGAAAAGTCACTCAGACGTCACTGGGGGACCGGGAGCGAAAGGACACTTTAGCCTGAAAGCAGGTGCAGAAGAGCACCCACATGGACCTCTGGATTTCCTGGTTTCTGTAAGCGTAAATGATGGGGTTGATCATGGAGTTGTAGGTAGCAGGTAGAAGCGTGGCGTATGTGTACACGGAAGGGTAGTCGGGGTTGCCCACTACACAGTAGATGGCAAAGGGCAGCCAGCTGGCTCCGAACGTCCCGAGGATTATAGCAAGGGTAGAGACTCCCTTTTTGGTGGCGACGTAGTGCGAAGCAGTCAGAAAGTGCTGCTGGAGAGCTATCTGGTGGGCATGCCTGCAAACGATCTTGCAGATCTCGATGTAGAGATGGAGCATGATGAGGAAAATTAGAAAGAAAGAGGCGGACAGCAGCGTCACGTTGCTCTTGGTCAAGGGTCTAACGACGCTGCAGGCGGCGTGGTCATGGAGGCAGTTCCAGCCCAGGACGGGCAGCAGCCCCAGGCAGAGGGAGACCCCCCAGGCGCCCGCCAGCATGGTGTGGATGCACAGCACCGTCCTCTCCGAGTAGTAGGTGAGGGCGTTGTAGAGGGAGAGGTAGCGGTCGACCGTGATGGCCAGCAAGCTACTCACAGAGGCGGCGAAGGAGGCGACGAGGAAGCCCACCGTCAGCAGGCTGACCGTCTCGGAGCGGATCACGTACTGGAAAACGAAGTTGAGGATGAGGCCGAGGCCGGCCAGGAGGTCCGCCGTGGCCAGGCTGCCCACCAGCACGAACATGGGGGTGCGCAGGGCGGGCGAGTAGCAGATGATGGCCACCACCAGGGCGTTCTCGCAGGCGATGGCGGTGCCGGAGACGCAGAGCATCACGTCCCAGGGGTTGAGGGCGGCGGGCGCGGGGGGCCGCGACGACAGCTCCAGCGAGGCGTTGTCGCCGCCGCCGCCGCCGGCCGGCAGCCG
>JAVJGI010000062.1:66160516-66189408 GCA_035590275.1 Ibycter americanus
GCGGGGGGCGGGCGGCCCGGCAGGCGTGCCGGCCCCCCCCCCCCCCCCGCCCTTGCCGCCCCGGCTGAGGGAGCGCTTGTGCTGAAGCTGCTGACCAAAAGAACGTGGAAATAAAATGGCCTCTGGGTTATGGGAACAGCATGCAAACCGCTTAGACGCAATTTTGAAAAATCCAGTAGGAGGAAACATGCTTTACCGTCTTGGACAGCCCAAATGAAGCGGGCACGCGGGCCCTCCCGCGGTGAAAGGCGGGCGCACGTGGCGGGAGGTAGCGGGACATCACCCGTTACATCCACCCCCACCCGCGCCCTCCTGCAGGCTAAACGCTGCTGCCGAGACAAGCTGCGGACACTTTGTAAACGACCACGGCATTGCTCTCCAGGATTTGTGACACGCGCATCTCAGAACGGTTTAATTTGGACGGGACCTGTGGGGGCCAGGTCTGGGGCATCTCTGGGGTCCCACCGCCTGCTCAGCGCAGGGGCAGCATCAGCCCTGCAAAGGTTTTCCTCAGAGCCTTGTGCAGCCCAGTCTGAATACCTCCGAGGAAGGAGATTGTGCAGCCTCTCCAGGCAACCGGTGCCTGTCCTTCACCCTCAACTCTACAGATTTTTCTCTTTTATCTAGTTGGACCTCCCTTCACTGCAACTTGTGCCCGCAGCCCCTTGACCTGTGTGGTGTCCCACTGCCCATATATTGTCCCGTGCCTGTCTAGGTGTTACAACATTTGTAACTGCAGCAAAACTGGTTGCAAAAAGGTTTAAGAAAGGTTTGCAAGTCTACATGGCTCAAGCACTTGGTCATGTACCCCCACTATAGTTCAGAAAACGCGGCATTATCTTATTCCCTTTGCCAAGTGGAGAACAGGTTGGGTATGGTTAACACTAGCTTGGATTAAGATTAAGACTGAGACCACAAGAATCCCAGTGTGGAAATGGATGCTACAAAGCAAGGCAAAAGAAGGTGAGGTCATATCCCAGGTAAAGTAAAATTTTGGACTTGCCCAGAGGAAATCCTCCAATCTAGCCCCCAGACAGAGCTGGCTTATTTCAACATCAATTAGAATGGCTGTGACAGAATAAATTATTCCAAACATTTTTCAAAATGGATGAAAATTGGTGCCATTTAAACCTAGCAAGTCAGGTTTACAAATGTGAACCAGCTGGGCTCCTCAATGAAACTGTAAGACCTGCGGTATTTTGTGGCGTCTATAAAACACAGAGAGAAACATGTAATTTATTTGCTTTTCAGTAATGAAATGTGGTGGGGAAGGTCTCGACTGAGGGTGATTTGTCACACTGTTGAGCAGCCTATTGCCTCTGGGAAGCGAGTATGTGGCAAGTCTTTTCTGTAATAGCATGTGCATCGTAAGGCAGTGTATGCTTTTTATATTCTGGATATACATCATTTTAAACCTCTATGTTCTCAAATACTTTTTCCATAACTGAAAACCTTGAGAGCCCATGCTATCAAGGCTAAAGTCATTTCGTGTGTGGTGAAACCTTGTGAGAGCATTAGGATCTCAGAGTAAGATGTAGAAAGAGTTTTTAATCTCCAAACCAGTCCAGTCTCATACCCCTTACCTGTTGTCACGTATTTCACTCAGTGAAAGAACTGCTGAAGCATCGTGTCTCTGAAAGGGAGATGCATGTGTCCAGCTTGACTTTGTTCCTTGCTGTCAGGTGTTTTCTGAGTTCTTCGGGCTCTTTAGTCCCTGCATTTCTCCAGACTTTTACCCTCTCAAGAGAGGGATGCTCTTACAGTCCATGCCAGGTTCTTAGTGAGCTCAGCGAGCAGTGCTGTGCATCTCCCTCATCTCCCTCACGTTGCTGAGTATCAATTGGCAGGGTTAGTGGCAGCTCCACACTTACTAAAATGGTTACTGGGAACCATTTGTATTTCCAGGGCTATTGTTAAAGGCCTTTTGTCTTCTTAGTACAGCTTCTTGCATCACTCATTCCAATAAAAGGAGAGCCATCTGGCTGGTTCTTGATTTTAACTAGTTGTGGGGAAAAAAGGATTCAAAGAGTAGATAAAGCTCGCATCTAACAGCCACACTCGTTTGCCACAGGTCCATAAGGAGCAGCGGAGACAGAAGTCTGGCCAGACCTCCTACACTGTCATCAAGATGTTTTCATCTTGGCTTTCTAGCTGAGACTGGATCCGCAGATCTCATGGGAGAATATAAAAATAAAAAACTATGTTTCAGCAGTACATACCTAAGCACAGTGTATGATATAACTCAGTAATTATCTTAGAAAATTTCTGAAAATTAAGCAGCAACAAAATTAAAAAGTTGCTGAAATAAACAGTCTAAAAACTCTGCTTGACTTCTCCATCTGTTCTGAGAGCTGAGCAATATTGCAAGGTAATTTTAGTATGTGATTACTTAATTTCAGTTAACTATGGATTGTTTTGATAGTTGGTATTTTTTAATGATTAATAAGTAGGCTGAGTCAATGTTAAGTATTATTAAATGTGCTTTACATAGTATGGGTTGGAACCAAAAAGAAAAAAAGCACTTCAAAATTTATCTTTCCAATAACATGCCGAAAATATTGAAGAGTCATTTTTCTTCTGGCAGCATAAAGAAGCCTTAAAATAAAGGCGGGAGGAGGGGGATAACACAGATGGTGAGCTAACCAGAGCTGACATTTCAGAGATTTCTATGCAGCTGGTGTGAAAAGATGTTTTAAACAGCAAACCATTTAGGCACATCTTCAAGTTTGTCATTTTCCTGACTTGGTGAACTCAGCCTCATCACCTGGTGTCACCAATGACTAGGTCTTCGTTAATAATACCTCCTGGCTGATCCTTCAGATTTAGACAGGTGTCTACCTGCAAACATTCTGAATTGCAAAACCTACTGATGATATGAACCACAGAGTGCTTCAGGCACCATTTAGAATTTCAACCGCATCCTATACAGTCCCATTTCTCCATCATACATCGTGTTTCCCACATGGTCCTTGAATGTGCTTCTTGATGAAGCGCTCATGGTACTGTCAGTCCCCTTTGGTGAGTCTTGAGCTGCTTGGCCGCTCTGTCCCTCATGCAGATACAGTCCAGAAAAAAGCCTGCATATCTGTAAAATTTATTTTACTTGCACAGAAAAGCTGTATGGGACTGCAAAAACACATGAACACAACTATCATGCTCTTTCTAGCAAATGCTTGGGATGAAAATCCTGGTTTACTCTGTTGCATTCACAAATCTGCATTTATCCAAAGGCTTTTATGGGTGCTTTGGAAAGCAGTACTACGTCTTACGTGGTCTCTGAATCACTAGCAGAAAGTACAAGGACAAACGTCACATAAGCAGGTGAAAATCTGTTTCAAATAGTGTAACAAATACCTATGATTAGGGCTGAATTCAGACTGACCCTTAGATTGAAACCTGCAGAGTTTGAGCTATCATGCATTTCTTTTTCAGTGAGAAGAAAATGTAAATGCAGATATGTACAGAAAAATAGATGGGAGCATAGTAAACCCTATCTTGAACTTTCACTTATGGCTCTCAAAGAACTTTGCAACAATTTAAAGTGAGAGTCTTCCTCCACCCTTTCTCCTTTGTGGGGTAGGATTCCCATCCAGCCTCCCCTCTCCCTGTCCCATCCCAGTTTCGGCAGCTGCCGGTTCTGCCTGTGGCTGAGAGCGGCGTGGTGCCAGGCTATGAGCCCTTCTCCTCCTACTACTCCCACTTCAGATAGGATGAGTTTTTGATGCAGCTTTGACCTCTTAAGCTTAGTCAGGCAGGGACTGTCCCCTGGGAGATGCCTATTCTGAGTGCTCACCACCCAGGGGTGGTTTTTTTCAGCTGCTTGAGCTTTTGTATCATTTTTGGTAGGGACCTTGTGACTATGAGAGTGATCTACACATCTGCTTAGCACTCTCCACATCTGTCAGCCCGCTTCCATCAGCCAACCAGGCTAAGCCAGAGGACCTGGCTTAGCTTCCAAAGGGAAAATCCTGTTGCCAGCAATGCTTGGATGCTAAAAGAGCTGCACATGGGCTTGCACAGAGTTCATTAGGAAAGGCATGGTCATTGCTTATCTTAAAAAATGATAGTCTCTGGTCCACTCTGTTTATTTTGAGAGATTGGTGGTGAATATACTGAAGCTAAATACACGTTTTGCAACTTCTCCTTCCTTGCCCTGCTTGTTCTGTTGATGGAAAGAAATCAGCAGTGGCAAAGACCATTCATCATTAGATGTATCACCAAGTGCAGCAGAACAAGGTCTTTTATTGTTTTAATTCTTTTAAACTTTTCCAAAACCTTTTTGCTCAAGTTTTTAAATGGCTTCACGCTAGCCATTGAATTGTTCAAGGACTTTTCTGCACATCTAAAAGTGAGGAAGTCCTGAGTTTACCTAACCAATTTGCAGCTTTGTGAAAAGAAGCTGCAAATTTACTTCACTGAAATATTTGTGTTGTTTCACGTGATCCTATAAGTTGCTGATTAGTTGCTACACAGGATAGTGCAGATAGGTTTTTTTCATTAAAGTTAATAGTGAGTTTGAGAACAATTTTTCCAGATAAAAGAATGCAAGCTAAAAATAAATTTCATTGTGGAAAAAGCACTGTGCCCATCTTCCTCTGTGAAATTGCTCTCTCAGAAACTGCAAGAAGACAGCCCCATCGTCACCCATGAGCAATTTCCCTGCCTGCAGCATAGAACCGGCTCTGTGGGCCAGTCCCTATAAAGTGTTTGGTGAACTACAATAAGGTACGTGCCTCCCACAAAATTAGAAAAAATCTGTTTCTAAGCCAGGCATCCCAGTGCTGAGGATCCCTTGAGCAGGTAGAGCTCAGAACAGTATCAAGGTGCAAAAGGGGATAAGCTCAGCCTTGACCTCCGTGGAGTTGGCCAGGGGGATGTGCTGAGGAAGCAGAGCTGCACCTCTGACCAGGAAGGATCTGCACTAGAACTCTCTCCCCAAAATCGGTAGCCATGTCCTTGCTTTTAGAGACCTGAGCAGGGTTTACCCATCCATTTTTTTAAAACCTAGGAGAGAACATTTGCCCAGACACAGCCCTCTAGGTCCTCAGCTAGTGACTGAACAAGTCCCTGTAGAATAAAGGAGGAGGTCTGATTCTCTACTCCACATCTCCCACAGGAATGAATTACCTACATGCCCTACCAAAAATGTGGGTCAACAACTACATGGCATTAAGCAGTCACCACATGTAGTACAGAAACATCCCCTTTGAGACAGGACCAAAATCTCCATCTTCACTCACCCTATGAGGCTGTAGTCAGGCTTCCTTTCCTGTGCTTGGTCTTGTACATCTCCACACAGCCCCAGTACAAATTCAACTGCACTTCAGCTGTCCCTGATAGATGGGTTTTCAATTTGCCCTTAAAAATCCCTTAAAACTGCCCTTAATATTCCAATGGTGGAGTTTGTCTCATCTCCATAGGCAATCTCTTCTAGGGCTCAGCCAACCTTCCTAATTACAAGGTGGTAGCAAAGAAACACTGGATGGGCTTGACTCACTAAACTGTAAGAAATCCTAGACATCGGAGAAGATCACGTGCTAAAAAGACACAAAAGAAAAGACAGGATCTTTTTTGTTAATGGTGAGAAAGTGGGCCAAGAGCTACTGCAGAGAGGAAGGCTGTACCTTCAGTAGTGGGGCTCAGCACAGGGAGAAAGCAAGGTCCCTGTCCACCAGTGGGAATGTTGTCCTGTGGTGCTTGGCCTGGGAATTCGGTATCACAGGCACAAACCCGTACATCCCAACCAGATGTATTATACGTCAAATTAGACATTACCCAGAGACATTAATGGCTCAGGTTTAAACCAATAGCATCTGCATATGCTTGTACCCTTATTATAATATTAGGTGCTTTATATATTTTATTTGAGTCTTCCAGATATGAATATAGTTTCTTATTTCTTTACATGTCAGCTTGGCAACACTTAGCAAACACATTTCTTCTACGAGAACAAATTAAAGCAACTTCAAAACAAGCCTGTTATTGCTTAACAGCCTGGGTCCCTGCCAGCAAGAAACAAGTTGATGATTATTTAGCTGCAGCAGTAAAAGAGAATTGTAAATTCTCAGAAAAGTTGTGGGTTTGTTTTTCGGGTTTTTTTTTTTCCCCCTCTGGTGGTGTCAGCTTTAATATAAAAGTAGAACAAAGGTAAAGGTGGCAAGGTTGAAGTTAATAGCATTGCAGGGTGCTTCTAGGGCAGAGTGTAGGGGCTGAGATGGTTACATCTCCCAAGGCAGCAGGAAAGGCTGCGAAAAATGCACTGGCAAAGCTGACAGCAAGCAAAAGCCATCACCCTCCTGCAGGCACCCAACCCACTCCCCTCCTCCCCACCCCACAGGTGAGCACATGCTTGGCTTGGCAGCACCAAATGCAGGGGCAGAGCTCAGCAGTGTAATATACACAGGTCTGGACCCCTCTAAGCAAATGCTCCTACTGATGTAGACCATAAATGAGTAGTTTTCCAGGCAGAAGGACAATTGTTTAACCTCTGTAATCCCTGCAGAAGCGCCTGTTTCCTGAGGTGACCACTAGGATGGCCTTTTAATATACACTATCAGGTTTTCAATATTATTTCGAAAAAGCCCTGTGAGATAGCAGAATGGGTTTGGAACACAGTGCTAGAATAGAGAGCACTGTAAACTGAACATTTTGGGTTGACTCACTAGCTAGAAGTTCATGAAAAAATAAGGAAGTTTGAAGAGCTGAAGGTAGCAAAGTGCTCTGGGGAGGGAGGGAGGGATGGGGCAAAAATGCGAGTTGAGCGTCGATGCTTTGCTGTTGACATATGTGTGAATTGGTAGCATCCACTTTTTATCTAATCAAGGAAGTGTGTATATGTGCCATAAAAATCAATTGCTCCCTGTGATGGCCACAAACACCATGGCACAGTGTGCAGCAGCTGAGCTGAGCCTTTGATTCCTCTTCTTGGGAATCCCAGAGTAAGGGGGCAGCTTCCCTAAGAGACTGCTCCCCTTGTGAATAACAATATTTCAACCAGAACAAAATGCAGCAAACATCACTTGCCACCAATAATAATGGCTTGCAGTGCCTAAAAACAACAAGGCGGCCTTTTTTAATCCAGAAAATGCTATATTCAGCTAGAGATAATTTGATGGTAAATTACGTTCTGACAAAGAAGGGTTAAACACTGACCTCAAAATTAGCTGTTGCCTAGGTACCCCTGGTCAGGCTCTGTTGACATTTATGTTGTACAAACAGAATGCAATACCAACCACTCAGATGTATATTTAGGGCTTTAAAATGACTGGTTTTCCAAAGTGTAATGCAATGGCTGGGAACGTGAGTTTAATGGTGGAAATGTTGATGCCACCTGGACATCATTCAGATCATTCTGTGGGTGCTCTTGCAGATTCAGTTCCAGAAACGTTGTAAAAAGCTTAACACACACACACACACAGGCAGTATGTTTTGGGGCTTTTTTTGGAGAGAAGCCATCCTGGTTAAAAGTAGGTGCAGATGTAGCTATAGCTAAGTTTTATATGTTGCAAACCTAACTAATTTGGTTAGCACAGCTTCTCAGAAGACAGATCACATTATATAACTTTTTCTTTCCCTCTGCGATGGGATTAGACCCCCCCCCTTTGATGGGATAAACACCTCCCTGCAGGAAAATACACCTGTGTTTCTCCAAAGCGTGTGACTTGGTACTGCGTAACGTTGTGATGTTAGAGGTGTGTGTGATGCGGTGTTAGCAAGGCCTATGGCGGAGGGGTCAAATCCTGACTCACTGTCAGATCACAGCAAGTAGTGCAAAGTGGGGGTAGGGGGAGTCAAAGGCTCTTGCCTTCACTGGTGTCTCCTAGTAATTATTATTTTTTTCTAAATCGTCCACTATCAACAAACCAGAAAATTATTAAAAAAAACCCCAAACACAACTGGTAAAGTTCAGAGCCAGCACAAAGATTAGTGGTGTTGTAAGGAGCAAGAAGACAAGCTACTGCTCTGGAAAAGCAGGATCCTCTGGCTGAAGGATTGCAACTTGAGCAGATGCATTTCAGTTACGATTAAAGGTCCGGTGAGCCATTTGGGAGCAGCTCCCAGAAAGTCTCCCTGGAGTGTGCAGCCCTGTCTAGGAAAGCTGCAGCTCAAAGGAAGAGTTGCCAGTTGACACGGATAACCACTCTTGCATCTAAGTTTGGGATCAGAAATTGCCTTGTTAAAATGGAAATTAGTAATAACTTTAAAGGTATGTGATAAGCCAGGCTCTGAGGAGTGAGGAAGATTAAATTGGATGAGTGTGGGTGTCTATTGGGGTGGAGGGTCCTTCTAGCTCTTGAGTTGCTTCACACCTTTCTGCAGGGCTCTGCGTTTCTGCATTAGGGCAATAGTCTTCAGACCTCATGCGTCAGTGTCTCAGCTGCTTGTCTGCAAGGATATTGCAGGTTGTTTTCCTCCAAAACAGTCTTAAGGAATTGTTTTTCCCCACTGCACAGCTGGCTTCATCCTTTTATTATTGTAATCATTATCAAGGTGCTTTTTCACCTTCCTCTCAAATATCTAAGATATTGGCCAGCCGTGTCCTGTGATGTGACATAGCAAAGGTTTTCCTTTTCTTCCTTTTCTTCCTTTTCACCCCCAAAAGCTGGTCCTGACCAGCAGCTCTAGGCTGTCATAGCCTCATGTCTGATTGTGAGGATGTGGTTTGCATACTGGGTTCATCTTCCTTCGTGAATCCCCTGCTGTTACAAGGCACCAGGGGATACGTGGAGCTCATGGAGGTCACCACCACTTACCTCTGCTGAGGACTGAGCTCCTCAGGCTGACCGCGGGGTGCAGCACACACCAAGTGAGCTCATACTGCTGGTCCCTCCTCGTCTGAAGTACTGTGGAAACGAAAAAAAAGCAAAGCAAAACGAAACAAGGTGGGAGCCAGAGCCGAAATGTGTCAGACCTTGTTGACCTGAGACTGAGCCAGGGGTTAGCTGCATTTTGTGAGCAGATAAGTGGTTGGTTGCTGATTATCTGATTGCCTGGAAGTAGCAACATGCCCAAATCCATCCAGCTCTGTCTCCTCCTCATCGTTTTCAACACTATGATACAGCCTTGGCCAGCTGACGCCCTGCCTGCCACTCCACTCCAGCATAAGTCAAACAGAGATCTGGCAGAGCTGCTCTTCTGTCCACAATATATTCACTCACATTACTTCTGCATTCAAGCTGTTGGTTACCCTTTGAGGCATGCTTTTGGGGAGATTGCAAGGCGTGGCTCTGTGTCAGAGCCTTTACAATCTTCAGTAAGATTGTAATGAGGTTGTAAAGAGGTTGTGAAGAGAGTAGCAAACCCAATGTAATGAAACATGATTTTGAAAACAAGTGGTAAGGAATGTTAAAAGCCCTAAAAGCCCTAAAACCCCCAAGCCTCTTCCAAGTACACTGACTAATACCTTCTCAACTTGCCATAGCAGGGACAGGCGGAACAGGGAACACCACTGAGATCAAAGCTGTCCCCACAGATACCCCGCAGCTGGCAGTGGCAGAGCGCCAACCGATGTCCCCGGCTCCAGCCCAGGCTGCTGTCTGGGGCAGGAGCTCCTTGCTGGATGTGAGCTGCACCATGCTCAGATTTGGACTAGAAATTGAAAGAAAGGAAGGAAAAAAGGTCCTTCCCTTTAGAGGACTTGTAGTCCTGCTGTGACCTTGGGAAGGAAGAAAATGCCCCTGAGGTGACCTGCCCATCTCAGCAAGAGGGCTGTAATCTGTGCATCACAGGGAGACAGCAGTATGGCTCTGTCAGTGAAGTTATGGGTAAATACCACTCCCCATGCCGCAAACGGGGCAGGAGGAAGCTGAGGGTGCTGCTGTGTGACCTCCCAGCACCTTGGCATAGCGGGGGAATGGTGGTGATCAGGGCAGAGGGTTCCTCACCACCAGACATTTTGGACCACGATACCTCCAAAATGGTGCCCATCAGTGGGGGACAGTTGTCTGCATGTTTGGCATCCAGCATGGGGACACTGATTTGAGAGCACTGGTAGTCCAGGGTCAAACCCCGCCTGGCGTGAAGGAGTGTGACTTTGGGATCCTCAGCCACCCTGCAAGCCTCTGCTCCTCGGGTGGGTTTTGGGGCTCGTTTTTTTTCTACCCCAACCCAATGAATGGGTGAGAGGTGCTGAAAGGGCAGATGCTTTGTGCTGCCTGCCCTGCCACCCTGCCAGCCCACCGCTCATCTCCTTGGGAACCAGCCCCAGGAGAAGGCTGGCATGCCAGATGGGGCTTGCTAATATTAAGTGTGAAGACTGGTTTGTTTGCAAGTTGGGAAAAGATCACCAGTTCTTAATCTGCACCTCCGAGCTTCAGGCACTCTGGTCTAATTTTTCTCTGGTCTGCTTTTAAAAAGAAAACATGTTAGAAGATAAGCCCAAAGATCTGGTCTGATGTTGGCCTTATCACCTACCTCTGCTGCACACACTTGATGCAATAGTAAGTGTGTGTTCCCATAGCAACAAGGGGGATTAATTTAATGATATTATTAGGGCCTTATTTATATGCATGCACATACACTCACACACCTGCACATTGTGCGCACACACAGAGAAAAGGAAAATGAGCAAGTCCAACTCTTCAAGAAGATCCCTTTGAGAAATCAGCCTTGTACACGAGGTTCATGATGACTTCAAGATCCTGATTTTCATTATACAGGCACAGACCCAAAAGCTGACCCATCAGCCAAAACAAACTCAGCAGCACAGCCCTATGCAGCGGGGTCCGACCCTACAGCAGTGATACAGCTGGGAGCGGGAGCCCTGTCAGCCAGGGGCTGGAGGAGCCCCACGCTCATTGCCCACCCACGGGGCACCGCTCGCAGCGCAGGCAGTGCCAGGCAGGAGGCAAAGCCCCGCTCTAAGCCTGCTGCCCGCAGAGGAGTGGGTTAGCAGCGGTATTTCTGTCCTGTCTTGAGTTCCCTTCACGCCGTGGGAGGATGCTGTGCACTGAGCTTCACAGTGTTATGTCTACTTCAGCCCAGTGCCAGTGGCTTTTGGACAACCTTCGTATAATAAAACATGAGTCAGAGATTTCCATAAGCCCCAGAGCACTTCTTGTTTATTGCCCTCCTGCTATTTGCATTTACACATTAGCCAAATAAACTTCAGGTAGAGCCTAGCCTCTTTTTGCATGTTAAAACACTGGTACTGTACATTAAAATACCTCACAAAGAGCTCTTCATTGATGATAAGGACAACACCATTTATTCTCAGATACCATTCCCTGAGCAAATTGTTTAGAAACTTTGGTATTTAAGCTAAATTGTTCAGAAACACTTGTGAATTCTTCGTGGGAGTTAAAAGATGTAAAAAACCAGCTGCTTTGTAAGAGCTCTCCGAAAATGATGCTCCCCTATTTTTTTGACATTTAAAATGCTGACATGGCTTTGCTTGTGTTTATTGTCTAAGGGCATACAAATGTCTATTTAAAAATGTCCAAAAGGTCAGAGTTCATCTCTAGTTAAAGACATTTTGTAGTTCACCAAGGTCAGACAACTTTCTAAATCAGTTTGCACTCTCAAGGTGAAAAAATTAAAATTGATCTTTGTTAATTTACCTGAAAGCATCCCAGCACAATGTAAGAGGTGAGCCACCCCTGCATTCCCACACATCCCCGTGCTGTGCCCAGCTGCTGCCCCGCTATGGGACCAGGGGAAGATTTCAGGTCTTTCCTTTCACAAAGATGTGAAGCTCATTCTCTGGGGAGCATCCCTTAGAGCATTTTTAATGTTTTGAGTTCATGTGCAGTGTCAAAATCTAGCATAAGATTGTTTTGTGTGTGTGGCACTGATAGACTTCTAGTGGTGTTTTCTTTATTGGTTATCTCTCAGCTTTCTCCAACAATACTCACAGTTAAAACACAAATATTTTTTTACTCTACCCAATAAGTGATCTAATGGATCTAATTTCTGGTAGTGGGGATACGTACCTCTGTTACGTAGCTGAGCATTATCAGAGCTGATGGTCCAACGATGCTCTCATGGGTTGCATTAGATGCCTCCATTTATAACCACCCAAATTCACTTTTATTCCTTTCTCATGCAGCACCAGGGACCTGTAAAGAATCCTGGAAGTGAACAGTTGAGTGACTGGAATGGAAAACACGGTTGCTGAGCAAGGGGAGGAACGTGATGCAAAGGAGACTGGCACAGTAAAACCTTCTGTTTCCTCAGGGACACGGGCTTTTAGCCTCTTGGACCTCTCCAAATGCAGGAGCTGCTGCTCGGCAGCCTGTTGCAGATGGAGAACCAGTGCCAGAAGCTTGTCCATACACAGGGACTTCGTCCTTCATTCATACTGCATTGCTTTTGTGTGTACCAGAGGAGAGGAAAGAGTGACAGGGGCCACTGGCTCTGGGATTTTCTTCCCCACCACCCTCACCTTGGTGGGGGGAGCCTGTGCTGTGCTGCTGCTGTGTTTTCAAAGAATTGCCTGAAATCCCTCTACAGAGCTGACTTGATCTCCATCCAGGCAACAGCAAGCCAAGAGACAGCAAACCCCCATGGCTAACAGCTCTTGGCAAGACGGCGGCAGGTAGGTGACAAAAATCACAGCTATGGAAAGAAATGCAGTGAGTGGGTTGGCAAGAGAAGACAGGGAGGGTGTCAGGAGGCCGGGCCCTTTGCAAGCCTCTGGTCCGGTGGCTGACATGTGGCACAAATAAGTCTGAGATTTTATTTGCAGGATGTAGTCTCAAGGGTAGGAAGAAGCACAGGTTTTTCCCAGGTGGAAGTTGATCTTGCATTGAAATATGTCTAGGTAGGTCCTTCCTCTGGATCACAGGCCCATGCCAGTGCACTGGCAACAGAGCCTGTGGCTCACGGAGGGGCCCAGCACCCAGTGACGGCAATGATTGATACCAAGACAGATCTTAAATAAAGGGCATTTAACTGAGGCACCACGCATTTCAGCGAACAAGACATGGCCTTGGAGGCTGTAACTCTCAGACATGGCACTAACAAGCCAAAAATCCCTCGGCACTGGGCTGAGCAGAGACAGAGAGAGTTGGGTGCTGTGCCGGCCATGGAGCAAGCAGGCTGCATCTCTCATGGCTGCAAGATAACCAGAACCAGCTCGCTCCTGCCCATGGAAAGGCTGAGAAGAAAATGTGTGAGAGCCACTTGTGCACTTACTTCACTGGAAGGATTGTAAAGAAGGGCTCTACAGGTGTCGGGTGCCCTATAGTCTCTTTAAAACTACGCTTCCCTGCAGCAGTGAGCTGCCCCCGGCCCCAGCGGCACCAGAGCAACCAGGTGGCAAAGGCAGCCCCCGCTGCCTGCCCCCCGGCCTCGCGCCGCTCCTGGGGGTCGCTGAGCTGCCACGGGTCACCCCTCGACTGTTTGCAAAGCTCTGCAGAAAAGCCAGCCTTGAAAGCTTTGCAGCTCAAGATATCCAGATTATTTCTGACCGTTTGGGGACTGTGGGGAAGGAGGGAGAGATGCGGGATGAATGTGAACACCCGAGACACTTCATAGAATAACTCTGTGCCATACCAGCAGGACCCCACACAGGTACCATTGCCTTCAGCATACTGTGGTGTGGACTCTCAATCTCTGTACCATTTAGGGTTTTAAAACTTCAATCCCCATACTGCAGTCCAAGAAGTGTTAATAAACTGTCTGTTCCTGGAGAGTGGAAATAATGGCTATATATTTTTAAACACAGAAACAGAAACGGGATCATCAGTCTTGCAGGTCTGCACCATGGATGCCAGATATCCAAGCAACTACACAAAGGCACAGGGAACGGAGATTTTGGGGATGTAGCTATCCCAGTGCAGCTTTTCAGTGGGCTTTAGTCATGATGCATGACATGGTCGCTGGGTCAGGTAGCACAGACTGCACCAGGAGGAGAGAGCTGCAAATCCTCACTCAACAGCACAGGAGAAAAAGCAGTCATGGCTGCTACCCCCTTGTCTTGTAAGAGCAGGGTATCAAGATGCTGAGGCAGAAAAGAAGGAACCATCTTCATCAAAGTGGCTGATATAAATTTGCTTTTATTTTGGTCACTTCCCCGACCTGCTGTTACATTTTTTGTCCTGTCTAAATTGAGATTTAAATACTTGAAATTCATCCATCCTCCAAAAATATCTGCATACAGAGAGAAAGGCACTGGATAAGTCACCAAAAATCCAAGCTGAAGAATTTAAGAATGTATTTTAATTACAGTTAGCATTAATTTACTGCTACCTACAATGCCTTTCATTACAGTCATTTATTTTTAGCACCAAAATACAACAAAATATACTTTATTTTTGAGTACTTGACTGTTAGCGTGTGCAGGATTCAAAAGGGAGACACAATTGTAATCATCATGATATAGTTTATGATATTATTGTTTCCAAAATATGCTTGGGTCTTACAAGGTCACAGGTGGGACACCTTAAAAACCCAAACAATTAATTTTCTGGACATCAAGAACTGAGGACATCAGTGCTCAGAAATGAGCTAAGTTCCTGATGAATATGAGGCAGCATACAGTGAAAATGCAAAGCTGATGAGTTTTAAAAAGCTGTTTGCAGGTCACTTTTTTAAAAGAGCTCTGGTCATGGCTATTTCCAAAAATTTACTTTTGAACTTGATGGCTTAGCAAATAATCATCTCCTATCAAATATCCCTTTCAGAGCCTTAATGCTGGAACATGCAGTGCTGATATGGCTGAATATAAGCACATAAATAAAGACTATTATTTCCAGGTCTGTGGAAAAAAATGCAACGATAGGGCAGCTGTGCTCAAAAGATGCTGAATAAACCTATTAAATGCTGATTCTGGTCATCTGTTCCCTTCTATTAGATTGCTGCAAGCCCACGAAGCGCTCCCTGCTCCAACGATGCTGACAGCACCTTCCTCGACAGCCCTTCAGGGGCAACCATGCCTGATTTCCAGGGATGCCAGTGCACCCCCTTCTCTGCTTACAGTACCAGGATGGCACTTGAAGTGCCAGGTTTCGAAATCCGTTCACATTGTCAGCTCGGAGAAACCAGACCTTTGTGGTCCAGTCCCTCACTTTAATGCAGGTGAAATCTTGATCTGTTTCTCGATCCCCTGTTGGGTGGTGGTGGTGGTGTGTGTGTAGGAATCCTGATAATGTCCTTCTGTGCATTTGCTGCAGTCAGAAGCAGCTGCAGAGGTGGGTTTTTTTGATGCTCCTGTCATTTCAAGCTATGGCTATACACTGCTCATTGCGTTAAACGTCTTTGCAGTTTGCACATGGTAGTGCTCTTGCCTCTTTACCTGTGAAATCACCCTCAGAAATATGTATGTTGTGTGCAGGGAACCCAGCCTGTGCCAGGCACAGCTCCTGTGTGGCCTGGACAACGCTTGTGATGGCCAAATAGTCAAATTCCCTTCTTCCACCTAAACAAGATTCAAGGCAAGTATGAAGAAAAAGATATGGCCAACTATAGGCTGTCAGCCCTGTAGTCTGGTTCTTTGGAGTTCTGATGGATTTTGGACTTCTCTGTAGTCATCTTCAAGTTACTTTCAGTCAGTTTGTACTGTACTTTTTACCAACCTTATGAATAATCTATGACTGTATACATTGTTTTAGTCATGGCCACAGTCTGCTAAGCACATGCCAAAGAGCAGCCATTGAAATCAATGTAATTGCTAGGATGTAAAGATGGTCAGAGTAGGATAAAAGTGATAGAAGTCCTCCTTCAGGGAAGGAAGTCCTTCCCATTGTCTGTCAGTTGGTTTGGTTTCATTCTCTCCCCTCCCTTGCACTTTTAAAAATAGTTATGGCTGAAGGACATAGCTGAGCCCCTTCCCTGCCAGCACTGTGCCTGGCAGAGAGGGGAGGGAGAGGGCTCAGCCTAGCAGGCTGCCAAGTGCTCTGGCCCTCCATCAGCAAAGCACTTCGGCACATGCTTGTTAGTAAGCATTTAAGCAGCCATGGACAAAAAGCCCATAGTTCAGAGCCCTCAGGATCCTAATCAAGGTTAAAAGACAGGTGTGAAATCTTAAAATTCCTTTTTTTTTTTCCTTCCCAGCAATGATGCAAGAATTGCCCAAATGAACAAACAAAACTGTTGTATTGAAAGGCTGCCCATCTGGCTCCCCTCCTAGGTGTGCTAAGGCAAACCATACGGTTTATCTACTTCGGGTTATATTTATATAAATAAATTAAAAAGCATTATATTATATTATATCATATCATATTACATCACATCGCATTAGAAATAATATATTATATATAATCTACAATATACATATATGTGTATATATATATATATAAAGGGTGGACCCTGTCTTCCTTATAGCAGACAGTAACATACATAGAAGGGGTGGCATGAAACCAACAGCAACTCCAAGTTTCTTGCTGCATTGCCATGAAAAATTTCAGCCCAAACAGTGAAGTTCAGCAAAGATGTAGCAACCAAAACCAGGATTCTGGAAACGGTCAGGGAAGTGTAGTGGATGTGACTGCCACCTATGCTGCTGCTGAGAAGAAAAACTGGAAACACAACCACAGCCTGAGGTGCACCTGCCTCTAAGTGTTTCATAAATGTGCACGATTCCTGGGACACATTTCCAGAGGGAAATGCACAGGGGCTGTGACAGGTTGCATGCTCTGGTAATTATTATGCCTGTGTGCGCCATGTACGATGTATGATGGATAATGTGTCAGATTCTGCAGGACAAACAGTCTAGATTAGGTACGTTTGCAGCTCAAAATAAGTGAAAGTAAGCCAAACCACTCAAAATTCAAACCAAATGCAAGTCATTGCTTTCCTATTGAGTAATCTTAAATATAAATATCATTTCTGTCATTAACTCTTGATGATTCCTCCTTAACCTGGACTATTTCATCCTGGATTTTACTGATGTTTTCTGCTGTGGTGGGCTGACCCTGGCTGGGTGACAGGTGCCCACCAAAGCTGCTCCATCCCTCCCCTCCTCAGCTGGGCAGGGGAGAGAAAATACAACAAAAGGCTCCTGGGTCGAGATAAGGGCAGGGGGAGATCACTCACCAATTACCGTCACAGGCAAAACAGACTCGACTTGGGGCATTAATTTAATTTATTGTCAATCACATCGGAGTAGGATAATGAGAAATAAAACTAAATCTTAAAACACTTTCTCCCCACCCCTCCCATCTTCCCAGGCTCAACTTCACTTCTGACCACTCTGCCTCCTCCCTGCCAGCAGCGCAGGGGACGGGGAATGGGGGTTGTGGTCAGTCCATCACAGCTGTCTCTGCTGCTCCTGCCCCCTCAGGGGGAGGCTCCTCACACTCTTCCCCTGCTCCATCGTGGGGTCCCTCCCCATGAACTGCTCCAAGGTAAGTCCTTCCCATGGGCTGCAGTACTAAGTAAATGAAATACAGGATTTGCAATGCATTCTTTCAGTTATTCTTGCCTAACATATGTTGAAAAATCAATGCTCTTACAGCCAACAAAAGACTTCTATAGTCCAGGGAATCTTCAGGATGTCACTGGAATGATGCCCCTGGTTAAACCATAACCTTGCTGCTGTTAAATGTGGTGCTGCTGGACAATGTGAGGGAAATACTGCATGTATACAGTATGGCATAATGAAATTGCATGTTGAAATTGCATATTGTTCTAAAACCACATACCACAGGTTTTAGAAAGTTCTTATGCTCACATTTTAGGCCTGATGCTATTCCCACTGACCTCGAAGCAATATTTCCACAAAGCTCCACGTGAGAAAGACTTGGTCCTAGATATCAATGTCCTTGAAAATGAGTTCTTATTGATGAAGCAGAGAAAAAGCTGTGTGCACGCTTCCCTTCTGCTGTCCTGTTTCCAGAGCTGAAACTCCACCGCAGTCTTTTTAGCTGAAGCAACGAGCACCTCCCTTCCTATTGGTGTCATCTGAAATGAAGGATGTTCTGCCTGGACTGAAGTGAGAGCAACAGCTTTTAGGCATGTAAAAGGGAGCAGAAAATCTCCAAAAACCCATTGAGGTTATTGGAAGACTATCTGAGATGGAGCCCGTGGAGCATGGCATGCCAGCATGAACAAACCGCTGCAACGGCGAGGAGGGAAAAGGGAGTGAGAGAACATGAGTGCAGGGAAGCTTAGCCACGTTGGCAAAAAGCAGGTTGTCAGCAAAAAGGATGTTTACAGCCTTGAAGTTAGGATTAAAAGAGCAAGTGCCTGGCATGACGCTGCACTACGGCCCCTTGAAGCAGGGTAAGGCTGAGAACCAAAACCCTGGGACCAGCTCTCGGCATAGATGAGAACTGGAGGCTTCCTACTTGTGGTCCCAGTTGTACAGTTGTTGAGTTACAAACAGGTCAACGTGCAAAATGACCCTAAGCTGAGTGCAAACCTATGCTGTCAAATCACAGCACTTACAAGAAGAGCACTGGCAAATCTTCTTCTTCTTTTTTTTTTTTTTTTTTTGGTCAGTGAAAAGAAAGGAACTAAGAAATAGAGAAATATTCATTACATCCAAATATCAAAGCACGTTAATTTCTTTTTAGGTGTGCTTATGATTGCTCCATAATTAAAAACTGAAAAGTGTCTTATGCTTATGAAGAATGCATGTGTACCCTTCCCAAAGTCATAGCACTTGCATTGAGGATAAACATTTTTCGGAGGATTTACAGACTGATATAATAATCAGCTCAAGTTAAGCGGTTCCTTTGAAAAAATCCATACTACACTAAACGCTTTGTAGTACTGACAGTGTCCTAATGGTATTTTTTATTTTGTACTGGAAAACTTGCCCTCTAACAAAATATAAATCCATGCAGCTTCAGGGGATTCTGTGGAAAAAGTGATGCTCTGTCAAAATGCCTCCCGCCTCCTGCTGTGATCAAAAC
Source organism: Ibycter americanus (assembly GCA_035590275.1). NCBI lineage: Eukaryota > Metazoa > Chordata > Aves > Falconiformes > Falconidae > Ibycter > Ibycter americanus. Next base: position 66,179,314 of record JAVJGI010000062.1, read on the forward strand.
ACAAGCCAGCCCAGGCCGGCCCACGTCCGTTGATGTACAGCCGCGCAGAGATGCTCAGTCTGAAACACATTCATGCTGTTGAGAAGACAGGTGGGATCTGGGAATGTTTTCCATCTTCTGCAGGAGCAGACAAGCAGGCCCACCTGCATGTGCGTGGGGGTGAAGCGCTGTCAGAGGTTTCGGGTGGCAGCAGGAGAGAGGTGAGGCAAGTGCAAGAGATGAGTCTTCGGTGAGGTTCAAGTGGGAAAAGAGACATTTTGTGTTTATGTCTCCTCAAGCTTTTTTCTGAATAGCCTTTTCTCTAATAAGGATTGTGTGACCCTAGAAGGGTATTTTGGGACCGCACCCTCAGCACTTGGACCATGCTGCAATTTCAGTCAGTGACAACTGGTTGAGAGCATGGAAAGAGTGTTAACTGCCTTCGTGAACTGCAGCCTCTATTTCTACAGGCACAGCTAACAGCCAAATCACTGAGCCTCTGCTGATGAAAAGAAAAAATGTAACAGAAGGAAAATATTAGGGGAAATAAACAGAGACATCTAGTTCCAAGTTAGCCCAAATCTGCAGTCCAGAAACAACAGCGAAGAAGCAGATGCCTAGAGGAAGAATTAGCAAGAAACACATCCTTGACTAAAGTCCCCAGCTTCACATCTGCGACTACAGAGCTGGAAAGGTGAAGGGCAAATTTGTGATTGCTCAGAATAGTAATTGTGGCCCTATGCTCAGACCCATGACACTCAAGATGTGCAGAATGATTTATAAAATCAGCAATGGCAAAGATACGTAGAATGAAAGCAGGCGAAACAGGTGTCTGTAAGTTAGAAGTTGTAAGACAAAGAATGTAAAAGGCCCACCTGGGAAACAACCAAACCAGTGCAGTATTTGTGCTACCATAGTATGCTCTGCAGCCAACACTTAATAACAGGGAGCATGGAGGAGATGAGTGGTGATGGTTAAGACAGACCAGCAGATTCAGTGATCTGTTGGACGCATACAGTATTGAACACCTGAAACCAGGATACAGGAGGTAGGTGAGGGCTCAGGTAGTATTCATATGGCAGGTAAGTGAAGATTCCCAATTGTGACTAATCACTTCTGATCAAAAAAGCAGGTAGCCTCATCTTTGGGCTGTGGACACTTCTGTGCTTCGGGCAGAGTGAAGCTCCCCGAGGGGAGTGTGTGGCTTTTGCTCAGCAGGCTGGAGCGCAAGCTCACACTATCCAAACCCAGTCTTTGAAGGAAAAGCATTTAATGAGTGGGAAGTGGATGGGTCTGTGGACTTTCTAATGGTATAAATGTTACTGGAAAACTTATTCCGTAACATAATGTTCATCAGAGATCCAAGCCAAGGCAGCAGATGGTGAACACTCTGGCAGCAGGCAGAGGAGAAGCAGAGCTAAGCTTTGCAAGTCTCAGAGGAGTCAGGGACAGTTGGTCCCTGGAGTAGAGAGGTGACCACAACCTGTCAGCAATGGAGACAGGTAAGTTCTGTTTTGGTCAAAGCCACTGATGACTGACAAGCTCTGCTGACCCTGGGCAGCCCGTTCTTTGCCCTGGCTGGTGGTAGATCAGGAGCCCCATCTACTCCTGACACCGTGGGCTAGCCCCGAAGCGGCATATGCCCTTATTTCAGAGAAGCACTGTACCAGAGGTGTACCTGCCTGTGTCTGGGGTGGTTGAGACAGAGGTTAAAACCATAAAATCATTTTGTAAGGGAACATTGCCAACTATAATGTTATAACTCTGGTCACTTACCTCACAGCTCTGCCAGGCTTTATAAAGGCTACCAAGGCACTCAGCTAATTGTAGCTTTTTAAATGCAGGTGTCTTGGCTAAGCCAGTTGTGTAGGTTCCTCTGAGGTTGCACAGTGGGAAGAAATAAGCACCTGCAGAGGGGTAACTCATCCTACCCTAAGGCAGGTGAGCTGACTCACCTCTGGAAGCCCACTTCCCAATTTGCAGCCTACTTGGCTTTGGTGTCACTGCCATCAGGTAAGGTAGGCTTCAATCAGGTGGTCCTACAGACCAACCTACACATCCAGAAAGCTGCTCTACGTGTTTCATGCAACACCCAGCAAGATATGCCTGCTAGGTCAAAATCTGGTCACCAATGTAGCATGTCTGGCACACAGCCCCCTCTCCTATGACACCCCTTAAGCAAAGAGCAGAGTAGATGAGCCCGAGGCCTCTATAGTAGCCCTGTGCCGCACGGCTTGGTTACAACAGCATGTCCTGAGGCCATTGCACAGGACCAGCTGGAGACACTTGTTAACGAGAATGCTGGTACACCGAGAATGACAAATGTGACCTTTGGAAATTCAAATTAGACTTGGCACATGTATCTTCCAAATGACTGCTGTGACTCCCGTCAGGGTTCATGTGGATATGGGGTATGTCTCAACTGCAGGCTTGCTGCTTGTTTTACACGTGCTGTGACCCAGCCTCCTCCCTGCCATGGCACAAGCCCTTCGCTCCACGTGTCTCTGTGCGTGTTGGACCCATGCTCACATGCTCAGCTGGGGCTCTGCGACACGGTGTGCTCCGGCTTTGTAATGTCAACCTACCCACTTGCCTGACAACGTGAAAGCAAACGATGTGCATGTGCCCAGGCTCATGCACAGCTCTTCAGCAGTTCCTAGCAACTAAATTATGGCCTCCCCAGCAATCTATTCTTCCTTGTACATCAGCTTGGTTGTTCAAATACACCTTACTGAGGTCCAACCATCTATTTTCACCCAGACAACTCTGGCTCTTCCCTTACTTGCCTTTTTCCTTTTCCCCTTGCCTCACTGAGATGCATGCTAGCTCTTGCTCTCCCCTGGTATTAAGTCCACTCTAAGGGGCTGTGATTTACGGGGAGAAAAGGGAGAATAAGAGGAAAAACACCTAAAAAGTTCACTTAAACCATGCTGAGAAAAGGTTATCAGAGTTTTTGGGGAAAAGGATTCTCTACTAGATGACAGGTCTAACTCCTTAAAATCCTGCCTCTGTTAGGAGAGGTTTCACTGAGTTGTCCCTCTCTTGCTGAGCAGGGAGTTCATGACCCTACAAAATGTGCTTGTAAGCTGTGGAGGAGGAAGACAAACCCCCCCAAAATAGAGTGCAGAGCCTTAAGCCCAGCATCAGGCTTCATAGCTTGGACTTGTGAGCACCTAAGTCTGATATCCAATAGTTTGATCAGGGGAAAACCTGGCAAGAGAGTGGCAAAGAACATTTATTGTTATTATGGGAGAAGTTATTATGGTATTTCTGGGCTGTGGAGAATGTCTGCATGTAATGAGATGGGTTTAAATTTGATTGAGAGTCGAAATCTTACCATTTTCCTTAGTTTTTCCTTTTCCTTTCCACTCCTTCTTACATGATCCACACTGTATTTCAAGGAAAGTATGTAGAAAATTAAACAAACTAAGGAAAATTGAATTGACTCATTGATGGCAACTTTGAATACATCAGTAATAAAACAAGCAAGACAAAGTGTTGGAAATACAGAGTGGAAAAACACCTGTGCATATACTGCTCTCTTAGCACCTTTGTAATACTATTAAAATAACACTGAGTTAGGTTTTTGCCACAGTTGAATTATTGTGCTGGGCCACTTGAATCAGAAATGCCAGGAAAAGTGGAAAGGGCTTTTGCAGAACTTCAGATACTATCCATTCATAGGCTGGTAACAAAAAGAAGCAGATCTGCTGTTAGAAATCTGCACGTCCATGTCCAGCATCCTGACAGCACCCGTCTAAGCTTTCTCCCATTCTGGGCTGCTGCTGCTTGAGTTTTTCAGTTGTTGTTGATAGTGTGGGGTTTTTTTTAAATTATACAGAATAAAATGCAAGGTGAGCAAATCTTCACTAGACACTTCAACAACTGCTCAGCCAGCAAACAATAACTTAACTGGGATAGTTGGGATTCAACAGTATTAGATGATGATCACAATATCTGCCAGGGTGGGTTGGTGTTATATACCTGTAGTCCGACTAACTGCTATATACCTGCAAATGGGACAGTACCCTTCAGACTTTGCATAGTCATGCTACTTTCCATAGGCACCATCAAGGGTTTCAATGCAATTTAGGAAATCTCAGAGTCGACTGTTACTGAGGCAGAAAATCCCTAAATTAAATATGCAACTAGTGATTCATATATACTAATTTTGAATGTATTAGTAACAGGCAAACAAAACCCCCAAAGGGAAATCAGGATTGCAGGTTTAGCAAAAAGCATAATTTTACCTTTCTATTGGCAGTTCCCACTAATCAGGAAAAACTACAGCATCACCCACCCCACAAGTCTCCATTAGCGGAGCAACACCACTTGCATGTGCCAGTGTGGGTGGTCCCAAGCCAGCAGAGCCTGCGTTAGGCAGCTTGCAGGCAGGAGTTACTGTCATGGGCTGTACTCGGCTTGGCCCCTCTTGCTTGCATTTGGAGAGAGGACGATGCTTAGGGCAGGCTTATCACCAAGCTTCATGAAAGGCCATTTGCTCCTGCAGAAGGTGCGGAGGTGCTGCCAGTGGTCCCCCCTCAGCAGGGCAGGGCAGTCCCATCACTCTGAGCCAGGCAGGTCAGCAGTGAGGGATCCTGCAGCAAAAGATGCAAAGGGCTGGCATATGCTGTGAGTTCAACTGCACCTCGTCTTCCTGGCTAGCCTGAGAACAGCAGAGGACTGGTAAGCTCCAGCATTTAGCACAGTGCGTTCCTCAGTGCGACAATAAAACAACCAGAGGCAGAAAGGCTCATAAAAACCTTCTGGGCAGATAGGTCAGAGGCTGGAAGGAGAAGAAGTATGAAAACGCCTCACCTGAACATCCTGGCAGGGCAAGACTTCTGAAGAAGGCTAAAGAAAAAAATAAATAGACTTTTTACCAATCAGCACCACAGATCAACTCCAACAGCAATACAACAGCAAGGAAATCCCTTGCCTAGCACAGCAAACAATGTCAAACAAGGATGGCGAATGTGTCGACAGGCACATAGAGGGCAGGACACAGGTATCCACTGTAGTACAGCCCTGGATGTAAGGTGTGCATAATAATTTAGGAATGCTGTTTTGACCAGTAAAGTTTACAGTATTTACTGGGCTAACTGTCTCATAGGTTTGTCAGCAATCATAAGAAACAGGATAAATGCCATGCAAGCCTGCACTAATGGCTTCTCCCGTGGTTTGGAGTAAGTTCAGGTTTTCACTTAGAGAGCACAGTAATGCTTACACAATAAAAATGCCAACAGAACGGTGAAGGACAAGGTAAATGTAGCATTCATAAGACTGGCAAAATGAGGATGTGTATTTTTTAATTTGTTTTACGTTTTTATTTCTCTTCCCAACTCTAAAGGATCTTCCAGCAGAAGCCCAGGTCTGTATTATTTAGGATTTGGGCTATAAAGTGGCTGTATGTTTGGAGAATATTTGAACTTCAGCGGGATTTTAAGCCCCAGCATTTCTGCAAAACCAGGTCAACGCACAATGTTGATAACAACATCTGGGTGGGTGAATGCTGAAGCAAACATTTGCAGCAGACAGACGAAGATAGTGCCACCTCCGGGAACCTGACACAGCATGAGCTACTAATGGTTCAACCAAACAGAACTAAGGAGAGACCACGCTCTAAATGAAAGAATCAAACCATAATTAATAATATATTAGCAAGTCATGCTACACAGCAACATTTCTATCTATGGCCTCTCTTCCAAAATAACGACGCAAAGCCATAGTTGGCTCCGTTAGGATTTCACCTCAGCAGGGAGACGTCAGAAATTAGCCAACAGAGGCCAGGCAGACAGGAAAGGAGACCACCACAAAAAAAAACCAAAACCAAACTTTTGTCAGAAGGCTACATCAGAACAGTTACATAAAGAAAGGCCTCACCTGTCAGAAGAAGACATAATGGCACCTCGCCACTGCAATCCACGTGAACACTGCTTTTGCCAAAGTGGCAATACGTCACATCTTGTGACTCAGAGTCCCGGAGAGCAAGAGTCAATCCATTGCCATGTGTTAATACTACAAAAGGGGCTTTAGCTCCAGTTACCAATTCACACTCCAGTTTCACCACTTCCTGTGGTGCTTCCACGGGGATTTGTTTCCATTGCTGTCTTGCCTTGCTGAGGCTTGCAGCATCGCTTTGCAATGGTTTCGCCTGTCACCTTAACGGTATGTGCTGGTGCTGGGGGGTGCGGGCGGGTGACGAGGCAATTCCAGTTTGCACAGGAAGGTCTGTGCCACAGACAAAATGGCTCCTGATGCAGTGTTAAAGTCACGTGTTGCTTATCTTGAGAAGAATAAATAACACAGCCTGTAAGCGGCTTTTCCTTCTGTCTTAGGAGACATTTTAACCCTGTCCAGTCAAGATAGCTGAGATACGGCAACACATGCTGTCAGGAACAAGATGGAAATGAGTGCTCTCTGGCAGCGCTCCGCTGAAGGCCACCAGAGGCCTTCCTTTCCTTCATTTTTCCTTCATTTTTCCTTCATTTTACTTACGGGCCGGACCCACTGTCTTGGGAGTATGAGCGAAAAACCGCCTCCCTCTGCCCTGGACGAGCGCACACGGCACGGTGCGCAGCGCTGCCGAGCAAGGCTAGCGGCGATCAGAGGGGCCCACCTTAAATGCTCCCTTCCTTTCTTAATCAGAGCGGCGCTTGAGTTTCTCTAGAGGAAAAGATTTTAAGTGATGTCTGCAATTTGTTCGAGCACTAACATCCTGTACCCAAGCGGAGCGCTTCTCAAGAATATGTTACCAAGGCACAGAGAACCCAAGAGAGACAATACACGTGTCTGTCACCACCACAGGAGGTAGGAAATCAGGCAGGGCAGGTGATGGCACAGCCTGCACTTAAAAAAGGAGGGATATGGGTTGCTGGAGAAAGCGTTAAGGTTTTTCAATAGAAGGATAAAATTTATGGAGTTTTCCTTCAAGAAGTGAAATCTCCAAAAGGAGGAGATGGATATAGTGGGAAAACTACAACGTGCGGCACAGTTCTGGGTAAGAAAAAGGATTCTGAACCACAGCTGGTGAAGAAGAAATGGGGAGGGAAATAAAACAAACTACCAACAAAGCAGAAGAAAAAGCAGGGGTATAGGATAACAAAAGATAAACCTTACCAAAAAAACCCCAACAAAACAAAACAAAACAAAACAAAAAAGTACCTGAGCTGTCAGGGACTATGAAATAACAGTGCTCTTTCCAGGCATGGGGTATTTGAGAGGATCTGTGTGCTAAAAATGGGAAGACGACCACAAATGCATACTCTGTGGCTATTGTAATGTCTAAAAACCACACCGGGCTTTAGTGCCAGCAGCGCAGTGGCTACGTCTAGAATGGGAAAATGCAAATGGACCATCAAAGGTGGTTCATTACATGCTGCGTGCCTGTCCTATCTTTATTACATTATCTCTTTATTCTTCACAGATGAATATATTCAAAAGAATGGAATTTAAATGTTAAATTCAAACCTTGGATCAGATATGGCAAAAAGCATGTATTGCCCCTCCAGAAATATATAGCAATGCTTAACATCCTCTTTGCCTTTTCTCAGTACTCTTTTTACTTGATTCTAGCAGACAGATTAGCAGTTCTAATGGTTTTCTGTATAGCATATAGATTTAAGACCTCCACTAGGGAACTGCTGATTATCAATATCTGCAAGGGTTGCAATTTCAGTGTGTGATTTTTTCATTAATATTTTGTATCGCATTGCGCTAGTTCTACATTACTTTTAAATCACCACCAAAAGTGACAACTTCAGTTAGTTTTTTAAAAATATTTAGAAGACAGAGAGAGGCATGTGGGAGCCCAGCACATTATGTTTTTTCCTTATCAGCCTCCAGGTGATCACTTGGATTTAAACTATGCCAGCAAATGTACAATACTGTATACATACCTCAGCACTCATACAGCTGTTGAAGTATAGCATACATACCGTTTTATCCTCAGTGAACTGGACTTGTCTGTGTAATTATTCAGAGAGTACCAACAGGGTGAAACTCTGATGGAGAATGAAATGATATCCTGAGTGAAACTGGTATTTCCTCTTACTGTAAAATGTGACTATTTGACAGGTCACATGTTTTGGAGTTTATACAAGTGAAGGTTGGCCTGAGTCTGCGAAAGTGAACAGCACCTTCCTGCGATACTGAGCAAAAACCTCAAAAAACTCAGTAACAAAACAAAGAGCTGCCACAAATGTCATCCCAGAACCAAGTACAGCTCTTTCACTGCTTCCCCTCTGGTAGCTGTGGCTGTGTGCACATCAAAGGATCCTATTTCAGGGCCACAGCTGAGTGTCTCTGGAAAGGAATGAGAGAACAAAAAGTCAGTGGGCTTTGCAAGCAGAAGCAAAACTCACAAGGAGGGGAAAGTACCAATGAAAGTGTTGGGGAAGAACTGCTCCTAAGGGCACAAGTATCAGTCAGAAGAGGGTCACAGGACAAAGCTCAAGCTGTTGGATTGGCTTCAAAGAACCATTGGCTCAGAAAGACGGAGCCCTAATCCAATGTTTGTGCTTTCTGATTCCACAAGAAAAGAACACAAAGTCATTATTCTCCAGGTGTACGTTTTGGTATTGTATTTCAATGTAACCATCAAACACACTGAAATGAAATAAATATATTTCAGAGGAAACTCAACACATTTCTCAGAAATATTTTATTTGTCCATACAGTTTAATGTTAAAGATAATCATTAGGACTTGAGAGTCAAAAAGAGCACCATGTTAGTCTTCAGAGCCAACACAGCCCATTCTTTTTGTGTTTATACTTATTTTACACACTTTTCCCTCAGCTTCTGACAGGGAAATATATGCATCTATTCAGAACTTCTAACATGGCTGAGAAGTGAACCTTATCACAAGAACAGAATAAAGTAGGTAGATGCAGAGGCAGCGTCTTTGGAGTCCTTTGTACAACCGAACTTGTTAGATGGGTGATGACAGTATTTCCTTTTTAAATTAACCCTTTACACGCATTAAGCAGCACCTCTATGCAGACTTGAAAGTTTGTCATTCAGGCAGTGTTAAGCTGGGAGTCTTGGTGTGTGTGTTATTTTTTTAAACAAAGCTAGTAAACAGCTGACATTAGCACCTTGAAGTATTCTTAGCAGCTGCTAAGAGTACAATGATGGTAGATCATACAAGCTATCATCTGAATATTAATGCCCAAGCATCTTATCATATCAAGTAATGCATGTGGCTTAAACCCCTATAAGCAGCAACAAGAAACACGCAGCAGTTGCACATACTAAAAGGCTGAGGTACTCAATGACTTTTTCACCTTGGCGTTCACTAGCAAGTGCTCCAGCCACATCACCCAAGTTGCAGAAGGCAAAGGCAGGGACAGGGGAAATGAAGAACCACCCACTGTAGGAGAAGATCAGGTTTGAGACCATCTAAGGAACCTGAAGGTGCACAAGTCCATCGGACCTGATGAGATGAATCCGTGGGTCCCAAGGGAACTGGCTGATGCAGTGGCTAAGCCACTGTCCATCATATTTGAGAAGTCAGGGAAGTCCAGTGAAGTTCCCACAGACTGGAAAAGGGGAAACATAACCTACATTTTTAAATAGGGAAGAAAGGAAGACCTGGGGAACTACAGGACGGTCAGTCTCACCTTGGCGCCTGGCAAGATCAAGGAAACTACGCTAAGGCACAAGGAAAATAAGGAGGTGATTGGTGACAGCCAACATGGCTTCATTAAGAGTAAGTCTTGCCTGACAAATTTAGTAGCCTTCTGTGACGGGGTTACAGCGTTGACAGATCAGGGAAGAGCGACTGACATCATCTACCTGGACTTATGCAAAGCTTTTGACACTGTTCCGCATCACTTCCTTGATTCTAAACTGGAGAGACATGGATTTGATGGGTGGACCACTCAGTGGATAAGGAATTGGCTGGATGGTCACACTCAAAGAGCTGTAGTCAACAGCTCAATGTCCAAGTGGAGACCAGTGACGAGTGGTGTTCCTCAGTGGTCAGTACTGGATCCGGTGTTGTTTGACAACTTTGTCAGCAACATGGACAGTGGGATCGAGTGCACCCTCAGCAAGTTTGCCGATGACACCAAGTTGTGTGGTACAGTTGACACGCTGGAGTGAAGGGATGCCAT
>JAVJGI010000062.1:66190072-66226637 GCA_035590275.1 Ibycter americanus
GGTTGCCCAGAGAAGCTGTGGATGCCCCATCCCTGGAAGTGTTCAAGGCCAGGCTGGATGAGGCTTTGAGCAACCTGATCTAGTGGAAGGTGTCCCAGTCCATGGCAGGGGGGTTGGAACTAGGTGATGATAAAGGTCCCTTCAACCCAAACCATTCTGTGATTCTATACTAAAAGATTCAAGGGCACGCCACAACAGGACCATGATGGGACACATTTAGAGAGACACTGAAAAGCCTGGCATTATATTACAGATAATGGACTGAGATGTCATTCATCTCTCAGAACTGTAAAAACAAAACCCTTTAATCCGCTTTTCCTGAGGAGTGTTTGAATTTCTGAAGGCTGAACATATTTTCTCTTGCAGCTGTAAAATAATTACAATTCCTATATTTTGCAACATTAGATGTTGAAAAAAGAAGCACCATCTTTTGCCTTATCTGTGGTTACATGGTATGCTTTCAAGGACAAATTATATGAATTACCAGTATCTATGAACAACAGAAGTATAAGGACTGTGATAATCTCCAAAACATTCTTTGCAATAGGTTAAGTGCAGTAAGAAAAGCATGCATTTGCCTCATTAGGATAAGGACTCCAGCTCTACATTTTTCCAAAGCAAGAATTTATTTCTTCAAATTATTTTTCATATTGGACAGAAGAATCCAGTAAGTTTTTTTCCAAGAGAAAAAAAGACTGATAGTTGCAATGACATAGTATCTAAAGTGACATTTCACTCTTGCATCTCCTAAAATACATCTACTTATCTCAAAACAATATTAATCAATTAACAAAAGACAACGAACACCAAAATGTTTTGGTAGCTTGAGGTACTGTGTTCCCTCACTGACTACATACAAGCTGCTCCCTGAAACACACAAACTTCTCTTTTCTCTTTACCCACTGTGTCATTTCTTACATTGAATTACTGATGAAAGTGCAACTTACTGCATAAAATATTCAAACATATTAAGAACATGTTTGCAGCATGCAGCCAAGAGTCTGCAGTGGCTGCCTGCAAGCGATTTACTATGAACACGAACATGTTCTGTACATCTAGTACATTCAGTTGGCTGACATCCCTAAAACAGTTATTCCAGAAAATTCTGAAATATGGCCTGTACAAGCTCGTGGAATAACATGGTTTGTCAAGGCTGCTGCTGATACTGTCAGTATTCTTCAAGGCAAAGGGCTAGAGAACAGTGTTGGAAATTTTAGCTTGTAATTGCAAATAATATTTTAAACACAAGCCAAAATTAAACAACCTATTTCAGATACCTGCTGCCTCTTTACTTCTTACCTAGCACTGAGCGTGACGTTCAGTCTTGCCCAATCCAACTACTGCTTCCTCTTGCATGACCACCCTAGCTGATCCAGTCTCTAAATGTCACTTACTGATTTCTTGGGAGGCTGTAGGCTTAAACCTGAAAGCATTTTGCAGGAGCACAAATACAGGGATAGAAAGAGTATGCTGCAAAAAGGATAATGCCTGTCATACAGAAAAATGGCAGGATGGGTTTACACCCTCTGAAAGTCTAAACCCAGTAAAGTGGAGAGCATTCCTTCCTTTGCAGATGCAGTCAGTAAATGGTTCACCTCAGAATCCTACTAGAAGTCCATGGTAATTAATCACAAGCCATCTTCACCCTGCATGTGGCACAGATTCTGTAGCTACTAGCACCAGTGAGATTAGCTTTGACACAGATTAGGGTTACAAAGTTTGTTAGTCTTGACGCAAGATTTTTATATAAGCCACACTTTTCACTTTTGCTCAAGAAAGCAGCGAATTACAAGCAGTCATTTTAGCACTCAGTTTGCTAAAAATCTCAAGAAATACCAGAAAACATTTGGCTGTAGAAAAGACTGTTTGCTGTCATGGAACAAAGAGGAAGAAAACTATTCTTTTCTGATTCTTATGTATTAATCACTTCAGCTTTATTAGCAAACACAGCAGTGTAAGAAATTAATATAAAAACCTAAAGATGCAATATTTTCTTTGCCATAAACTGCTACACACTCTTCAGTGACTGTAGGTGCTCTTTATTCACTTCGTCTCTTAAAATACACTTTTCTCTTTCAGCTGAAAAGCAGGTATTAAATAACTTTTTTCCTGTAAAGCACAATACTGTAAACGGGTAATAGTAAAGAACAGTAAATAGAAATGTTAGATAATAAATTTATTACTGTAAAGTAACAAAACTAGATTTACTCTCTGAAATTATTTTTAGCACCTATCAGTACAGTAGACTTGGCAGGAGAATCCAGCTTGTATTTACATATATCTGTTTCGAATGTATTCTCTGTACATGAGGAAATCATCTTTTCCCAGGGGCTGCATGTTTCCTCTTCCAGCCTGAATGTGTGCATGAAAAATCTCTATAGATTTCCTATCAGCTCTTGGAGGCTGAACTTCATAAATATTGTCTTGAGAAAAGGAGGAGATGGGTATTCTGAAAAAAAAAAAAAAGAAAAGCAGAATATTTGGCATTTTAGGTAAAAATTTTCCAGAGAGAGAGAGAGACGAGTATTTCTTTTCCTTGAAATATACATGAGAGGCAATGAAAGGACAACTTCCCACTAGATAATTCAGTCACCTAGATTTTTATCACTACTGCAGACCTGATAAGACCCAGCTTTCCAAGTAGGGTAATTAGGTAAGTTGTCACTAATCACATTACAGAATACTTTCTCACTTCCCTCCACTCTGCGCTCATTTCTTCATCCTTCCTCAGATCTGCTACGGCCATTAAGTACCCAAGCTGAAAGAGATCTGTGCCACGCATTATAGCAGATAATAGAAAAACTTTATTGAGCCAGCAACTTAGTAGCAATTCTAACAAGCAAGTGATTATACTCTGAACCAATATATAGAAAGCATTTATCAGATAAGAAGCTTCCATCTAGTTATCAGGAAACAGACAACTTATTACCAGCAACAGCACTCTGTACATTGAGACTGCTGATATTTAACAAAAATACTTTTTAAAATAGCTTTATACAATAAATACTATCCTTGAATCCTAATATGTGAACCTAGTCATGAGAAACACGTGAAGTTCAAAAGTATATGACCTTTTCTAAGCACTATTGTCAATCAAACTCATAAGGTAGAAGCTGATCTTTTAACTGTAACTCTTGAAAACTGCATAGCCAGCAGGTCAAGGAAAGTGATTGTTTCCCTCTAATCAGGGCTTGAGAGACCATATCTGGAGCACTGTGTCCACTTTTGGGCTCTCCAATACAAGACAGACAATTAAGTATTTGGATGAGGTCACCAAGATGATTAGACAGCTGGAGCACATGGCATACAAAGAGAGACTGCAAGCACTGGGTTTGCCCAGCCTGGAGAAGAGAAGCTAACGGGACCTTACTGCTATCTGCAGCTACCTTATGGGAGGGTGTCTGTGCGGAGCCAGACTCTTCTTGGGGTGTGTGATGAAAAGACAGCTTTCAAAAAGGGAAATGGCAACATGGGATATTCTGGTTAGATACCAGGGAACTTTGTTCCACTGTGAGGGTTGTCAACCACTGTTGTTGCTTAGAGAGGCTGTGGAACCTCCCTCCCTAAAGATATTCAACAGTCAAGTGCACGTAGCCCTGAGCAATCTCATCTAATTTGGTCCTCCTCTGAGCAGGGGAGTGGGGATCAGATGACCTCCAGGGTTCTTTCCAGTTTTAATTTTCTATGGTTCTAAGCCAAACTCTTCAGTAGCAATGTGTTCTCCACAACGAACTGCAAGGTAGCAACAAAACTATCTACACTCAATAAATAATAAATGAATAAATAATAAAAGTATCTGTGTAGTAAGTAATTTTCATTTTAAAGCACTTTGGATATTGTGAAAGTTGCATTCATAAATACACTATGTACATTTCCCAGCAATATGTTAGTAATTTATTTATAAAATACTCCCAGAGTTGAACAGTACCTGTGTGATAGCAGATCAGTTTGGATTCCTCAACAGAACATTCAATGACTAATACATTGCCATCTGAAGGTAACCTGTGCATTAACTTTTCCTCCCATCAATACTATTTGATTTAGAGGAAATCAAAGTTTGAAATCAACTCCTAGAAAAAAAACCTGACAGAACTATGATTATCTAGAACAGTGGATGCAATGCACCTATAAATACTAAACAGGAGAATTAAATTATTTCTCAGTTATGAAAAAAAGTAACACACATGTTTTAAAGTGTTTTCTACATCATCAGTTTCATATATTTGTAGCTCATATTTCAACTGGAGAAGCTAATTTACTTTCTAGATAGCTATTAAAATACTGCTGCTTTACAAATACTCTATACAAACAAAGCTGCCCAGGTATTCAGTACAACACAAAGATTTCAATTCTGGAAGACTCACTTTCCTACCACCACATACACTGAACACTTTTCTACATCAGATCATTACTTATAGGTGGACCCAAAATGTCAAGAGGCCTGGTAGCCTGCCTCATGGAGTAACTAGCAGCGATGTTTGAGGACAGATTACTAAAACAGAACAGGTACTGAACAACGCCTTCTCCAGTATATCCTCCTGGATTTCAGTAACCAGGATTTAGGATCTACCTGAAGAAAAATTTGAAACTGAACTACTGTTTCATGAAAAGTGGTTTCCACAGGTCTTTACTAGTTTTTCTAATATCTCTGAGACTTACAGAATCCTGTGGGAATAAGTTCCATTACTTAATTGTGTCTGATGTGACACTCTCTTCATTTATTACCATGGGCCTTGGTTGCTTGTAATTATTACATTGGGAGAAAGGGCGAACAGTCATTCTCGGTTTGCCTCCTCCACATCACTATGAGACAACCAAGTGTATTTCATACCTCATACACTAGTTATTTTCTGATCTATACTGTCACCTTGCCGTTAATGCAGAGTTCCAAGGTCTACTCCATCCTCTTTGATAACGCAGTAAGGATCAAAACTGCATTTCATAACTGAATTTTTTTCTAACTAGCTTTTCATTTGTCATCTACTATTTTAGCTACTGAAGACGAATTTTCTAAATACTTTACACAGTAAAATATTGGAATAGTAGACAGTGCCAGTGGCTGAAAAACAGTCAGGATGCTATTGTTAAATACTGTATTAGCATATCAAAACTTCTCAGGTAAGATTACAGAAGCAGTTTACTGTCAAAGTGCACTATTTCCAAAACCAAACATCAACCAGCTCAAATGCAATGAAGATTCAGATATTGGCATCATTGCCATATTCCACAGAAGCCACAGTCATGACTTACTATCTGGGTGCTCTTCAAGTGACAAGAAGTTATTTTTATGTGTATAATCTCCTGTTTTAAAGGGAAAAAACAGGGAAGAACTGGAACACTCAAATGATGGTACAGCCCTTCTATAAATGAAATGGAGTAATAATCTTCTAGTTGCATTATGAGCACAAACTAATGTTTGACACTGTTTCTAAACCAGGATCTCTATTAAAACTGCCCCCAAACCCCCTGCTTCCTTATTATATAGCCTTTTATTTTATTAAAATATGTTGGATTTTGGATGTTTCATCATGTGATAGTTCATCAGTCTTATAAAGTGACTGCAATGTGTCATGTAGTATAGTATGCCTAATATTCCACTACTACTGGAATATGGTAAAGGTATCCATATTAAAGTCATATTTTTCAATTTCTTATTTCAATTTGTATTTTTCCACTTTATATAGCAACACATTCAGTTCATTATACTTTAACTGCAATGGTAGAATTACTTATACAGGTGTACTATTGAATTTGAGACAATAAAATCACTGGTCACCCCACAGAGTTTGGCTGCATGCTTAAACCAAGTTACATTTTCCCAGATGTAGACAGAACTTGCTAGGTTATGTCACAGAAACATTTGGCCATTCTAGAACTGGAGGAAAACAGTAAAGTTAAAGAGTTTGCAAAAAATGAAGCCTTACTGCATAGCATATATTTTTTTTTTCCTTATTTTAGATTATATTAAAATTCTTGTTTAGGCTTCTTAGTCTTAGAATTCTGTGGCACTACAACAGAATGTAAACAAGTACTAAAAATGTGAGCAAGTTACCTGCCTGTATGATTAGGATATAATTTCCAAAATGCTTGCCATTTTTATGCTTTTCTTAAACAACACAAACCTCTTCTTTCAAAAGAGTTGAAGCTCTCCTGAGGAGTCCAACCTCTGCTGTTAGGCTCTCACTAAATCAGTTTTATTTTTTGTTGGTAAACTGTATGAAAAGTATTATGGAAATTATATCATGCTTAACCTTTTCTTTCTATTTTTTTCCCACCAACAGAGTGATAGTTTCGTCTCATTATCACTTCTAGTTTATTATAAAACATTAAGGTGGGTGTTTTCAGAACTGGTACCAAACATTAGTCTGTCTAACTTTCTATCTTCTATCTAGATGCTTTAAAAGCAGATTGCTTTTCAAAGCACCCATAGTTTCTGCAGATACTTACTTATCTAGTTTAAAGTATTCAAGCTGAGACTCTAGCAATGGTATTTGACCCTAGCACACTGTACTAACTTACCAATGTCACTAACACCAAAAAGACATCACCTGCTCAAATGTAGCTGGCCTGTCTAGTCCACTAGCAAGTGAACGAAGTACTAAGAACTAACTTAAGTAAAAGAACAAAACAAAGCCATAAATTTGATGCCTTCTCTATTTATTGATTTTTTTCTAAAGACATGACATTTCTGAAGCACTACTGAGTCAAAAGTAATTTCCTTAGGCACAATGGAAGTTGGACAGCAAAGCGTATTTCATTTTGAGTATTTAGTAACTAAATCCCAATTTTCCACCTACTTGCTTCAACATGATAAAAATATATTGAAAGAACCGCATATTCATGCATGCCAATTTTGATTAATAACCCTGTATTAAGCTGTAACTATTTGTGGAGTGCTTGTATTATCCAGTCATTTAATTAAAGTCATTTCTCTAACACTATTCATGTAAAAATCTAATCTACTTAATAAGTTTAATATCTTACAATAGAGTCATGAAGGAGAGCACATTATTTATGACTTGGCTATCAGATCTCCCTAGAGACCTGCAGCTCTATGGCCTCTCAATGAAAATTACATAGATAGGACCGTAAACACCATGTCATGAAGGACAGCATCCTTGACATGCAAGTGCAATTATCTTCTTCCCACTTGTGAGCAGGCTTCATGGTGTTATGGTTTCATCAAGACTAGCATTATCTCTACAGTAAAAGATACAGCCAAAATCTTCAGTTACAATGAGGATGTTCCATACTTCGAAAAGTGCGTGGTGATGTGCTTAGCTCTCAAATATAGCATTCACCAGAAAACCACTGCATTTGTTTCAGCCTTGATTAGTTCTCCTCAAGTCTCTAAAGTATATCTAAGGAAGGAGACAAAAACGTACTCTGTTGCTTTGTTTGAATCCTAAGCACATATATCTGACCTACAAAACTCTGGCAAATCTGGAGGTTTTATTTGTTTTGGTATCCTGTCCCCCGCAAATGGTATCCCTTTAAATTGCTTGCTGTGCTCGTGAAAAAGCCTTCAACAGAATTTTCCTTCCTTAAACACCAACATCTCCATACAACAAAGTTTCAGTCACATTCATTGTGAGTGGAGAGGACTGAAAAGCAGGAAACCTTCTCTGTCCAATAATACTGCAACTTGAGCCTTACAGAGCCCACCAGCAGCAAAACCTGGATTGCATCCAGGTCCCACAGCAATCACCTGAAACTCCAATGGCATGTACAATTTCAAAGGTTAGAGAAAGAAGAGACTCTCTTTACACAAGTATATATCTAAATGCACATTTTACAATCCAAATTAGAAGTAGCTTCTCTAGAGTGCAGATAGAGGGAATATGAGAGAAGGTCAGAACATCTGATACAGAAAGGTGATCTCAAAGGAAAGATAAATCTTTTAAGTAGGGATGATTTACGCTGACCACAAACTAATCTAAAATTTAAAGATCAAACACAAAGAAACCTTAGGATAGTACAGGACAAAACAAAACTAGTATCAGAAGAACTCACAAAAACCCCTCCAAAAAGCAAAAAAAGCCAATCCATCAAAAAACCAGAGGAATACTGTGTTTCTTTTTGGTAAGGAAAAGCTTAGACTTACTTTTTCAAATAGAATTACTTGAACACAACAGTTCTCTCAAACTGATGAATAGAAATGTATCACTTCACAGAGAAGACAGAGGAACAGGTTGAAGAAGGATCCTGAGAATTTTCATTAAAAAGTCTAAAAGCAGATTGGCTAAGGTGGTATATCGTTCAGTACTTTCTAATTTTTGTTAGAGACTGTTAATACTACAAAATCCCAAATTCAACAAAACCATAGTATACAATCTAGAAATAACTAGATTTACTACCATATTTCACAGGAATCTGTTACAGTCACATTTTTAGAGGATATGATTTCAATGCTGCTGACATCAGGATCAAAATGAGACTTCATAGGCAAAAGTAAGAAACACCAGCTCACTAACCCCAAAACAAAATTTAAAAAAACAAGCTTCAAGCCACAGAACTTCTGAAGTATTTTAACAGTGATCGCTGTACTAAAAGATACTATAGTTCTTTATTTAAAATTTGGGAAAAGGCAAATTTAATAACAGAGCAGAACGTATTTTGACACATTAAAAAATATTAATCTAAGACCACTTATAAAAATAATAAAAAAAAATTTCTAGTCTTGTGAGACTACTACATTATCTTTTTAATACATGACATACAGAACTGCTAAACCAGGTGGACAGCAGATACAGACAAACTAAATTTTTATGTATGTTGCAGAAACAACAAGGTCCCTGTCAAGTCAGAACCGTACTGAACTATTGTTTAACAGCTCAAAATATTTTTTCAGTTTAAAAAAGAGCCCTTGGGTTTTGAAAAATGATGGTTAAATTTCATCAACATCCATGTATCGTTCTGAAGGTATGCAATCCACTGTTACAGGCTTTTTTTTTTTTTTCTTACACCAATGGATAGTATGAGATTTGACATGTAGTTCTTTATTCAGGATTTAGTGTAGATAGGGAGGAAATACGGAGGACTCAGAGATCAAGTGTGAACATTCAGTTATTAAAAATGTTGGGTTTTTTTTATTTGAAACAGACATCAATAAATGAAAGCTATGATCTACATCAGTATGAGGCAGATAAATGTTTTATTTTGTTGTTTTATTGTTAAAATATATTCAACATCTCAGTTGACAACTACCAAAAATGCCAGGCACATAAGCTTTTTCATCTGAAAAGCTCAAAGCTCAATATTGACAGAACAGATGAATGGGAAAAAGATAATTCGTCCTACATACATGGGGGTCTGAATCACAAGGAGTTCAAACCATTTTCCCCAGATCCCTGGAAAAAGCTCGTGCTCTGCTCCCCGATCTGTCATAAGGGTGTTATACAAGATGACTGAGCCAATCTAATAAAGTGCCAACAGCCACATAAGAAAGTCCTGCTGCATTTGACCCTGTATCTCTGTCTCTTCTGTGCTGGCCCTGGTCATGACTGGGAACTTCACTGGTCTAAATAATCTCATTAATCTACCAGGAAACTATTTGCTTTTTTTGCTGAATTAGTTTGCTGCAGACTGATGAGCTGAACTGTTTTATGGAGCACTGTAAGAAGTAGCCAAGCTTGCACAAGTAACTGAAAAACCAGGTGATAAGCAAGGAGGGAAGAGCAGGACCTCCCCCTTTTGGTGGCAATGAGCAGTTAGAATCGGGTCAGCTATTTTGTTAACTGCTCCCATCAAATCCAGTCATGCTGTGACTTATATCATAATACCAAACCATTTCACCTGTCAAACTTCAGTAGAGTATTTCATAAACCATCACAACACAGACTTATTTCCTTCAGTCCCCTACCAGCTCTTTTCTGGAGAGTCCTACAATCCTGATCATACTATTGGTTTTCCCCAGACCCTTCCCAGTAGTATCATTTTTGGGATGTGTGACTAAAAACAAACAGAGCATTCAAGCCCAATATGACAAAATAATTCCTTTTCCATAGTGTTGATTCCTGATACTCGTCTTTTCTAGCCAACATGAAGTACTAAGTACTTTCAGGGAAAGTGCCCACAGTGACTTTAAAACCACTTCCCCAGAATATAAAATGAAGATACTCTGTCAGTTTAGTCAAGTCATTTTGCAAGAGACAAGCACATAGTGATAAAGCCACTCAGAATCCCAATGAAGGACAATCTTTCATCTTCAGACAGAAGACAAAATCCAGGTAATTTATAAACAGCCTGACCAGTAAATTTCAAGAGAATTCTCACAGGTAATAAATGCTGAAGAATCACAGAAGTGCTTTGTTTAAAATACTGAGAGTCAGAGAGATGAAAGATTCGAATTAAGCAAGGAAAACTAATCCGTAAAGTTATTTTTATAATACCAAAACAGTGGGTATATGTGAGTCAAAAGAATAGGAGAAATTGAAGTTACTGTAACACATCTACGTTGGTTCAGTTAGCCCAAAGTGGTTAATTATCTTCACCTCTGCTCTAAATCAAGAACTAACAGTGAGCTACATACTTCTGTTTTATTTAGAGGTACAGAGAAGTTCAGATCATATATGCTTCTTAATATACAGCTGTTAAAGAATATGAGATCCAGTGGAGGACAAAGTAAAATGAATCCAAATAATCACCAAACAGGAAAGAATTCCATCCATCATAGAGGCAAATAGTTTTTAGTTAAGGAGGGAAGTAAGGTAGATGACTCCCAATTTAACACAGATACTCATATCTCCAAGGAGTTGAAGCAGTGCTTGTTTTAATTAAGAAGCGTAGCTATCCTGTTTCCAAGAAAAGGAAGAAATAAAATTAGTTGTAGGTAGTATCTCTTCAGACACTTCTGGGAGATTTCAAAGGAGAGACTAAGGCTAAAAAAAAAACCCACACAACTTTGCTGAAGACTAGACACTGCTCTGACAAAGGGCTGTCTAGTAAGAAGGTGTTCTATTGAAATGCAGAAAATGTTTAGTTTAGTGGTTTGGTTTTTTTTAAAAAAAGGAAACCCTGACTGCCACCTTATCAGAAGACAGATAAGATACCTTTGTGATTTAAGCTGAAAGAGATGACAGAATGTAAACAATTTCTTCACCTATAATTCCCATGAATATTCATAACAATTCCCTATTTTGTGAATAAATGCTTTCATTGAAGTTTATCTAACCTTCTGATGTGAAGCAACATATAGGGGTGCATATAGGAAGCAGCATGCAAAAAAGCACTGTACTGTGACACTATCAACACACTTCAGAATCCAAGATAACTTGTAATTTCCAAAGCCACTTGTTTAGTTATCATGACACCTTTTGATTCACTGTTTCCACAGCAGTGTCAAGAAACTACTTAGATACTTTGCATGGATTTAACACAAAAAATAAATGTACTTAACACCCTAAAACATCTTCCTTTATTCATTTACTTCTACCTTTGAACAAAAGGAAGCCCCCAAGAACTCCTAGGATGTGAATGCACAGAGAGATGACAAATTCAATACCAACTTTTCTTCAGTACAGTTATGAGTGATAATGCCATGTTTACAAATACAAAGCTATTTTTTATCTAATCCTCCAAGAAATAGACCTTATACTAACAAAGTCATATGAAAGTACTGAATGAACAAGAGAACTGCTCTAAACTGAGGTAACAGCTTTCAAAAGTAACTAGGGTGGTAAAACACTTCATTAAAACTATAAAATGTAGTGCTCTACTTTTACTTTTATATTTTGAAGTAGTATTATAGATTAAAATATGCCAGTAGATAATTTAACTAACAAAATGGAAAATATAAGGTGCTCCATTCAACAAAGTTTGCTTCATTACTTTTATCTTGGTGACAAAATAATGTATGTAATCTGCACATATGCAGAAACAAACAGTAATAAAGCCCATATACTCCTTGTACATAGTTGACCGCTAACTTGTACATAGTTGCTACTCAATTTGAGACATCACTTGGATGACAAGCAGAATCTAGGTAGTCTTGATCTAAAAAAATAAAGATTACACATTTAACACCAAGGGAACTTTTGAAAATATGGACTATGATATATCTCTGAAGACAGGGTATGTTTTTCAGATATTTAAGGAGAACGTGGCCCTGGACCATGCTGCAGGTATCACCTACTAAAGTTCTCCTGCTTGAGCATCATCAGTGCCCCACAAAACTGAACAGGACAGTAGATACCTATGGATGAGTTAAAGTTGGTGTACAATCATTGTTGCTATGTTGCATAGGCTACAATGGGTAAAGGCAATGACAACAGCTTGTACCCCAATGTATGCAACTGGCTACTCTTTATTATTAGTATCTTTATTATTATTATTTCCACGCTGTCCTGGTTTTGGCTGGAATAGAGTTAATTTTCTTCCTAGTAGTTGGTGCAATGCTGTGTTTTGGATTTAGTAGGAGAATAACTTTGGTAACACACTGATATTTTAGTTGTTGCTAAGCAGTGCTTACCCTAGGTCAAGGACTTTTCAGTTTCCCATGCTCTGCCAATGAGGAAGCGCCCAAGATGCTGGGAGTGAGCAGAGCCAGGACAGCTGACCCAAACTAGTCAAAGGGATATTCCATACTGTAGAACATTATGCTCAGTATATAAACTGAGGGGAACTGGCTGGAAGGGGCCAATCGCTGCTCAGGGCATCAGTCAGTCGGTGGCGAGCAATTGTACTATGCATCCTTGTCTTTCTTGGGGTTTATTACACTCTCTCTTTTTGTTGTCTCCCTTTTCATTACAATTATTACTATATTATTATATTTAATTTCAATTATTAAACTGTTCTTATCTCAACCCATGGGCTTTACTTTGTTCCCTGATTCTCCTCCTCATCCCATCAGGGAGGGTGGGTAGGGTGAGCCAGTGGCTGCACTGTACTTAGTTGCCGGCTGGGGTTAAACCAAGACACACACTGTTCTCCAGAAGTGCTGCAGGGAATCAAAACACTCAATACCCTGTTCAGCAGGGAATCAAATTTTTCATACTCCTAGATAAATGTAAGTAGTACTTTGGAAAGTGATTGAGCATATATTTTTCAACAGTGTTATTTATACCACACCGCAATGAGTACTAGGGAACTAGGAACAGGCGCACCGTGTCAGCCAACAGTAATTATACTACAGTACTCAAAGTCTCTCTTCACACACATGATAAGAGATCGTGCTAAAAGTAGTCCAGCTCTGTTTAGCTCTATTTAGCTCTAACTAAAATTCTACCCTTTTTTCCTTCATAGAATTTCCATGAACAAAAAGAGAAACTTCAATATCCTTCCACATTCTCCACTTGCTGTTCAGTATTATTTCCACTGCATCACTGTAGTCACTGTTCAAGTATCCATTTTTTGCTTCTATTCTACACTTACAGTCTCTAAATTTAAGACAGAAGCTTCTCTTCAGTATTGCTACAATGCATATTTGAATTCATAAATATCACTGAAGTCACATTGTAAAAATAAGAAATCACATTGTAAAAATAAGAAATATCTGTTTTGTATCTGTATTGGATTTACATATTTGACAAAAATGGCCAAAAGGTTTAAGGTTGCAAGGCTGTTTTGGTGTGTTTTTTTTTAAGATAGAAAAAGGATATAAAAAAAAAAGTTCTTCAAAAGTGTGGAAATGACAGCAACTAACCTAAGCCTAAATTATATCTCACTGATGATGAGAAACCAACATTCCAGATTGAGTACTTCATTTTATTATGAAAGGGACTGAGGTTTAATTGCATTTGTATCTGGAAGGAACTACTGGAGAATCAAATTTGCCAGATTTTTTTCAATTTAAAAATGCACTAAACATCAAATTAATACAAGTTACCATAATTTTTCAGTTTCTTCAAGTGCTCCTTGAAAAACAAGGAAATATACAGTCCAACAAGTGCAAGATGTGCCTCAGCTGCTGTTACTGAAAACCCTCTCTCTTGACCTAATCTTGAGTATAGTATGTTCATGCTATTTTATCTCTAAATAGTACTGTCCAAGGAGATTCCTGATTCAGAGCAGTAATTCAAACGCAGGAAGCTTCCTTGTTTCAGAATTGAACAACACGCCTTTAAAGAATGACTACATTTAAGACTTTTCTTGAAAGAACAATCTGTCACTGTCCAAACAGTATTTCAACGTTTTTAAAAAGCTGCAGAAAATTTTTAAGCTGTATAAAGATATACTTTCATAAAATAAAATAAATTACTGACTAGAAGATACTCTGTTTCCTCTCAGATCTGCACAGAAGAGCATGTTTGGTAGAACTGGCAGAGAGAGATGATTTACATGACTTCAAGAGGAGGAGTGACAGGAAGCACAGATTTATGTGTTCTATGACTGTTACACTTCACTATTTGGAAACACATGGAAATTACACTTGGGAAAGGAAAAAAATTAACATCTAACTATCCAAAACCCACCAGAACTGTGTATAGACTCTCTTTAATGTGTCCATTTTACAGCAGCACAGCATAGGGAATATTTTACTCTAAGAAGGCAAGAAAGGAACAATTATCTCCTACACTGTGAAACATGCTGGGAGACTTTGCAATTACAAAAAAGGAATCACCTTCATTCGCAGCAAAAATATTCCTAGTATAAGATTTTCTTAATAACCATTTCCCTTCAAAACATTCAGGGTTGTTTCTTCATATTTAAAAACAGCTTTACAGTTTGCCAACATAATTTACCATT
Source organism: Ibycter americanus (assembly GCA_035590275.1). Taxonomy (NCBI): domain Eukaryota; kingdom Metazoa; phylum Chordata; class Aves; order Falconiformes; family Falconidae; genus Ibycter; species Ibycter americanus. Next base: position 66,204,758 of record JAVJGI010000062.1, read on the forward strand.
TTAATACCCATCAGATATGTTTTATAATAAAACTACAGGGACATATACCTACAAAGTGTAAGCTTATTAATGATGAACTATGCATGGTGGTATCATCACTTTAAATGTATATAACACCAAATGACTAAGCACTGATATTAGGCAGTATTGTCTCATACACAATATTAAACCTGTTTGATGTTACCCTACTCCCTCAGCCCCACTGAGACTTGCCCAGTCTCTATCCCTAGTTGAGAAAGTGCTATGTTCAAGGTTCCCTCACTTTTTCAAAACAGACGGAGGTGGATTAGAGGCAGTACAGGAAACAAAGCTGAGGCTTCTGTAAATCAACGGATTGCAGTAAAGGTCTTGCAGTACTATGAAATGGCCATGCTCTTGGGTGAGAGATCATGTACCCGAGACAAGAGTAAACAAAAACCTGCCTTGGTGAAACTTCAAGCTGCCTACAGTAAAGGAAGATGTCAACGGGGAAGTTAGGACTTGATAATCTGAATTCTAAGAGCTACTTCAATAATAGTATGACATTTGGATAATACCATGACCTTTTTTTATACTAGTACTAAGAAAAGATGCAAATGATCTGGCCTATCACTAGAGGCCATTCTTGTACAGCAGTAATCAATCCATAATCTCAAACAGTTAAATTCTTTGTTTCAGTATAAATTAAATACGTGCACCTATTGTAATTTTAATGTCAGTTATTTTCCATATGAATTGAAAGTTATTCCGTTCACAACAGAATACATAGAAGTTATTCCCCATGGTAGATGTCCCTGGGGAGCAATTCTCCTATCATCTCACCACAACTGGCTTTGCTGAATATGGCTCTGTTGTGGTTTAACCCAGCAGGCAGCTAAACTCCACACAGCCATTCGCTCAATCCCCTGCTGCAGTGGGATGGGGGAGAGAGAATCAGAAAAAAAGTAAAATTTGTGGGTTGAGATAAAGACAATTTAATAGTACAGCAAAGACAGATAAAAGAATTAAAATATACAAAACAAGTGATGCACAATGCAATTGCTCACCACCTGCCAACCGATGCCCTGCCAGTTCCTGAGCAGTGGCCCCCAGCCAACTTTCCCCCTAGTTTATATACTGAGCGTGACGTCATATGGTATGAAATATCCCTTTGGCCAGTTTGGGTCAGCTGTCCTGGCTGTATCTACTCCCAAGTTCTTGTGGCCCTTGCTCCCTGGCAGGGCAGTGTAAGAAGCTGAAGAGCCCTTGGCCACTGCTCAGCAACAACTAAAACATCAGTGTGTTACCAACATTATCCTCATCCTAAATCCAAACCACAGCACTACACCAGCTACTGGGAAGAAAATTAACTCTTATCCCAGCTCAAACCAGGACAGGCTCCCATACTAATCTTTTGAGATTGAAGTATTCAAGAAGTGTTTAACTGTCAAGAAGCATTTGGAGCCTGATCTTCCCTTTAAAACTGCCATCACCTACTTACCTGTTTGGAACATGATGCAAAAATTATCTATTGTAACAAATGAACTGTTTAAGAAAATTATCTCTTCAGCTCGAAGTATGACTGACAAGTGCATACAATCAGTATGTGACAAAGAGCAGACAACCAAAAAACCCAAGGAGATACTTCTGAGGAAAATGTAGCAGCCTTGTTAAAATTGTTAAAGTAACATCTATGCAAGATTCAAGATGCTCTTTCCTTCAATTAAAACACTTTGCATACTGATTAAAGCTAGCATAGATCCTTTGACTTCAGTGAAACGTACAGGCATTGAGTGCACAAACAACAGGAATCAATTCCCACTCTACCTTATCTCCAGCACTCACCAGAAAAATAAAATTACAAAAATATCCTGTTTGACCTTGCCAAACTCTTCAAGTGTCCACTAAAACAAATATAGTGCACTTGTAGCCTTCTCAGAAGAAATAAATTCTGATAACTGAACACTAAAGACTGAATTGCAACTTTGAATGTTTTTTTAATGAAGGATATGCAAGTCAACAAAACCCTTTCAAACTACCTCTTTGAAAAGTAATCACAACAAGAAGTAGTTGCCTTTTAAACTCAGTAGCTTCAGTACTTTGTGTTGTGATAACTCAGGACTGCTAAGAATTTTTAATACAAAAATCTTGCCACTACAAAACCTAAAAACAAACAAAAAACTAACAGAAAAACAAAACACCCAAAACACCCAAAAACCAGAAACCAAAACCAATCAAAAAACCTCCCAACCCTAAAAAAATCCCCCCAAAACCCTAACGAAAAAAACAAACCAGAAAAAAAAAATTTTTTTTTAGTTACAAGGGAGAGTAGGAACCCCATCCTTCAAGCTATGCATTGATTCCTCTTATGCAGTAAAAGCAAAGAAGTATGACTCTCAAACAATTTAACATCAAATCTACCTGATGATTGTTCAGGTCTAATGACAAAAGCAAAACACGCTAAAGGAAAAAAGAAAAGAGAGTACTTACAAATTTATAACCCTTTCCAAGTGGTGTTTTGAGCAAAATTGTTGGCTGCTCTTGTCTTGTTTATACTGACTCTGTCCCAGTTGAACAAACCTGTGAAAAGCAGTAGATAGGAAAATAAATCAAAGAAAGAAAAGAACTGTCCCCCCAAAATTCAACAAATGAAAGAAAATGACACCAAAAACTGAGTCTTTAAGTCCTGTTATAGAAGTGACTGATCATGATCTACCTCTCTGGTAAACAAGAGGGATTTTTAAAACTTTACAGTAGGTGCATGTGAGAACTCAGCAGCTCCTTTTAGCTTGAAAAAGATTTGCCTGTTGATTGGTGTCACCTAGTATGTCATGGGATAGAAACAAGCTTCCACGCCTATGAAACAGGCAGCCTGCTGCAGTCAACTTCCCATGTCTTTCTCAAAGCAGTCAGTCAGATAAATAGCCTATGGGAAAAATCAGCAGAAGAGACAGAAAGTCTCTCAAGTTTCAGATTTAAGTCAGTCTTCAGCCAAATTCAGTCTAGGTCATTCAGCTGAAATGCTGATAGTCCAGATCACTGACTGAGAAGCACAACCTTTTGGGAGAATTACCCCATCTCCAAATATTTGCTGGAAGACACTGCAGATGGAAGACACTGTTATGGCTTTTTTTCTTTGCAATGAATTGGAGAAAAATTAAAACAAGTACTTAATCACTGATCTTATTCACTTATTCTAAGAGGAAAAGTCAGAGGGTTTCAAATATACATATATGTAGTTATCTCGCACTCAAACTCATTTGTTCACTCCCCAACACATCTGTGCTAGTGAAAACAGAAGTGTTGTGATTTAATACTTCAATTTTCTGAGGCAGAGGGTTTTTCTTAATAGTTACCTTCCATTTAGCTTAAAAATAGTCTTATTGGTCTATTTCAGGATTTTTTACTACATTTTAACAGGGGACAATTAACAGTGCAAAAGCAATTACATGGAAGAGTGTACAGAAGACAAAGGAACAATATATTCCTGAACAACTTACTGGGGCTTTTCTTTCTGCTCCATTCACATTCTATGATGTAGAAACAAAAGCCTCAGAAACATGCAACATCACTTTGGATGTTGAAGGAATAAATACTTTTCTAAATAAGAAAATGATAAATGGAAATAGAGATAACTAAGTTATTCTACTGCAGGAGCTTGCTATTGAAACCAGCTTATAAAGAACAAATAAAGGTAAACTAAAGGTTTAATTTAATTAATTAGTTGCTTCAAATTATCCAATATTCTTAAACTATCAAGGCCTAAATTAACACATGCAAGTTACCAGACATCAGTAAGATACCATGCACAGTTCATCTGCAGTATACATCCTCAAATTATTTGAGGGACCTCCTATCCTTTTCAACCTCCACCAGTCTGTGCTTCTGTGATTTCTACTTTGATAAGAATTAACACAAGGTACCTCAGCCATCAGTAAAAATTGGCTGAACAGATTCAAATTACTTTTTGTCTGCATTTGCATGCAGACTTAATATGGATCAGTTGATGTAAAGTAACTTAACCTAATGTACTTTAAATCTGTGAGTCCCTGATGTTAATTAAGAAAAAAATATATAGCATGTCCAATGATGTCAAGTAGACTCAGGATCTTACATCTCCATTTCCCTTATTACAATAATAGAAAAAAACTTGAAGTGAGAACAGCAATCATACTGTGAAATAAATTGCTGCTATTCTCAAACGACATACACTGTAACAAAGGATGTCAGTAAAATCTATATTTTCCACAGAAATCAACACATCAGACCATAAATAACACTATGTCTCGTTAGCTAAGAGGTAAGGAATTTGCAATTGTTATATTTTTAAACCTGCATTGCTTGAGGGAAATGAAATAAATGCAACCTTTTTTTGTCTTTAAAAAGATACAAATAGGGAGCTTCAAAGACCCCACAGAGTTCACAGTGCTACTGCAACAATAGACAATGTTAGTCCAGTCTGAAAAAATAATAAAATGGTAAGTAGCTGCAATTCTAGATGTTATCAGTGCTGTTCATCTGCACAAGGTGACTCATAGTAGACACCAGCTCACACTGGGCCATTTGCAGAACAACAGTAACTATCCAGTACACCGAAGGATAATTGTCAAATTGGTATCCATTTTCCAGTAGTTACAACAAAGAACCAACCCTAGAGGCACAGGTGAAGTTAAAAATTTCAGAGATAATGAGAAAGGTCCTCCTCAACCCTATTCAAATGTACCATCTTCAAATTATTCAGCATGTAGGAAACAGGTAGAAATGGGAATTTCAAATGAGTGCAAGAGAAGTGGCTACGCCTAAAGAAAAATTAACAGAAAAAGACTTTTAAATAAAAAGAAAAAAAAGCTTTGGGATGACTAATGAACTAAGTCAGGATTAACCATCACATATCACCAAATGAGAAGATATAGTGAATTAAAACTTCCCTCACAAATTGAAAATATTTCAAATATAACAAGGTAATCACTGCTATTACACAATAGAAAATAAAAACAAACGCACGCAAGCCCATTTCAATGCATGCATCAAGTATTCACTTCAATATACACACAGTGTTTTTCTGAGATGATTAGTTTTTGTACACCCCTTTTCTCAAACTCCATTAATTTTACATTCTAAGCAGGTCTTTGAAACACTGGTTTATTAAGCAAATATAATTGATTTACACTTCTGGTGTCTTGCATAAGCAATCACTCTCTTGGCAATGGCATTATAAAGCCTTTAGGAACTAAGAGGGTCTTTGATTTGGATCTAAATTTCTCCAACTAATTTCCAGTACTGAATTCCCATTATTCTGACTAGTTTTCAAAGAAAAAGACTGCAGTTCAGGAATGAATCTGCTCCACCTGGAAACTGAGTAAGTAACCAATTTCTCTGTTCAGTTCTAGTTCAGTTTTGGTTTGAGTGAAAAAAATTCAAAAGGTTCAAATTCATTTCTCATTTAAGAGAAAAAAAGAAAATTTGAACCAGTTTCTTTTTGGCTTCAGTGTTATTCTGTGAAAATGAGGAAAGAATTTATTTTTTAAAAAAAAAACAATGGCAATACATAGCCAGCGCTCTATGTGGGGTTATGGCAATTCAGAAACAGCACTCCTGATATAATAGGAGTCACTACCTTTTGGTGCAGAAGCATAGCATTAATTCGCTGATTGCTACTGGGGAGCTGACAGTTCATGGCTCCTGCAGGAGTGATGACAACTGTCTTGTAGAGGATAAAAGTCCAAGTTAGCCTTGAATAAAAGCAGAAGTTTTTGTGTAGTTGAAGCTGGGAGGTGATACCTTGATGCTTGCCCACCAACTCTTACCTCCAGCTGCTCACAGTAAGCCAGCAGCTCCCAGCTCCTGAGCAGAGCCTGCAGGTGCTGTACAGCATGCTGCCTCACATAGCGGCAGTTTACCTCAAAGTGCAGGAACTGAATGTGAACTTGCTGGACCACCTGAGGAGCTGTATTTTGTCCTGCGCTATGCTGCATCTTACTCATTTCCTATACTTACGGTTTGAATTCACAAAACCGTTTATTAAGAACAAGTGGTAGCATGATGCTGTTCAAAATGCAGTGTGTAAGAGCACTTTATTACACACACTACGCTTAGTGCTGTGCCTATATGCACACAGACATGTAAACCCACACATCACATATACTTGCATGTTATTTCATGAAGCTCCATAACGGCAAGGGCCAAACTGACTTCTCCCTCTCCTGAAACTTAACAGTACACGTATCTGTCACTTGGATATCCAGTGCTTCTACAGTGTGAGTTATTCTGAATGCTTTTCTCAACTTTTCTCCTTACAGTCTATACCAGATTTAGTAATGGTCTCAAGGTCTTCCTATAAAATCCACAATTTTTTATTTCAAGCTCAAAAGGCCAAGATGTTTCAAGAAAAAGCCTGAATATTATTCAGAGAAGTAACTTTCCTTGAACATCAAAAGTGACACAACTATTTAAATATAGAGTAAAAGGTAACAGTTAAACATCTCTATGAATAAGACGTGTTAAAAAAAGACTTAACTTCTGTTGGTTTATATGCATTTTTTTAGAAGAGGCTATTTCACTTATGACTGATTTGAATTAGTGTAATTCAACATTTAAAAAATGCAAAAATCACAGACTACATAGCTTAGAACCATGGAACTGCTCCTAATATGGAATTTGCTTATTAATTTCTAGGACTATATTAAGTGACAGCTATTTCTATTGAAGCTTCTTTCATTTGACTTAATTTCTAGATTTTGCAGTCAGACATATACATAACTTCCGCTGAAATCACAGTTGACACAGACATCTGAAAACAGTTTGATTTTTAAAACAGAATAGAATATATATATCCAAATGCCTCTAAAATTTATAATTTAAATAAGTTTAATCAAAGGCAGCACTTTGACAAGCTGTATTTAACCAGCTCCAATTATCTTCTACTGATTACCACTGGAAATTTATCTCACCTAGTATATATTGTGAGATCATCTTCTGAAGGAACATCTGAAAGATTGACTCCATACACATCTTTTGTTGATTGCACTACGTTCTGGAACATACAAAGAAAGATTCAGGCTGAGGATATTGTAGCAACATCCAAAGAAAAGTTTGCTTTCAAGCAAGGAATTCTTTCTAAACCTGAAAATAATTCCAAAAGTGCAAGGAAAACCAAACATGTTTCTCAAATACATAGTAATCTTAGCTTGTGCATGTCTGTTGTTTTTTATTTTACATATAAATAATTCATTAAAAATATTATTCAAGACATTTGTTCAAAAGTAAAGGAAAGGGTTCTTGAAAGATAGTATCAGATAAAACAAATATTAGGAGAATAAATCTTATTTATAGGACATACAATGTAGGTATTAAATTCTGTTCTGTGTTGAAACAATACATAATAAATCATATTCATTCAGAACATGCTCCCACATTTGCTTCCACATTTCCTGCTGTCAATTCTGAAATAATTACAAACTTCAGGTTGAACAAAACTGGTTTTACTTTATACATTACACAACCATGTCAGTCAACTATAACAAGGATCCAATGCACATGCAATACTTCACTATGTCTAACGATTCAGTGTTAAAACTGGGGGGGGTTACTGAAAAGACACCTGTGACTGCAAGTCAGTGAATTATAAAAATAGTTTTCTTTTAGTTCAAAAAGATCCAAAGTCAAAGAACAACTTTGATATGTCCTGACCGGAAGTATAAAAGCATTTCATTAACTCCTGCAAGATGTGAATAGAAAGGAACTAGCTGTTTCAGGTTTCCCCTCTCCCCATAACAACACAATTTTTCTCTACTCTACAGTTACTGATGTAAAAATACCAGAATTCAACTCCCTGACCAAACACCCAATCACTCTGGAATAACCATGTTTACTTAGGAATGCACCCAAAAATATAAGCTTACAAATACCAACTCTTTTACATACAAAACCACCCCACACTACTGGTTTTCACCCAAACTTCTAGTATTTTTGAACAATACTATACACAATCCATTTTCACAAAAGATAAAACAGTGAAGTGCAGACTGACACTGGGTTAGTGTGCTAGCAAGTTGTCAGTTTAGCGAACAGAGACACAAAATGTAGTATTTGTGAACTTAGGCTTTGAAGTGCATTCTTCATTAAATTTTCTTTTTGAAGTTAAGCTTAACTTGAGAGAAAAAAAAAAAGGTATCTGAAACATTTCTATGGTTTACCAGTTCTAGAAAACAGACACTTACTTAATCAACCAGATAGATTACCGCCTTTTCCAGTCATAGTAGTTTTGTTTCTTGTTACATTATTCAGTTTAGCTATAAAGTTTTGAAACCCTCCATTACAGGTCTTTTGAAAAAATTTTAGCTACATGTGTAGATACAACAAATAATTGCCATTGCCAGAAAAATAACTCCAAATCATTTCTTCAAAAGCCTATATCTGATGCTCTGCTTAGTCTGGTAATGGAAAAACAACACTTCACAAGTTAAATGAAGAACAGCTGGTGAACATGTTAAAATCTAAGGTCTAACATAGTCTTTAAGTTTTCTAACTTTTATGTTTGGATTCTGAACAGAAAGTTCCCATAAACATCATACCCTCAAAAATAATATATCTTAAGAGAAGCTTTGTACTTTTGAAGAGAGTAAAGAAATTTACAATGGCAGACAGACAGTAACAATAACAATAACCCAAGTTAATTAATAATGTAGTAATTCAACATAACTGAATAGGTAATCCTTTTTAGCACTGCAACTTCAATAAGCAATGACACAAATTAACAACGCAAATTATAAATAAAATGTATGAAAGGTTGCTAATAAAATGGAAAATATTTCATGTGCATTACTAAGAATCAGAATAGCTTGCACAACTAAGTCGTTAAAATTCAGTACTATCTTAAATAGTATTTTGTGTTTACATGCATCTTGGATTTAAGCATCTTAAAAATCTTAAAAAAGATACTTCAGGTCTGAGTGTTGAAGTGTGTTCAATACTCGGAAAAACTGATGTGAGGTAACTTGTGCAATAGTAAGAATCAAGAATAAAAATTCAGGTTGGATGTCTGTTCTTAAAAAAAACATCTAGAAACAATGTGACTTGCTGGAAAACAAGTATTCTGTCATTCAGAGACAATGGAAAATTTTCAGATAAAATACCTTGCGTAAAACTTGTATTGGCATAACAATTAATCCAAATTGTCCAAAATCAATACTGCATGAATTCATAGCTATTTGATCGAAAATGCTTTGTTAAGGTTACAAAGAAGATGGTGTTGTTCAGAAGGCTTTTCCATTATCTGAGAATACACAACCCTAGGCTAATGACTGAATGGAATGAAAATTTGAATTGTAGCAGAAAAAAAAGAAGATAGTTTTAGTTTCTGTTGCCAATCAGGCACTACATTTTACACTGACTAAGGTCATAAGTACTGAAGTTTCTTCAAAAGTTAGAACATGTACAAGCACATTTAATTAGCTGTGACTTGAAAAAAAACCCCAAAACAACCAAAACCCCAAAACAACATAAGTATTTTCCAAATTTGTATAGTCTCCATTAGCATAACCTTTTGCTAAGACATTTTCAGTGGTACCTAAAATGGGTATCTACATGAAAGAATATGAAGAAATGTTACATGAATTAATAAAATAGATATTTCCATAATACTTTATGCAAATATTTTCATTAAATTAGCACCCAAGGGATACCATCAGAATTGGGAGTTATGCTAGCAAGAAGAGATTAACAGCCCACAACTGAGAATACACATATTTTTCATATGACTCTGCATACACAATTTCACTATTATCCTGCCACTATCTTCACCCTTAGTAGTCGTAATAGCATAGAACCAACGTGACAACATTATCATGCACATTTTTAATTTTTTTTTTTAACTGTCAGACCATACAATTATGAAACAGCAATTTAAAAATCTTCACATAAATTAGGTTGAAATTTAGCCAGATTGAAAATTAATCTACAGTTATATCCACCTCAGCAAGTGGCATCATTCAAAAGGAGCACAATTGTAATTGAAAAAGGTGGTGCTCAGATCCATACTACATATCTTTCAGGGGGTTTGGTTCAGATTAGCTCCCATGGACTAAATGTTAAGTAGGTAGATCAGGTACATTCCTGGAGAAGCATCTCCCAGTTTAGTGTCATCCAAAAAGTAATCCCATTTGCAGGCTCTAAAACTACCTCATGATGTGAGCTTGAACATGGTAAGGGACAATGATCAGAAGTGCACTACCGCTCTGAATTAATACACTAACATAGATATATTTTATGCTTTATGTAATGGACTACACCTGACCTGAGTACTTTTCAAATGTCATAGGTTTCTAGCAGTAATTTTCATTTTTTGAAAAATGTTATTTTCTGCTGTGTTTCACTATTACATGACAATACTAGCAAAGTTTCATAAGCAGCTGTGCTAATATCTACACAAAGAAATGACAACGGACACTTTTTCCACTTGATTTCTTAGTGCTTTACTTTTGACTGTTCTATAACATTCACTGTTGTGGCTTTTTTAAAGGAAATGCCCATGATTAGCCTTCTTCCCTGCCACAATGGTTTCTTACCTCTGTGATTTTTGTGTTGTCACCTGTATCAGTCACCTTTACTGGAGTTGAACGTTGAGAAACAGCACCTTCATCTTCTTTGTCTGTCCCAGAATCATCTTCAGAACTACTTGATACTGCTTCCTCACTTGGGGGTGGAGGAGCACTAGCAGCTGTTTTGCGCTGCAGCACGGTTTCTTCTCTATTACTTTTGTTCCTATTATTAAAGGCAGCGTGTATTTACAAAATCAGCAAGATATTAACAACTATTTAAAATGTCTAATTTTGGTTACAATGTTACAGGGGGAAATGAGTTCTATCCTCTGGAGCAACTTGTTGCTCGTCTTTTGAATCCCCCAGTTGATTCACTTTTCTTCAATCTCTTCTTATTCCAGAGCATTTAAAAAGAGCTCTAAGGATTATGTCAGCTTTTCTCCACCAATTCTCTGATTCTTTACTTAAATCCCTCCCTCAGACTGAACAAATAAAAAGGAATAAAAATTCACTGAGACATAACATCTTTGGTTTTGATCTGGGAAAAAGTTTCACTTTCTGATTAACAACATTACCTCCTCCACTAGCTTTCTTATTCCTTGGCCCAAAAATCTTAATCATAATGCCACGTTTTTCCCTTCCTTTTCCATACCTCTCCCCTCAATTCAGTTCTTTAATCAGCAACATTTCTTTATGTATCGTGTATTTCTCACTCCTAGAATTTCTAGTCAGAGGTGCCTTATTTGTAAGAATTCTTCAAGATACAGCATCTGTATTTTAGTGGGCTAATGCTGGGTTTAATGTACAGACTTCGAAAGGTATAAGTTACCATACCCATCAGAAATTGCATCACTCTTACATCTTCTGCATCCTTTCCCACTGCCCATAAAAGGGTATGTGGTTACAATTCCCTCTCCAGACACTGTCACAATTTTTCAAGGACTCTGGAGGAAGAGGGATTGGAAAGGAGGTAATGAATATGATTATAGACAAACCAGTTCTGGAAATGGGGAAGCAACATCTCCTCCTTGCTGAAGTGACTGTCAATATACACACTGACACTATGTGTGACTTACTGTAAAGGAAGGCCCTAAAGGAAGACGGCAGCATGCTAGGAGAGATTTTGACAACAGCACGCAGTTTGCTGCAAATGCTGTTTTGAGTTGCAGCTCTAGTGTTCTCATCAGCAAAGGCATGGAGGTCACCAGTATCATTTGAGCTCTAGCAGAGCACATCATGACTGTCACAGAGTTCTGCCTCTTGCAGTCAAACTCATACAGCAGTTTATCCCTGTAGCGAATTAGCTAAACTTTATATGCTTTAGGAACACATATAAACATGTAGGAGAGTCCTTACAAATGTTCTTGATATGAGAGTGTATCCCACCCCCAAGCATATTAATATATCAGAAGAATTCTTACAGCTGGAACAAATACCTTAGCACAAAACCTACCACAGGTAAGTTTAATTTCTGACTCAGCAGAAACTGACATCTCCTTAGATGGATTTTTTCAGAAAGTTATGAAGACATACTGCATATTTTTTTTAAGAAAATAAGGTTATCTTCCCTACTTTTCTAAATGAGGTGAAGGTCACAAGAAAAGCAGTCCTTTCTTAAAGCTGAAGAACAGAGCAAGTAGCCAAACACTGGTAAGAGCGATATCCCCACCCCATCCCCAATGCATACCCAGAAGCTGGCCAAGATCTAATTGTCCTAGGGGACTGGAACACTTACAGAAGAAAACAGATCACCAAATCCTCCAGAAACAGACGGTCACAGAAGATCAAAAGATGATGACAAATGTGCAAGGCAAAGATATCACCTCTACCAATGGCTAAATATGGATAAGGTGGAAGATGGAAGCCATCTTTTACCACACTGCACAGTCAATGCATGGGAAGCCTTATGAGCAATACCCAGGGAGTCCTGGAACATGGCTTTGATCCAGCTGATTCTCTACCTCATAACAATCCCTAAAAATCACAGTGGAGACCTTGAAGCAAAGTGCCTGAGGAAAATGTATAATGGTCAAGTATTTAATGGAATATCTGGAGAGAAATCAGTTAGTCCAAAATCTGACATTATACTAAAGCAGAGAAATAAAGCTTATCCTCAAAAGTACCCACAAATTCACAATTCTTAGCAGAGGTAAACTGTGTAACTGTTCAACAATCTTTCTGCTTATTCCAAGGGAACACCAGTAGCATGAAAACAGGTACTACTAGTGATAAGCATCGTCTGCTCTCAATATTTATTGACCATGAGTCCCTCAGGGTCAAGGCACAATGGACGTTATTTATAAGACAGTCAGATTTTGTAGCTTTTAACAGAATGGCAGTTTTCAGAAGAACTTACAATGTTGTGAGAGCAGAGGTTCAGTCATTACTGACAAAACATTTCCTTAATATGAGGTATCAAAGAGAAAATGAATTGGTTCAGGAAGAGTCCCCATAGCCCTTGTGTGACACAGCAGGATAAACACAACAATGGAATAAAGTAACAAAGCAAGTTCAGGATGCAAAAGCAGCTAAATGAAATATTCATTTGTCCCAATAACTGTTGCTGAATTGTTTTATATCATTTTATCTATAAATATTCTAATTAAAAAATTAATCAAAAACTATGCTGAAATTGTCATTTATTGCTGTTTCAGGATATGTTCTATTTATTCAAAAGTTATTACTTTTAACTTTTTTTTTTTAAAAAAGACAACAATAATATATGCACTCCTGTTATCTCTAGTAGAGAATATAGTTGCCACTAGTATGAAGAGATAATCAAATTTTAACAACCTCTGAATCTTTATTCTAGATAAAATCTTCTCATTGGTTTCACTTAGAGGAGTACAAGGAAACAGAAAATTAAACAAGTCTGAATAAACAATTCCCAGTGTCAAATAAAAATCTCAAATCAGATATGATTTTCAAAGTGTACAATTCTACAGTATAACACTAATGATTCTTTTTTATCTCCCATGTAACCCAGAATATGCTACACGGACACACACAGAGTTTAAATATTTACATTACAATTTCACTACTATTAAACCAGAACAAAAATTCATATTTCAGACTTACCCCAGCACTGATTTTCCAGTTTCGTCAGGTTTACGAACAGTAAATGGACTTGGATCAATCCCCACATTCTTAGGCATAAAATCTCTGGCAAAATAAAAAGGAAAAACTGTTCATGAGCAAAGTTCAACACACAGAATTTTTAAATTTTCTGGAAAAACCACGTCTAACATCTACCTTCAAATTAAAAAAAAAATTATAAAAAAATTATCAAGATCTAGCATCATGATCACAAGTCATGTTAATATAAACCCCCTAGGTATTTAAAAAGCTTTCAGTTGCATTATCTAGTCCCATAGAACATCTGCAAACATTACCACTTACCACGGTGGCTAGGGCAATGCGCTCCATCCATGTGCTGAAGCAGCCCTCTAACTCAGCTATATCGTTTTCAAAATGCTGCCAACACTCAAACTGGGTCAAAAAGCTACATGTAACAATCTGCCTAGAAGTCTTTAGCTAAAGTGTGATTAAGATTATGCTTAGCATATCTAGCTGATTGCTGCCAACAAAGAAAGAAAGAAAGTTATCAAGCCTGTTATGAGAACCCAATGAACTGAAGAAAACAATTGTAAAATGAGAGCAGAGCAGTTAGAAAATGATTGCTTTGAAGGTAGCCTCTGTGATCTACAGAGAAAAGCTCATTCCTGAGCCTTCAACTGCCCAAACATTTGGCATCCCATAATGGAAAATAATAAGTGCTATCTTAACAGAATTTTTTTTGGAGTAGCATTTCCGTTTCAGTATTGTGATTTAGTTTCTAGAAGTTTGCTAAATTTGAAGCTTAAAAAAACCCTCAGACACCCCACAAAACCTATCATGTTACACAGATTTAACCAAATAAATCAAACTTATATTTAATTCACACCAAATCAGCTTTCAGTTAAGGATTTATAGTCACAAAACATTCCAATATACCGTGTAGAATTGGTCATTGCCAAGCAGAAGGTCTCATCAAAACTGCTCAACTCATATGGCCGGAAAAACTCATTGTGGATATCAATTTCCTCTTCATACTTGTGGAATTTCTTCACTGTCAACTTGCGCCTGTTTTCAGCACATGTCACTGAGGAAAAGAAAAAAATAATCTTTTTACTAACAACTACTGACTCTGCAAACACCTAAACAAAAAGTAGCCTGCTTACCTAACCACGCTACCAGGCTTCTTTCTACAGCTATACCCCCTCTAAGACAAGAAATTGTGATATGAAGAAGATGTGCAGCACATCTTTAATAAATATCCATTATCAACCATCATAATTTGATTTCCTTTCATGACAATTCCTAATAAATGCTGCACAGTATCCCAGAAAATAAGACACACTAGCTATATCCTGTCATCTGCAACAGGAACGTAACCACCAGCAGAGACTATAAATATATTAGTAGGCAAGGGGAGTGGAGGGGAAGAATTCAGTGTCTCCTGGCACATAAACATGCAGGACAAGTTTTAGCTAATTAGGTCTCTCTTGCATCCTGCAGTTGAAAAATCATAGCTCATCAGGGCTGGAGGGGCTGGGGTGTGCGTGGCAGGAAGTAAGTATACAGCAATCGTTATGAAAACTTTTTTTTTTTTTTTTTTCAGATTTGGGATCTAAAACAGTTAAAAAGCATTTGTGACTAAAAACTTCTTTTTCAGGGTACTCTAAGGCAAGGAACAAATATAGTTCCTACCTTCATCAAAAGGAAGAGGTAAATGCTTTAGCACACCTGCAGTCCACCAATAAGTATAGCTGTACAGGAAAAACAGACACATAATTGATAACATAAGATTTCATCTTGTATCCAGTCTAAATGTTTGAACATAACAGTTACCCAACTATACAGTGTCACTTCAGTAAACATTAGCAATTCAAGTGTGGAAGAAAGTAAAAAATTATCCTTGGATGGAGGATTTAAACAGGCTCCTATCCTACTCCTTTTCTCTCAGGCCATGGAATTTAAACACATGAAACTCAAGACAGGTACGGATGAAGGAGTAGTTTTGTTCCATTAGACAAAATACATTTCAGGTGCCTACTGCTACAGTACTGAAAATTAAGGTCTTAGTACATATAGAAGGTATTTACGTATTTCTCATGTTCTGGTATTTTAGTTTTTTTTTTTTTAAAAAAAGGCATCAGCCTCCACGCCACCCACCACTTGTTACTCAGCTCCTAAAATTTAGGAAAAAGGTATGAGGAAATGAAGGTCAATGATAATCAAATCAGAAGATTGTCAAGGCAGCTGACTTCCACACAGACAATACATTTTGATGTGACAGCTATCCTAAGTCTGAGAACTATATGTTGGCACAGCTAACAGCAAAACCCAGGCTTTGCTGGAAGCTTACTCAGGATTTCTGAAAAACAACAAAGGAAGTTAACCAACATTCATAAAATAAAGTATGTTTTATCTTTCATTTGTGTTTACATATTTTTATTTTCTCAAATATACTTTAATTCCTTCTCTAAATAATTCTGATGGTTTCTTGTATTTCATTAGTCGGGATGAAAAGACTTTCATCTTCATTGATTTTTATTTCAAATATATGTGTATTCACAATACTATCCGGGCTGTAATCAGAGTGTTAATGCAGTTATCTCCTACTCATGTCAGTGTAGGCATCTGGAGCAGAAACAATGGGTATATTCCCATGTCCAGAGATAGAGTTGTTAGTGGGACTCAGCAAATGGTGCATAACAGGCAGGGAAACACACCTCAATTCCAAGAACTATGCATGTCCTAGACAGAAAGGAAGGAGCTATGCCCAGCAGTCCCACCTATTCTTAAAGCACTGCATCAGGCCATGCTAAGCAAGCCATTTTCTCCAGTGCCTTCAGAAACTATGCAGACATACCCAGTTTTGCTGCTTGCATAAATTATAAGTAACATGGCAACAGAAAGTATTCTTTTCCATATTCACTGTCTTTTCACATGAACCACAAGTTATATAAAAGAAATACGTGAAACTCATTATGAAATCTCCTCTTTCCGATGGAGAGGCAAATACAATACAGGAAAAGCACAGACAGTCAAAGTAAGTTTCAATGACAGGAAACATCTTCCTTCCCTTTCCTATATCCTTGATTTTATTTTGAGTTTTCATTATTTCCTTTGCTGCTGTGCCCAAGGAATCCAAAAGAGGCACTGCACAGCCAGTCAGGCAGAAGTTACACGAAGCACTTGTCCAATAGTTTGGTAGAAACAAAAAATTGCTTGGAAGAGTTTTTTTCACCTGACTACTTCCTACACATGAACTAGCATCAAGAGAAGCCTCAAGAGACAATACAAAAGGATTGAAATTTAGAAACAGTCATATCACAAGCCAGCTGCCACAACAGGTCAATGGAATAAGCAGCCAACGGGGATTGAATGCACTGTTTAAACACATGCAGTTTTCCCCAAACAAAAATCTAAATGCAGATATTCAGATCTACTACTGGCAATACAGAGCTTTAAGACTCACAAAACAAAAATACAAACAGTGAAATTCTTAGAGATGATTTAGTTAACAAGTCTAGTACTGCACTTACTACTACAATCGAGATATTTTTAAATTTTTTTTTTTTTTTTACACACAGTATTTATAATACTTAACAAAATAATTCCACATTGTGAAGCACTCTAAACCACTCTAAAATTACTTCAAAATTTTTATGCTTCAGCTCTATTACTTCTGTATATTACCGTGCAACCACAATGGAATGCAAATTAAGAAAAATGTTCTTCAAAACAGGCTAGGCATAGCTGAAAGGAAGGTAGAAAATCATGGGCTTCTTGGTATGCACAGCTGCATACTAAGTGCATTACACAAAAAAATAAACAAAATTACATTCATCACCTAGTCTCAAATACAACAACTTAATAAATTTGACCATCAAAAATACACCTGTACGCTGCTTAATAAGACAGTGGTAACTGTATTTCAGTAAAATAGCGAAGCATTTCACATTGCAGGATAGGATTTCATATGAAATGAAACTTTCTTTCTCAGTTAAACAGGAAAATAACATACTAAAGCAAATCCTTCAAAACACCAACGTCCAGCGTTTTTGGTAATGTCTTAAAGGAAGCTTTTTTTTTAAGCTTTCTCAAAAACTTAGGAAACAGTAAGCAAGTTTTTGACAGGCTGACCAAATTATTTTTTTAACATGTATTTTTAAAAAATTTATTAGAACAACACCAAACAAATATATAGAACTGCAAAATACCTTCGCCTGGTCTGCAACAGACTAAGGGTGTTCTTGTGATGCAAGTAAAAGTCAGTGGGAAGTTCCCAGAGATGAGGTTTTCCTTCTGTAGGCTTGAATACTCCCAGAAAGAGATTGATAGAATCTTGCCTGTCTGCATCTGTTAAGACAAGAGGTACACTTAACAGCAGGAACATTGCAGAGCTCAAGCCCATTCAGACATTTCCTTGTTTGTTATGTTTGCTCCTCACAGACAGAGTGTGTATGTCCTATGACTTTCACAGGGACCTCTGGGCTTCAACCACCATAATGAAACTTCATTTAGACCCAGCCTTCCGCCATGCTGCAGTGCACGTGGAGCTGATACCAGCACTGCCTCTTTCCTTGGCTTCTTGCACAGGAGCTGAGGCAGAAGCTCTGCTTAGAGGCTTTGCAGAAGACCTCACCCTGCAGCTCTGTCTCCCATCTCTGCATATATGTGTATGCACGAAGCATTTGCATGTATTTATGCATATTTCAGGGAATCTGACATATCATGATGAATTTACTGCAGCTCAAATAACAGAAGAATGATTTAATGGAATTTAACAGTATCCATAGAATACACAAGTTTCCAACATAACACACAAATTACTAATTCTTTGAGTTTTTCTAGCCAAAACATAGTCAGTAAAATGATTATTAAACTGCAAACACACCTTTTAATAATTTGGACTCTTTTTCCTATTGGTTTAATTCATCAGTTTCTTTTGCCATACTCTAAGCTTCACCAAACTAAATAAGGCAAGTGCTAAAATCCAGTAGTTACATACCACTGTAGATGAAGCATGACAACAAACACTGTTCTTCACTTACATCTTTAAAATCTCTTTTGTTACCTAGCTGCAGACACGATGAGTTACAACAGGTACAAAGAAAAGCTGGAGTCAGATGAGGGCTTGGGGATGGTGAACTGTGATAAAGACTGCTTTGCAAGCAGAGTTGTAGGGGCAGAGGAAGGCTTACACACAAAGGATCTTTAGATAGGAGGGAATATATGGAGAACTGAGTCCTATTTGTGCCCTGAGGAATTAGCATGTGGAAAGCTTTCATCTCCACTCTTGTTTGCACTTCATTAATCATCAGACAAGGAATAGTTCAGACTAGTTCAATAGATAGTGTTACTCCTTCAGTTTTCTCCATGTTTCAAAGAGAGTATCATGAGAGTTGAGTGTCCCTTCAGCAACACGCTGCATCAAAAAGACAAACTGAAGTCTCAGTATACAAGAGAGCAGGTGAAAAAATAAGCAGAATCCACAAAGTGGTGGTACGACAGCAAGGACAAAGTTGGTTCCTGACCACCAAAGTTTCAGTCAATACCTCTTCTTCTGCCCAGAATTTGAATGTTTCTTCCCTCTGTACAACATGTAACATTTTTTACAGGGAATTAAGATGCACAAGCAGTTGACAAATTAAGTGATTTGTAGAAATTTGGTGACAATAGGATTATAGAAAAGTACAGTACTTTACAGAAGTGTGCCTATGTGGAGGTCAATGTTTGCAAGCGGGATCTTCTGTATAAACAGTCACATGGGTGTAACAGCAAGACACAGAAAAGGGAAAGAAAGGGGAAACCTCTTGATGTTGCTTGGCTCCCCTTCCCTACTTAGAAGGCCTCTCATCTGGAATCTGGCTTTTTTCTTCCTTTTCTATCCACTCATACTTCCTCTGGATACTTTTACTGTCACCTTTCAGAGCACTCTTCCAAAAAAGATACTTACGTTACCTTCTTTCTTGCTCCTCACCTTCCCAATTTTCTTAAGCGGACCAACTATAAACATTAACTTTTCTACACAGTAACACATATAAAGCATATATAGGTCCTTATGGTTTGCAGGTCATATTGTTTCTGCAAAATAGTGTCACAGTTTAACCAAGACATAAGGAGAGAATGAGGAAGGCCAGGAACAGTACAAGAAAGCGATGCAAAACTCAGTGAAAAAAGTAAACAAAAGCCAAAAACTTGTTGAGGTCACCGAGATTAAACAGAAAGGAAAAGTCACAAGCAATAGCATGTATTCTTTCTCCCTGATAAGTTATTTAGTTAGTGGTTTAAAGAAAGTGCTGAACAAAATCCAAGGAAGTTCTCTACTTTAAGCACTGAAGGTGCTTTAAAGACAAAAACTGAAGGAGCCTTAAAGACAAAATTAATTAGCATGAGCAAATAGGTTAAAATTGGCGGTAATTTCTGAAAGTGAAAGGCAGAGACGAGCCTCCTTTGTTCATTTACCGTTGTTTCACCTGCCAGGAACAGAAAGTATACTGAAATTGTAACTACGTAATTGTAAAACAGTTAAACTATGTTACTAATTATATGACAGATGCTAAAATGAAATAAAACTAAATGAAATTTGTTCTGTGAAAAACAGACTTAATTTTGAACAAAAACAATGAAAGCTTTTGTCTTTCTTTGAAACAGTGGCCAGAGAAAACAGGATATGGAGCTTTTCAGATCAATTTTCTTATCTAGATAGAAAAATCTCTTTTCAAAAATAAATAAGAATATGTCTATGCACTACGGAGCACAGACAAAAGAGCAAACAGGTTTTCTCCCTTCATTGTTAGCACCAAATGTTAATTATGTACAAGCAAGCAGAAAGACTACACTAATTTTTTAAAAGGTACTGCAATGTACGTGTATACTAGCACATTTTTAAGACCATTTGAGAAAACAGGAACTGAAGGGGCCGTTTAATTGAATTGGCCTAAAATAATCTACTGCTTTCAATCTCAGTTTGCAACTGCACTATATGACAAATTACTAAATCATGAGAGATTCAATGCAATTGGGACTATAATGTCCCATGACTAAAAGGTTGTAGTAATTAAGTTTACTTTCCTACAACACTACAAGGTAGTTTACTATGTCCAGTCCTGTTTGTGGATAAATAGATTATTCCAGATTCCAGAAGCTTATTATGCATCTTGCAACTCTAGCACTGAAGGCTGCAACATCACATTACATTCTAAAAGGCATAAGAACTAGAAGAATATTACTTAGAATACTATTTCCTAATTTCTCTGACAATCACAAATGGAAGAAAAATGTTAGAATTCAACTAATCAGAATACTTGCCCACGGAGGGTGTTGAAGGAACACCTAATTCTTAGCTGTATGATGTTTTTTCTGGTACAACTCATTTGCTTATAAGCAGAATACTTAAAACAGTTGCCTTCCCAAACTACACTGCATCCCCTACTTTTTTCAAATGCTAGAATTAAAAACTTGCATGAAAGAGTCCAAATTTTTGCCTAAAACGGTAAGATTTTTTCAAGTTAATGTAAAATTAATTGCCCCATATTTTTAGGAGGAAACCTTGCTTTTCTTCTAACTTTCAGTCACTAGCTTGATCCTGAGAACATATTTTTAATTCTTCACTC
The DNA here is from genome assembly GCA_035590275.1 of Ibycter americanus. Taxonomy (NCBI): domain Eukaryota; kingdom Metazoa; phylum Chordata; class Aves; order Falconiformes; family Falconidae; genus Ibycter; species Ibycter americanus. The sequence continues at coordinate 66,225,921 of JAVJGI010000062.1, forward strand.
TTCTATTATACAGGCAACATATAGGTACAGAAAAGAAAAGCTAAGCCACATATCATGAACTAGGGTGAAACTACATTCAAAGTTACTTTTCTTACAAGTCCAAGGCTTATCTACTGGATTAGTATGTCCAGGCAACTCACTTAACTGATGTGTCTCACTTTTTCTCATCTGTGCAACTTGATTAGTAGTGATTATCCTAAGAGTTTTGAGGTCGACAGATTTTAGAATCGTGTTTTTTATGACAGACAAACAGAAGAAGTGTGGCTGAATCATTTGCTTATGTGGCACTGTTAGCAGGCCACTTGTAATCCGAATCTGATATACTGCATGACTTCAAGAAAATCATAAAATGTTCTGAGTCTGTTTACTACTGCTACATAAAATTCATAAGCAACAAAAACTTCCCAGACCAGAAACACAAGGAAATGCTGGCTCATTAATTGGCTAGGCCTCAGATTTTTATTTGTATTTTAAAGGATATGTGATGTATAGTAACAAGAAGTACAGTATAATAAACCATAATCTTAGAATCATAGAATAGTTTGGGTTGGAAGGGACCTTAATCATCACCTAGTTCCAACCCCCCTGCCATGAGCTAGGACACCTTCCACTAAACCAGGCTGCTCAAAGCTACATCCAGCCTGGCCTTGAACACTTCCAGGGATGGGGCATCCACAGCTTCTCTGGGCAACCTGTTCCAGTGTCTTGCCACCCTCA
>JAVJGI010000062.1:66226800-66264790 GCA_035590275.1 Ibycter americanus
TCTCTCAGCCTGTCTTCATAGGAGAGGTGCTCCAGCCCTCTGATCATCTCTGTGGCCCTCCTCTGGACTCACTCCAACAGGTCCATGTCCTTCTTCTGTTGGGGGCCCCAGAGCTGAATGCAGGACTCCAGGTGGGGTCTCAGGAGACCTGACCAGAGGGGGAGAATCACCTCCCTCCACCTGCTGACCACACTTCTGGCACAGCCCAGCATACAGTTGGCTTTCTGGGCTGCAAGTGCACATTGCTGGGTGAAGTTGAGCTTCTCGTCCACCAACACCCCCAAGTCCTTCTCCTCAGGGCTGCTCTCAATCCGTTCTCCACCCAGCCTGTATTTGTGCTTGAGATTGCTCTGACCCACGTGCGGGACCTTGCAGTTGAGCTTGTTTAACTTCATGGGGTTTGCATGGGCCCACCTCTCAAGCCCGTCAAGGCCCCTCTGGATGGCATCCCTTCACTCCAGCGTGTCAACTGTACCACACAACTTGGTGTCATCGGCAAACTTGCTGAGGGTGCACTCAATCCCACTGTCCATGTCGCCAACAAACATGTTAAACAGCGCTGGTCCCAGTACTGACCCCTGAGGAATGCCACTTGTCCCTGTTCTGCACATCTCATTCTAAAAATGCCTTCTTTATCTCTGCTTTCAGAGAAAACTTCATGAATAAAATGATCTCAATGTGTCACATTAACAGGCTTGCAGATGCCATCTGAACATGCAGTGTTGGACAGTGAACCTCTAAATTTCACTGCCATTAATCTTTTAAAACTTCATACTAAAAATACAGTAAATACAACATTGAAATCTGTGTTTTAGCAACGTTATCTTCAAACACACAGAATGCATAAAGCACCAAAAATATTTGGCTCAAATGGGATCAAATACCGAAACCATAAGTAAATTGGAGAAAGTGGTGCAGCACCTTCATGGAAGTTTCATTTTTCATATTGACTTCAGTAAAGACTAAGGTATGGTTCAGCATTTTTCAAAGAGGTTTTTCTCTTAGCAATGTCCACAACAAAGTAGAAGAGTGTCAATGACTGATATGAGCTAGTAAAGTAGTAAGCTAATATTTTATAACTTAATTATAAAACCAGCTTATTTACTTTGGGGACCTTGCTTTTTTAATTTAATTTTGTCTTTTCTACTACAGATTCAACAGTTAGTAGCTTCTATTCATACAAAACAATTATGTGCATCAGAGCTTGCTTTTTCTTTGAAGTCCCCAGAAACATCACAAGAACTACTCCACTTGAAGCCTTCTACTTGTATTTAACCCATTTCCTTATATTTGTTGAAGCCATTCTGTCCATGATTTTAACAGCTCTGTAACAGCTACCTGCTTCTCTATTGATCTACAAATGTCACTGGCAGTTTCAGTGCTACATGTGTACATTTTCTAAATACTTCTCCCATCAGTTCACTAACTTTTATCAAATAAGGCTGCGGGCTACAACGTGCATTTGCATAGGATAGAAATACTTCATCAGATCAGAATATCTATTTGATATCCATCAGTCTTTACTGAATTATTTGGAAATTATAGTATAGAGGATCTCTGCCATAAGATCATAGTATGGATTACTGAACATCAGAAGTAAGATGTTTTTTAAATAATGGCTTAAAAGAAACCACTTTAAATTTACCTGAGAAAGCGTTACTATAATATCTTGAGAGCGTTTGCATAATATCTTTGGAATGCTGAGTCCATGGAGCTATCTTTCTATAGGTTTTTACTCTGTGGACAAGCTGAGAACCTCCATACTGCAAAGAAAGTGTGTCTCCATGATCTTCATATAATTCTTCAAATAATCTGAAGGAAAAGCAAAATGTGTCATCTATCAAAACACTGAAAAGTTTTTTAAGATAAAAATAATAATAAAGTATTGTAATAATAACATCTTTCTGTTTAACAAGTGATACATCTTCTTCTCCTAAATACTTCTGCCAGTTTACAAAAACAAATATTTCATTAAAACATGCTATCAACTTACAAACACTGAAATTTAAAGCTGTGTGTCTATTCTTTATTCAGATAAATATGTGTAAATTTTATTCAGATATAATAATTACTAAGAAGGATTAAACTAAGATTTTCACTAATTTATAGTATATCAGAATGCATTCACACTACAGAATATGCACTTCCGTAGATTCAGGGAGATTAACATGTCCTACTAGTCTGCAGGGAGAAAACAAACTATACCTTCACAAACTAAGTTATTTTAAATACACCAAATGGGACAGAACACGTCAATATCTCAAGGCTATGTTTTCTGTCAAGTCCACTGGGAATGAAGTTGTCATAACTTTCTAAAAACCTCCCTAGTTACAGTAATGATGGGTCAAAGGTGCAAACCAAATAAACATGACTTGTAAGAAGCATGAATGGCAGTCAGATACCATTTGCTGGAATTGAAAAAATACTTTGTAAGAAGAGATGCAAGATGAGTATCTTACAAGATGAAGGTGATGTAAGACTTGGCTGCTAAGATGAACAAGTAGAGCTGGCTAAAAGCAACTCAGTCTTCTAGCATCAAGAAGTTGACAGTAGACTCCAAACTGAGAGCAGTCCAAATAGCAAAAATTATCAAGGAGTTCCCCATCAATGACAAAAACAAAACATCAGTCTCAGAAAACAAGACTATCCTAAGGAGATGACACACACTCTGAAAGATAACATTGAAAAGTGCTTCTCAAATGGAGACTATGGACTTGCTTGAGAAAGACAATGACAAGGATGACATCTTGATAAAAGAGTCTGAAAGTTTAGTTAAAAGGCAAAATAACAAAGCAGAAGAAACTAAAAAAAAAATAGCCCCAGCCACCAAACCCGTGGAAACATATTTCATATCAGTATAGCAAGACACTGTCACTCAGGCACCTGCATGTGGTACACTGTAACACCTTAGAAGAAAGAAGGTAGAAACAAACAAAACAATGACAAAATAAAAACCATGAAAACAAAACAGCAAAAGTATTCCCTTCAGAAATTTTCCAATAAAGGGACAGTACTGCATAAGTAACCCAGCAACTCTCTGACGGAAGTCCTGAAAAGGTTCTGGATGAAGAACACTTACCTCAGCAGCAAATCAATTTCTGTAAAAACAAAACAGCTGTCCAGCAAATCTTCTGCCCAAGGTCCAGTACAAAATATCAATCAGGAGGAAACATCTGCTTAGTAACTTAAAAAACCCCCAAAAACACACTAACAAGAAACAAGTCAAAACCCACCTGACTCCACACAAATTGTTCAGAGCTCATGATATCATGTATGAGAATCTCCTGTTTGATTCTTTGGGTTTGGTGGGTTGGTTGGTTTGGGTTTTGGGTGTTTGTTGTTTTGTTTTTTTTATACAAGGGGAAAGACAGCAATGCTGGTCAACTAAAAGCTAAAAAGCTGTTTGAAGGCAAAAACCAGCAGGTAAAAGGATGATACCTCACAAATTTCCCAGTCACCCATGGGGGATTGATGAACACAGTTCCAATGACCTTGCAGTAAAGGTTCACAGGCAACTTTAAATTAAGGACATTGGTTCACTTGATTTAAAAAAAAATTGTACAATTAAGTTACCCTTCCACAGCCTCAAATATTAAGCCTCCAGTCAAACAAAGCCTAGTCTTTTACAGAGAGGACAGTTAACTACATGTGATAAAATAAGCTGCTAAGGTACACTTTGTCTAGGAAAAAAAACAGGACAACAATTGCACTGAGGGAATCACTACAAAATATAGCTTGCAGAAACGGTCCCATGCAACAAAGTCATTAAGAAGATTAATTTTGCTAGACATAGTATCAGACTGTTCAAGACTCCTGGTTTCTTTATCCTTCAGGATGGCCACATGAAATGAAATGCTGACTTCAGAAATCTAGTTCAACAGAAATTCTGGATTGTAGCCAGCCAGTGACACCATATGAGAAGTCAATTATAAGAAGGCCAGTTGAAGAATGTGATTTTAAAAAGTTGGTTTTTCAGACATGTTAGCTAAATTAAGGAAGAAGAGTGTAAATGAAGAGGCAGAGTATGCAGGAAGCAGATACTTGATGTGAGACAATACACGGAACAAGAATGCAGATGGTCAAAGTGAAAGACTGCACAATGGAGAGACAGTATTATCACACACCTGTCTTCAGAATTTGTTGTATTATGGAGAAGGATTTTTAATTATTCTGAACTCAGTAATTCAGAAACCAGTCTTAACAGACGACAAAATCTGTTTCAGAGAGGCATACATCTAGTGCAATGGAGACAAAGAAAAAAAATCAGTCAAATGTGACCAGATATAAGTAACCTTTTATGCCAGGCTAATAGTTATATTTCAGAGAGATCATGAGCAATAAGATAGCTGGAAAATCAGAGACAAAGCAACTACTATAATCTTAAGAGATGATGGTAAGAGATGGAAATTTGGGTGGTGGGGTATAGAGAGGAAACAGAAGGGAGAGAAGATAGAAAGGAAACACAGGACAACTGCAGTAGGAAGCAACAGAAGAAATTTGGGCTCCCGAAATAGGGGTGGGAAGAGGGGAGCTAGTAAAGCCTAAGGAAAGATAGTAAAATGCAGCCTGAAGTGCTGAAGTAAGTGGTAGCTGTAGAGGATACCACAGAGAGTGGATATGAGAGACCTGTCCACGGCCTGATCCCCTCTAGCCAGAATCCAAGAGTCCCAATTGCTGAGTCCCCAGGAGGCTGCCCAGCAACTGGTATTTGCAGCAGCAGTTGTTTGTTCCCAGGGTAAACATGCAGCATCTAGCAGCTGGGACATGGTGGATGAGAGGCATGGCTAGAACACTGAGGAAGCCAGCCAGCACGTGCTCTCCCATCAGGCAGAGGCCGGGAGCCACCGCTTGCCCAGTGAGCCAACATGCTGCAAGTGTGGTTATTTCTGTGGCACATAGCAGCTCCTGGCACCAGGCAAGTGCTGGAAGCTAACAGGAGGAAGAGGAAAAGCTGAAGGTGTGTCTCAAGTGAAGGGGAAGCGAGACTGAGTATTTTGTCTTTTCTGAAATATGAGTTACCTCTCCATGTTCTAAAACTACTAAACCACTAGTCAAAACCAGCAATGAAGTCATAAGTTTCACAGTCACAGCAACAGCTTTAAGAAATAAAACCACATCACCTCAAGGACTCTTACACTAATTTCTGAAGCATACTCACAAATGAGTAGCTTCGTTCCCCCTGACCCCCCAAAGCATTTCAACTTAAATACTGGGTTTTCTTAAATGGTTTGAGGATGCTTGAATAAGTATCATTGATACTTCATCTGAGAGAACAACTTTTCTTCAGTGAAATAAAAAGGAAATTTTTCCAAAGGAAAGAATAGGAAATAACAAGGCAAGATGTACTTCTATACAAATATCAGTTTGGCATTCTCCATAAAATCATGTATTTATTTCAGTTTTCATTTTTTGACAGCATTTTTCCCCAAGCAAGTGAAGTAAGTGTAAAAGACTGGGGTAGGTCTTTTGTTACATTTATTTAAAAGGAAAAATCAGCTTTAAGTTCAGGCATATAAAGAGAACAGAGACAAGCAGTTATGTTGTAAGAAGCCTGATTAACATACCTTCCCAGAGGAGCAAGTTTTCAGACTGACTAGATTTTCTCAAGAAGATTTCAAGTATGGAAGATTTTTTAAACTTGAATGAATAAACATTATTGAATCATTCCAACAGAAAGAATTGCACTTTTCTTCTACATAGACATAGTTTTCCTAAATCTCGACGAAAAATTAAAAAATAAAAACATGACACACTTAAATCTTACCTAACAGCATCTGTATCAAATTGTAAATTTGGTTTATCAATCAATCCCAACGAATAGAGTTGGTAAGCCAAAGCACATTTTCCCACCATAAACTGGGCTGTGTTAGTGCGATCTAAACAGTCCACACAATTGGTTCGGAGAACTCCAGTCTGGTAAAGCAATCCAAATAAGAGATTGTTCTTAATTAACAGATTACTACACGCATGATTACTTTTTTCCTACTATCCAAGACTTGTCAAATCTCAAATTATGTCAGTTCACAAAAAATTGAGGAAAGTAATTTCTAAGAAATGTTAATAAGTAATTCATCTCTAGCAAGCTATATCAGACTGTTGTAATGCCTACTTTGAAAACGTTCTTGCTCCTATCATCACACAAACTGCATCTCTCCTTCAAATCACAAACAGCTCTGAAGATTTACCTCAAAAAGAAAAGCTATGTTATTTCAGTGAAGAAGGTCTTATTTTCAAGTATTCTGTAACTACTGCAAAAAATAAACCATGCTTCTAACTTGCTGTGGTTCTGCTGTGATGGTGCTTGTATTTTAAGCTTCCCATATTTGGAGCAACACACATGAACATTTTGTTGAAGGTCAATCATGCATATATTCTTTTATGCTGCTTTTACCACCATTCCTCAATTTCATAATGCACATAAAGCTATTTTATAATATCAACAGCTGCAAGAAACATATTTTAATATAACAGCATGTGGGATTCTTCTGTCCAAATATATATCGTTCCATCCAAGCTAGTCAACTAAACTTTTTTTATTGCCTCAATAAAGAAGCAGTCTTTGGGCGTGACTCGCAAGATGCCTACTCTGAGATGAACTGTGATCCAAATGCTTACATGTATGCCAATGGTGACTATCTCAAATTATTAAAGTTGAAAGATATAATAATCAGTCGCCTAATAAAGGTAAACCTGTAAGACTAACATTAAAAAAAAATTTAACTAGCATTGTTATGTTTTATTTTAAAACAGATCAAATTATATCTACTCTGCTGTTTATTTGCCCTCAACAAACATATCCCAGTGATCAGCTAATAAAGGAATGGTCAACGTGCTTTCTAACTTACATGAACTACAAAATTATGAATGGCAAGTCAAAAGCAACTAATGCTTCTTAAGACTATGCCCTGTGTTCAGAGTAATAATCTAACATTCAGATATAAATCTGGTACCATATGGTTTACAGTTTAGTCGGCACTTTTCTAACCTTAAAGAAAGCAGCGTTTCTAGTTTTATTTTATTTTAGTGAGGGAAATTGTAACGAGGTACAGAATATTCAGCACTGGTGAAAAAGCTTTTAACAACCCATTTTCATGCGTATGAATATGTCACACCAGGTTTAAGTATACTTATTCCTCACCTCTTCTGTATAACATTATGTTATGCAGTTTGCTAAAATGCTGCTGTTTTAATTTTCACTGCACTGGTGACACTACAGACTAAATAGCAATGGAAACTAGTTTAAAATATGAGCATTTATCAGACTACCTCCAGCAAAAACCAACTCCAACAGCGTAAGGTTTTCTGGTACCATGCAAGAACTGTAAGCCCTATTTCCCAGTTGGATTTCTGGGATGGCTAGCAATAATGCTGTTTACTATAAATATTAATTTAAGACCACTCTGTGAATCACCAATCAGGTGTTTAAGTGAAATGGTTCACCGGTGCTTTGGGAGTGCTGATCTACATCACTGTAACTATGAATTAATGAAGTATATTTTAGTACCTGCAAGCGACCAGTGGAAACAACATAACCTCCCAGTTCATTCCACCTGAAAGCGAAACAAAACAGAATGACTTGCAAATAATTTAAAAAAATAACAGATCATACCATGTACTGATTGGCTCAGCAAAAAACGGGGACAATTAAAAACCTGCCACAAAGCAAAACTGATGTCCCTAAATAGCAGAAAGCAGTGAAAACTCTATGCAGCAGTAATGTGTTGTATTTAAACAACACTGCAGAAAAAAAAATTATCTAGGCTTAAAGTAGAAATATTCCAAAGCCATACTAAATATCCCCTTTGCTCCCCACAAAACAGAGTATGAGCAACACAAGTGTTGCTAGACTGGGTTGAGTCCACAAAAATTGAAGTAGGTACAACGCCAACAACCAGGAGGCAGAGGCATAACATACACTGTAGCACACTGATTGATTGATTTAAAGCCCGTTGATTTAAATCTCCCCCTCATACTGATTCTAAATGATAGTTATCTTATTAGTATGCCTCAAAAGAAGCCACTTATTAAATTCCAAATGTTGTTTGCTTTGTTAAATTTACTCCCAAATTTAGGATTCCTTTGGTTAAGGTGAAAAAAAAAAATTATATAAAACACACATGACACAGATTACAAGTTACAAATAATGAATTCTTACTTCAAACCATTTTAAGTAGAACAGCAGCAGCATAACTGTACTCTTTCAGTGTATTAGTATTTCTTGGCATGTGCCTTGGACTGCAATCCTTTTAGCTATAACTTAATAATGAATTATATTTTTTCATATTAATTTAAGCCTTAAAATAAGAAATAATGTAATAGACATATAAATTCCAGACAACTCTCCAAGGAAGATGTTATTCATTCTGCATCAATTAAATTATATGTACTTTTCATCTGGCCGCAAGATACTGCAATAGGAATCAGGTCGATTAACAAAAAATCCAGTCTTCTTTACTACACTTTCTGCAATCACATTCAGTCTATCAAGGACGTTGCAAAGTTTGCTGAGGAGAGGAAAAAAAAAAATACAGTCAAGGTACGTTAATACTAAAAAACCCAAAATAATAAAATTTCACTGTTTGGAAAGCCCTTCAATAACAGAAATCATTTGCAGGAAGACTCACATCACAGCTTTATTTATATAACAGTAATTACATCTATAGTTTTCTTAGATTTTACAGACTTAGGAAACAGACACTGACTGTATCCAAGCAATGTTTTATTAAAAAGTAAACAAAATATTACATAAACCAGAAGTGGAAGACTTCAAAAATCTAAAAGTCCTTGACTTTTATATCACACTAATTTTCCTCTACCAAACTTTGCGATTCAAAAAAACAAGAACGAGGCAGAAAAGGATATATGACTATGCTAAATCATACTCCCTCATTTGGTTTGCAGGGTGCTGTTTTGTTTAGTAATACTTGTTTCTGTGTGTGGCCTTCATGATGTCCCACACCTCCTGCTCAGATGAGGGCATCCATCTGTTCACTGTGGGGGACTTTAACTTCTGTTTACTCATAATTTTATTTTCAAAGTTTTTATTACAATGTTTACATTTCAAGTAACAAGAACAATTTTTTTTTTAAGATTGCTTATACTGAGATGGAAGCAATATTTTGGAACGTTTCCACCAGTACTACTTTCCAGCTAACCTACCTCAAAACTACATTTTAAAGCAAACATGTTCTCAGTATTCCTAAAATGGTCAATTCTTCAGGCAGATACATACATTATCTTCCATTCTTAAATAACTCTTTTTTGCATAAATAATCAATCTTGTTCAAAGCTCTCAGGTATTTTTTATACCTGTACTAGGGTGGATATGTATATAAATATACCTCAAGCTTAAAGCTAGAAGGGGAATCCTTTGGTCACCTAGTATTGTTTCCCACATAGGGCAGACCACTAAGCTTCATCAGCATCACTCCACACAAAACTCAAGAATTTGCAGCTAGCATATCTTCTGAAAGGCAATCCAGGCTTATTTTGAGATTTGTTATTTAATCATAACACAAACAATTGCATATACACTTAACTGTACACAATGCCATTTCAGAATGAAAAACATAGTGTGAAACCATGTCAAACATTTAAGTATCAGTTTCACACCAGCACGATCAACCATATCAATCAACTTGTAACTTCAAATAGTGAATAAGGATTGTTTTCCAAAGCTTTTTTCATAAAAATTTAATCGCAAACATTAATTATATTCCTGCCCTTTGAATCATACCAGTTTTTCCATTATTTTGCTAAGACTAATATAGTAACAGACACCTAAACATTGATCCAATAATTCTTATCATTCTTCTAGAATTTCTGGCATTGTAAGACACAGTAGACATATGCAGATCAGAGAACTTTACAACCGAGCTGTGTGTTACTTAACAATAGCAATCTATACCTGTAAATTTAAAATGTTTGTGCCTTGTAAATATTTCTACATTTACGAAAACATTCATCCTTTTCACATGATCCTAGTACAGCATTCCATTGTCCAAAATCATAGAATAAAAAGTTACAGAATATATTTGCCTTTCTAAGATACATGTTTCTAATAATCTAAATGTTTTATAACATTGAAATTAATGCCCTCATTTCCTTTTGGAAGAGGAAATGGAAAACACTGATTGATATCAAACCTCTTGTTTTCCAAAATTTTGTAACTCAATAAATTAAATGACTGAAATGAAACATCTAACAAAATGCAGTGTTTTGACTAATTCAAAATAAAAAGTGAATGTTTATGGCTTTTTTCGGCTTTTCTCTAAAATTTTCCTTTGCAGAGAATTTCAAAGTTTTCAGGCCTTGCTCCACTTCGGTAAGAAACCATAGAAAAATATTACAATTCCTTCAAAAGCTGAAGTTTTATTCTGTCTGTAGATCTTAATAAAATTCTCCCATCACTTCTAAGTTACATTCATCTGAAAAGCGACACACTCAGCATACAGTTAGTTGTACTATGGCTAAGAGCATTAGCACAAAGGAGGATCTCTTCTACCTTTTTGTGTATTTGGCCATATCCCAAGGTATATATATAATTGCATGCTCTGGGGGTAAAAACTGGTTGAGATATGTCACAGCAGCAACAAGTTCTTCACTGAGAATCCTTTCATGCTTCCTTTTTTCACGTTCCTTTAGCAAAAAGAAAAGGAAGTTACCATTACAATTTTCATTAACAAATGTATATAACCCATACACATACACATATACATGTATGTATATAACAGAAATTAAAAGTGGAAGCTGTAACAACAACAGGCAGTTCTTCATAACTAGTACAGGTAAATTAAGAACAGAAGAGACAGAAAAAACTGAACATTCCGGGTTTTCAACAACTGATCTGTGTTAGTAGTAAAAGTCATCTGTTTCAGCTGCGCATCATCATTGGCTGAAAAATAGAACCCTGTAAGAGCAAAGAAGAGCACACAGAAGCAAAAGTGGTAATACAGAGGAAATGGACAAAAAGAAGGAAAACGACAGGCAGAAAGGAAAGTATCCCATTCAATTCTAGGGTACAAAAGGATCCAGGCAAATTCTTCTCGATTTCTGACAGGAGATGGGGAACAACAGCTCCCACCTCCCAGCTTTGCAATAATTGTAAAAATGAGAATTTTCTTGCCATTCTCTGAATATACCATATGTTTTGGCACTCTATACATTAGTATGGCTTTCCTCTCAACTTCATCCAGGCTAAAACCTATACTGAACCTGTTATAGAAACTGCTTTAAATATATAATAGCAGTCCTAAATAAACAAACCCAAAGGAAGCCTAATATATTCATTACTAATTAACGAGTTCCTAGGACAGACAGATATAGGACAACACAGATCTATATTTTATCAACATTTAAGAAATTAAATAATAAAAGTACTGGAGATAGAAGTGCTTAGCATTTGTGTAAAAGCAACAGCAACATCCAAAAAAACCGTGTTCAGATCTGGGGGCTTCCACACCTCGGGGTTTTGCATGTACTTTTTTGTTGTTGTTGAGGGGGGGTTTGTTGGTTTGTTGTTTGTTTTTTAAGTGGTACTTAAAGTAATAAAGCAACATGAATTTTAGCATCTTAATATTGAGTATCTACAGAGAGGGAAAGACAGACATGAATTTTCAGCCACAGTATCAAAAGCCCTGTAAATAAAAGCATATAATGATTCACCTGTCAGGGTCATGTGAGCCTAGACACGCACTATAACAATGGCTTTTGAAAGCTATAGCTGCAAGAGATAAAATTATTTTCTTATGAACAAATGCTATCCTAAAGTGATTCCACAGACTGAACAGTCTTAAAAGCACTCCTACACAAGAAAGCTTCTAGAAATAGAAAATACTTTATCTAGTTACCATTTATTACAACATAGAGTTTTAAATGCCTTCCTTTTGTATGTTGCCTATTTTTTTATACTAGGAACAGATCCTACATGTACATAAAAGATCCCTTTTTTCTACTAATACAGTTCTACAACATGATAAATTAATTTTTTTTTAGGACTAAAAAGAAATATGATATTATTCAAGCAAAACAAATCAATATATTAAACTCAAATGTGGAAACAGACACCACTACAGAACATGGCTGGAACAGAACAGAAAAAACACAAAACAAAAAAAACCCCAACACAAATACAAGGTGTAATAACCAAAATTATAGTGCCACCCAGAATCCAGGCTTTGTACCACAGCCTCTCACACAGCAGTGAATTGAATTACTGCAGCAATCACGAAGTTCCCTCCATTATTCCAGCCCTGCTACCAATGGCACTGCCCATTAGCTAGCATCTGAATGCTTCAGTTTTCTCTCCCACTCATATTTCCATAACTGTACCAGACAGAGCAAACAACAGAAGATAAGTCTTTATCACAATATTTCAAATACCTCAGTCATCTGTGTCAAGAAACATACAAACCTCACTTTGCACGGAACCATACTACTTCAGAATTTTTCAGCGCTAAACTAAATTTGGTGGTAAATTTATTTCAACTTAGATGTAAGGGGTAAGAGCAGAAACCTGAAAACAGTGAAAAATTACTTTAAGAAGTCTGTGAACATGGAAAACTTCTTTTTTTGAAGGGCGGTAGTGGAAGCAGTTAGAGAGTTATGTACTATGCCATGTAGAATGAGATTTATGAAGAAAATATTCCATTTATAAGCTAATATTAGTTTAGAACACAACCAAAATTACAGAGGGACTCTACAGAAATAAGCATAATATTAAAAATTAGAAAACATAGAACATATTCAAAATATTGTACCTTCACAAGATTCAAAATAATAATGGGAGAGCCAAATCTCTGAAGCATTTGGTCAAAGTGAAGAGCAGCAACATGTGCAAAAGGATCTGCTTGGTCCACTGCAACAAATACAGATACTCAGGACAATATTAAGCAAGCTGTAGAGTCACTGAAATTATTTTCTCTTAAAAGTACTTTTCACAAAATACATACTAATTCTCTGATGGTAATGATACAATTACTTTCCCCAATTTTCATGCAAAAGCTGTTAAATGCCCCTCCTCCTTTTCCAAATTGGAAGGAACTTCTTAACCAAAACTTTTGTGAGAGACTTACAAAAAGCAATTATTCTGGCCCCAGTAAACTTAGCCCTGATGTTTTCCACCATTTTCAAAAGGTTCAAGATTTTATCCAAAATACTAAGATAAATGTAGCTAACTTTGTATACAAAATAAGCACAAAGAAAGGTGACATCTTCAAACAGAAGTTTTTTGTATTCCATTTCTGAATATGAAGTCCAAGATGAAGACACTTTCTATTCAATTTCAAATGCAGCTTTTTATATGGTTGCATGTTTGCATACCATGATGTTTATTATACATACATATATATATAAAGAACATTGATTTTACCTTAAATTATGCCTTCCCAAAGAACAAATGCATAGACCATTCATTTTTGCAAATTTAGTTTCCACTTTCTCAAGTGTTCCTATAGGACACAGCTCTAATGATAATTATCACAAAGAATAATTTGTACGTACATGTTATGGGTGGCTTAGGCATCATAGTTGAAATATCTTGAGACCAGTACAGAGGGACAGATCCTCGAACTTGAACATAGGAAGAATAACTCCCAGCAGAAAATGACATAACTGAAGCATCATAAAGTATTTGTTCAGTTTCCACTTCATTAGCAACGTCTCCCTAAGCCAAACAGAAACACACATATGATGTAGACATGACACTTCAGAGCTACATGCATTATAGAGAACAATTAAACTGTAATACACCAAATCAACACCACTAAAGGTTAAATTCCCATTTGTCCTTAAATGTATATTATCTTTTTTTCCCCCCACCCCTCTATCTGGGAAATAACATTATCCCTGAGTGTGAAAAAAACAAAAAAAACCCACCAGAACTTCCAGTTAAGACTTATTTTAAGAATAGGTTTATTATCTGAATTAAAAATGTAATAACAGCTGTGATAACATTATCTAATAGCATGATTTACAGCCAAAACCCTAACAACCCTCTAAAACATTTGAGTTCTCCAGTCAGTCAAGTTCAAGCTCTCATATTGTTGGGGGGGGGCAGAGGGAATCCCTAAACTCACATTTAATTTACCTCACAGTTTGCTCCTCGTTTCAGAAAACGTGTTCCAGCAAATTTGCTTGATCTTCTGGCTATCAGAGTGACATATATAGGACGACCATATATTAACAGTTCTTGAAAGACAGGTTAAGGTTTACATGACGCATGCAATTTTTCATGCACTTACCTCATGCAAGCAAAAATACATTCTAAAAAAAGTGTATGAAACTGAAACATCTGATTTACTAAAATCTCCTTAACAGTGATAAGTATCACTTCCAAATTTCTTTTGCAGCTGGTCGAGAGCATTGGCCTTTTCAACAATCGTTTTTAAGAACTTTGAAAAGGAAATCTACATTATGATACATCAACCACTTTTCACAACATACGGAAGAAAGCATTTCTATTTTATGAAGTGAAATAGGTACAAGATTCACCTTGTGCCACAAATATGGCTTTTGTGAATAATGGGATTAAAGCATGGGAGCTTCTATTTTCAGATCAGGTATATTAGCCACCCTCTAATTATTTGTCTAGAAGAGCAGAAAACTTTGCAACTACTTAAGTAACAACAACTGAAAGCCAGAGGCAAACAGCTACAGATGCAGTGGTAGCTTTTTTTTAGGCTTTTTCTTTTTCATTAAAACCAAAAGAAGATAGAATCAGATGTCTAGCATGACTATCACTGCTTCCTTAGAATAAGAGAGGCACAAGAAACAGGGAAGAAGACATTAGCTCATCAAATACCTTAAGCAAAAACTATTGTCACTCAGCAACTGTAGGCATAAAGCTGGTGGTCAGATCCACAGTTACTACTTTGATAAAGTAAGACCACAGATGAAATAGTGGTATATAAAAACAGATCTATCTTTCTGTCTGGGGACTAAGCCAATGACCAGCAGCCTTACAATCATGAAAAAGCAAAATTAAATTTTGCAGAAACCACTAACTTCAACTTAATAATTGTACTTGCTTCCCCCGATATTTTGCTGACAGGCTGTTAAACTAACATGACACTGCTGATGATTAGAGTGTCTCAGTAATATATTAAATTCTTCTAAAGTAAAACGTTGAGACAGCATTTCTCTGGAGTGTGATATGCATTTGGGCTTTTTCTCCTCCTACTACAATGCACATAGGCCCATCCACCCATTTTAAATTATATATAGTCTGGTAAACAGATTTTCAGATTTGTGTTTACCTAACTCTCTTCACACACCAGGCCTGAAGTTCTATCATCATCTTCAACAGAAACAGAGTAAATACAAGAACTTCTGCAAATCTCAGCTACTAAAAAAAATGTTTTAAATAAGATTAGAAAGAGAACATTTCTATGTCAGCAGTTCAGTTCTGTTTAGCTTTTCTCCCTTTCTTCAAATACTGTGAAAAAATACAGCTGAGCCTTAAAACCCTCTCAAGTTCTTTATTAATACAAGTCAACCAATAATTCTAAAATTGGGAAGTATTTACACGACAAGGAAATAATTAAATGTATTTCTCATGTTCAAACCTCAAAAAAGAAAATTGATAAACATGTTACAACAGTAAAAGGATACTTGATTGTCCACAGAATCCATGAATAATGTATAGCAGCCAGTCACGATGAACAGTATTTTTTACTGCCTCCAGAAGCTTGCCGTTCCACACATACTTTTCATAAGGCTTACTGCAAATCCCAAATACACCTAGGAAGTTGTTGCAATGAAAATGCATTAGCCATTAAGAAGCAAGATGACCTGCATTGGACTGTTTTAAAATCCAGAGCATTGGACCTTTCATTTTGATTTTCCCTTCACTGCAACACAGCATATCATTTACTCGAGACCTTGAAGTTTGCTAAACATGGTTAACTTCAGGCACATGCTGATGTTCCGCACTTATGAAGATCTGCAACTTTTTTAAGGTTGCCAGTCACTGTAGTATACAGAAGTTTCTGATACTTCCAGTACTGAAGAGAGATCTTTGCATGGTAGCAGCAGAGGATTTGATAATAAATCAAGTTGAGAATTTCAGTTAAATCAAAAATACTCTCATAGGAGGACTTTATAAGCTTTTCAATTCTGGGTCAGCCCTGGAGTTACCTAGTAGGGTCTGGGAGATCATGCATAGCCATGTCACCCTTTACCAAAAGCATGTCAATCCCCTTCTCACATAATTTACCGTGGTTTTCCTAATTTTCATTGACATCAAGAAATGCAGTTACTGTAGACCTGCAAATTAGAATTCAATTTCTGATACATCTAGAACCTGAGTCTTTTTCTGTTTCAAAATCGGGACCAAGATGACAACTGACACCAAAAGGTGGTGATGGGAATTGAATGAGTCTGAATCTTAAAGCAAAGGAATAGGACAAGAACTCTATCACCTACATTTTTTGTGTAGTTTTTTTAAATGAAGTTTCTGGCAGGATGAGTTATATCATAGCAGTATGTATGTCAGTTATAGCAGCCAAATATTCTGCTCAGGGAAAAATATGAGTTCTCCTAACAGCCTGAAGGTGAAAATGCAGCTGTTGAACAAACTGCTGCCACCTAGTCATCCAAGTCACATAAGCCCATGGGAAATTGATGTAATGATTTTGGTGGAGTGTATACATTCAGCAGAACCCAGCCACAAGCGCTTGGCCTGCAATTTGTCCTCTTTCTCATTGCTAGCAGCATTACTTTGGTGAGAATTTGTTCTTGAATGGCAGGCAGCTATTTCTTACACATATTTTACCATATGAACAGATAGGCTACTAATACCTACTGGAAATTGAGTTGTGTGCGCTATCAGCATATTGCTGATGGGGTCAAGTTTATGGCATCTTTATCTCCCAATGTTTTCACAAAGACATAGAAGAGATGAGGCCACTGTATGGATTCCTGAGTGATCTTGCAGAAAAGAGCCTTTGCAAAGGAGGAATTATTGCTCCCTCCACTCTTTACAGTCATTTCTGCCGTTGTAGTATTTGACAACCAATTCCTGATATATATGACCATGTTACTAATATCTTTTTCTTCAGGGGTGTGAGGGGTGTGGTGGTAGTGGTGGTGTGTTTGCCTTTCCTTAAATACTTTATTTTATTATCTTTCAATTTTTCCATCAGATTTAGGGCACACTGTATACAGCACTTCTCTCATGCTGTTAAAAGGCAGTATGATAGATGTGACAACTATTTAACACGGTAAGTTTCAGCATCGAAGGTGATTAAGATTATTAGTTACTTACCTAATGTTCATTATCATTCTTTGAATTGTAGTCAGTGCAGGTCTATTCTAGGTGTTGTGATGAAAGGGTGTCAAAAAGAAAGGGTGAACAAACAATGTCCAAGTTTATCCTGCATAGATTTGGGTCAGCAGTTGTTTCAGGCATTCTAACTATGTGCTTGTTAGACCTTCAGTCCCCTTTGGAGGCACAGAAAGCAGGACCAATAAATTTCTTCTTCGATGCCTCGGAAGATTCATTTTGGTTTAGAAGAGATGGAAGACTAGTCGTGCAATTCATACTATCTCAAAGAACCAAAGTTACTTTAGGACAAGTGAGATTTTTGTACCATATTTTCTGTGCAATGGAGGTTACACAGTGACTATAAGTAACGGTGGTAATGCAGCAGCCTCTGCTCTTGAGACTCTTTATAACCAATACAAGCACAGATTCAGATGTTGCATCTAAGCCAGCTTCCATATCAACTTCATAGTGTTAAGCAAAATAGTAGCAGACTTCCTCTATCCTATTGTTTCACTTATCGGTGATGTATTTAGAAACCATGGTGTTCTGTTGCCTAAAGCGTCTAGTTGAATCCCCACAGCTGTCTGAGACCACTTTTATAGCAATGTATTCATTATGAATCATAGGCAGCACTGCTATTTCTGATATTTCATGATTAAACATGGAAAAGTGGTGTCACATATACAATACCAAAAAGTAAAAAAAAATTAATCAAAATGTAATTTTTTGACAAGCATTCAGATAATTAGTACAAGCCACAGGGCAATAAAACATAAGAAACATTGATTTCAACAGAAAGAAATCCAACATTAAGAATTTCAGTGGAAACTTTTTTGTTTGTGCATGAAGCAAAAGGGAGAGAAAATAGTTTTCTTCTCTGGCTGGTCATCTTTACACTCTTATGAGTACGTTAGATCAAAAGTGAAGACTAGCTTACAACTGAAATAAATAATTTTTCTTAAGACTTCCTGATAGTGTTTACTACATCAAGCTGATACTGACTTCATACAGTTTGTCCATCATCAGTATTTCCCAACAAGAAACAAAGAGATTTATTAGTACTTAATCAGTTATTGTTTCCTACTCTCTGTAATTCATTCCTATTGGGAGCCTTACAAGTCAGTTGAATAATCAATTGCTGAAAAGTGTCAGCATGTTCAATTATCTCCCTGAGTTGCAATGTAAATTAACAAAACACTGACTAATCACCTCTAGAAATTGCATTGTTCAAATTCAAATGTCTGTAATTGGCACATTACATAATCTTTTATTCACTCATGACTGTTAAGAGACTACGGATCAATACAGAAGACCTGAATATTTCCCAAAAGTAAACTTAAGTGGAACATATTTTAAATGTACTCATGACCAACAATGTGAGTTTAATTAGGCATATTTGCTTACCACTTCCACCCTGTGTTGAAAGTCCTTCATCTTCAAATATATCAAAACTCTCTTGCCGGGTCTGGATTGTTTCAGTTTTTAAAGTGTCAAGTGGCATTCTCAGGACAGTAAGATTATACTGAAGGGAGTGAGATAGATCATAGCTGTAACTGATAGATAACATTTATTAATAATTGTAGATGCACAGGACTTTTCAGAAAGCCCTTACTCTCCATCTGTACTTATATTTAATACAGTATTTTTTTATATATTAAAATAAAGACTTTTAAACACAATACACAGATTCTGATTCTATAATGGCAAATTAAATAAATTATTTCCAGAGGAAACTTTACAAACATAGAAACTGTTTACAGTACACTAGCTGAAATTGTATTTATATTCTTCTTATAACTGAAAGCTGAATATGCCTTTTGAACAAAGCATACCAACAAACTTAATTCACTATGTCCCAAGAAGCACTCCTGAAGATAAAAAATAGCTATTCCACCAGAAATATCCTTATACATAGACAACGGCATTTTTCTGAGAATTAAGTACTACTCTCTGACTGCTACGTGAACTCGAAACAGTCTCAGATTTGGTCCACAAAAACTGTATCTGTCCTTAAATCTGTGACTGCAGCACAGATGCATCTTAAGACAGTGGCTGCTGAATAAACAAAAGGGGTTTTTATTAGTTCCATAGTAGTAACAAATTCTGTCTTTTATACTGACAACACTACCCTAAATGCTGAACTTTATAACCCACTAGGATTCATTTCCCCAGGGAGAAACCAGATTTACACAAAACTTGAATAAGAAATCCGCAGAGATTTCCATTTTAGCCTAAGACGGTGATTACTGGCTCTCCTGTAAGTTCTAGATATTCATTAATAAAAAATAATATATTTATTTAAACATTGGACATTTAGATTTATTATTTATGATAACAAAGTCTAACCCATGTATTCACCACATTTCCATAATAGCGACCTGACATTCTTATCTGTTAGAAAAAAACCGAGCTGTTACATGCTCAGTTTGCATATGACAGAACCTTTAAACAGTATCTCTGTAAAAGACTTGTTCAGGCTATTCCTCCATTTTCCCCTTAGACCAAATGTTTTAGTATAACTAACTTCTAATTCTGCCCGGGATTTATGTGAAAACCGTGCAGAAAAACACGCTATGGTTTCAGCCAAGGACAATTTAAATTAAACTGACAAATGTGTTTATCAGAGTCATATAAGAACCTTCTCCTTCCCCCTCTATGCACAACCACAGAAACCATATATATTCATCATCTCCAAGCAGGAATAAAAAAAGGAGAAGAAAAAAAAAAAAGTTGCATAATGTTAGGGCTAGGAGACAAAGCATGGAAGAAAAATTCAAGTTTTACACTGTGAAAAAGCCTTCCTATGCAAAACCACAAAACAGACACGAAACTTTGGTAGGTTTTGTCTTCACAGATACAGCTGTGACAAAAAGCCTTTATTTTCCAGGAGGGAGTATCTTCTAAGACTGATACACCTTTCGGTACTTGCAAGAGGGTTTTTTGGTTTAGTTTTTTAAGTTTTAAATTCTTCTAACTACTACTGCCAGATTTATCACATTTCCCCCACTCTTCTGCTGTCCCAAACATCTCATGTGTAATAGTAGCGGGGACACAGGAACTAAAACATAGCATTTATGAAGCAATAAGCAAGAGAACTAGTAGTGCCTAGAAGGTCATATGAAGGATGTACCCTAGAGGCAGGGTGTATCTTAGATGAGGACCTATTTCTCAATCTTTGTTTCTGAATCAAGGCAAAGCTTTATTTCTGGAAAATGAGATCAAGAAAGAAAAACTGACAGGACAAGCAAACCCCCTGAAATATAACACTTTTCCAAAGACAGAACTTCTGCATAATCTGGCAAGACCTAACAGTCAGTGGAAATGCTAATTTCAGTGTCTACCTTCTACCATGCCACTAGCAGTTCTATAGTTTTTAACTTTATGGAGACTACATTCTTAATCAATTTGTTGAAGGAGAAAGTAGGTTCAAAAGACACAGATGAAAATGGATGAACAGTGTGATCACAGGTCTTATTTCCCCCAAATACCAACCTAAAGATCTTGGGTATCAAAATCCAAAAGCAGAATCTTATAGCAAGTGTAAGTATACAATTTTTAAAAAGGAATTAGTAACTAATACCTACCTAAAATAGAAATTGCTAGAAAGGTCCACATTTTGAAAGATTCTCAGATACCTAGCAAAATAGTTCAAGTCAAAGGGAAAATTATTAGTTTAACTGGACAGACCCAAATAAGTCATTCAGAGGATCCCAGAAATTAAACTACATATAAATATCAACTCTTGCCATTCTCTTCCTATCTTACTGTAACTGTTTTGACAAGTAATTCCACTAGCATGTCAGCATCTGGATTAAATAAATCAAATAGCCTTTTTTTTAACCCAGTGTCTACTCATGTACATGCTGTTTCTTTAGGCAATTGTAGATGACGTTGCAGTTTATTTTCTACATGTATGGGCCAAATTGTCTAGGACTTGCAAACTCCCAACAATACTATACAAGAATTAAAGATTTTCATAGTTATTCTCAAATAAATAAACAAGAAAAGAAACATCTACTTCAACCCATCATACCCTTGCAAATTCTCAGAAGAAACCATAACACCATCTATGAATGGCAAAATGGCTAACACCATAAATATACAGGTTAGATAATATGGTCTACGGCACTCTGAGAGGGGAGACTGAGGTGTACAATCAGTCACACCTGAAAGTGGAAACTTTTTTAATAGTTACCTTTGGCTTGTTTTATTACCTGACATTAGTTTGTCATAATCCATCACTTTTTTGACTAGTCACACTTGTTACAGACTGAAAACCAGTTTATTGATACCATTTGTCTGGTATTTCATAGAAATAAAGTTACACCACCCTGATAAAAACACCACGGGTATGTAGTTGTACATTTCATACAAGGCTCTCTGCTGACCAAAGGATCAAATTTCTTCCTTCAGAAAAAAGGAAAGAAGCAGCTAAACTTTATCAACCTTTACAACAGCATCATTCACAAGATTCTGACAGCACAGAATCATTAAATAGTCTACTTAGCACTTTTTGAAGGGCACAGAAGATCTCTTCAGGTGAGATTAACATGATGCTAGAATTACTAACAAAAGAAGTGGTGCACATTTGCTAGGATGTAGCTTTGACATGTAGGTGGCATGGAGATGTGGACAAAAAGCTCTGAAAGACTGTAACAGTTTTATCTACCCTCTAGGTTAGAGGCCACAGAACTCGTGGCCTGTTCTCCATTCTTCCACACTGATTTATCAACTAAGATGAAATGGCTTGAATGACGTACTAACAAGGAAATCCATGACTAAATTTCTAGTTGCAGTTCACTGCTTAGAAAATATTCAGAAAGTACACACTGTTTACTACCATTATTTACCTGGCTTCATCAGGATGAGTGACTCTTACAGAGTCATTTGGAATGTAAATCATATTTGTATCTTCTATTTTATATATGGCATGACCTCCAATATCTGCCATTTTTCTTCGTTTTGTTATTAACACAATGTAGTAGCCTTCTAAAAATCTGACAAAACCTGTTAAAACAGCACAAAAATGCTATTAGTTGGATGTGCGCATTGATTTGATCCAACATATTTAGAAAAACAGTATCAAATTAAGACTTCAAAGAATTTTTGTTTGTTCTTAATGTTGTGTGTATAATGTGCATATATATACACACAACAATACACACAGACATAGACACAGAATCTTGAAATTTATTCCCACTGTGTTAATCAATTAAGTGCATGATTTTTACCTTTTTTCCCTTTCCACTGTGCATATTTTAATATTAGGTAGCTGAGTTAAGACACTGAAAATTCAGAATAAGTTGCTGTCTACTTAAGATATTCGTATTTGCTTTCTATAGGACTCATTGTTCAGAGTGAGGCATGCCCCAACTACCTCAGATAGCAAAAGGTTAATTTTCCGGGGCAAGAAGGAAACCCAAACACCAATTTTCTTTTCAGGTTTATGTATTCCCTACTGGAGAAAGGCATAGAACAGCAAAACGAGTTGAGGGTACAACACCACCTTTGTGCACTCTCTCCCTAACAGCAGGGAATTAAATTCCCTGTCTGCAGCACCATCTCTCCCAAATTACTCCTTCAGAGCATCAGGGGTAACCTTTCTTTCTATTTCCTCTCTCAGATACCAACACTTGACCCTGCTGAAGGCCAGAGGGCTAAGGAGGTACAACAGGCAATGTCTGGCTCTATTGCCTATAAAAAGAAGGCTTCTGAAGCCTCCACCCTCATTCCCTAACACTACAGAGCACAGGCATGTTTCTCCACTGAGTTGCTTCTTTGGATGTCTGTATTACACATCATTAGGGAAAAGTATAACAAACCTTTAAATACAACACAGAATTTATAAATTCAAATTTAAAAATGGAAATATGTAACCACCTCGAATCCAAATTTGTTTCCAATACAGTATATGCAGTGATACAACGGTACTAAGTTTTAGTAGCTAAGAAATCACATGAATTAGCTCTTGGAGGTAGCTGCTTTGATGGGTGGCTACTAGTAACGAGCCAGAAATTCAGTCACTGCTGCACTGTCAACAAATATATTAATCTGGGGGGGGGGAGGAGGGAAACCCCTCACAATTCACATTTTTACTCGTATTGTTATTCAGTTCTTTTAGCTTTGCATTATGAATTAAAGAAGAAGGATGAGCAAAGCACACATTTTCCTCCCTGTCACTGCTGGAGGCTGCAATGTGATTGAATAAACTGCAATCTTTCCTTGTGCCTTATTAGCCCCCCCTTGGAAAAATGCTCTCACCTGCACAAGGACAGGAGACACTTCTGACAACAAGAAACAAAGTATTCCATTTGAAGCAGCCAGACTATTGAATTTCAGTTGTTAAAATAGCAGTCAAATTTCTTCTTGTATCCTCCAGGTACTGAAATTACTTACATGAACAGCCTCTATCCTTTGATTTTCACCAAATGTTATACCAAAGCCTGATAAGGAATCCAGCCTTTCCCCTTGGCCTGGTTCTCTCCATTTAAAAGCAATTTCTACTTTTAAACACCATACAGTGAACCAGAACACGCCCATTCTGAGTGCACTGAACACACTGCCCCTGGTTAATGGAATAATCAGAGAACAGAACAAAGCTGTCCTTTCTACAAAAAAACAGCCCTGTCCTACTGACTTGAGCCAGGAGGTAGAAATAAACGACCAGTTGCATTCCCTC
The DNA here is from genome assembly GCA_035590275.1 of Ibycter americanus. NCBI lineage: Eukaryota > Metazoa > Chordata > Aves > Falconiformes > Falconidae > Ibycter > Ibycter americanus. The sequence goes on from JAVJGI010000062.1 coordinate 66,250,743, forward strand.
AAATTACATCTTCATACAGATATGATTAGATAGGATCAAGATGGAAGACATCTAAAACATATACTTTAAAAGTGCAAGATAATCAGAAGATCACCAAGAGAGCATGTTACTTCTAAAAAAAAATCTAGAAATAGTACACCATATCTGATAACAAATACATTTGTCAGGCTACAGAATAGAAACCCTTCTGTTATGAAGAGTCCATAGAAACCAACATACAGTTGGGATGCAGAATTTTCACTGAACACAACTACTTTCCAGCCGAATATATTATCACACATTTAGATAGTGAGCACTGATGGTTTGTACAAAAACAGCCAGTGCTGCAAGACTGTTAGAAGCTTCTTTAGGTTTACCTGTATTATTTATACTCTTCAATTAATAACAAACATAAACTTCATATGAGGAATTTCTGCAAAGTGGATCCATTGATAAATTCCAAAATGCTTCATGGGCAAAAAGAATATAGAAGAAAGTTTGCCTAATCTGCCACCTTAGATTAGAATACTAATAATATTTTCTTATGTATTGGTTGTTTTGCAAAATTCAGGAGCATCTTTTAAAGCAATTGCATTCTGCACCTCCTCTGCAGCTTTGGATTTAGATGCATAGGTGTGTATTGATGCAAATAAAGCACAAGGTATTCTTGGGGGCTGTCAGAGCTCATATTAGCATTTACTTTGGACACATAACCCATCAATATATCGACCCTCGGTACCTGACAATAGGCAGGAAAGCAGTGACTTTCAGATGAAGTTAGAAGCTATTAAATCCTTGAAACAGTTCTCTAGGATTATGGACAGCTGATCAGGATTTAAAAAATTCAGTTGACATACCTATCAGTTTTACTTGCTCAAACATTAAAAAGAAATCCTTTTAAAAAAATCAAAATGCAAAAAGTTAACCAAAAAGAAAATTAAGTCATCTTTCTGAATAGTGTGAGATGAAGAAATACAACCTAATAGAGAATGTCAACTTAATTTATTTTTAAAAATAAGTATTCTGCGAGCTCTGGAATTCAGGAGGCCAGGTTCCACGTGATTTGTATCCTACAATCAGTTGAGTTTAGTAAGATCTTCAACCAAGCTTCTACAGTTCGGCTGTTTCCTAGATTTCTCCCTTAGTGACAAAGAGATAAGTTACAGCACAATTCTCACCCCTGTACTGACCACCTGTTTTCACAAAATACACAGAAATGTATTTATCTTTGAGAATGAAATTACCCAACCCTTTTCAGTTAAAAAAAAAAAAGTTAAGGGGAGATAAAGATATACAGTGTAACACAGGAAGCCTCACCTCCTTAAGAAATAAAAGATTTTATAAAACCAAACTAAACACTTACCTACTACACCAAAAGCAGAGACAGCTCGAGATAACCCAGAAGAGCCCTTCTGCCCAATCTTTGTTCTGTTTCCCAGGTCTAAACGGCCAAGAAGTTCCCTCACCTCTTGTTGCGTATACACATGCTTTAAAATAAAATTAATTTAACTTACTGCTTTGACAGCTAAATGTTATTTCACGTCAGAGTTTCGTAGAATTTACTTAACACACAATAAACCAAACATCTGCTCTACATCCTCTGTGTCCTGTTTCAGCCCTACCAACAAGTACAACAAACTTTTTATGCACAAAATTCACTGTTCACTGCAATAGAAATAGTCATGGTCACATGTGAATTCAAACACTTCTAAATCTTAAGTGTTAAGATTTTAAACCATAAATTACCTGGAAAGGAATCAAGTCTTATTCTATTGTGTACATTAAAACTCTTGTTGCTGCTGTTTATTTTGCTTCATATGTATCAGAAACGGAAAAAAATTGGCTAGACATTAATTAATTATTGTATTAATGTATTATTAATTAAATGTATTTTGCACTTAGAAAAGCATAGCTAAACATAAGAAAATCACTGGGAGTGTATATATATGATAAACTGAAAGACTTGGGAAAATTTCATTAAAGTTAACATGCTGTTTTGAGATCTTGTGGCCACTCCCATACTGTAATTCAACATTTCCATGCTAATACTGTATGCATCTGACATAGGAAGAGAAGCCAAGTGAGTTGGGATTGATTAGCCCGCAGAACAAAAAGCTCAGAGGGGATCTTACCAATGCGTATAAATACCTGGGTAGAAGGGAGAAAGTCAGAGTCTTAGTAGTATCCAGCCAAAGGACAAGAGGCAATGGAATACAGGAAATTCCATTTGAACATAAGCAGCAGCTTTTTTACTGTGAGGATGGGCTAACAGTGGAACAGGTTACCCAGAGATGTTGTGGAGACTCCAGCCTTATTCAAAACATGACTAAGCATGGCCCTGAGCAACCTGATGTAGCCGACATTGCTCTGAGCACGAGGGTAGGACTAGACAGTCTCCAGAGATTCCCTCCAACCTCAATTATTATATGACTCTCTGATTCTGTGACATACCTTTGTTGTAACAGATTAAATGTGTAATATTTAAATTCATTTCAATATAGACAGTATTGTTTGGAATAACTGGGGGAAAAAACCTAAAGAGAGAGGCACTCACCTTATCATCAATTATAACCAAATCCTTTGGTTCAGTGCGATCTATTTTCAAAACACGGTATTTGGTTTCTGCAGGATTACTTCCAACAAGAAAATACCGCTACATTAAAAAAAAAAAGGTCAGAATATTACACAAGATAAAGCAACCAATCCCATTGTAACATCAGACATCAACAATGTCATTTATATAGCTTCTCAACTAGATCCGTTTCAACTGTTAGTAAACTGTTTTAGGCATCAGTACCCTAGGTAGGTACACTTGTATACAATCAACCTTTACAGCTTAAAAGACCTCATTCCCTCCCCTGTACAAGGAAGAGGGGAAAAAAAAATCAAAAATTGAAGAAAGGTAAAAACCTTGAGAGGAAAAAAAAAAGCAGCTTGTACCAGGCACTGTCCAACTACACCCTGCCCCAGCCATTACTGTCTTCCCATTTGCTTTGTAGAATTTAGCAGAAACTTATACACACAGGTTTGTAACTTTTCACAATCTAAAATTACTGTTGCTATATTGTAGTCCATTGCTATTTCTGCCACCTTGTCTTTCCTAGTCCATACTAAACACAGAAAAATTGCAAGTACTTGAGTACAAGAAATTTTCTTCAGTTTTTATTTATATTTGCTATGATTGGCGTCTCACTGATGTTCTTCCACAACGCTCAAGTTTAATTTGACCAGCCATGCTGGTTAAAAGGCTACTTTTTAAAAAAAAATTAGCTTTATTTTTCATTTAAAATATGAAAGAAATACCATAGAAAAACATATAATGTGTCCATTTCTCACTTAAGGGAATCAAACTATAAATGAATTTTTACATTTAGAGGAATTAACAGTAAGCACAGGTTGCAGGACTAACTTGCTATAAGCAGCTCTCATTTTACTAATTCATTTAATCAGTGTGGTGCTACCACACAGCAAGGTGTAACTCATTAATAATGCTCAGCCTAGTAGGAAAGCATAGCAATTTCATGTGGATCTATGCAGCCAGTTCAACTTTAAAAGTCACATGGATTTAAGATGTGGGAGAGGAAATCAATAGTAACAGTCACAGAACACTCAGAATATCATAATTTATGCCAATTAGATGTTAAGAAACATCTTTACTGCCAAAACATTTAAAGTGAAAGAACTTAAAGCCCTCTTCAGCTTCCCTGAAATCACAAAAGCATCTAGACAGTCAGTAAGCTCTAAAAAAGAAAATAAAATACTTAACTTTAAGAGCTATAAAAGGAAACACCACCAACTCCTGGCTCTACCTTGTACACTGACATTACAGTGCTTACTGAGAGGCAAGTTCTGCTGTTTACTCCTAAATGACAGTAAAGAAGGCCCTTCAAAGTTATATGCCATCGCAGCACCCCCTCACTGAAGCCTTGGAGGCAGCACTTTGGCACAGGAAACTTGTTTCCTACTGTTCTTTAGCAGCAACATGCTGCTGTGCACTGCCCGAGCTCCCCAGCCTGTCCTCCTCAGCGTACCCTCTGCAGGAGATCCCTTAGTGCCAAGATCCAGGAGGAAAATCATAATGACAGGGAGGGGGTCAGAACCCCCACTAGGTGGCACTGAATGGCACAAAGCTGGAGGTTGGAGCTCTTCTGTTGGTGTCACCCACCAGCAAGAAAAATGAAGCCACCAAGACAAACACTTGCTTAGACCATGCCATCATACCACCTGTTTTTTCTTCATGCAGTAGAAGGTGAATGGACAGAGGCAAATATCATATTCATTTGTAACACATGGATGATTAGTTTGTATTTTAAGAGTGCTACTTCTCTACTTGTAGAAAATTATTAATTAAAGCTAAACAATTTTAAGTAGTCCATAATAGTGCAATACAGCTCAGTGATCTCCCCTCATTTCCAGCTCATTAAATGAGTGTATTTTCTTCCCACAGTGAGACCTGTGGTTATTGACAAATGGTCCTGAATAAAAATAAAACAGTACAACTTTAAGTCCACATTTAAAATTGGAACATGGCACACGACACACTGGAAGAGAGAGAGAGAGGGATGGATATAAAGTTGCAAATGCTATTACTATGGAAGTTTGGCTGGATACTTCTCCATTTCCATTTTAATAGACCAATAAAGCATAAGGAAGCGCTACGAGGAATGCATCACTCACATCACCTTGACAGCTGCTATAGTGAGCTATGCACAGCTACAGTGCCAGCTTTAAACACTGCTGCTGCTTAGAACAGCAGCAGAGTTAGATTAGATGAGAAGTAATTGTATCTGCAGACTGTGGTAGCAACCACTATAATGAATGGTACTTAACAAGCTCTCTTTGAAGTCCTTTAAGGACTAATCTAGGGGTTTCATTTGAAGTTACACAGCCTAGCTTTCTAATTATTAAGGAAGGTCAGTTGAGAACAATGTCAAAACCCAGCATCAGTGGCCTTAAAGAAGCCACCTTCTTAGAAAGCCAGGCAATGGGAAATCTCTATTTAGCGAATGGGAATCTTACCCACTGCATGTTAGAAGATATTCTTGAGGAAGTAATAAAGAAGGAAACATCTGCAAAAACTTTTGCATTTGGACTAGTCCTCAAAACTAGGAAACCCAAATTAGACTTCTACTTGCTAAGTTTTCAGGACTGGCTAACAATCAGCAATCCCAGAGTTACTCAAAAAACAGTATGATATGGCAGCTCATAGTCAACCTCCAAGATCTGAAATGAAAACAAAGATGATATGAAAACTATCAATGCAAAAATTAAACAAAAAAATCAACAAAAAAAGACATTTCAGCATTAGCTGCTTCTGCTACCTAATTTATGCATCTAATGAATAAATAAGTCTGTTTTACTGGATGATATGGAGCACAAATAAAACCATATCAGTGACATGTACCACAATTAAATTTGCCATCGCATGAATACTAGAAAAGAAGAAAGAACAACATCAAATCAACACAGCACTGAGCATGTAACAACAAATAAATTAATTTCTGAGGTTGTAATATAATTGTAATATCAATCAAAGCTAAAATGCACTGCACTGTTTACAACTATTTTCATTAACAGAAATCATTACAGTAAAAGAAACAAGAATCCACAGGTAAGCATAGAAATCTTTCTCGGAGTTTATATCCTTCTTCTCTTACCCCATTTATTACTAAGTTGAACTGAATAAACTGAAGCATTTTCCAAGTGCCTCAAACGATCCCACTCCACAGCAAAGCCACTGCATTTAGGTAAATGCACAACCTTGACCAACAAAATACTTTCTCAACAGAACAGTACACTAGGAGGAACTGTGCAGACTTCCCCATACTACTCTGCCAAAGTCCTTCAACCATCACCTGAGATAAAACATGCTGTTTCCAGGTTTACTCTGCCCTTGGTCTTTGCTGAAACTTGTTAACAAGTGCACTTTACCAACCACAGCAGTGCACCATGCAGCTATGAGATCTGGACTGAAGCTTAATTTATTGCACAATTATCACTAAGCAACCACAAGATAGGAACAATCATTAGTCACTTCCATCTGGGACTGAGTTTTAACCAAAGCAATCTAATTGAAAGGCTTTCTTCTATCAATCTTTTGATTCAGCCAAACCAATAAAAATACCTTCTTCTACAAGGAGTCTAAACAAAATAAAAAAACTCTTACTGCAAATTGTTGTTTATAATGGCAGGATAATAGTTCTGCAATCAAACATTTTGCCCACAATTATTTTTTTATCTTTAAGATGATTACTTCTTAGAACTCCTGATCTAAAACTATGATTTGCTTCTTTGATTAGGCGAATTATCATTCAGAAATGTCAGCACTGTGAAGAACTTATTTCACTCATCTGTGAAAAAGCAACACACAGCTTAATCAGCAGAAAAGAAAGCGAAAATATGCTAAAAGTTACTTGAAAAATACAGCAGTGCACTAATACAGCCAATTGGTATACCTGCAGATAGCGTAAAGAAAAAAACATTTAAGAACCCATACCAAATGCTTTCACAAGATACCCGTTGAGCTCATGGATATTGTCTAAAACCACAAAGCCCTAAGGAAGTGTGGTGGGTTGACCTTGACCAGCTGCCAGACCCTCACCCAGCAGCTCTCTCACTCCCCCTCCTCAACAGGGCAGGGGGAGAAAATAAGATGGAAAAGGTGATGGGTCAAGGTAAGGACAGGGAGATCGCCTAACATTTACCGTCACAGGCAAAACAGACTTGACTTGGCAAAAATGAATGTAATTTATTGACAATTAAAATAGGCTCCAATAGAGAGAGACAAAGTTAACTTAAAACACCTTTCCCCCTCCTCTGCCTCCCTTCTTCCCAGGCACAACTTCACTCCCAGCTCCCCTTCCTTCCCCCTGCCCTGAGCAGCGCAAGGGGGTGGGAAATGGGGGGTTGAGGTCAGTTCCTAACAGTTCCTCCCAGCTGCTCGCTCCTTCCACCTCACACCGTTCCCTGCTCCAGTGTGGGTCCTCTCCACATCCACTGGCTGCAGCTCCTTCAGGAAATATCCCCCTGCGCCAGCAGGGTCCTCCCCACGGGCTGCAGGGGGTCTCTGCTCCAGCACCTGGAGCACCCTCTCCTTCACCGACTTCGGTGCCTGCAGAGCCGTTTCTCTCACAGTTTTCCTCACTCCTCTCTCTCGCAGCTGCCGGATAGCGTTTTTTACTCTCTCAGACACGTTACCACAGAGGTGCCGCCATCTCGGCTGCGGGGCAGAGCCGTGCCTGGCGGTGGGTCGGTTGGAGCCGGCCGTGTCCGGCATGGGGCAGCCCTGGCCTCTCCTCAGAGACCACCCCGCCGCCCCCATCAGCGCCTGGGCACCTGCACCCAACGCAGGGAGGTATTTACACGCTGGTCACGCTTTCTGCCAGACTAAAGAAACGCACGAGGTTGCCAGATGAGAAACCTTCCTGTGAACACTGACTTTGGATCGCTGTTATCTCTCTAATTTATGCCTAACTGGGCACTGCAATGGTAACAGTCACCTGCCATCAAACCTCCACCCTCCTTCACAACCAGCATAAAGCTATGCAAGAAAAAGCCTCTTCCTCAATTTTTTTTGGTAGTTTTAACATGTACTGAAATTGATCGTAGATCAGAAATCTTCAAGGCATAAACAAGATACTAAATAGAGTTGAAAATGGTATAGGTTCAGCCTTTTTCCTCTACTACACCAAAGAAGGGGAGAAAAATAATTACACCTAGATGTAAGGTACAACAAAAACTCTACTGTTTTCTTTCTTTCTATAGAACCTACACAATTCAGAGAGTACCCATCTTTCATCTCTCATAGAAACTGGCAGAATGACATGAAGAAAGGAAGAGACGCTAAGGAGCAAAGAGAGGTACCTGAAAATAGTAAAAATTCAGTTGGCAATGCTGCCTGCTTCACGTAATCTGTTGAAATTCTTCAAAAGAGGCCCTTTCAAGATGAGAAATCTCAAGAACACACCCTGCCAAGCACCACTTTTGGGGCATGTAGAAATGGCTACCCACTCTGCAACTTAAAGCTACAGCATTCAGTAGTTCCCTTCTGTCCCAGGGCAACCAAAGGTTTTTGTCCCAAACAGGACTTTGCTCTTGTTGCTCCACTGAGGGGTTACTCAAGATTCTCCCCTCTAATATTCAGCTAAATCTGTTAATCATCGATCTATACATTTTCCTTTAGCGAAATACTTCCCTCCTCTTTATCATCTACTCCACTGGAATGCTTTCAGAAATACAAGTAATTGGATGCCTTTCAGCACTCACTTCAACAGACTAAAGAAATCTTGCTGTCCCTTTGCCCCTCCCAAGACATCTATGTTACCTCACTAGACCTTCACTGGACCTGTTCGTGGTTGAATTCTTATTTCTTAAATGAATATGGACAGAAAATGTACACAACATACCATACAAGGTCTCATTATAGAGATGCATTAATATTTGTCACAAATGACCATACCACAAAAAGCACATCTGCCTTTTTCAGTTGTACTTCACCAGCGGCTCAGCCTCCCACCCCTTCTTCAGGTAAAACACCCAGATCCTCCTCCTTCCCCTCTACTTCTGCTTCTGAATTGATAAACTCTCAACAAACCTTTATTGGTGTGTAATCTGTCCTAAGATGCATGAAGTTTCATAGCATACTATTCTATTTCAAATTATTTCTTTTATCTACTCCTGAGGGTCATCATCATTTCTTGCTATCTTGTGCTCCGATTACGCTAATTATTTGCAATATTTCAAAACTCTAGTCAGAGCTGACCCACATTTTGAGCTAACAATGTTACTAAAAATGCTGAAGTATATTGGTTGTAAAAGTATTACTTGAAAAAAAATCGACCCTATGAGATCATTCCTTATTTGCTTCACACTAACTTCTCCATTAACCTCCCTCTTCTCATTAGCAAAGCCAGAGATTTTCTTTGTGGCACTGCATCTTCATAGAAGATTTGGTTTAAAATACATAAGGCCATTTAATTTTTAGATGAAGACGTGCAAAACAACCAGGTTAATCTGATAGCATCTTTGTAAGTCTAAACCGCAGTTTATATCACTTACCTCAATTTTCAATTACCTTCCTACAGAAAATTACGTACAGGACTTCAGAATGGATTAAATATTCCATCTGTCACACTCCAGTCACGGCACCAGCCTTGACCTGAACTAGTCGAAAATATTTACAGTCATTCCACTGTTTAGTATGCCCACATCTTCAAATGTGCATGTTTAATATATTTAATTTTATTTCTATGCCAACACTGATTGTTCCCTTTTTCATAACCTCATTCTTTTTACTCATTTTATCTTCATCCCTCATTCAGCACATTTGTACTCACAAAGTAAATTCTTACTTTAAACAAGGAAACATACCCATTTAGTTTTAGCGTCACAACAAGCTTCACTTTGAAAATAAAAAATAGTGATAGAAAATACCTGTTTTTCCTCAGCCTTATATGTTTAACTACATCAATTTGTGATCGTTTATCCACAAATCCCTCATCACCATTCCATCCAGAAAAGCGGATTCATAAGAAAACCAAATCTGTAAGAGTATCTCTCTCCTGTTGATCTAGTGACTATGTGGTAACACCCAAGACAACACAAGACAAAAGAATTAAAACATATGGCAGACATTTGAAGGCACATCTTTCACATGCAGTGCTGAGCTACCAGTTTTGAACTTCTTTTTTTTATTTTGCCTCAGTAGCATATTACCCTTCAAAACCTGTCGTCTTCTCACCACCGCTATTCCACCAAGTATCTGCTGTACTCAGGAATGGTCTCAGATCCCACATACACCAGTTGATTAAGTTTCCCTATTTTATTGCCCATATATCTGACAGCCTATCAAGACATTTAGGACTGAAACAGTGCTTTTCTGAGTTTCACAAAACTCCTTCTCTTGTCCCAACTCCATCCTCTGCTCCATTATGTCATCGTCATTCCTGGAATGCCGTTACAGAGGGAATGGGACAGTCAGTCAAGAGGGGTTGTCTTCTGCTAATGAAACCGTTCCAGAAAGACCAAATTTCACAGCCACTTCTAGCTAGAAAATTCTGATAGCTAATGGTTACCCAGCAGAATGCTCACTACTTTCAACATTTTTAAGTGCATCAGAAAAGCATCTACATAAAACAGTACTTCATATTTCAGTAAAAATTCTGTAGCTTTTTCTGTGAAATCATCTTCTACATTAAAGTTTCTCCAATTTGACCACAAACTAACTTCAGCATTAAATAAGCAAACCTTTTTTTTTTAATATAAAAACATCCTAATTATTTTTAGAAGAAATGAAATAAAAAACACCAAACCAAAACAACCACATAGTTTTCCCTGGGGAAAAGGGCAGAAAAATCTACAGGTAATTATGCTAGTCACATTCCTTAATAAGCTTGTGCAAGTCATTTGGGTACCGTGGAGACAGAGACTGTAGAAGAGCCTGATTAGAATAAAATAATATTAATTAAGCCTCATAATATCCTGAAAGATAGGCAAGTGATATGCCTTTATAAAGATGGCATAAATTGACTTGTTCAATGTCACACCACCTCAGGGGAATGATAATTTCCCATAAACTAACCCTACAGCTTTCAGGTGGGCTTCATTTGAGGGATACACAAAAGCTCCATCTTTTCCTGAAGAAGAGAGGCAGTATCTTTTGTTTCTTATTAGTCATATTGCTGAAATACCTTTACTGCCCTCTGGTGTGCATTTCAGTGGTAAATATATGCATAAAATGAAAGATAACTGGCATTGATCTGAGTACCACTGTTTCAATTCATTTTTCTGACTACTTCTAAACAAGCCTTCAACTTCCCTGAACAAACAAGAGATGCAATCCATGTCTCCGTGGTATTTATTGACCCAAAGCATCGGTTTAAAAGATAGGTCTTGGCAACTACCCTAAATTTAAATATTGATAGAAAATATAGAATTTTGCTCTCTGTTGCTTCAACTGACACTGAATTCAGCTCTCCTCACCTCTAGGACTCCTTCTTGTCTGACTCCAATAACACTATCAGAGCGTTTCCTGTTTGAATTAAATCATGCTACTGTACTCTTAACTCCAAAAAATCAGCCAAAAAACTCCTCCCAAAACCATTTCCGCTTTCTCATCCATGTCATATCTTCCTGGTTCAACACAGGGGATTTTTACAGAAATAAGCACTATGATCAGTGTAAACTCCACTGTTTCTCCCACTGCTGACAGCTGAAGTCTTCCCTTCCTTGCCCACTCAAGGTGTCCACAAGGAATCTTAGGATACAGTTTCATGTTACCCTGTATCTGATACAACTCCAGGTCCCACATGCTCACATTGTATCTACCAAGTGTATGGCCTTAGAAAAACCAGAAGAGTAACCTGAACCAGGAGAAAGCTATTAAATTCCATGTCTGGGTGATGCTTCTGTCACAGCTGGCAACTGCATGATTGTGAGTTGTTATGCAAAGGAAGCTACACAAGGGGTACTTCGGGGAGAAGCAGCGGGACATTTTGTCAGCAGCCCAACGTGACACTGAATCAGCTGTAACAGCAAATTTCCCTCTAAAATTCTCTGTGATCCAATCAACTCTGAAGTCCACTTTTGGGCTCCCCAGTCCAAGATAGACACTGACATACCAGAATGAGTGCAGCAGAGAGCTACCAAGATCATCAGGAGGACAGAGCACATGATGCACTGGGAGAGACAGAGAGAACTGGGTTTGTTCAGCTTTCAGAAAGCTTTGGCAGGATCTTACTGCTGTCTAAAACCATCTAACAAGAAGGTGTAGATAAGACAAAGCCAAACTCTTCCAAGGGGTGAACAGTGGATGAACAAGATGCTACAGATACAAGTTGAAACATGCAAAATTCCAACTTACTATAAGGAATTTCTTTCACACACACCCCCCCCTTTTTTTTTTTTTTTTTAAACCATGAGGGTGGTGAAGCAGTAGAACATGTCTGCAGAGGCTGTAAAATCTACATATTTGGAGGGATTCAAAACTCAGCAGTAACAGCCCTGAGCATCATGGTCTTGTAGAAACTGCTTTGAGCAGGGGGTTGGACTAGATGATCTCCAGAAATCCCTTCAAACCTACATCAGTCTGTGAGTTTCTTAAGTGCATCAACCCTTTTCAAATAATTACACCAGAATTATTCCTATAGCATTTTTCCTTTTGAAAAAAAAAAAAAAAGGACTAGAATTTGAACATCAAAACTCAAAGTGCTAAAATTTGCACTTTTTAAAGTAAGAGCATAACCACACTTAGGGAAAATACTTCATTTTCATCACCCACCAGAAGTGATGGAAGAAACAGCTTTGAAACACTATTACTCAGCTGAGACATTTCAAATGGCACATGCTGATCCACAAACTAACTGCCTTTCATAGCTGATCAAAACCATCTTTCTTCCTGGAGTGATCACGGATGCTGGATCTGCCCCTCACTAAATTCTGAACACAGCAAGGCATGGGCAAACCCATCCATTTGGGCAGGTATTGCCAGCTATCACTAGCCAGATGTAAAAGACTCTGGTTCCTGAACTAACAGAATCAACTTGAGAGGCCTAGAGAATTGTAGCCAGCTGACAGAACCCTAAAGCGTAATATTGTCTCTGAATGTAGCATGCTGTCTCTCAGCAACTGAGCCTTACAGCTCGGAGAGAAGCAAGCCAGGTATCCATTCATGTCAGTCACAAAAAGCCAAATCTCAGCTATCTGAACAGTAGCATGAGTTGTGAGCCAAGAACAACTAAATTCAGTAATTTGGGATCTGATTCAGGAATCATATTTCTCCATTGCCCTCCTCCCATACAGCAACAATTTAGCTGAAACTAAAACAATGTTTTCAAGCCATGCTGAGAAAGATGATTAAGACAGCTATCAAAATTCCTTTAGGCATAGGGGGGGAAAGAAAGTAACACTCTGGAAAGCAAGTGTGACCTCAATTTTTTCATTTACTGGTACCAATAATTCTGCATGCTTAATACTCTTCCTCTCTTTCACAAGCTGTTTAATGGGGAATTGACACAGAAGCACAAACCTACTTCTGACAGAACTGAAGCTGGAAGTCAGATTCTTCTTTATACTGGGACCATTCATGCAGGGCAGGCTGCATTTCCTTCACCCTTTTGCGAAGTTTTCAAGAGGCTACACTGACTTCAGTGTATAAACTATGTTTCTATTATCACTACAGGTACCATCTTAAACTAGAACTAGAGCTAACTGTTGCATTTAAAGCCATGTTACCTAACTGTATCCAAAACTACCTCAACTGAAAAAAGCAACCTACTATGAAATGAGAAACTTCACAATGAAATTTGATGGGGAGCTAAAGGATGATGAAAACAGTGGTGTTATCTCAGGTTATTCACACCAGAAATTGGGTTCTCACACACGGTGCTCATCACATGGCTAAACAAGCCATTACCACTCAAACCTCCAACCCGCTTTGCCCACAGCAGAAAGTACTATGAAGAGCAGATGCCTACAGTTTCTGCAACAGAATATTAAGGAACGCTAAAAATCTTCAACAGCCTACTTCCAGAGGTCAGACCGAAACCTCTGGAAGCTGGGTCCACAAGCCCTTCAGCTGATGAGAACGGAAACCTCTCAGAAGCAGTAAACAGACGGGTGCAGGTGGTAACCGCTTCAGCCATCCTGTTTAAATTCGTAAGTCAAACCTGAACTCCGGACATGTTCAGCTGTCCAGTTCTAGCCCACCACGGCTGGAGCCAGCCCAGCCAGCCTGGCCGAGCGCAACAGCCGCACCGAAGCCAAGCGGGCGGCGGCGCCCCCCGGGCCGCCCCCGCTGGCCTGGAGCTCACAGCCCCGGTGGCCCGGAGCCTGGGCTTGCGCTCGCCAGCAGCGCTGGGACCAGAGACCAGCTCTTCGCTTAAGTCACGGGGCAGAGACACGGTGAACACAGGAACTTTAAAAACTTTGTTATTCGTATGTTTTGGATGTGTGACCAAAAAAACAGGAAAAAACCCAAGAGAAGAGAAAGGTAAGGAACGGTCTTTTGCCACGCTGCAGGCCAGCAAGGGCAGCAGCCCCGGGCAGGGCCAAGCCAGCAGGCCGGGGGCGCC